>JAWZYU010000009.1:54301400-54950200 GCA_038380435.1 Ryuthela nishihirai
GAATTTGCCAGGTAAATTCGAAATTTTTCAACTCTACTTAATTGCACAAAACCAATTCCAATTTTCACAAATTGCGTGTATTTTACCAAGTGGATTCTAATTTTGCCAACTGACCTAGATTTTGCCAAATTACCTCGATTTGGCCAACCCCCGTTGATTTTGCCAAGTTGTCTCGATTTTGCGAACTCGCCATAATTATACATCTCTCCTGAATTTGCCAAGGCACTTCGAATTTTGTCAACTTTCCTTAATTGCACAAAAAAAATCCAAATTTCCACAACTTGCCCTTATTTTTACCAAGTGACTTCGAATTTTGCCAACTCTCCTTAATTTTACAAAACCAATCCCAATTTTCAGAATTCGAATTTTCCCAATTTCCTTTGATTTTCCCAACTTCCCTAGATTTTGCCAAATTGCCTCAATTTTGCCAACTCGCCATAATTTTACAGAAACAAATCGCAATTTATACGTCTTATCCGAATTTTGCCAACTCCCCAAGATTTTGCTAAGTTATCTCGATTTTGCCAACTCTCCTTAATTTCACAAAACCAATCCTAATTTTCACAACTCACCTGTATTTTACCAAGTGGCTTCAAATTTTTCCAACTGCTCCAGATTTCGCCAATTTGTTTTTATTTCGCTAACTCCTCTTAATTTTACAGAAAAAAAAATCCCATTTATCACAATTCACTTGGATTTTACGAAGTGGCTTCGAATTTTGCCAACTCCGATTAACTTTTGGGGGGGAGCCTCCACCCCCATATCCCCTCATCATAGTGGCTGCCCCCTCATAGCTATGCCCCTGGGTAGAAGAAATTTGTTCACTTCTTTTCATCACGTGGTTATAGATTAAAAATAATCGGTAGGTCATGCCTCAATTTCTATACCCGGACACACTGTAACTGCTTTAATATCCTTTTCCACAATTTCAGTTAACACGACGTTTTCCTCAAGCAGCACCTGTGAAGAGTTTTATCATTTTTCTCATTTCGAGCTTTCAAAGATTTAAGGGGAGTTCTGTTAGCACCCTAAACACCCCTGCGCCTTGAATATGCGCGAATCGCAAAGGGGAGGCTTTTGTCTCACGAACGTGAGGGGGACATGAGGAAATACATCGACGAAAAGTTGAATTGTGGATTCATACCGAGAAGAATCGTACACTTCGCTATAGAAAGCACGATGAACGAGTTTTGCATGATACTATTTATTCTTAGAACTATCCAAATGGTCTTCTTTCCCAGTCTTATTGTTTCGTGAAAAATGGGATGTATGTGTTATCGCTCTTCTACTAATGAAACATTGAACTGCGAATTTGTGTTCCTACACCCTCTGCCATGAAACGATTTTTGTCTGAGATTCATGTCAACCATTTAGCGTTGTCCAATGTGTTTCCTTTCTCAACCTTATTATTGTTTGAAAAAGGAAACAACTTTGGTCTGTGAGAGGTCCACTCCCTCCTACGAATGAAACGTGGATCTTTTTCAGGAGACCTTAAGAAACATTTGAAGTTCCGCTGCCTCTGCCAACTGTTAAATCTTATTTAATTGCTTCTGGAAAACGAGGATTTAGATTGAAATAAATGAAAACCTTTCTTCCATTAATAAAAGTTCATTGCTGATCTTACAAAATTGTCCCAATCGCTTAATCACGTAGTAATCAACATTTCAATCGTTGAGCGGTGCGCGATTTTTAGGTGAAAAAAACTTTAGGGCCTTTCCCGTTTTCCTCTCCATTCAACGAGGTTTAACATTTGCTGTGAGGTGAAAAGCTCAGTGACAAGAAATTGGCAATTAAGCGAAAGTTTATTTCACACTACAGAACGTTCACAGAACGATTCGAAACATGCTTGCTTTCTAAACACACAACTGAGATGTCTTGTTTGAGATAGATTAACACTGGCAACAAATTTTCATAAAAGTCATTCCTATGAGATAAAAGTAGCCATTTCTTAAAGATTTCAAGGTGCTGAACACGAATATGACAATGAAAATGCAAAATAGGTTACGATTTCTGAGAAATCCGCAATAGTTTCTTATATAATGGAGTAATACGTACATATGACATGTATCGGTAAAACTCCGCTTCTACGTCCGACGTCACTTTGCTCGTCGCTTGTACAGATGTTCAGGATCATTTTGGGCAAGCGTCCAACAGTAGTCAGCCAACATTGAAGTGGACCTGTTTCCCTGGTATCGTTTCTCTATCGTTGCAATGTCCTGGTGAAAACGTTCACTATGCTCATCACTAACTATGCCGCAGTTGTCGGGGAAGATAACTAAGTGGGAATGGAGAAAGTGGATCTTTAAGGACATATTGCAGCCAAGTTTGTGATACAGAGTCATGTTTGATTCCGAGGGCATTCATCAGGCCATCTACATCGAAGCAGAACACAGGGTCATCTTCCTTTCTGAAGTAAGGCGCAAACTGCTCGTGACGAGCACTCGTCAACTGCTGCTCGAAACGAAGTCACTCGGACATTTTCCTTGAGAAGATTCCATTATTTAAGTCTTGATCCAAGTAACTCTGCTTTGGCTTTGGACAGCTCCAGATTGCTAACAAGATCGTTCATTTCTTCTTCGGTGAAGATGTGTGCCACAGATGACGCACCGTGGCAGACGTATGGATCATCATTAGACACCGAAGATTAAGGAAAACCCAACATCGGTTCGCCTCCCTCCTCATCGTCTGAATCAATGGGAAATTCTTTTGAAGGTTTGGGAACGGGAAAGACTTTGTCATACGGAACTGGTCGAGGGCAGATTGAATATTCGGATACGCTATTGTCCACTTCCGTTTCCTTGTGATGCCTTCAAAAACAGGTGGAATCATGCAGTAGTCATGTCCTTTGCGTGATTGCTTGGCTCTCTCCAAACCATAGGAACAGCAAACGGCATTGCCACTTTTGCACCTTTCAGCCACTTCGGAAGATTTCTTGCACACGTACTGCAGCATATGTGTGGCGCCCAGGCCTTGTCCTGATCCCCGATCTTGCATCCATAATAAAACTCATACGCCGCTTTCACTATTGAAGTGATGGCCCTTTTCTGGCTTGCAAACGTCACTTCCCGCAAATGTAACAAAATGTATGTCACTATTAACACAGTTACGATTACAAACAAAATGTGTCTCACTATTAACACAGACAAAATGTATCTCACTATTAACACAGACAAATTTACGAGGCATCACTACTGCTGGATTAAAACTGCAAGGATCACTTGTGTTGTACTTATGACTCAGGGGTAAATGGGAGTAGCTCAAAAGAATTGCTCACCCTATGAGACGTCGCTTACAACTAACGATTGCGGGGGTTGTGCGTATGGCGGGCTGATGCAATACAACGCAATATGTTGCAATCTGGAGTTTAAAATACAGCACTGCGAAATGGTTACCTATGTACTCAATGCGGACTGAGTCACTTATACATAACTATCTTTCTGTCCTAAACAAGAGCCAATCGACAAATTTCATCGTCATTTTCGTGTTCAGCACCTCGAAATTAGTAAAGATTGGCTATTTTCATTTCAAAGCCTTTTTGTGTGTTGCCCAGTGTAATGGCTGCACATTGTGTAATGGGAAACCTTTCATTACAGATGAAGTTCCTTTCCTTCTCCTTCCTGCCTTAGTGAAAAGTAATCAAGCACATATTGTTCTGGAATAACTAAAAACTGCTCAAAACTTTTTCGTGTAGATTCTAAAATATGGAATGCACTTTTGGTCTCTTTCCGCAAAACAAAAGGCAACTCCACATTATAAGGATTTACAGCTAGTCTATAGGGAAAAAATCTTGTTAGTATCTAGTGTTCTACAACTCTTTGCTGGCAACAAGGATCTTGCATGCATTTTTTTTGAGATCTCGCTCAGAAATTTTTGCTTTTTTCCAAAACGATTTTATCCTCGGTGGCGAACTCTATATGCGGTCTATATTTATTTGAAATTTTCCTCTTCTATCGGATTTTTGCTCTTAGAATCACCGTAGGAGGCAGTCATCCAGACGGATAAAAATCCTGCTAATGTCTAATGATCCAACTCCCAGGGTGTGATATTCACAGAGATGAAATGGACCAAAATTTATAATCGTAAAATTAACTCTTGGTGCGGTTGACTCAGTCGATAGCGTGCCAAGCACATAATTTGCAGTTCTCAGGTACAGTCGCTCAAAAAAGTATCCGAACACTACGGTTGATTACAGAATTCAGAAAAAATATCTGGCAACGATTTTTTTAAATATTTAGGTATGTGGCAACCTTCGTGTCACGTGACACGAAGGTTACCAGATCACTAATTTCAAAAAAAATCGTTGCCATATATTTTTTCTGAATTCTCTAATCAACCGTAGTGTTCGGATACTTTTTTGAGCGACTGTACGAGTCCCAACTGTGACATCGGTAAGATTTATATCCGCAACCGTCACAATGTTCTCGGTGAGAAAACTAGACAGCGATTTGCTTGAGAAGGCCGACATTAGTTTGACCTCTACCCACGGGCAGGACAGCCGTAACCTGTGCATTTTAAAGAACACTCTGGATGGCCTTGATAGAATGCTTAATGTCTGTCTCCTAATAGCTGCCATTTCCCCCAATATTCTCTGAACCGGTGGGGTCCTTGTGACCTGGCCATTTATCTCATTGTGTGACAAAAAAAAAGTGTAGATCATAGGTAAAACAACGCGAAATAACTCTCAGCTTAAGTAGAATGCCTTGAAGAGTTAAATCGACAAGCAGGTTTAGGAGCCAAAGTCTCAATGAAGTTCACATATTTACATTCTTGATAGCAATTTACAAACATTAATTATGATGGCTTCTTGTATGGTTATAGCGGGAATAACATGGCAAATCTTTACCTGAGACATGAGCATCGCTTAGCGCTGTCCAGTGGGTCTCCCCCCCCCCAAAAAAAAATTCTGTTTATCAGTGAAAAGGAGACGTTTTTGATCTCAGAAGCGTTGCCTTCCATCAGATGAAATATTCAGATGAGAATTCATATTTAGAAGAGTTGTTCACTCTGCATCTCGAAAAGCTTTGTGAATGAACTTTACCAGCGAATTACGTCTACTCAAAAGGGAAATTTTTATTCTCAGGCAGACTACCATCCATTGGATGAACACTGAACTCTCCATGTTAAGGAGAGTCGTGTGGACCCTAAAAATCGTGATGAATGATATTGACCAGATATGTGTACTCACCTCTAGCTACCATATTGGTGAGTTTTTTTTTTTGCAAATACAATTTTAAAAATAAAAATTTTGTAAAATTATACTGAGTTGGCAAAATTGTGGCAACTTGGTAAAACACAGGTAGGTTGTAAAAATTGAGACTGTTTTTGTCAAATTAAGGAGGATTGGCAAAATCTAGGGGAGTTGGCAAAATTTCGGCGAGATGTAAAACTGGGGATTTTTTTTGCAAAATTATGGCGATGTGGCAAAACTGAGGCAACTTTGCCAAATTTTAGGGAGATCCCCCCCCCCCCCCCCCAGGAACCGAATCCTGGTTACGTCCCCGGCAGAGAGACATGATTAAATTTATATAAAGTACTTATTTTCTCAGTTGGCAAAATTTGATTTCCGAGTTGGAAAATTTTCGTTCGCTTTCTCCCCCCCCCCCAATTACATTTCCTTCGCTATGCCCCTGGTTGCAGATACCACGCTCCATTTTCCAAAACCTGACAAATTGCAATTGCTTTAGCCTCCTTTTACTTGTTTTCAGTTAACGTAACATTTCTCAAATACTTGAACCGTGTCTGTGAATAGTTTTAAAGTTAAATATGAATGACTGGACCCAGGGTTTCCTAGCAGAACATTGTGCAAAGCATCACACTTCCTCCACTGGCTTGTTTTCGTCCCACGGTGCATCCTAATGCCAACACTTCCCCAGGTAAATGATGCACATGTGCCCGGCAGTCCATATGGTGCAACAGGAAATGAACTTCTTCCAATCATTCAAGGTCGTTTTGATGCTTGCGTGCCCATTGTAGGCACTTTTGACGGTGAACCGAGGTTAGCATGGGCACTCAGAACAGCTTGCAGCTACACAGCCCCAATTTCAGCAGGGTTCGATGTATTGTGACATTACTCCCGTCACCAGCATTCAAATTATGGGCGAATTGCATCACAGTATCCCTTCTGTTGGCTCATACCATAAGGGATAGCTTCGCTCACCTCTAGCATCGATGAGCCATTCGTCGGCTCACATCTTGTCAGTAGTTCGTGGTTTTTTTCTCCTCGGACCACTCTTCGAAGATACTAACCATGACTGAACATGAGCACCCCACAAGCCTTGCCATCTCGGAAATGCTCTGACCCAGTCGTCTGGTCAAGTACAATTTGACCTTTGTCAAACTCACTTAAGTCTGCTGCCCTTCCCATCTGAAGAACAAAAATAATATTGATTAACAGAGCTCAGTATCACGTGTTATTTATATCATTTCATGGCCTTCACACGCGCCGTCTTTTACCTGAAGTTGCTTCGATTTGCACAAAACACGCTGGTCATAATGTTTTGGCTCTTCGGTGTATTCTAACTTGGGATGGGGGTAGATTTCTGAGCAGCATTTTTTCCCCTAGACATAATACTAAATAACCACGTCACAAAGATATTGAGGAAGTGGATCCGCTGGACAATTATTAGAAGAAATCCGGAAACATACATCAAGACTATACAACGTATTAGATACGTCCTATTCGATGGATGGCAATCTTTCCAAGCGTTTCAGTGAACTCTTTTCGACACCGAGGGCTTTGGGTTGTTTTACCTCTGAGCGGCACTTTTTTGCACACCATGGGTTAAATGGCCAGGTCACATGGACCCGTAGGCTCAGAGAAGGTTGGGGGAGGGGACCCACTGGAACAGCTGTTGGGAGACAGATGGTAGCCTCCCGTCAAGGCCATCCAGCGTGTTCTTTAACGTGCACAGGGTATGGCTCTCCCGCACACGGGGCCACGGCTTAACGTCCCATTCGACGGACGGCGGCATTTCCAAGCCCATCGATGTCCCCTACTGACCGTGGGCAGGGCAGGGAATCTTGCGGAGATAAATCTCAACGCTGACCCAGCTGGGACTCGAACCTGGGAACTACAGATTACGAGCCTGGCGCGCTCCGACTGAGCCACCCCCGCCCCAACACCGAGGGCAGAAGACAAAATCTCAACACAAGGATTTCAACCTGGGAACATCAGATTATTTGCCTGGTGCGCTACCGACTGAGACAGTCGCCACACAATTCAGAGAATATCAACTTTGCCAGTTTGTATTATAGACGAGGTAAGCTGGAATCCAAGCTTTGAAGGAAGAGGCCAAAGCACGAAATACAGATGACAATTGCTCGACATCCATATTGTGGTCGATCTGTCTTAACCATAGACCAGTCTCCAGACGGAGCATGACATGCGACCTCAGGTCTAAAAGTCTGTGAGGGATAACTGAAAGACATTGTTCGTATTCTATTAAACTTATATAAAGCTTTAAAACAATATTTTGAATGAAGATGGCTCATATTTGTGCTGCCTGTGGTTGCAACGAGAGTTGGAAAAAAGGGTTGGGTTGTTTTACCTCTGAACGGCACTTTTTTGCACACCATGGGCTAAATGGCCAGGTCACATGGACCCCTAAGGCTCAGAGAAGGTTGGAGGAGGGGACCCACTGGAACAGCTGTTGGGAGACAGATGGTAGCCTCCCGTCAAGGCCATTCAGCGTGTTCTTTAACGTGCACAAGGTATGGCTCTCCCGCACACGGGGCCACAGCTTAACGTCCCACCCGACGGACGGCGGCCTTTCCAAGCCCATCGGTGTCCCCTACTGACCGTGGGCAGGGCGGGGAGTTTTGCGGAGATAAATCTCAACGCTGACCCAGCTGGGACTCGAACCTGGCGCGCTACCGACTGAGCCACCCCCGCCCCATGGAAAAAAGGAAATGATATATTATTTCCTAGAGAAATCTTTTCAGTTAAACTGTTTCTCTTTATTAGCAAAGAGTAACGATTTATGTAACTATAGGGGCGTAGACAGAGAAAACTTTTGATGGCAGAGACGAATTAGATAAACATGGAGAAGCCATGTTTATCGAATTTGAAGACAAGATGAATTTTTTTTTGTGTTGAAGAGAGTGAGATAATCCGAAATGAATTGATGTTTTGAATCCTATGCTATGGCCTGAAGCTCTCCATTAGCAATGAATAATGTGCATAGACTGCCAAATATAGAGTTTAGAGCTATATATATAGAGAGAGAGAATAAGATTCATTACAGTAGGTATTATATGTAAAATATTTTGAGAGATGTAATTCCTTTCAGAATATTATACTGTATTAAAGAAATTTAAAGAGCATCGTTTATGCATCACGGAAACATTTCAGTTTGGTATTTTTATAGCTTACAGCAAGGGTTCTCAACGTGGGGTACGCGGTAAAAAATTTTGGGGTACGACGTGAGAGCCCAAAAGTCGCTAGATCTAGTAACAAAGTCGCTAAGTTGGTATTATATACACAACTATAGTGTTTACACTTACAACTATAGTGTTATCTATTTATATAAGGGGTAAGTTCCATACACATTTCCAAGGGATACGTGAAGCATTAAAGGTTGAGAACCACTGCCTTAGAGTATCAATGTGATACTAATAAGGTTCACTCCCCCCCCCCTACAATAAAGTTTCCAGATATCCATACCGATTACTTAATTTTCTTGCATTGTCAATAGTTATTATAATCCATTGTATTGTAATATCTGTAAAAATAAGTACGTATAGTATTAAATGCATTTATGATGAAACTATAAAGATAATATATCGCCTCTGTCAAATATGGGGTACTCGTTTTCAAAAGGGAAGCAAGCTTTTAATTTCCCATCTTTAGCACCTTCTAACAGTGGAAACTTGAATTGATGGATAATCGGGAAAATGCAAAAACAAATATTTCATTATTATCTATACTAGTGGTTCTCAACCTTTTATGTTTCCCGTACCCCTTGGAAATATGTATGTAACTGGTGAACCCCTTGTATAGATGGATAAAACTATAGTTATAGTATAACAATGGGAATAAAATAAAACATATATGTATAACATATATCTAACGAATTTTTAGCTCTTAAGGCGTACCCCACGTTGAGAACCCCTATTCTATACAATTCAAAAAAGAAATTTTCATTTTTCTAGTGATTTTCCTCCTACTAAGAGTAAGGGGGCGGGGATGGCTCAGTCGGTAGCGCGCCAGGCTCGTAATCTGTAGTTCCCAGGTTCGAGTCCCAGCTGGATCAGCGTTGAGATTTATCTCCGCAAAATTCCCCGCCCTGCCCACGGTCAGTAGGGGAAACCGATGGGCTTGGAAAGGCCGCCGTCCGTCGGATGGGACGTTAAGCCGTGGCCCCGTGTGCGGGAGAGCCATACCCTGTGCACGTTAAAGAACACGCTGGATGGCCTTGACGGGAGGCTACCATCTGTCTCCTAACAGCTGTTCCAGTGGGTCCCCTCCCCCAACCTTCTCTTAGCCTTCGGGGTCCATGTGACCTGGCCATTTAGCCCATGGTGTGCAAAAAAGTGCCGCTCAGAGGTAAAACAACCCAACCCAACTAAGAGTAAGGGGAAAATCATTGCTGGCAACAAAATCCTTTTGACCATCACACTCTACCAGAAAATTTCCAAATTTAGATCGTTTGCAATATTCTTTTAAAGTTTTGGCTTTTTGTAACTTTTCCGCTGTTCAAGCTATTAGATTTTGATGATGCGAATGTCAAGCAATACCTGTTCAATCCAAAAAAATTTTTTATCAGCAAAAGAAGTTAAATATCGTCAGACTGAAAGACAAGCGACAAAGAAAAACATTAGCTCGTTTTTCGCAAACGAGCTAAAAATACTTGTGTAGTAATTTGTTATATGCAAAAAAAAGAAGAGAATATTTTCAGGTCCATTTCAAAATCTTCGCAAAGAAAAAGCCTCAAAATGTAAATACTTTTAGCTATTTCGCACAATACAAACACAAAAATTCCACAAATTCGTGTGAAGTTGAAAATGCTAAAATATGAAAAAAATTTGCAAAAAGAATAAAAAAATATGAGATGGTCAAAGCTCTCTTAAAGAAGTTTAACGTCAACTGTGATGCCTCACCCAGGTCACGTGCCAGATATTGGATTCAGTGACTTGCATGGCACTATTCTATCTATGCTCCGTGTCCTCTATTACTGGTCTATGGTCTTAACCTTTCTTGGCTTGGATAATCGTCACTTTTTGTCGCCTTTTACCGTCCCTACGATTCCTGAAAAACATTACAACGTCCACTGTGTTGGGTGTCTTGCATTGAACAAGTCAGGACTTACATTTAACTAAAGATCGTCTGATGAGTTCTACATCTCTGCAGAGATGGCCATAGCTGTGTGCAAACGATGTGTCATTTACGATAAAAGAAATTACTAAGATGGTTAAATTTATTATTTATTTTATTATTTTCATACTGAGAAAAATACTAAACATCAAACTGAAAACTCAGTTGTGGGATAACAGACAAAAAACAAGGGAAGATTCGTACATGAAAGAATTTCAATAATGGTGTGTCAGTGTTGTCAGTACTATGTTTCTTGCAGCATGGACTCTACGTCAGAGTCGCAAGACACATGAACTATATTACACATAATTTACATGGATGATTAACCAAAGCACCACCTGTATGAAAGGGTAAAGTTCCTTTACATGAAAAACATTTTCTTGACTTCGTCAGAAATATAAAAAAATTTTCTCTCTACAAAAACCGTGAATTGAGAACTGAACATTTTTATAGAAAACACTTTCTTAGAAAGCTATATGTTATGTCTATATAACAAACGAAGTCTTTCATAGTACACGTTCAGGCTCCTCACTATCGACACTCGAAAACATAAATTGTAATCATTTTCGATAGAGAAGAAAATACACTCATTAATAATCATGAGGAAATGCTTCGATATTGAAACAAAAACAGAGAACTGTAGTTAACTATTAGGAAAAATTTCCTAGATTTTCAGTAATTTTCAGAAAAATGCTGAAGTTATACACACACATATATATTTAATCTCTTCAAAATAAGACTTGTATGGATAATCTTACTGTACACTTTGGATTTTATAGTTTAAAATATATTGCATATATCTATCGAATTTAGAATTGTATTTTCTGATTAAAATGTTGCATATATTTTTGTGCTTATATTAAAAACTCTGAAAATTTTCAACTTTATTTAATTAGTACTGTACAATTTATATTAGAATAAACTAAATATTTTAACTGACTTTAAACAAAATGTTGATCTTATCAAGATTTTGAAACTAATATGCACATACGTTAAGTGTGATACAAAATTTTTTCATTCAAAATAATAGTTATAGATTATTATATATTTTATGATTTACAAAACGGGAGACCCATCCACCCTATAATTTAGAAATATGTCTAAAATTAAAAAAAAACATTAAATAATAATAGAAAGTAACAATACAGCAAAACCTCGTTACTACGATTACGGACAACATACAGTCCCTGACTTGAAACATTCTAATTGTAATGTTTACAAAATTTTTATCATTTCTTCTTTTGCACTATATGCGTTGATCTAAACAGTATGCAACAATCGTTATTATAAAGCTGGCTATTTCGTTTTTAAACCAAATTCTAAAAGTGTCGTTACTGTATTAATATTCAAATACTGTGTATAAATAGTACAATATCATACTTTGAGCATGTTATAATTTTACATTATTTCTTAGGTATTTCTTTCTCTACCTATTATTTCTGCGTCATCATCTTTTGGCCACGTAAGTAGTGTGGTCCTGTCTAGTCAGTCGCATCCAATGTATCATTGAGCTTTGTTTGAAGTTCATTACTGTGCATTTGCGAGGAAAATATATGTAAATCTTCGGAGTTTGCCTTTAATTGGAATGTGCGTGATAATTTATTATATATACAAGAAAAAACACGTTTTTCTGTATCTAAGCTATAAAATATGCTGCTTGAATGTCAAAAATACATTTTGGTTTCCAGTTATTTTCAAAAATGAAATTTGTTTAAAACTAAAAAAAAAACTACAAAAGATGGGCAAAAAAATTTATCTTATTCTAAGAATTCGAATCATCCCAGTTACGTATTAACGAGATTTTACTGCAGCTAGCTAGCATGACTGAAGGTAGCTTTTCGATACTGAAACTAGAAAAAAAATCAGTTTTAAAAATGGTATAAATAATCATATATATTATTCTCTACACAGAGGACTAGAAAATTTTTTAGATCTTTTGTGTTTTCTCTTTTGTCACGCAACGAAATGTAACAGGTGCGAACCTAGGACGTCAAACTGATGACTTACACGAAGCAAAAACACGGCACTCTTAGGGAAGAAAAAGTTGCGCTTTTAATAACACTTTTATGACGATATATTATCATTAATATTAAAAGGTACTCCAATAATCTTTACTTTTCGCGACACAAAGTCTAAAACCTAACAAAGAGAAATATTTCTTTAAGCATTAAACATCAGATTCATTCAAAAAGTTTCAAAATTCTCTATTAAGATGATGGATTATAAGCAAAAATTATATAATTTTCATGATTTCAAAAAAAAAAGACTCAAAAAAAAAAGTCAATACACGGGAACAAAATAATTAGTAAAAAACATAACTTCATATGAATAAAACAATAATTCTAATTCAAAAAAGACATCGAAGACTCATAACACAAAAATTAACGGACACTCAATATAATTAATGTCGCTAATGTTTGGTGCGATATGATTATTGACCCTATAGGATGACAAATTATTTGTAATCCTGAAGCTAGGTTGGACTGTTAGTATATGAGTGTCAAATGTGCATTTACAACCCTAATTTGCGAAACAGTTACAATAATAATTGGTGAGTAGCTTTCAACATAATAAAGGATGAGACACACTAAAAGCAAAGTTTCATTTGTTTGTTTTCACAGGCTAAAATCGAATAACAGTTAATCACCACATGCGACATTGATTTATAGTTCGTAGAACCAATTTCAGCTTGAAAGAGAATCAATAATTTATGCAAAAATTGACCATATGATAAAAAAATCGAATATTAAATCAAAGAATTCCGCACATAAAAGTTTGCAGTTAAAAGCAAGCCTTTATCTACACCGAAATTTATTTTTTTGGAAGGCTGTTGCCAATTGCAATGTTCAGAATTAGACCACAAAAAAAAAACGATGCCATGGACGACTGCTTTCGGATCCTTTAATGGGGGATTTTTCTCTTTTTTAGGATCGATCATTAATTTAACGAGTTTCGAATTTTTAGCCATGAATACACTCGTCAAAACTTTGCAATACACAACTAATGTCAAATTATTTAATTAGTTTTTCGAATGAATTTTTATAGTTTTCCATAAATCAAAAGCCTTTCTTACTCTATTGATTTATATACCACCATCCGTTTCCTTTTCCAAGAAGCAGTTTCTACTGTAATACTTAGTCTCAAAAAGACTGCTATCACTATTTTCTCCCGCTCAGGATAATCATGTGCATAATGATTAACATTAGGATTATTATTTGTAATCCTGAAGACAGGTTGTTAATTCTGAAATTTTTAAAATAAACATAACGTGATACAATTAGCAAAAATTTAATAATTCCAAGGCTGAAACAGTACAATGTAAGCTGAAAAAGTGCATTAATTCTCCAGAACAGCTACGAAAATGTACGCATATGTGATTGCTCCGTCTCCAGAAAGATTCTGCTCTCTACGAAAGCTAGAAACGTAGAAGTATGCTTGCGGAATATGACACAACTGTCTACTTGATTGCGAATCAAATTGAGATTTAGATACCAACTTGTGTAGTTGAACCACTACATTTTTAAAAAGCTTCCAAAAGAAAGTCATATATGCAACTAAGAAAATAGCTGATTCAATATCATTGGCAACAGCAAACGTGTATTTACTGGAATCCGATTTATTTTCTGTCGCTGTTCTTGCCTGGACCTTATTTTTTGTGGTTTTCGTCTAGTGTTCGGAATTAAATTCTTTACCGTGTAAAAAACGTAATCTAACCCAGAGACGGAATTACGGATCTTTCGGCCTCGGCAATACCACCTCCAGGCTTGCACCCAGGATTTTGTTTCGGGTAGGGGTGGAAATGGGTTTTCAGAACTAGGTGGATGCTGGAGAATCAGTTGAAGACTCCGTAGTTGACATGGCAACGGTAATACATAAAAAAAGTCTGTTTAAAAGCCCAGGAATTAGACCTAAAATACATTAAACGAGTGTGCATACAGCGGATTTATTCCCTGTCGTTAAATATATGGGATAAAAAAAACTCTGGGTTGGGTTGTTTCACCTCTGAGCGGCACTTTTTTGCACATCATGGACTAAATGGCCAGGTCACATGGACCCCGAAGGCTCAGAGGTTGGGGGAGGGGACTCACTGGAACAGCTGTTGGGAGACAGATGGTAGCCTCCGGTCAAGGCCATCCAGCGTGTTCTTTAACGTGCACAGGGTATGGCTCTCCCGCACACGGGGCCACGGCTTACCGTCCAATCCGACGGACGGCGGCCTTTCCAAGCCCATCGGTGTCCCCTACTGACCGTGGGCAGGGCGAATTTTGCAAAAAAAAAAAAAACTCTGGAACTAGGGGAACGCATGCACCTGCGTTGCCTACTTCTATCCGTGGTTTCGGGACGTCGGAAAATAAGACTTGAGTAGAGTTTGTCAATTACTAAAACATTCCACCAGACAGGAAAGGCTAAAATTATTTTCCATATGGAATATAATTTTAAAGCTATTTATTTTTTTTAATCTATTTTTTAATGTCGGGCATATAACATAACGCTAAAATAAAATTATACAAAGACACCTGTTTTGGTTTTCAAAGCAGGTAGACAAATTCGAGATTTCACATAAGATGTGAATGGAATTTTGAAGGGAGGTTGGGATTCCCTGGTCGTCCTTGACAATCACCCCATAAGTTTAGGGCGGTGTGATTAAAAATATGGTTGATACTAAAGTTGTTAAACCATATTTAAGGCAATATAACCAGTGGCGGTGATAAGAACGGGCCATGGTCCCCTCCACAGAGGCTCGCAGGCGTTTTATTTTTTCATTCCAACAGCCAGCCAATTTCTTTCATGGGAAGGCAGACCTGTGACGCCTAATATTCCATATGAAGGCATATAAAGGATTCTATAGTCCAGAAACGGCACTTTTAACTACAAAATCCTTCGCATACCCCAAAATGGCCCCCTCCAGGCTTGAGACATATGACCGTTTCTGAATTTAACTAAACTTCTA
The DNA here is from genome assembly GCA_038380435.1 of Ryuthela nishihirai. NCBI lineage: Eukaryota > Metazoa > Arthropoda > Arachnida > Araneae > Heptathelidae > Ryuthela > Ryuthela nishihirai. The sequence continues at coordinate 54,316,664 of JAWZYU010000009.1, forward strand.
GAAGAGTGATAAAATGATCAGAATGATTAGGTATATTCGAATTTAAGATCGAACGTAATCCGAGTCTCGGGCTGCTGCCCCTATCTCCTAATCCGTTATCGATCTAATCAAGAGCTATAAAAACACAGCCACACTGCTCGTTCTCTAAATATATGACCATACAACACCTGAAGCAGTAGTATGCCAATTCTAATAAGGGTATAATTATTTGTGCCCATCAATGGCACTGAATCGGTTCACTTTTTTTTTCCATCATGAATGTAAGAAGTGGTCAACGGAACAATCACTTCCCTGCCATTATTGTGAAACTACGCAAGTGTCAACTTCAAGCTGTGAAAAATTCTGCTAACCTGTTCGCAAAACTCAAATGTCACTAAATGCTTCTGAAAAAACCAAAGTGTTACAAAATAGTTCCTTCCTTAGATCTTCTGAACTTTCTTTTACAATCTCTCCATAGTCTTAAAAGAACCAGCATCAATTTCCTTATTCTCTAGTTCATCTTAAATGATGCCATTTTTATCCTTCTTACGATTGTCAAGATTATTAACATAAATAAATATAAAAAAAACTGGCAGAATTATCATTTATATCTCGTAGAGAAACAGATGTTCTCAACCTTTTTTTTAGGGCTATCTTTTACTACTTTTTTTTTCTTAACAAGGCCAATCAAAATCAGTGTTACAACTTTCACGTACTATAAAGCTTGAATGACCATAGGTACGATTCGGAAATAAAGAATAAGTAGTGTGGGTATCAGTGGTAGATAAATGGGGGAGTGGGGGCTCAACTCCCCTCATTCACCATTTTGAAAAATCCACAATGAAAGATTCGTTATTTCATAGTTGTACCTCTCGTTAATCGAATTTAACAGAACGGGAAGACTAATTCAATTTTGACTTATCCTGTATGTAGTGGTACATATAGTTCTAATAACAGCAGTACCAGGAAACGCAATTAGTCTTTTCTCACATGCTTCTTAATTCAATGATTTCTAAAGTGCGAGTAATGGAATTCCGACGAGAGGGGGTGCCATAATATAAAGTTTGGAACCCACTGACATACTGTAATAACTTAAAATAATCCTAAATTTCTTTTTTTTTTCCTGCTTTAGAAGTGTCATCAATGTTGTACATGTCGACTTCTATCTTCAGCAACACGATTATATACCAACAAAGGTGTCAGGAAATAGAGCTGCATTCCACAAGTCCAAGTTTTACTGAACATAAGTGATGCTTATTAATAAAGATTTTAATTGAAGTTTAGATACGAGTTTTATCGCAGAAGTATTTTCTCTGTCTACCAGTGGTGGTCTCGTCATTAGAGGGAACTGGAGCTCAGCCAAGGCTACCCGATGGTTAAAGCCATAAACAGCTATTTTAACAGCACTATGAATGGATGCAATGTTTTATAAATTAACACACTCACGACTGATTTTCATAGTTTCGGATTCACAGGTTCTTCGAGAGCGATGGACTTCTATCTCTGTATATATCAGTTATTACCAAATGTTTTTATCGATAATTTGCAAATATATGTGAAGGACGATCACACCTGAAACATTTAGCAGAAAAAAGTCCCTTTACTCAATGTTCGTAAATTGCACTCTTTGTTACTTTATTATACCCTTATGAAGCCATGCTTTCCTCTGAATGTCGGCAATCTTGTAGAATTGTCCAGAATAATGTGTAGGTGGTGTGACGGGTTGTTTTACCTCTGAGGGGCACTTTTTTGCACACCATGGGCTAAATGGCCAGGTCACATGGACCCCGAAGGCTCAGAGAAGGTTGGGGGAGGGGACCCACTGGAACAGCTGTTGGGAGACAGATGGTAGCCTCCCGTCAAGGCCATCCAGCGTGTTCTTTAACGTGCACAGGGTATGGCTCTCCCGCACACGGGGCCACGGCTTAACGTTCCATCCGACGGACGGCGGTCTTTCCAAGCCCATCGGTGTCCCCTACTGACCGTGGCAGGGCGGGGAATAGTGGTGTGACGGGTTAGGAGCCTGGGGGAAGGGAGCTGAAGGTCAGTCAGTCGCGAATGGATTTCAAGCAAAAAGGATAACTTTGCTGGAGGTGTACGTTCAGTGTAAATCTTATCAGAGTTGTGTGGAGATATGGCAGACAAATATCCATATATTCTGATGATCCGGTGCCAAGTCGCACTGTACCAACTGGTTCACCAGTTTCATGACTCTGGTTCTGTGAACGATAAGCGGCGAAGTAGGAGCCGGTTGTTAACAAATTTGAATAAAGAATAATAAACAATATGAAATATTGATAATGAAAAAACTATACTAGTAAAAAAAGAAGGGTTGTGATTGCTCCTTTTTTTTACCAACTTATCAAGCAAAAAGCACGAGGAAGGCAGACAAAAAAATGATTGTCCTAAACAAGTTTCCCATGCATTTTATGTTAAAAATAATAAAATTAAAAGGGGACCAGTTATTAATAAATTTGGGCTCCCAATGTGGACTGCTTGACAGCCATTAAACCCCAAACAACCAGTGAAAGTCAAACACTATAAAAGTTAAACATTTGTTACTGAAAATATCTGCGCGATGCACAATTCACGACATTCTGATTGGTTAGCGGTTCGTAGCAGAGTGCCATCAACTCATAAAGATAACAATAACTCATTACAGTTTTTAATGCTTATAAGAATTTTTTTTATGTAGATCTTTACGTAATGTGAATTAAAAAGAAAACCTATAACTTGATAAAGACTTTACTTATATTTGAGCGAGAAACTAATTAACAGGTTTTAAAAACTTAATTGGTTTGAAAAAGAAGACATCACTGTTGACCTCTGAGATTATAATCTATCACAAAAATAAAGGACTGCAAATCTTTCACAAAATGACAAAGCAGCCCTTAACACCATTTCAAGAATTAGGAAAAAACATTTAATAAAAGCGGATATTATGTGTGTTATTTTGCTATGAAATTAGACAGGAAATAATAACTTTTAGTTTAAGAAACTTTTTTAACATGCATTACCTTACCCATAATAAACCCCAGTTTCGCCAAGGTCAACTAGGGCAATGGTCATACACTAAATTTGTTATTTGAAGAATCCGGCAATTTCAAAATATGGCTAATAAGAAAACAAAACATTACACTCTTAAGTTTAAACCCTAATTCACCAGTTGCATAACTGAGTTTTACAAAGAGATATTTGGCGCGATTATTTGCAGATGGCGATGCACTGGCATATTAGAAACATTTCTGTTATAGAACCGAAATTTTATTACGACTAATAACACAGTAGCAAATATTACAAGAGTTTGGTTGCATTTTTATGGCATTCGCGAAATGGGTTTTTTCGATTCTCCGAATCTCCAAAAGTTGCTTTTGTACTCAGAATCTCGTGCGGAAAGCAAAAAGACAAATTTTAAAGAGGGAGAGGACGATTTTATTTGTTCGTTAAATTTGGTTTATTCGCTTGGGGTCAGCTAAGAATTTTTCGAGAAATTATAGGCATTAAAAGCAATTCTAAAATTATTGTCAATGGCTATTTATCACCCAGTAGCAAACAATTTAAAAATGCATTCGTTTACTTAATAATAATAAATTATACATAACTCGTTTAACCCCTTTAAATTACGAAATAATTTGATTCGCGAATATGGCTCATCTAACAAATGTTTCAAGCATGATTAGTTTTTTTTTTTTTGGATTACCCTCACCCCATCAAAAAAAAAAATCGTGGGAAAAATCAAAGAAAAAATATACCTAAATTAGAAGCAACTTTATTAACCAACACCAAATATATGTTCACTGTTTTATAATGAGCAGAAATAGTTTTTAAATTACTTGTTCCCATATGGCACTGAAAGAGTTGAATTATGTGTATTTGTTTTTAATTGAAACTACTGATAATTTTAACATCACTTTCCTTTATATTGATATGCAAGATAAAATTAATTAGAAACGTCATGATCTTATGTTGGAATGTGTTAATTTGTACCCGAAATTTCAGTCATTTTTTAAGGTATTTCTTTTTGGCGCCGGATGAGAGCGAAAGAAAATCACATTCTTACGATAACATTTTTCTTCAAATACGAGTGCAACAAATGTAACGAAAAAAATAATATATTAGTCTCATGTTTAAATAAAAAAATATACTTTATTGAACTTTGGTACAACTGTTTCGGGCTATTTGTGTTTAATTGTTTTTAAACATTGAAGCAATATTTTATTTAAATACTGATTTGTTGTTGCTTCTAATATAACTTGATTTCATTAACAGCTAAGAAGAGGTTGCTATGTATGATTAAATGACAATTCTTTAAAATCATATTATAATAAGGGTAAACAGCATTCATTTGATGATAAAAAACAAAATTTAAAGCTTTATAATTAGAGCCCTGCGCGGATAACAAAAATTTTATCAGCACCCGAAAGGTCATCAGTTTAAAAAGTTTTTTTTAATTTGTCACTTTATTCCAATATATATATATTTTTTTCTTTTCAAAGTCTCCCATCAGCGTTGATATAAATTTTTTACCCATCGTTTTATACGTTATCCGCGTTATTAATTTTTTGTCGGCCTAGAGATTTTAAAAGCGGATATCCGCATCCGCGCACGACTCTATAACATCCAAAAATAACAAAACGATAAACAAAAACGTGCAGCTTTGGCTAAATGCATTATAAACACAGAAAAAAATTAAATAAAACTCTAGCAATTTATAAACATATACATAACTAAATCTATAAAAACTTAATACATTTTTACACCCAATCCAAAACTCTACAATGAAAATACTTAAAAGAAAATGAAAAAGGAATTAATTTCTTTAAAATTTTACAAAATATGCACTTTATACCTTACTTGACTGATGTAATCCAAATTAAGGAAGTTTTAGCATTACCGATATGTACATCAAATAAATCATTAATACGGTGTTTCAAAATATGGAATTATATAGAGTTAAGATGCTTAGTTAATAACAATTGTCAAAATTAAGCATATATAGCTATATATATGCTAAAATGAATTTTTTCATATATAGCTAAAATGAAGGATAAAAAATTTTAAACATGCATAAAAATGCTCTTAACCGCATTTTCATCGTAAAATGTTTATTTATAGCAACTCTCGTTCGAAATCTGATGACTTTGAAAAAAAATCTAAAATCAAATCGAATTATGCATGGAATATCTCCATTTACATTCCCTACTCAGTATTGTATATTTTTTTTTTACTCAGTTTTAATTAGGATAAAGATTAGGAATCTAGTTACTTTTACAATAAGCATAACTTTCTGTGGATGTCCTTCTATGAGAAAATCGGTATAAGCTAGCAGCAGCTTTCAGATTTCTCTGCTCTATAATGTGGGTAGGATCGGCGAACTGCCCTGGCCGGCATCAGGTATTTAGCTGCCCGTTTTAATGGTTCCTCCACCCTTCCATAACAAAAAAAGGCTAAATAATATAACTTATAGCGAAACTGAAATTCATAAAAAATTATTACATGTCGTAGAATATTTAACCCGGAGTTTTTCTACACCAACTCCCCCTTTAGTAAGATAAAGATGAGCTTTGAAAGGCCGCCATCACATGGGACGCTAAGCCACGATTCCTTGTGCAGCAAAACCATATTCTGTGCATATTAATGAACACGCTAGATGGCTTGAAAGGGGACTTCCATTTAACAGCTGTCCAGTGAGTTTCCTTCGACCACCAGTTCCGAGCCTTTAGGATCTGGTCCTTTACCGTGATCAACTGGGTAAGTTTGCGATTCAAATACCGATAGAATCTTCCCAAGATTCGACCGCTGCTACTACTACTACTACTATTGGCCCTTTACCCTACTGTAAAAGCGCCTCTCAGAAGTAAAAATAACCCAAAAGAACATTTTGGTAACCAAACGATGGTAAATTAGGGAAGAAAAGTTTTCATTATCTAGAAGGGAATGTTATTTATATTACGATTATAACGTAAAAAAAATAACGTAACTACGCCTTAGTGAGGGGTTGTAACCCCCACTGAGGGTATGAATAACGTAGTGGTAACTTCCAGTAGAAATTGGGAGGTATCTGAACTGTGATGGCCACAAATGCTTTATTAGAATATTAGAATATGCTCCATTAAAACCTTATTAATTAAGACTAGTTTTTCAAATTCTTAATAATATATTGCATTCTATAGAATATCGAAAAACAAGCATTCTTCTTCCACGTTTTTGGAATTTCATGATCACTCTAACCTTTGTAAGCTCGTTAATGCTTGGCCATCACAGGAATCTGGAACTTCTGGTCATGAAACCAGATCTACCCACATTCTTCTTGTCTTAGTGATAAATTTTGTAATACCAAAGATATGCCATAAAGATTAGTGTAAAGTCCATTAATGCGTTAATTTATTCTGAAGCAACAGTAAGCAGAATAGAAAATGCTTGAACAGAAGCCTCTGCTTAATCGTAGCAACGAACTAACAGAACTAGTAAAGAATGATACAAACCACAGGCTTGACAACATGAAAGGCAGAGATGATACTGTTACTATCACTACACATTTATCAGGTATCATGCCAGATAATATATTGTCCTAAGCATAATTGTTCTTTTCTTAAAGAAAGAAATATTACACTTATTTAGTTATGCAATCTATTAGTAAAACATTAAGTAAAGAACAGGGTTATGCAAAGAATTTTCTGGAGAAGTAAATCCACTATTATTGAGAGGAACTGACAGTATCGGATAATAATGCATTATAAAAATAAAGATTGGAATGTTTATTATTCAACACATCATTGTAGGACGAGACCTGTAACGTTTCAAGTTTTGAGGATTATTTTATGTACATTTCTAGTTAAAAAGAGAAAAAGTAATTATGGTTGGTTCATTCATCCTATCCTTAATCTGGACTTATTCAGTTGGCTCAGATAACGAAAATGTTCCTACAGTCAAAGTCTGGAACCCAAAGACAGACAGTACAGCAACCTATATTAATAATCTTTTTAAGCAAAATAAAAGTGCAAATCTCTATATATTTATTTCAAATTCCTTATCACTTTCTTAAAATAACAGTAATGAAGCAATAACTAAAACAAAAAATACAAAAATTCTAATTTTAACAAATAAAAAGATGAAAAATGAGTATTTTTTTTGGAAACAGATACATAGAGTTTTAACACATATCTTGATGCAACTATAAGAGATATGCAAACAAAAATGTAAAAAGCTTTAAAAATATAACGAAAGGATTAACGCTGGTCAACATAAAATATAAAACATACAATACAAAAGAATAAAAAAGGAAAATACATAAAATTTTTAAAATCAAATAATTTCTTTATTCACAAAAATACATTAACAATATAGAAAGAGCAGTATGTCGGAATAAGAAGCTCAAAACATAGTTGAGTTGCTTTATCAATTTAGTTGTGCAGAAAGCGGAATCTATAGAAGCCTAGGATGCAATTCCCCTTGAGGAAGTGAAAAATCCGAACGACGATATAAAGTAGTAGTAATATTCTTTTAAAAAACCACTAAAATGAATGGAAAAATTAACCAAAATGACATTTCGCAAGGTTGGGTTGTCTGAGTGGAGCTTTTTTTCACAATGGGCTAAACAGCAAGTAACAAGGACCTCATAACTCTGAGAGTAGGTTGGTGAAGAAGACACACTAGGAAGCTGTTAGAGAAAAGGTAGGAGTCTCTAATCAAGGCCATCCAGAGTGTTCTTTAATGTGCCTAAGGTATGGCTCTCCTGCACACGGATCCATTGGTGTCCCCTTTCTCACCAAGGGTAAAACTGTGGTTAGCAGAGATAACCTGGGAACTATAGATTGTGAGCTTGGCATGTTACATTTCATAGGGACATTCTAATATAGAACAAAGGAGTGGAGCAATGGAGTCTCAGCTCTAGGATCCAAGGGGTCTTTCTCAAATATAATGCCATTGATGAGTCGCACGTGTATATGGGGCCTCTCATACTACACTGTGCCTCACAAACCTTGATACACCACTGCATTCTTTTTAGCTCAATAGTCTTTGGCATCCATAAATATTTTTCTAGATCATTTACTAGTTTTACAGCAAGTGGCAAAAGCCAAGTAAAAAGTGATAAACTGGGTAATTCTTAGTCGCAGATGGGAGTCTTCAGTTAAGGCCAATCACTTTATCATTCACATTTGACAAAGGATATCTTTCATTTAACCAGGGAATATGGCTTGGTTGTTTCACCTCTGAGCGGCACTTTGTTTTCGCACACAATGTGCTAAATGGCCAGGTCACAAGGACCCTGAGAAGGTTCGGTGAGAGGATCCCCTGTACAGCTGTTAGGAGTCAGATGGTAGGCTCCAGATCAAGGCCATCGAGTGTGCTCTTTAAAGTGCACAGGGTATGATTCTCCTGCACCGAGGGACACAGCTTTACCTCCCATATGACGGACGACCTTTCCAAGTCCTTCAGTGTCCCCTGCTAACTGAGGGCAGGGAAGGGAGTTTCACAAAGATAAATCTTAACGCTGGCCCAGGTGAGTCTCGAACCTGGGAACTGCAGACCGACTGAACCAACCCCGTCCAGGGAGTATGGCTTTTGATTGCCTTTGGGAGCTATACTGCTTGGCCAAATTATTATGAACACTGTATGGAATATCATGAAACATGTGAATGTATGCAAAAAAAAAATTGACGTTAGTATTTTACGTCATTACGAAGTTCCACAAAAGTTGTAAATGCATGGTAGGAAGCAAAGTGCAGCATGGAAAAAAAAAATTGAACTAAAACTTCAAAAGGGGCTGGGCTCATTGTTGGAGTGCAATAGGCAGGTACACCTGTACTGGAAGTGATGTGGAAAATCATGGACACAATATCCAAAATGTAGGAGAATGGCAACGGTCTCAAAAAAGTCTATCAATTGTGGCAAATGCAGGAGGAAAAAGGCTCTGACAGACAGGGACAAGCGCTTTTGGAACAAATGTACAGCAAAACAGAGTTGTTACATTTGATCATCTACCATTTGACTCATCTTACCAATCTGGCCCACATCGAAAGTGCATAGTATATAAAAAAGAGAACGTTATTACTTAGCAATAAGTACTATGTTGAAATATAAAGAAACTGTAGATGAGTTTCGGAAAAAAAATGGCGAATATTTGAAATCAATCTTAAGAATTTATCATGATTTCCATTCGATATTGTGGTCATAACTAAAATGTGTTTATTTTTGCTTGTTGATTCTATGTAGAGTATATTATTCTACTCTCTTTATTGAATGCTATAATGATATTTTTTAAAATTCCATATTACTGCTATTTCCAGAAATACTTTTAACTATTTTGCAATGCAGCTTTGTTGAATTTCACACAGTACTGTTGCAAACTACACAATAACAAACATATTTTGCTTTAATTTAAAAACTTAATCACTATCCAAGCCGTTTTATTATTGTTTCAGTAAATCAAAATAGCATTTCGATCGGTGAATACAGGATAGTAGGGATGTTAATCACTTCTTGTAGAAATATATGAAGTCCTTTCCTGTTGTACGGATCACACAATATTTAGACAACCGTAACTTGACAAGTTTCGACTATTAACGCCATCTTCAGAAGTTGGGTAAACATCGGCAGGGGCAAAAGCTGGAAATTGCAATCTATCATAAGCCTACAGCGCCACCCATTATCATCCCATACGCCTCCCAACAACCACTAGCCCACAAAAAAAGTGCACTAAAAACTGCATTCCTAAGATAATTTTTATTTCTGAAAATGTTTTACAGTATACAAAAACTTTTGAGGTCTCACAAAGAGAGTTTGAGGTTCGTGAGAAATAAGAGATATGCCTCCACATCACAGATTTATGAAAAAGAAGAAGGAAAAATATACTCGGATGCTCAAAATGCTGGTTGCCCGCTAAAAATATTGAAACTTGCCGAAAATATGGCAAGACAAACTTGGAAAAAATTATCCCAACCGACATCAACGCAGCAATCCAAAAAAAAATAAGTTCACAACAGGGATTCAAAACATCCCATGGCTGGAAAATTCATCGAAAAATGCAACGAAACCTTACAATTACATAATGCCAATTAAAACCAACAATATAATTAATTTAATTAAAACTGATCGGGATCAGAACGAGAAAACAGGAGGAGTATATAAAATAAAGTTACATGAAAACAATAACAATAAACCTTACTATGGCAAAACGAAAAGAATCTGCCGAACGAGGATAAAAGAACATGAAAGGAATGTACAGTTAAAGAAACAAACCACTTCAATGGCAAGAATACCGGAATGATCCCACAATTTGACCTGACCAAAATTATTTGTGCCCCCCCCCGCCCCACTAAGTTTCAATCGCATCTCGCTGAACAATTGGTGATACACCAAAATAGAGAAGCGTGCGGCAACGAAGAAATTTACCACCCACCCTACCCTGGAAATTGCTCCTTGATCAGCGCAGCACTGCTCGAGTATCCACACCCCCACCCGAGGCACATGGGCAGGACCACGAAACCGCGCAAGCGCCACCTGATGCAAACCATAAAGCGCAGCCGCACAACTCATACGCAATCTCCGAAGTATAATTATTTATCCAACTTCTGAAAATAAAAATAAATAAAATAAATACCCCCTCAAGCAGCTGCTTGCCACAGAGGTCTGACAGGAGACTGTCAGTTTATATGCCATAGTAGATCTACGAGGTTGGCAGGACCTCAGCAGAAAAACAACACGAACATTCATGTCTTACCCGGGGCTCGAACCCAGGTCCCTTAAATCAGTAGCCAAGCGTGCTAACCACACGGCCCCATGGCCGTGTGGTTAGCACGCTTGGCTACTGATCTAAGGGAACTGGTTAGCACGTTAAAAGTCGAAACATTCCGAGTTACGGTGTTCTAAATATCATTGTGTGATCCGTGCAACAGGAAAGGACATACTTCACATATTTCTACAAGAAATGACTAACATCCCTACTATTCTGTATTCACCGATCGAAATGTTATTTTGATTTACTAAAACAATAATAAAACAGCTTGGATAGTGATTAAGTTTTTAATTTAAGTCAGCTGTTAATCAATGTTTTTAATTTTAAGTCAGCTGTGTTTTAATTTAAGTCCTGTTATAACATATTTTGCTTTCTTTCCTTATTTTTCTTTTAGGCAAAAAACAGTGAAAAATACATCAGGCCTAAAAATTTTAAACTAGAAATGCACTAAATTATCCAATTTCAGTGTTTTGGCCAAATGCATATTTCGAGTTTGGAAAGTCTTTATCGTTTAAATTTATTTTAGCTACCTATTTGTGGAAGGGAATAATTGAAGTATTGGAGATTTTTGAGGAAAGTTTTAAATTTGTTTTCACTTGCAAAAGGAAAAGTTGCCTTTAAAAATGCAACAAGTATATAATATCTGCTGTTTGTTCACCCAGCTGAACTTTTTGAACATTAACGTTATTTAAGACAGAAACAGATAGGTCATCGGTGGACCAGAAAACTTCCCAATCGACCAATGGAAGTAATTTGGGTGGTACATTAATTGTACAAATAAATTTAGTTCAGATGGTATTTGAGCAAAATTTTCTTTCACATATCTTAATCTCATTTTACTGGCATACCATCAAGATTTTATTTGTAAAGCAACTTATTAGGTTCAAAAATGGCAAATATTACCAAACGTTTTCTAAAAAAATGTTTTTTTTTCTCTCTCTAGTCAAAGGAACAAAGGAAAAATACGACTTTAGCCAAATATACTGTGCAGTTTTAGTTTCTAGGAGTATTGAGAATTTTACACTTTTAAAATATATGACATAAAGCCTACCTAAATACAATGCTACAAAATAACATTAAGTATTGTATAGACTCAATATAGGATCTTAATATAAAATAAAAGCAGACAAAAAATAACGTCTTCTGATCAAACAAAAGTGGTCTTTTTAAAAGGTGGTCACTGAGTACAGAGCCAATTTTTTTTTCTTGTGACTTGAATATTTGAAAACTGCTTATGACTTCAAAATTATTACTGAAAAAAAGACAAGATGGTTGCTAGATACTGATGCCCATTAAAAGTGCTTATTGAATATACACTGCTCAACACAGAAAATGGCACACCAGGAAGTATTTGTCGGAGCAACATGTAAATAGGTGGGTATGTGTCAACAGTTGGGTTATGGAAATGAGTGCAGTTGCGAACCAATCACGTGATAGGTGTGGGAGATAACAGGGCAAAACGGCTTAGCATAGCTAAGTTTGGTCATCCTCACCTGGGCGTGTGGACCACTGCATCCAAGGCCGGCTTTACACGTAAGCTAACTAAGCTATAGCTTAGGGCCTCACGATTATGAGGGGACTCCAAAATTTAACTTTGAAATTTACTGTGTCACAAAAATTTTACATTCAAATTAATCTATTGTGCAAACATTGTTCATCTCGACAGTAGACAGTATTTATTGTATATCAGTACTAATATACTGTTTTCACCACATCAGTTTCATATGTATATATTTTAATGTCCCCTTCATTCAGAATAATAAATTTATAACTTAGTTTGACTTTCAAAAATTTGGGGCCTCAAACTTATTGTAGATTAGGGCTTCAGAAGGTCAAAGTTCGGTCCTGACTGCATCAGAGTGATCTCAGTGGCGAAAGCACGTAAGGAGTGCGAATGCCTGGGTGAGATCATAGGGAATCCTACTGTCATGTGGACACCTCTACCAGAGGCTTCCAGCCATAAGTAACTACTTATGGCTGGTTGATCCTTGCATCACATCGTGGTGGAAATGCATCAGGATGCAACAACTGTTGGCGAAATTTGGCGACAGTGGTTGGAGGAAGGTAACATGCGTGACTGTAGTGGGACTGATGCATACAGGAGGACATGAATGCCTCGATCGGCACATTCGATGGCAAGCCGTAGCAGCCCCATAATCCACAGAATACGACATTCAAAATAGTGTAGACATCCCCGTGTTGACATGGATTGTGAATTACTGAGGCAGGTTTGCGTTCTCATCAGCGCATTGTGATGACTGCTACTCACTGCAGCGCATGGTCGTGCAAGGTTGCAGTGGTGGGACGAATGGAACCATGTATTCAGTGATGAGTCTCGCTTCCGTTTTGGTGCTGACGATCATTGATTGATAATCTGGAGATGACATGGTCACTGGCTGATCTTGCTGCCATCTGTGAGCGTCCTCACACCTGTCTGGTCATGGTTTGGGGTGCTATTTTTAACAGCTGTTCACCATTCCTCATACACATAGTGGGTACAATGATACGTTGGTGAGGTGCTGCAACGTTTTGTTGCCATATCTCCATGACATTTCTGATGCCCAGTTTCAACACGATAATACCTGCCCATACACTGCCAACATCAGCAGACAGTGCCTAGAAGGGGTCCTGGTACTACTTTTGCCAGTGCGATCCCCAGACTTCTCCCCTATAGAGAACTTTTGGGATGTCATTGGAAGATGACTTCAAGCTTCTGCATGACCCCCTCGCAATGTTGATTAATTATGTACACAGGTTAACAACGAATGGTCTGTGATACCTCGGCACACCATCTGGGGACTTTTTTACCCGATGCCATGTCATGTTGCTGAATGTATAGCCCAATATGGTGGTCATATAACCTACTGACTCAGGCCATATTATACTGTCTCCCCACCCATTGCATTCATTTAATTCCTCAGAAATTATTTCACTTCTTTCCCATTTACACGTGTAGTAAGTTTCGTCTCATTTCGTCATTCCTTTGGGCTTGGAAAGACCGCCGTCCTTCGGATGGGACGTAAAGCAGTGGCCCCGTGTGTGGGAGAGCCATACCCTGTGCACGTTAAAGAACACGCTGGATGGCCTTGACGGGAGGCTACCATCTGTCTCCCAACAGCTGTTCCAGTGGGTCCCCTCCAAATCTTCTCTGAGCCTTTGGGGTCCATGTGACCTGGCCATTTAGCCCATGGTGTGCAAAAAAAGTGCCGCTCAGAAGTAAAACAACCCAAACTCGTCATTCCTTCATGGTGTGGCATTTTCTACGATGAGCAGTGTATTATCTCTTTGAAAGTTCAGGTTCTTCAGGTCAACATTTGGACTGTTTGGTATACCCATATTAGAGAATTTATAGTAATTTTTGGCTCATTATATAAGTTACACATGCAATTGTACACAAGTTATGCAGAAATATTTGCGTGGTATTTTCAATTAGTTTAAACCTGATATATGTTATTTTCTAATACAAAATGTTTTAATAGTAACCTGAACTTTGCAGATGAAGAAAACGTATTTGATTATTAACCACATATAATAAGATTCTCAAGAAATGCTTCTGGTGGAATCAAGGGTGATGTGGCATGTTTTTTTTTTCTTAATAGGCTACAGAGTTCTGTAGTATAAACGGTTTGAAAGTCTTTATAAATTCATTACTTTGAGGGTATGAAATTAGAATTTATGTTACAATACTATACTGATGCTTATATTCATAAAATGTTGCTATACTAGTTTATTAAATAGTATCTTTCTAATACTATTTAATTATACCTTTCCAATATTAACTAATAGCATCAAGAGAACTGAGTGTAGACTAGAAATGTGATTTAAATAACTACTTAAAATGTAATTAAAATCAGAAGAAAATGAAATGAGATTTTGCCTCTTTTTCTGTGGACTTATCTTTAGGACTTCAATCTGCGATGTAAATAAATACCAAAACAAAAGGAGCAGTGATACAGCTTGAATAAAAAATTCTTTGGCTAAAGGAATACCATTTATTACTGAATAAACAATTATTAAATTTCCTCACAGAGCTAAATAATTATCTCACCAAGCTGAATAACTGTAAACTGCATATTAGTAAAGTATAAAGAAGCTTAATGGCAATACATATATATGTATTTTTTTCAAATTATTTCTATTTCCACAAGTCATATTTTCTGATTATAAATTATCTGCTTCCTTTTAATTTGAAAAATGTTGTCTTGGTGCCATAGTGCTATTGTGTTGGCTCACAGTGGCACTACAATAGTATGGGCCCAGGTTAGTCTCAGGTTAATGGTATGTTGTTTGTTCTGTTATATAAAAAAGTTACTTCTCAAGCAGCTACTGCTATTCAGATCTGACAGGAGCCTCACAGTTTAATATGCCACAGAGAAGATCTGTGAGGAAGACAAGATCTCAGCAGATAAACAATATAGAAATATCCATATCTTATCTGGGGCTCTAATCCAGGTCTTTTTGATCAGTAGCCAAGCGCACTAACTACTCAGCCACTGAGACAGCTGTTCTAAGATGAGATAAACTATTAGCTTTGCAGGTCTGATCACATACGAAAAATTAAAGCACCCTAAAACTAATGAAGTACATATGCAGTGTTTTTCTTTTGCCCTGAAAAACTTCTGTTGACAAACAAAGACAGAAAAATGAACAGAGGTTTAAAATTAGCATACTGGCTATAGTGTGAAGTATAAGATTTTTACTCATACACCTGTTGCATAACCTAGTGTGCATACCAGCTAAAAAATTATAAATGCAATATTCTCTTTTAGTTATAAAACAGCTTGGTAATATAACAACTCAAAATTTCTCTCTTTCAACTCTCCTAATTTCTCTAGATTAACTGCAACCATTCTTCACTCATATTTAAAACTGAGTTGAGAATTGCAAATAATGTATTGTTTGAGAATTACAAATGCCATTGAATGCAAAGAAGGTAATAAATAATGTTTCTGAATAAAAGATGACTCCTATATTTGACTAATTCACTTTGAAAATGGCTTTATTAATATTAAATGATAGCTAAAAAAAGAGTAAAAGAAATCGATTTGTCTTGGATTGCCCTGCCTCATCCTGCTGCAATTTAATGATATACCATGGTATACACATTTTATTATATAGGTGACTATAAAATTCATTGCACATATATGCATAAAAAATATGCAAGTGTTTTCATATGACTGCTCAAATTACTGTGTATGCTGATCAAACACTATTACTACTTTATTTTGCAGTCCCATGATATCTTCATTACCATCTATTGCATTTTAAATACAACCTATAGGAAAGTCTTATTAATAAGCTATTAGGAATTTCTATGTTCTTTGAAAGTTAATGCATAATCATATTTTAGTAATCAATCTGCCCATAACATCATCATCCTGTTTGAAAAGTTTACTGGTATATTCAAAACCAGGAACAGAATTAAACAAGCTGATTATGGTGGTTAACACTCTGCAACTGGAATTTGATAGAAACGCAAAATTAATATCAAAATATGTCGAAGCAGTTATATAAATGCTATACAACTAAAACAGCATGATTAGAGGGCAAATTCAAATATAAACAAAGGTTTTGTGCCAAAAAAATGAGATGAAATAAATCTAATGTTATATTAAGAACAATAAGTTAACTATCTATTCAAAGAATTTATTTTATGGAAAACTTTTATATCTACATTTATATCAGAAGAGTTTCATTTGAATATGGATTTTAATAAATCTATTTTTTTTCCACAATTAAGTTTTAGGAAAGCTCATTCAGGGGAGAGAAATTAAATATTTGTTTTGGTTAGTGTTGTAGATTTTTAG
The DNA here is from genome assembly GCA_038380435.1 of Ryuthela nishihirai. Classification (NCBI taxonomy): domain Eukaryota; kingdom Metazoa; phylum Arthropoda; class Arachnida; order Araneae; family Heptathelidae; genus Ryuthela; species Ryuthela nishihirai. Next base: position 54,333,188 of record JAWZYU010000009.1, read on the forward strand.
ATATGAGTCTCCCTTAACAAAAGGTTGAGAATTACTGCTGTACATCTCTATTAATTTCAGAGATAATGTGTAATATTCATATCACATAGAACAACCTAATAAGAACACTTCATATCTTTTAAATGTTTCAATCATAAAACTTGATGCATAATTGAAAGAAATGGACAACTTCCCCAAAAACTATTCCAATAAAACCATAAATAAATTTACTTCACTTAATTTATAAACAAGGAGTATTACACAAGAAAAATTCAAATATTTATTATTGTGATAAATTACGATGTAGTGTTACATTTCATGTTTCCCTAATTACTGCACTTGCCAACGAAACAAATTTTCCTTACCTTAAATATGAAATGAATTTTAGATAAGACAATTTTGTACAAATAGACAGTCTTGTAGATTCTCTCTACAAATAGTTTCCAAACTGCAGTTCATGGTAGATTTTGTATATTTATACATTTATCATTAATAATTTTTGGAATTAGTAATAGCAGCTAAGTTTTAGAAATACCCCTTTCCTAAAATATTAGTAAACCAAATTTCATAAAAAATTATTAAAAATCAGATCTTTTTATTAGGTGGTGAAACATTTCTTTATTTTTGCCTATATGAAATTATTTACGAATAGACCTTATGTAGCATTAGTTCAAAATTCGAAATTTGTTAAACTATTACAACTCGAATTTCATAACTATTCATACATTATAAAGCATTTCAAAATAATTACACACAAGACTACAAAGGCTAAATTTGTGTACTGTGAGACTTAAACCTGAAGTAGATCTTTCTTTACAAATGAAAAATACATGACAATAAAAATTATAAACATACTGATAACATGTATTTGGTTATAATTTAATACTGAATTTTAAATTAATTGTTATAAGTGACTAACTCCTAATTCAAATTTTCCGTGTTTGTTCAATGGGTAATATTTTTATGGTACAATCATATTTATTCATTAAAATTCCTCAGACTTTATACCAGCAGCTTCAGTTTTACAGGTTTAACTTTCCATTATATATATATATCACACTTCAAGTTTGAATTAAACAAGGCAAACTGAATATTTAAAAAAAATAAATGTATAAGTATATGCTAACCTAGATAATGAGTTATTTTATTTGAGCTAGTCTGAATATTTAGGATTACAGCCTGTATAATTTCTTTGTAAAAAAGTAAATATATTTTTACAAAGTTCGTCTGGAAATTACAATGTTGGCATTTCTTCATGAGAAATACAGATGTAGGAGCTACTGAAATAGACTGGACTTTGCAATCATTATACACTTCTTCAGCTTAGCTTTACCAAGAGCATATTCAGCTAACCTGTCACAAGTTTGGTTGTTTTATATGACTGGCAGTTTCACTTTCAAAACAAATATTCTGAATAAATCATATTCAATATTTTCTTTCTTGTTCCAGTCACTAGGCATAAAAACGAGTTTCATTAGTAGTTAATGATGCTTTTTGTGTCATGACTAAGAAATATATGGCTGCCTACATTTGTGAAAAATAGTGTCTTAGATTATGAATTCTTGCACATAAATACATATAGTGTCACTTGCGTGAGTTTAACAAATCGTGAAATGATAACCATGACCTAAAAAAGATGTTCAGTAAGTGAAGAAAATACCTTTATACTAGATCAAAAGATACTTTGGGACTCAAAAATGTGTAAAGGCAGTGTGGTCCACAAAAGGTCTTGATATAATTTCATTGCAAAGAGGTGAAGAAAAACACATGTATTAAGCAAACGGTATCTGTCTAATCTAGTAGGCAAAATGTGTAAAAAAAAACAATTGATTGTTTTTCTGAGTTTCATCATTATATATATGAACACCCACCCCCATCCAAAAAATATAGCAATTTCATATCTTTAATAAGTTTTTTTATGTAACAGCATTTAGGTTAAAATGAAAACCTTTCATCCACTGAATTCCTTGCTGATGGTTGGGGAAAAATCATCAGCTGTTCTTTAAGAATGCAAAGACTTCTACTCTGTTATCTAATTTATATATATTAATTTAAAAAAAAAAGGTTTTGATAGGAAAAGTCGCAAGCAAAACTGCAAGTTTGGAAATAAATGAAATCATAAATTCTAAGAGAAAATAATTTTGTGTATCTTCATATTCAATACTAATTTGCATCTATTTTTTAAAAAAGAAATATATGTTATAGCTGGCAGAAATTAATCAACCAAGTTAGAACTTTATAGCTGCAAACAAATTAATATAAGAATATGTGAGGTCTACAACTTAATATGCTATTCACACATATAAAAATAAGTCCTTCAAAAACAAAGCAAATGGTAAACAATAGCAATCTTTACCATTAAAAGAAAACTTATTTGGAAATGTAACTGATGACGTGCAATATTCAATATTCCTGGATGACATCAAAGAGTAAAATTTATATATTAAATTACCGTCTATAAATTTTACGAAATTTTTGATCTTATCTATAATTTTGTAGTCTGTTTTATTTTAGCAAAAAACACTGCTATCATGCCACTATTGTCCAATCTAGACACTTATTAAGAAAATTAAAACTCAATTTAACACCATCCCTACATACTGTAGACATTCATCAGCTACTTAAAAAAATTCTAAAAGAAGCTCTATATTTAAGATGTAGTGCTGTGGAAGTGGGAAGTTAGAGCGCAAAGAAATGCTTGCAGTTAGAAATAGCAGGTTGGGCAAAGTGACCGGCCAATAAGTGACTCATGAAACTGAAAGTAGCTAGAGATCCATTCAAATTATTAACTACTTAAAAATTAATATTTTTATGCAAATTACTATAACACTGGCCTCAGGGGCAAATATTTATATGAACTAGTCATGTCATGATTAACAAAATATTATTGTAAGTTTATTTTGGAACAAAACACCAAAAACTCCATTTTTATAAGTCACAAAATAATGATGGTTCTTACTTTATATGTTGAAAATAATTAAATGAAGCTTGTCCATTTCTACATTTAGATTTCAGTAACAGTAACTTAAATTGTTTATGATTCTGCTCCAATACTATTTAGTTCATTATTTGCATTACTGAAATACATTATTAATCTCTTTTGGCTTGAAAGTTGTCTTTAATTACTGAGACAAGGTCATAAACATCATTAAACAATATTAGTGATTGTTTCAGAATTTTACTGGTTTTCTTTTCATGACATATGTATCTATATAGTTAATTATTTCAACTGCATTTAATTAGGTTAAAATCATTATGGCTATTTGAAATGATGGAAACTGGATTATAAAAAAAAGAATCAATTTAATAAGTTTTTTTATGTAACAGCTTAAAATAATTTTGTGGACATGTTAATATTCTTTTACAAGATGTCTGTAATATTACTGTTATGAAAGCAAAAAAAAAAGGCCATTTAAATAATGTCTTGTCTGAGAAAAATGTTACATTCTGTTCAAATCTGGGGACACCTAAAAGCATCTATTTACTCAATCAAGTAATCCAACTGGCCCAAACGAATAAAAAATATGGCCGGTCAAATTGCCATTCCCTGCTTGTAATTCAGTAGACACTTCAATGCTCACCAAACAGTAACAGCTTTAGTAAAATGTTAAAAGGCGTGTTGGAGTCACATACTTCTGTCCTATGAAATATATACAAATTTTTTTACTTTCTTTCTATATACTTAATTTACTGCAACTTTTATCTAAGGAGAGGGAGCTGGGGGATCGAGCAAATCTCTAAAACAGTGGTTAACACCAAATAGATAACCGGCACATCCCTCTCAAATATTGGAGAGTTGTAAACATAATACGTATATCTTGATAATACTGAGCATTTGAAACAGAGAAGACTGCTCTGTACTTAACAAGAAGATAACTGATAAAAGTCCATGGAATCATCATTCACATATTTTGTTTACAGCATATATGCACAAAAGCAAAATGTGAATAAAAACAAGTGCAGATAAAATCTAATTTACAGCTCCATCTCTTACTACTATGGACTCTGTAATGCTAATAACCAGTGCTTAAATTGCATTAGAACGAAGTGGAAAGGCGTTTTCCATACTTCTGTACACTTACTTAACAACTATCGTTCATGTGCTTTTGCTGAACATTTTCTCTGAACACCATATTTCGAAGGATTTTTTTGCAAGCACTGTTCCACTATTAATTTTCCCTGATCAATTTAAGCACTGCTAATGATGAATCACTAAAAAAATTCCCTGATTTTAATTCAACTTTAGTCTACACCTTTAAGTTGTAACGAAATAGCATACAGATATATATAACTTTTTTATTAAAAAAGTTTAAAAGCAAGACATGATAATATATCTAACTTGCACATTTATAAATGCAATTAGAATTATTAAAAAGACCATCAAATGCTTATACGTTGATGAATCGCATGTTTCATTAGGTCGTGTGATAAAGAGAAAACAATATTTTTGCCTTTTTTACTTCTGTACACAGCTGAATTCATTACTTAAAACATTTCAAACAGTACTGAATCTAACTTTACAATGGATTAATGTACACTCTACTCAAGTTCCTTTCAAATAATATACAGACTGCTTCTTTTGCCTTTCGATCATTTGTTTTTTTTTATAGGTTTTTTTTTTCAATTGAGCAATGCAACCTTTATTGCTCTGTCTTCAGGCTGAGTGACAAAGCTGACAGTTCCTGTACGAACTAGATCATAACAGCTAAAACTTACTGTTCCATAACAAGACAGGTTTGTACACCAGCACCGAATACTTCCAAGTAAGTAAGCACAGGGTGCTTTTGGCACAAGTAAGGCAGTGAGACACTGAGAAATAGATGTCTGGTCCTGAAGCTTTGACAGCTGTCTACTTCAAACAACGAACAGCACGCCGAGAACACAAAAAAGCAGATTTCTGCAGCGTTTTCATTCTTTGAAGTGTGGAAAAAATAGAAAAAAAATAGAGCACAAATAAAGTAGAAAGTCTATATTTTCTCCTGGCTCCTTTGCGCATGATGTGGAGCTAATATGATGTCTTCTGATTGCTCCATTGTCATCTTGATCAAGCTACAGTGGTATGTCATTACAAGCAGTGTTTCGGATAACATCTTGTAAAATTCAGATGTAGAACTTCAGAATGATATGGAGTTAAAGCAAAGGTCTGACAGTCTGCAAGCACCAAGACAGAAGCTATAATCACACCTTCTGTGTGCATCATCCTCTGGATGTAAAAACAGGAATTTAATAGGAGATTGTCAAAATAAGCTTTTACCGCTTTAAATAAGCAGCAAAATACACCCCCTACACTGCAAATACATAGCTCACATAATTTACATTCAGTTTGCTTCTACTTACGGCTACTTTTTTCTTGTTTTATCCATGCAAATTGCAAAGCATTCTTATTTACCACACATACTCTTCTCCCTATATCACAAGCTGCTGCCTCTATTGGGCTTGGCTAGTGCCTCTGGCTAGTCATAAGAGATTAGCTCTTTGCTAGTTGTTGTAAATGCAGTATATTTGGGAAGACAAATGCCTTCCTGTCAACAGCTGGAATTTCAGTTGCCTTCAGAAACAGAACTGCAACTTTCATCACTGATACACTTGAAGACGTTTTGTATTTCTGGATGGAAAGAATCCACACATGGCTTGTATCTGCAGATGTTAGTTAACAGACTACTCAGTTTTAGTACTGACTATAGATTTTCATATACAAGGAAAGAATGTTTTTTGGTCATCAGTTATAATCGTTATAGACATGACTTATATGAATTAACAAATCGTTGTGCATTTTTGCTACCATGTGCTTTGATTGCTTTCCACAAGTCCATTGAAGACACCAATGTGGCTGAGACAGAAACAGATTCTGATACTATGTCATTTACCAATGGGTTTTATACCTTCACCTTGATTTACTGAAGGCTTTGAGAGAAAAGCTGATCGATGAAACAGGGTCTTGGGAATAGGAAAAAAAAGGACCTTGTCCATGTGTCCTGACATTTCAAATTAATGGTCCAGTCGTTCATAACACAGCACACTGCTTCTTACCACATCAACTGCTTTTAAGCAGTTTATATAAACAGATATACACTACTGTGTAATCACCACTATTTTGCCACTTGCATCTTCTACTACTGAGGTAAATAAAGGAAGAATATATTCATTTTCTGTCAATTGGTGATGGTTCTACTGGCATCCTTGGTTGAAGGGAGCAACCAAAGAATTACACAATCTTTCTTCTTGCCATGAAAGTATTTATGTATTCAATGACATGATACTCAGTGAAAGTCATGTAGATGTGATACTATTACTTGATATTAGCAGATATCAGACGCATGTCAAATGATTGTTATGACCTATGTGGCAAACATAAAGGTGAAGGATTCTCAACATACACTCTCTTGAAGCATGTCCAAATTTCCTGTCGTGTGCTTTTTGGTTTCCACATTTACTATTAACATTTAGGGAAAGAAATAATGCATTTTGAAAATAAATAATTTAGTGTTTGATTAAGAATATAATGTTGCTCTAATGTTAAATTACAGGGTAAATGGCAATAACTAAAAAAAAGTTAATACAGAATAAGGAAAACTGGAATGAAGAATGCTTGGGTAGGTGTGTTTTCATGGAAAGGCATTTTAAGAGTTTTTCAGTTAAAAACAACAATAGGGCAAAGACATTGTATCCAAATCCAAGCCCCTTAAAGAGTTATCAGTAGGAATGGTTTGAGGCAGTTATAATGGAGATATAAGTGCACCCATGAATGGTTGTGATCATTAGGGGACTTGTGAGTGGAGGTGGGAAAAGTTCTCTGATGGAGTGTGCTGTGTCCACTGCTTCACTTTGTAGGTTGTTCCTACAGATAGAGTGACTGGACGGAATATTTATGCTGTGGGGAGTGGGCACAATGTCCATTTTATTCTCCCGCTGCTCTGCAGGCATACATGCCATCATGTGACGTGGCTAATGTGACTCAATGGACGTAAATTTTCTTCCTTCACACTATGTTACAATGCTTTAGGGAGCGGTTCTGAACACAGTGTTGAGAATTCCATCTCTGAGAATGGTCAGGCTTGTTGATCCACTGGAATTATCCCACAAGGTGACAAACCTGATTGGGAGGTTGATGGTGCCAGGCTAAGCCTAATGCGATGAAAAACTCTCTGGACAATGTTCCTAAGATTCAATAACGTTACACTTGATATTCTGCTTTTCTGGTATCTGAAAGCAAAGGAGAAAAAACTGATTATATTAATATGTTATGACTGAATTAATATACACCTTTGGAAGATAAAAACATATACTATCTTCCTAATGACTCAAACAATATAAAAACTGTGCTCAAGAAATATTTTCTTGCTTTTAAAAAAGGAAATCTTGTCAGGTTTAGCATGATCCTTCATAACAGTTCATTTGACAATGTAGGTAACAGGGTAGGAATATAATGGATACCAGCAGACCATCCACAAAGTACGATTTTCTTTTTAACAGCATAAAAAGTTTGCATAATCATTTCTAGTATATGCTATAAAAATTATAAGCTGTATTAATTAAGACATGTTAACCTCTATTAGGAATTACATGAATTTTTAAAGATTACAAAATGTAATCTTTTCAAAAGAAAGAAAATTTCTTAAATATCCATTTTAAATCTGAAAATTAATTTTCTAAAATTGCTTCATTGGATTTTAAAATTAGCAAATTAATTTACTAAAATTGTTTTATTAAGGACATGCATGAATCTCAGAATAGGAAAACTAGACAATTGCCTAGGGGAACCAAACCACCTGTATGACAATCTTTCTGTGGTTATGCTAATCACATTTGTTTCTTCAGAAAGATGTATTCTAAAGGAGCAAAAATTGTAAAACCTCATAATGAGAAGCCTGCTGAACTTGAGACAACCATTTCCCAGGCTATTTTGGAGTTGGAGATGTACAGTGATCTGAAGGCTCAGCTAAGAGAACTTTATATAGTAGGAGCTAAAGAAGTAGATGTAAATGGCAAAAAGGCTCTTGTTATATCTATTCCTGTACATTAGCAAAGGTCTTTTCAGAAAATCCAGGCAAGGTTAGTTCGGGAACTAAACAAGAAGTTCAGTGGCAAGCATGTTGTTTTCATTGCAAGACAAACTATTTTGTCAAAGCCTACACATACAAGGAAGGTTAAGAACAAGCAAAAGCAACCTAGAAGCTGAACTCTGATAGAAGTACATGATGCTATTTCAGAAGATTTAATGTTTCCTGCTGAAATTGTTGGGAAAAGAATCAGGATTAGATTGGATGGAAGTCATCTCATGAAAGTTCATTTAGATAAAAATCAACAAACTAACATAGAACACAAGACTTCACAATGTTTGTGCTATGATAAGGGATATCCCCTTTTGCTACCCCTAAAAATACAAAAAAAATGTAAACATGTTTTTCAAGCATAGCAATATTTTTCTGATTTAGTTGTGACTTGAACTTTACAATCATTGATTATGAGCAGATATTTTAACAAATGAATTACTGATGAGTTTTAAACAAAAATAAAATGGACTCATTAACTAAACAGTTATAGTAACTGGCATAAAATTACCAGTTTAAGTCAGAGTTTTGTTTTATTTTCATTAAAAAAAATTAGTATTCATGTTCCTAACCAAAACTTCTACTGTAGTACCCTTATAATTTCCACTCAGAATTTTCACAGCTTTATGATGTAATTATCATTTTATGCACTCAGAGTATACAAAATACAATTGCAAAAATGGATTAAAATTATGACTGTCAGATCTTTTTTTTAAAGTGAAACACAACAATACTATTACAAATTATGATATTTATACTTTAAAAAAATCAGTTTGTTGACAATAATCATGGGCATTTCTTTTATAAACTTTAAGCAAAACATTACTCACAACTTCTAATTTATGACTTATATTCAAAATATAATCTTATGATTTATATCAAAAATGATGTATATAAAATACAAATAGAACCTAATTTTATGTATATTTAGAGAATAAATATGTACTTACTGATAACTTGATTACAATTTATATATTTCATAAATATATTGGTTCAGCATAATGAGCTGATGTGTGTGGTGTGTACAATGTAAAAATGGTTGGTTCTATGATGGCCTTTGGCTCTCATTGTACATCTTAAATGTTCATCATTACATCTAACATCTTAAAAACTTTAATGCGAAATGTTAACAAATCAAATAATATATATTATTATTGAGTATATAATGATGCAGAAGTTATGGTCACTATAATTGATGTTAAACTTTTTTCCTATCAGCTTCAGTCACGGTAAATGGGTACCAGTTGAGTTATTACATGGCATGTGTATATGGCACATGGTATTGAGTTATTACATGGTACATTTTGATTTGCACAAAAGTGGCAGTAAGTTTTAAGGCTGTTCTTGGTTGCATTAGCTATATGACCAAATTATTTAATGATACGACATGACACAAAATTAAGGAAAATATGGAAAGTCTAAATATGAAGGAATACCAAAGTCTATTACAAAATTTTGAAATGCAACTTCTCCGACTAGCAGTTTTATTTTACAGCAAATCACACACTGTAGATATTTTTATTTTGGTTGCATTCCTATACAAATTCTACAACAGTTTTTGTGGCAATCACCAAAGAGAGTAATTTTTATGGTAAACTAAGAAAATTCTAACAAGACACTTAATATAAATTCTGTTTTCATGGCAATTCCTCAAAAATTCTCTAACTTTCTCATGCTTCTAAGTTCATGTTCTTTGTTATCTAATACTGAAACTTGCTCATGACACACTGACAAGTCCAAACAGCTCTGTAGCTTGCACATTTTATGTTCACTGTTTATTAAAAGTTACAACATTACCATTACATAAGTTATTACAAGTTATCATCAGTGGCTATGTTTATATGGCTTGGCTGTCTGATTCTACAAATATTGAAATTCAGATTATGCTGATTGGTTGTTTCGGGTTTAATGGAAAATTCAGACTAAGACCTTTACATTATATCGTAACAGATTATTAAGCTTAAATTCTTAGCCCATTTGAATCGAGTTATATATTTATAATAAGGTTTAGAATTGAAATGAATTGATTTGTTCTTTGAGTGATCATTCTTAAGGAGTAAAGGTATATAGTAGATGCTGTTATGAAGTGATTTGATTTGCATTTACCTGATCTGATGTAAGGTATATTTTTTGTTCTTCTGTATGAGAGTTTGTTCTATTTTCTTACAATACTGTTTTATAATAAGTTCTATATCTTATTGTTATGCAACTGATTTCCAGTATTTTTAGCACTTTTTGTTTTGTTGCTGAGATTATTTCTTACATTCTCTAATATGAATTTGATGAAGTGCTAAGAACATCCTACATTTTTTTTATTTTGTTGGTAATGAAATTTCATTTGTTAATGCATGCATATTGAAAATGTTTGGAAGATCAAAGATATAAAAAAAAAGTCTCAATTTAACAAATAGTAAGTAAACAATTTTCACTATATCACCGATACTTATATACATTGTCATTAGTGCTATACTGAAGCTTGCTTACTTATGTTTCAGAAGATCTGCAGAACAATAAATGGAAAGCTACTCTGCTATATTTAAGGGGTTAACCATCAGGGCCATTTGAACTGATAAGAGAGGTAAACACTGCATTAGGGAATAAGCACACTTCTCCACAGTGGCACCTTTGATAATGTGATGCCTGTTAAATGTTTGAAAAGGAACAGTGAAAAAGAACTTCACATCAGGACACAAACATACCTTGAGCTGGTCCTAGTTGACATAAATATTCTGGTATGAGACAGAACATAAAATATTCTTGTATGAAACAGAACATAAAATATTCTTGTATGAGACAAAATGCGAATATTCTGATATGAGGTCAGATATGAATATTCTGGCATGATGGTGAGTATGCTGATGTTTTTCCTATAAACTTCTGTATTTAAGGTTCTTTTCTTGTTTCTTGTGATGAGGCTATCAGAAATATGTACTGATTTACTCTTTTCTTCTTCTATGGTGAATCCCCAGACCAAAACACTCATGTACTCTTCACAGACAAATCATGATTCTGTTTTCACACTGATGCTTAATGTGCTTTAACCTGGAGAGAGCAAGGGACTCATTACCAACCCTCTAATATCAGAGAACATCATATGGTGGTGGTGGTGGTGGTAGTTTGATGGTTGTACTGGTCAAACAGAAGCACACAACTCCACATCTTTTCTGGAGGTACTCTCAACTTGTCTGTGGTATAGAGACAATATCCTTCAGCCCTATGTGAAGCTTTTCAGGGGTGCTGTTGGCTTTGGGTTGGGCTGTTTTACCTCTGAGCAGTGCTTTTTTACATACAATGGGCTAAATGGCCAGGTCATAAGGACCCAGAAGGCTCAGAGAAGGTTGGGGGAGGGAGCCCACTGGACACCTGTTAGGAGATGGATGGTAGTTTCCATCAAGGCCATTCAGTTTATTCTTTATTGTGAAGAGGGTATAGCTTTCCTGCACACATAGAAGGGTGATGTCTTAATGTCTTATCTGATGGACAATGGCCTTTCCAAACCCATTGATGCCCCCTACTGATTGAGGGCAGGGCAGGGAAGTTTGCAGAGATAAATCTCAATGCTGGCCCAGCTGAGGCACTGTTGGCCTCCAGTTTATTTTGATGGAGGTTTGTGCCTGACCTCAGGCAATAGATGAATTTCTCAAAAGTGAGGATATTACAACATGTTTGAGGATGGAGTTACTAGCCTATTCTCCAGATCCAAATCCCATATAGGTGAGATGCATTGGAATTTGTCAACTCCTTACAAGAACTCTAATCTTTTCTGTGGGAAGTATGGGATGTACTGTCATTAGAAAACCTACTGAACAGTATGAGAAGTCATTGTGATGCTTATGTAACTGTTTGGGTCATCATACTCTGTATTAATCTCTGTTGTTGAAACATATCTCTTAGTTCTGAACACTTATATGTTCTTTTGCATAACCTATAGAAATCATGCACTTGGTTTGCTCTATGTTTCACTGTTTATTGCATCATATAACAATAATGCACTATCACTCCAAATCTCACATCATTTCACTGTTGCATTTTTCATATCTTGAGGAATTTGTATATTATCAGGGTTGGATCCAGGTAGGGTGAAGAGGTATAGTTCCCTCTTTGAGAATGCTAGCAACCAGAATGGAGGCAAAAACAAATTACACATTTATATGTTACTGTATTTTTCAAGAAATTTGTTAAAGACCACTAAAACAAAGGGAAGAAAATTTATACTGGAACTGCATTCTGATTCAATCTTGGTCCCATCTCCTCCTTTTTTTTTTTAGATCTGGGCCTATGTATTGTGCTTAACTTTTGGACACTGATGTATATACAACATATATGTAGAAAACTGATTCTCTTTACACTTTTGGGGGTTATGTTTTTCAAAATACACAAGTTTTATTCAGACTGTTTTACAGTTTAACTTCACAATAAAAGGCAAAAACTGCACAATTTTTAGAAATCATATTTTTGCTTTACTGTCATAAGTACTCTTACCTATAGTACAGGACTCCTCAATTGCTGTTGCATAAAATATATACAAAATTTAATAAGAAACATTATATTCATACAAAATCATTTTGTGAAACCTAAATTATTATTGCTAACTAAAAGTGCAAATAATTACAGTGTAGGAAGTAGAGCAAGCAATCTAATAAACAATAACAGTAAAATAGTACGAAAAAGCTTTTTAAAATACTAACCCTGCATTTAAACATATTGTATTATAAAAGCATTTTAGAAACACCTAGATATGAAACATATATTAAATATTATATTTAATATACTTTAAAGCAATTCATTTATTGATTAGTTGATTGTGTAACTATCAAAATTATCATATGCAATGCAGAGCTAGAATAAGTCTAAAATAAAACAAAGATTTATTTTAACCTATTTTAACTCTGCATTCTTATATTTCTTTTTCATTTGCTGAATTTTTGCATGCACTCATTTATTATTTATTTATTTAAAGAAGTCTGCATTTTTGATATACTACTAGTATTGAAATTTAACTTTCCATTCTTTACTAAAATGCAGTTTGCTACATATCATTCAAGTCTTGAAATTAAAAATTCAATTTCTATATATTTATTAAGAGGCAAGATATATAGCAAAAAAATATATAATAGTGTAGTTATTGTTTCACAGACAAGCTTAAATGCCAAAATGAATTTGTCCAGTGATTTTCAAATGTTCTGAGGTCATGATTTTATCTTGATCTTTGATAGGGTGAGAATTCCCTTCTGTTTTCTAGAAGCATTACATGGCCCTCATCCTGAGTTTTCCATGGCACCTGATCCTGAGCATAAATGGCTCTCATCCTGAGTTTTTCAGTGTTTACAGATCCTAGTGCATGAGTTTTCAAGTTTTCACAAGATTTCCTTTCTTCTCTCTGCCCCCCTGAGAAGTGGCTTCTCAAAATCAACCTAAAATCAGATACGCTTATCAGTTTCATTAATTTTAATTGAGTAAATATCTCTTCCAAGTCTATATATATATTTTCAAACTTCATTAACAATGAAACTGATAGGAGTTGGCTTGTGATTCAATGAAGTAATAAACTCAAAACCACAGTGCATCACCAACTAACTAAGAATTCTCAGAACTGACTTACCCAGAATTTACCCAGAACTCCCTACATTCCTTTAGCATGGTGAATGGATCAATCGTTTAACTCAATGCTGGTGAGTAAAGGTACGGTTTGGCCCAAATTTAAAATGGTCCTTATCTAATCAATGATTAAGTACATTAGTTTTTGTTCTTCCATTACATGAAAATTCCTCCCTAATTTCCTTTCATAATAAAAAATAATAATATCCCCTCAAACAGCTGCTTGCCACAGAGGTCTGACAGGAGCCTTGTCAGTTTATATACCATAGTAGAAGGTCTATGAGGATGGAGGGATCTCAGCAGAAAAACAACACTAACATCCATGCCTTACCCAGGGCTTAAACTCAGGTCCCTTTGGTCAGTAACCAAGCACAATAAAGTGTCACAAAAAATACAAGACTATGCCAAAAAACCTTTATTATTGAAATTTTTTTTAAATTAAAAGTTGTTCTCATCAGAGTACTTTCTGCTCGTCTTAATGCACTTTTCCATTCTTGTTCATCCATGTTTTGAAACATTTTTTGGATATCATCATTGGAAATGCTTTATATGTGCACGTCATATGCCTCTTTGCATGCTTCATATATCTTCAAAATGAGTCCAATGGTGATTTGGTTTTGGATTAAAGAATGCTTCACTGATAATGCTGAATGAGGACTGTTGTCAAGATAAACACACTGTCCAGCAAGGATAACATACATCTTACACAAATGGTCATAACACAGATACTATTCACCTGATTTGAACATGTGAGTGGTTGTTAGAACTAGAAAAACCTGGTGAGACAGATATTGAATCTGTTTAATTGATGAGGGAGTATTACATAATGCATGTGTCAGTTTCATTTGTTGTTGTTTTTTTTATATATATATGTGTGTGCTCTCTATAAATAACTTAAACAATACCATAATAATTTTGTTATCCAGCATCTGTCAGACCTAGGCATTCTGGATATGAATGTTCAAGCTATAAAAGTTTCACCCTTAACACATTTTTGATGACTTGTTAATGTTCTAAGTGCTGCATTTCTAATACTTAATATAACATATGCCATGCTTCATAATGTTAATTATTCATATAAGTATAACCAATTAATTAATAATCTTTTAATCAGAGAATCTGACTTCTGCCTAAGTGGGAATATTATGTGTAATAAAAGCCTATACAAGTTAGAGTACCTTCTATGTTACTAAATCTTTTGAATACCAAATAAATGCAGGCAGTAATTGAGGTAAGCAATGAATTGGGGTGCTGGCAGTCAAGGGGCACGAAAATATTAAGATGTGTCCAAGACTGTCAGATCACATCAATATATTATTGGAAACTGTGTTTGCATAAACATGACAAATTGCTCACATTTTTTTTATTTCTCTAGGTTAGATAACTGTTGTATGTTAGGAAATGAAAATGAGGATAAATTCTCCATTCTTTTTTGTGGGTAGGGTAGGTTTTGAATGGACATTGCATAGGGGTGCCATCATACTTTAAGTTGGCCCTGTAGCATCTTATCTAAAAATTTGCATTTGTTTTTCTGTATAAAATATTTGGTAAATCAAGGGGCTTTGCCATTCATAAAAAGTAAGAAACATACAAAGTCATAATTGATTGCAATCCATATTATTTTAAAATACAGCAGGGCTTATTTTCTTGAATGCAGATATTCCCTTCTCAACATCAGAAATGTGATTACATTTTCTCATCCTTTAAATCATCTGTCTATATGATTTTGTGCATATTATATTGGTTTCAATGTAAAAAAGTATCTGCCTCCCAATGCTGGGAGACCATACATCAAATGCGATTTTACTCACAAAGCTCACGTTTTCTGAATTAGGAGAATTCATTATTACTGCTTAGATACATCCTACACAGTACTAAATAATAAATAGTGCCATTCATGTTACTGAAAACATTACTGCAATAAATTTCACTGATGGGGGGGGGGGGGGGGGGAGGATACAGTAGTCTCTTTAAGTAAAGGCAAGAATAAAGGTATCAAACATTTGCTGCTGTTTGAAAAAAAAAATTTTGTATTACTATATTTCATCAAGTTTCATAGTGGCTGAGTGGTTATGGAAGCTTTTTAATTTGCTCTTTAACTTGTGGCTGAGTAGTTATGGTAGCTTTTTAATTTGCCATTTAACTTGTTCTATGGTGCTAGAGGTTTTAAGACACTTTGTGAGAATATAACACTTTTATTTAACCACTGCTTGAAGTGTCTCCCAACTATCCTTACATTTTGCTCAACATAAACAACTTCTGTGGTGACTCTCTGTCTTCATATAAACTTATGTTCCTTTTATATTCAAGCATATTTAAATGAACATGTCAACCTATCTTCACTATTGTAAGTATTGGAAGAACTCTAGTTGCTCAGATTCACTTTCTAGATAATGTTCAATGCTATAATATCAAAATTTATTACAGGCATAAACACTATATATTTTGTCTGTCACCAGCAAATTTCACACCACCATGACTTGTGATCAAGTGATTTTCATCTTACACCAAGCAAACGTACATGACTATTAATATCCAGATAAATGCATTAACAACTTCAAGTTGTGGCAATTTCTTTGATTTAGTAGATAAAAATGTAAAATTTAGTTAAATCATATATTTAAGTACTCTATGTTTTAAAACTTTTGTAACCACAAAGTATTTTAAATTTTGATATTCTAAACTGTAGGGTGAGGCCATCTGTCTTGCTTCAAACTATTAAAAATTTTCCATATTGTGCAATCTCTGCATAATCAATTTTCAGAGAAGGCTGTGCCTTTTTTAACACTGTTGATTAATTTGACCATATTTAAATAAAACATTATGATAATATATATTTTTTTAACATCTGGTATGTGGAAAACACTGTTAGTAAAATGTTCAACTCGCATCTTGAAGGTTCACAGTTCCAACTGAGCTGGTGATGATTTTTTTTCTGTGCTTTTCCTTGGTTACAAAGGAAACCCTAATATTCTTGGGAAAGCAGCCCAAGAGATGTTTAATGAATGAGTCTATGGGGCTAAGGGTGATGATCTCAATGAGATTTCTTCAAACATGTTTTCTTGGATGGAATTTTATGTTTTAAAAAGTCAAAAATATTGTGGAGGCCCAGGATCTCGAAAAGTACTTAAAAGAGCATTGGCAGTAGTTGTCCATTTGATGGGATATTACAGCTTGCTCCTGGCATAGGAGAGTTCTAATCTGCATACATTAATCACCCTAGAGGTTTTTTTTAGTGTGCATGAAAGATTTAAAAACCTTTGCATTGAGTTTGGTTTTCAGTAAAACCAATGCTTGCCATCAAATGACACCAGAATAATAAATTTAATATTCTGATGAATCTTCCGAAAAAAGGGATTTATGATATAGCTTTCATTAATTTTACTTTGATGATAATGTGCTGTGCTTTCATCCAAATCATATACATCAGAACTACCTACATTTGAACTAGCCAATTAAATTACAATTGTTATAATTAAATTTTGTGTCCCTATCAGAATCTGAGAAATAAATAATATGATTGCTTCTTCCTTTGCTGTAAAGATTATATTTCTCTTACTGCAAGCCCACATGAAAAATAGATGAAAAAGCTATTATTAATGTAATTAACTGACAAATATTTCTAAAACTTACCAGGAAGAGGAAAGAAATAACATTTAACAAATGGAATTGCTAACTATGAACGAAAAAAAAAAATCAAGCCTAAAGCTACTGAATGGAAATGTTATTTATCTTGAAATTCTCTCTTGCTTAATCTTAGCTATGAGACAAGTGCACCCCTCCCCTCATAGGGTTAATGTATATTCTCATATTAGATGGCTTATATTAATAGCTGGAATGGAGATAAAAAAGTAAACATATAAATTACAATATTATGCATTATTGTTTAAAAAGATTACTAGAATGGTATGAAGAAAAACACATATTTTACTAACTGGTATGAATAATTTCTGAAAAGAATGATAACAATAAAAAACAGTGGAGTGTCATTCTCATTTGTTTCAAATCATTCCAGGCACTCCCTCCCCCCTTTCCTTCAAACACACATACCTAAATTCTTTTCTAGGTACAAATTTGGCTCAGACAAGTAGCTTTCCTTAAGTTCAATAGTTCCTTTTTCCCAAATTAGCCTTGAAATTTGTACCCTAGTAATACATTTTTCATATATTCGTTTGCTGGTGTGCATTTTACAAGCATATTAAAAGCACATTTTTTGAAAGTTGACATATATTTGAAGATGTTTAAGTAAGTAACATATATTTGAAGATGCAAATGCTTAACACATTTGAAGCCTTGATACCCATATTTGGAAGGTTATTGGGATGAGGAAGATCCTTGCATACAATTATCTTTAACCATGCTACTGGTGCAAGAGGAACTGACAAGACTAGATGCAAATATGCATTACATGGTGCTACATCATGAACATAGCACATATGCATCAAGATAATGAGAATACATTAAAACATGTGTTGAGAAAATGGCCATATTGCCCTTTTCCAGCCCAGCATACAAAAAAAAAATCAAGTTCAGGGGAAAGCAACGTAACCCCATGTAGAGAACAAAGGCAACATTTTTATATATAGTTAATTGCCTTAGCACTATGCCAGTTAATAAATCCTTAACTGGCATAGTAGTTAGGGAGCTATCTACTGTTCTAGTAAGGCAACATTTGTGTGTTGTGTTAATTCTAACTAAGGCAGTGGTCAGCAGTGACTTCAATCTTAGTAGGCATGTCCTTATACGAGATGGCCTGTAAAAGCTAGGAGTAGTTTTTAGGATTTTTTTCTGTTTTACATGTTGCAATTAAAAATGAATGAATTATCCATTTTAATTCATATTTTTCTACAGTATTTTGGAAAACAAAAAACAGAACTTGAACTTCAAGGAACATACTTTTGTATGCTGATGTGCATTCTGTGGCTTCTACACCCCCTTCAATGTATGTTTTGAGTATGTTTGAGGTACCATGCCAACTTTCTCAAAATGTGCTTGAGAGCTACTATGCCAGCAAATAAAAGTTTGCTGAAAGCTATGTTATTTTAATTAGTGACCTCAATAAACAAGAATGTTAGCTAAAGAAGATAATTCAAACTTTAAATTCAAGCTCATTTGCTTGTTTTTTTTAAAAAAAGAATAAAACACATTAACATATAGCTGTACCAATATAGATTATCTGATCTCAAGAAGAGATATTTTGTTTCTTTTTCAGTAAAGATAATTTTACATTTATTCACAGCAAAAAATTATTTCAAACTTAAAACACTTCCTATTTGCTCAAAGGATGCCTACTTATGAATATATGCTTCACACAAAACATATTTTATCTTTATATAAAATTTCAAATACTATCCAATAACTTTAATGATACTTTTGGAAATTATATAAATATTTACATTAGAAATGGAAAAATATGCACATCCTAGTTTATTAGAATAATTGCTTTATTAAACTTTTTATAAATTAAATATTACTGGTTAAAATATTTGTAACTATCATGGATACTTTAATGTTCTTGACATTTATAGGTAAAATAAAAACCTCAAGTTTAAGATATTATTTATTTTAGGTCTTTACACAATTTCTATGAATATTCATTAAGACTATTTTTCTTATTGTGCTTTAGCTTTACTATTAATATATTAACAGTGAAACAAGCATAAATGCTTGTATTTCACTGTTAACATCTTAATAATATTAACCAATGTCATAATAAGAGGTGTGTGAGTGTATGTGTATAAAGAAACAGGCAGAACTAAAGAAAAAGGCAGAATGAATACAATAATTCCAAGGCAGATTATCTTTAATCTGCAGATATATTGTATTTAGTCTTACCACAGTGACAAATGCAGAGTGCCAATTCTAAATTTTCATTTAAATCTTTCAAACAGAGGAAACAAACTGTTTACATATTTAAAATGCATTTCGTTATGTAAGGCTTGCTACTTGATCATTTATTTTGAATTACCAATTAACAATGTCTTAGACACTGCCCAAGATAAGGAAGAATTGTAACTTCAGGTACATACTAATATCAATTATTTAGTAATTAAGCAAGTAAATCAAAAACTCATATAGGGTGAAATCATGATTTAACCCTTTTAGTGTCAATAACAACATGTTACTGTTAGTGACTAAGATAAAAAGAATGATATATTGTTGTTTGAAAAAACTTCAGTAATTACTCCCTGTTAACAGTTGGAAAACTACTAGCATTTATTCTAGCACATGCAGAAAAAAATGATTTATCATTGTTGGCACTAAAAGGTTTAAAGTATGCAATTAAGGAAATATGAAGTCGGACTTTTATCTCAATGGGAGAGTGTCTAGTTCAACTACACATTTTATGGTTTTTATGGCCTACAAAGCTGAATTTAAATTTTTGTAAACAGAAAATTAAAATTTTTTATGCTATTGCAATTAATATTATTACAAGTACACTAAATTATGTGATGTTTATCACAATTACATGATAAATGCATATAATTTAGATTTAAAATATTATACAAACTGTCATTTTAAAAGAAAAGCATTTTGAAAATATTTTGATATTCTATCAAACAAGTTTATCTCACATTAACACTTTAATAATTTAAATTTTTAAAGCACTGTACCTTTAGGCTTCGTGTACTTTTTTCATATAAATGAAATTAAGTATATATTTTGCATTACAAAACTGTTGTACCGTTTCAAAAATTTTACACCCTAATTATATACTCCTGCAATTTCTTAAGTTTCATAATATTAACTAAAATTATTGATTATAAAAGTACACAACAACATAATCAGTGGGGGTGGTGATTAGATGCTTTTTGTCAGTCTTAAAAGACCGACGAAATGCATCATGCTCATGAATATATGTCAAATGTGTAAAGCAGCAGAAGATGAGTCTCTACCATACATCAGAGTTAAAACTGGAAGAACAGCTCCACTGCAACTGTGCCCCATAGCATGTCATCTTGCAGCATGCTTAGAAAAACAATGCCACCATGAGCTAAACAGATGAACATTCCATGTATCAGTGGACAGTGCCAATGACCACCCAGCAATGCTATAGGACTGCTGCACTGATGCCCAGAGCACCGCAGCAACCGAGCATAAGACTTGGCAGCAATTACAGTGAGTGTACCAGCCAAGGATTTGCCTCCTGTAGCAGCAAATATACTATAGCTTTTAACTGCACAAAACCTAAAATGAACTATAACTATCCAATCATTTTAGCATCTCTAGCTGCAACACAGGAGACATAAATCTCCTAACAGTGATAATTGTGAAATAAATCAGTTATTTATCTATCACTTACTGTGTTCACCGTAAAGATTTAAATACAATAATAAATTGATTACATGGAAAAAACATTTATTTTGGAAATTCTAGATTTATCTTTTTTTCATAGTAGTAGAAAATTATGTTATCAGCCAAAATAAGGATTGCAAAAATTTGCAACGTTTTATCCATGTAATTGACTAATTTTGAAGACTAAAATGCTTAACAGCAAGGTATTTTCTGGTTTTGCCAGATTTTATTATTCAACATATAAACCAGAAGAAATGAAAAACTATCTTTATTTAAAATGAACATTAGTTTCTTTTCTGAATTATTTTACTTTTAAAAGTAGAACTGATGGAATGGACAGGTAATAAGGTACATCAAGAACACACATTGAATTAAAAAAATGCGGATCACCTTTCTTTCTCCTTTGATGACATGGGATCCAGTTGGTTGGAAGAAAAAAAAAGGAAGTTAAAATTTAGCAAATGAAAACTATTAATATGTGAAAACAAAAGAAGTATTAAAATAAATGGAAGTTCTATGACAGACAGTGCTTAAATATAAGAAAACAGCTTTTCAAATTTGGAAGCATGCGGACACAAGCATGAAGCAAGTGATGAAACAATGTTTTAATTATGGAAAAGTCTCACGGTGTAAGCTGATAAATTTGAAAACCATAGTTCAAACTGAATGCTATCAAATGAGAAATGCCATGTGTTGGCATAAAAGAATAAAATTCTCATAATAATCAGAAATTAATTATATATTTTAACTCTAAAGTGCTCATCAATAAAACACATATTTGTTTATATATATATATCTTAGAGTTTAAACAATATTTATTACGTGTTTTATAGTTAATGGTTCTTCCAGAAAATAGCAAAAGAGAATATATATTACTAAGTTGGGAAAAAAAGAAGCTAAACATGAAATTAAAACAACAGTTTGTTATAATGAGTTTCATCTATTATGTCATTAACCAATCTCAATTTTGCTTTTAGAAGAGTTGAATAGGAAATTTAAAATATTTCCATAATTAAAACAAACAATTATTACACCATTTTTAGTGCTTTGACATTGAATGATTTAAGACCTGAATAACACAGACAATCATTGAAGCAAATGTGTCCACCCAAATTTTAAATTAATAGGATCAAAATCATAAATATTTTTGGAATCGAATACGAAATCATCAGGTTACATATACTATGGCAGCTATTATGTTTGATAAGGTCAAAGTTAAAAGTTGTCACTTTATTACTCTTGTAATGGGAAGTATGAAGAACATTTTGATCAACAGAAAGAATGATTGGGAAATAATTAGTAGCCTATTCTAGCAATTCACATTTTTGATTCATATATGATTTTTTTTCGGTCTGCTAACCACTGATAATTTAACTCAAATGAGTAAAAAGTGACAAAATATTCCAATATGATAGTGTAACAGAATGTAGTTTTCAAATCTTTAGGTTCTCAGTCGAATTTTAAGTCATATCAGTGCTTTTTACAATCATTTTTCATCATTATTCACACTGCTTAAAAAGTTTTCTTGTGCTTCATAGTATACAATGAGATAAAAAAATGAAGTAATATATTCTGTGAGTTTAGCCATTGGCAAAGTTTTAAAGTAAAGTAATTTAATTCTCTATGACACTGTTAAATGTTTTTAAGCACTTGACATATGGACTATGCTATCAAGTATCAATAATTATTAGAGAGAGATTTACATACCAATGCCGTAGAGGATGGGAAGTAACGGGAGCTTCTTGGAATGCTTCTGGTGAGAAATTTAAAATTTGACATCCGTGCCGGCAAGTGACGTGTCAGTGGATTTTAAAATGATGACGATGGCTGCCAATGGTCTACCCACATTGGCAAATGAAATAATTATTTATACTTTTCGATAGCATAGAGCGCTTAAAAAAGTTTTAGATCCACGACGTGCATTTCACGCCGTTCCTATCGGCGCTTCATCAGGTGGGAAGTGAGGAACTTAATGCAGGAGAGGCAGTTAGTTGGTGAGCACAAGGAGGGGTGGAATTATTGATACTTGATAACATAGTCCAAGTGTCGAAGTGCTTAAAAATATTTAACAATGTCATAGAGAATTAAATTACTTTACTTTAATTACTGCACTGTGTACCTCTACTGTAATTTTTGGCAAAGTTTTATTTATATATTTAGTGAAGAGGGGGCTAACCAAGCACAATAGTTAGAACAGGGATGAAATTTTCTATAATATATACCCTTTTCCTTGAAACATTTTAGGAAATTAAAAGTTCTACAGCCTCATCGGGATGTGCCTATGAGTTAAGCTAGATAACTCTATATAACTCTATATAGGGGGCATGTGCCTATGAGTTAAGCTAAATATAAATTTGCAATGTAGCTCAATTGGAATGGCAGGGAGTACACTGTCAATGAAGCTAGCATTCAAGCCCTGATGCTAGTGAATATAATATTAGGGGTTATGGTTGTAAAATTGTCAACTCAATTTTACTATGAAAACTAAAAGTAGAGAGCTATCTATATTGTGAACATAATGTTAAAGGAAATACATTTCTTCATGTCCAATTAGAACTGCTTATTTTTAATTATACAGAATTTTAATATAGTGCATTCAGCTCAAATTTGCAAAACATAAATACAATAAATACAGCAGGGGGTAGGAGGGCCATTTGGCCTGGGCCTGAATATGGACTCATAAGAATGGATAATGCTTTTTTTTTGCCAGTTAGGTTTATTTAGACAAGTATAAATGAGGCACTGAAATGTGCTAGTTACATGCTTGCAGGAGGCAAATGCTTTCGACTGCACTCGTCATCATCAGGGTGGCGTTTTGGACAATAGTAAATTTGGACATTTGTTAATGCTTTGATACAACAATAAAAGATGTGATTTAATAAAAGGTACATTGTGAGCTGATGAACTTTGGATAAGGCATGGATGCTTCTTTTCTGGTGTTGTCTTTCTACTGAGCTCTCACTTTACTCGCAGATCTTCTCTATGGTGTATTACATTAACTAGTGCCTATCAGACCTCTGTGGCAAGCAGCTGTTTGAGAGGTAAATTTTTGATATGAATTTTGTCAAATTAAAATTAAAAATGTTCCTAAAAAATAATGACAATTTTTATTTTGGCTAGGGGTCTCAAAAGCTAAAAGTGGCTCAAGTCTCTCTGGGCCTATGAGAGACTAACTGTCAATTTTAATCTTTTTCCATTTCAAAATTACTGGATAATCAGAATTAAAGACCGATGATCATATACATGTGAAAATGGCAGAGAATGAATGCAACAAAAGTATGCTAGTTTGTAACAAAAGCATAAGTTTACAAGAGCTGTGCTATGGAAAATAAAATATAAAAATGCAACTTGATCACTAAAAAACAAGCAAAATGGAATTACTTTTCCAGTTGAAGGTTTTTGTAGATTAAAATACTTCCTACCCACATAAACTAACTATCGATTTCTTTTTTTTACAAGGGAAGAGAGTTGGCTTAGTTGATAGCAGGGCGGATTCATAATGTGTGGTTCCCAGATTCGAGTCCCAACAGTGCCAGCATTGAGATTTCTCTCTATTAATCTCCACTCTCCCTCGGTGAGAAAGGGGACACCAATGAGCTTGGAAAGGCTGCTTCCAGTGAATGGGATGTTAATCTGTGGCTCCATGTGCAGGAGAGAACCACACTTTGTGCCTGTTAAAGAACACACTGGATGGCATTAACAGGAGACTTCCATTTGTCTCCGAAGAGCTGCTCAGTAGTCCCCTTATCTGAGCCCTTGCAATCCTTGCACTCTGGCCATTTAGTCTATTGAATGCAAAAAAAAAATGGCACTCAAAAGACCCAATCCACAACCACAATTGAAAACCACAAACAAACCATAGTCCAATTTTTTTAGAAAGAGTTGGAAATGTAAAGCAAATAAGGCTCTAAATGAAAAAATGATGCTATCAATAGTGCATTGACCAGGTTAAGTTTTCACCAATAATTATAATTTGAATCTATATAAAAGAGAACATTAAATGACTGGTTGGACTGCTTGATCTGTCATAATATATTATATACATCCAAAACTAAATTCACTAATTATATAATTCTAGCCTATTCTAATAGAACAATATTTATTTTAAAATAAATACATATATAGTTTATTAACTTTTTGCTTTTGTTTTAAATGGAACACTTTGCATAATTCATATGCTAAATTTCTCAAAGGTTCTTTGATGACCATATTAGAAGACTAAAATTTTTTTTTGCAGTAGTCAAATGATTGCTGCATCAGTAGCACAGTGATATTGCATTGGTTCAGTGACACTGCAACTGTCAGGGTCTTTGTTCACATCCCAGGAAGGTATGGCTGTTTATATGTGGTGTTAGTTCTAACTGAGGCAGTGGTCAGCAGTAACTGAAGTCTTAGTGGCATTACATTCTTGTATGAGAAGGTTTGTACAAACAAAGAGTAGTGTTTAGGAACCTTCTTCATCCTAGATGTTGAAAAAAAAAGTTAAAGAGGAAGAGAAATTGGTACTTGGGTTGTTTTACCTCTGAGCGGCACTTTTTTGCACACCATGGGCTAAATGGCCAGGTCACATGGACCCCGAAGGCTCAGAGAAGGCTGGGGAGGGGACCCACTGGAACAGCTGTTGGGAGACAGATGGTAGCCTCCCGTCAAGGCCATCCAGCGTGTTCTTTAACGTGCACAGGGTATGGCTCTCCCGCACACGGGGCCACGGCTTAACGTCCCATCCGACGGACGGCGGCCTTTCCAAGCCCATCGGTGTCCCCTACTGACCGTGGGCAAGGTGGGGAATGTTGCGGAGATAAATCTCAACGCTGACCCAGCTGGGACTCGAACCTGGGAACTACAGATTACGAGCCTGGCGCGCTACCGACTGAGCCACCCCCGCCCCAAGAGAAATTGGTACAAAATTTGGCATATGTTCAGAGCAAAATCTAGTAGGGAGGAAATTTCTATCTTCTGCACCATACCCTGAAGAAATTTAATATTAAGTGACAAACTCATCTTCTTCCATCCTCATATATACCTTGCAAATCTTCATAACTCCTTGTAAATCCCACATATTTCTTTACAAACTCAAATTTCCTTAAATTCCCTTCCAAATTCTACATCTATAATCTTAATCATCTCAGATCTTCAACATCCAGCTAATATATGTGTTATACAGAGTCTCTATAGGCCACTAAATCTTGGAATATATCATCACATGTGAGGCCACATATACATCAGTGAAGTGGAAGGGTGCCATCAGAAGACTGTAACCATACTATTTTTATTTGGGTTAAATGCTTGTGACTAGCAACCTATTTCACCTCAAAGGTGAGCTATTTCTTCTGCTGTCATCTATTGGCCATTTTAACAATCTTTCTTCTTATTTTTATCACCTTTATTCTTGCTGCCATCTAGGCACAGAGCAGGGAACCAATATCTGAATTCAACTTATTAATTTCTAGCTGTATAAGAGAAATCCTTCCAAATCTCTGAACATCACTGCTTATCAGCCAAATCAGACTTGGTGAGGATAACACATCATGCCGAGATGAGGCTTCTCACAGCTGGGATCAAACTGAGGACCCTGAAGGAAGATGCAAGCATTGCCAAGAGGCAATGACTTAATCCACAACGCCCGAAGGGAGTCATTAGAAAATTAAATTAGGCGCCGTACGGGCGCCGCCACCCGCATTGATCATGTTTATGTTAGTAGTGTGTTGTCCTGGCATTGCCGCGACTTCGCCTACTACAATGTTAATGCTGACAATCATGTGAGTGATCATTTGATTCTTACAGGTTGTGTTACAGTGCCCAATGCGCAGCCTCATCCTCAAGGATCGGGACAGGGCCTGTGGCACATGAATGCGCTGACATTACAGTGCCCTCATGTGGCACAGGAACTGCATACGATCATTGAGAGTGCAGTGGCAGATGCCACTCATGTTGATTCAGCTTGATGGGAGGGTTTGAAGAAAATTATCTCGAATTACCTTCATAAAGAGGGATGCGAGGAGGCAGTTGCTTAGCACATGAGTCAACGATTCCTGATCCACACCCTTCAGGCCTTCAAGGAAGGTCTTCAAAGGGACACGGAGAAGGTCACCCTGAACATCTCTGTTATTTGCCAGATTAAGAACCTGATCCAGGAACACAATCGAGATGTGGGTTCTCGGATCAAAGAACAAACTGCTCAACGACTTATTCGTGGCGAAAAGCAGTTCGATTCCTTCCTTGCCACGTTTCGGCCTCACAAAATTGCTGATAAAACTGTGTCAGCCTTCCAGATCGGCAATGATCTGGTTTCGAACCCTCAAATTATAAGTCGTTCCTTTTATGAGATTTTTCCTTCATTGTTTGCATCCGACCACCTTCATTGCGAAGATCAGCACAGATGGCTAGGCGAGGTGCCTGTCATTTCCCCTCAGGTCTGGGAGGCTTGCAATGCACCCCTCTCTCCTTAGGAGATCAGGAAGGCCCGTCCATTCTCTGCGGCCTAACAAGGCCCCAGATATGGATGGCCTTTCTGCTGAGTTTTACAGGTTCTTCGTTAATCTGCTGGTCGACACTTTGACAAACTTGTTTAACTCCTTTCTGCAGGATGGTGTGCTGAGCCAGTCTATGCACTCAGTCAACATCGTCCTTTTGAAAAAAGATTCAAATGATGCTGGTCACAGGGTAGAGGGATGGTGTCCCATCTCTTTACTTGTGACTATAAGATTCTGGCCTATAAGATTCTGGCCAAAGTTCTCGTTGCTAGGCTTTCTGTGGCTTTACTGGAACTTGTCCAGCCCCTTCAGACGTGGTGTGGGAGGGCAAAAAAATTCAAAATTTACGCCTATTTAGGGATGTATTTCACTACATCAAGCTAGAAGACATTAAATGCTGTCTTCTAGCTCTTGATCAGAGTAAGGCCTTTGACAGGGTTTCACATGAATTCATGTGGGACTTGTTAAGGGCTCATGACTTTGGGCCACGTTTCTTGTCCATGATTCAGTTATTATATACTGATATTAATAGTGTAGTAACTGTGAATCGTTGTTTAACTCCTTTCTTCTCGGTGACAAGGGGTGTTTGTCAGGGATGCACCTTGTCACCGGCACTGTTTATTCTTGTCATTGAATCCTTGCTCCGCAGGATTCAATCTCGTCCAGACCTTCGGGGTCTTCCGATCCCAGTTTCATCACCAGAGCAGTTGAAGGGCGCAGCGTATATGGATGACGTGTACTTCTTCTTTCGGGATGAGGCTTCCATCGCCACGTCCACTGGGCTCTTCAGTGACTACTGCAAGGTGACAGGAGCAAGGTTAAATGTGGATAAGTCTAAGATCGTGACATGGGGTCGGTGGGTCCTTCCACTCGATCTCGCTGCCATTACCACCGAACAGCCCATAAAGCTTCTCGGTGTGTATCTTGACAAACAAGGATGCCATGTCTCCACATGGGATGCTTTGTATCCGACATGCATCGCATGTGTGAGGAATGGTGGAAAATGGACCTCACGGTTCATGGGAGAGCCAAAGTTGCGAATGCAGTGATCCTTCCAAAATTTGTACACACCATCCAGGTGCTGCAACCACCGCACACCTATATTCACCAGATCACTGTTCTCCTTGCTCGTTTCATCTGGCAGAAGAAAAACGATCCTTTGCACCACTTGATCTTTTTTCAGCCAGAATCGGTCGGTGGCCTTGGTCTAAAAGACCCAGAGACATGGTTTCATGCTCTTCGCTTTGCAGACGCATATGACAGTCTTCGGGAGACTGCTCACCCTGTGTCAGCTTTCTTACGTTCTTTACTTTGCCCTTTTGGCCAAGTCTTTGTTCCGGCCCCTGATTTCAGGGGTCGGGTTGTTTCAAAAATTGTAGGCTACTACAGAGACTTGTCCGGTTTTTACTATAGATATACCCTTGCCACTTGGACCTAAAGTCAAGGGTGTCAGGCAAAGAGTGTACCAGGCTGCTCTCCTGGGGTGCACTGCAGAGGTCGTCAGAGCTCTGCCTTGCCTCCCGTGGGAGCAAGCCTGGGGTAACGTGTTCTAAAAGCCTTCCTTTCACTTATTGTCAATTTAACTGGAAGGCAACACATGGCATCTTGCCCACCCGAGAGCGACTCTTCCGTACGTGTATCATGCGGAGCGATGCCTATGGTCACCGTGGTCTAAGGACCATGGGCACCTTCTCTGCACATGTGCCTTTTCTCAATGCATATGGGAGCTTGTATCGGACTGGTTGCAGGTTGCTCAGTTTGACCAGAATACCATCCTGTTCCATGTTCCTGTGCTGTCACCAGCTAGTAGGAATTACGTTCGTAATTTCCTGCTGTCTGAGGTTAAATACCAACTGTGGAGGGCCCGCAATGATTTCATTTTCGATGATATCATTTGGAATCCCAACACAGTCATCTGGAAATGTAAATGTGATCTGCATGATTGTATGGTGATGGACCACATCCGCATGTCGATAGGAAAATTTCGTAAGACGTGGATGGTCTGGAAGGTGATCATCCACAGTTTGCCTGCGAAGCCTTTCCTTCGCTTTTAAGGGCTTTTTTAATTTTTCTTTTTTTGACCTCTGGTATCTGATCTTGATCCACACAGCGTGCTGTGACTTGTCCATGCCTAGAATATCTTACCTGAGGAGTATTGTTATTCCTCAGACGAGATGAAGGCAAAGAGTAATGAAGCCCCCCCATCCATTGGGGTGTCGAATTTGACAATTGAACCTTGCCTTCCCCCTAGCTCTTGTGGGCTAATGGGGCTTAATTTCTTCTATCTGGTTCAATGTTCTGTGTTTATAATTGTCAAAACAAGGGAGTCATTACAATTAAGTACATACATGTTCCCTATCATAGTGGCACATCATTATAAATACAGGCTAAATATATATAGAACTATATATTGGAAAATGTGTTAGAATGGTATTCTGGTCCTTTCCAATTCAATCCTATTATTTACTACCTTCCCAAACCTTTTCTAAGACCTGGTTCTGATTCTATTTCTTGTGGATGCCCTAGGCCTTGCAAGCAGTAGAGTTGCAAGCACAACCTTTATTGTATAACTTGAAAAAAAAAAGTGTTCACTCTTAATATACATAGTTAACATAGGTAACTTTTCAAAAAGTTCTCTCCCATAAAAGATGAATATTTTCTACTCTCCTTCCATTGGTTGATACACTGTGTTACAAATCTTCCTGCTGTTGGTCAGCCATGCAGTTACTAAATTCTGATAGAAAACAAAAAACATAAAAATTTGGTGTGTATTTTATTTTTGCATGTTACACTGCTATTATTCCACTGTTTCTCAGATTTGTCATTATTTCCCATGTGTATGAAATTATTTAAAAATATATTCAGCTCTCCTTAACTGGCAAGATGGATTCTTTTAAAGTGAAGTATGATTCTCTGAGGCCAAAATATATGCTATGCACTATATCAAAGATTTAAATAAAACGTATATTTTACATAAATAATGAAATAAGCTCGACTTATTCCATATCAACTAATAAATCAGCACTTTGTTATCAGGAGGTCGTGGGTTCGTATCCCAACTGGCTCAAGACAATTTTTCCTCTAAAATTTAAATCGACACTAAAGTGCTGATTTATTAGTATATTTTACAGAAAAATATTTGGCTAAATGATAATTTTAGATTTTATGCATGTACATAGGAGAAAAAGGTAGAACTTATACATTGTGATGCATAAAAATACTTATAAAAATAAAGTCTATACATGTTTTTTTTTTGCAATCATTGCATTTTCAAACATGCATTTGATGTTTTTGCATTGAAAAAAAATGAAACTAATAATAATAATAAAAAAGACAACTGTTTGTTAGTGTGAGTTTTTGTAATAAATGTCATGTCCCTCATATGTTTAGGGGAAAACAGACAGTTTTCTCATAATTGCTGTTGTGGAAATCATTATTTCAGCATATTCTTCATCAGGGGATACAGTACAATAAAAATAACTACATGTAATCCTTGTATTCTGCTCTCTTAACTAGAGAAAATAAAGTGATTGAGGCAGCATCTATGCAGAAAACCAACAAAAGCAATCTGATATTGCCTGAAAATTTGAAATCAATCACCTGAGCATAGCAACTAAGTGTGCTAACCACTTGGCCACTATGCAGTTCCATAACTTAAATAAATTTTTTCAATAGTACATGGCAAAAAAATTCTTTTTTGAATATAAAGCATAAAATCAATAAAAGATGTGGCCCCCTCTAGCATTAAGGCAGGCCTGACAACCTCAATTCATGTCTTCAATAAGATAATCCAGAGAATGGGAGGGCAATAAAGCTTACTGATCAACAAAAACAATCCTGAGGTTGGAGTGTTTAGGAAGGAATTGAAGAGTGGCAAATGGCTCTCTGGAGCATCTCACAGATATTCTATTGGGTGAGCTACCCTTCCCTATGTCATCATCATCATCATCCTCAAGCAGCCATGGGCTACGGAGGTCCAACCAGACCACGCAGTTTAATTCTCCAAGCATATATGTCCTGAATTACATCTGCTGCATCCGGCCACTGTACACCAATTCTAACAAGGTCCTGTTTGACATTGTCTGCCCACCGCATCCTAGGTCTCCCCCTCCTATGTAGTAATGAACTATATCCATCCAGATATTGGAATCGTTTTTGCTACTTTAATGACTTGTTTAAGAACTGATATATGTGACAATTGTTTAATGGAATTGATTCAAATAAGTGTACTTTCAGAAGAATATGAAAAAAAAAATAAATCACACAATTATATCTAACTTAATATCCTCACTACCAGACTAGTCTACCATATCCATGCTTGTATTTGACTTCTACAATATTGCTTCCATTTTAAATGTTTACATCTTAGAATTATGAATGTTTAAGCTGTGCAATTTAAATGTGAAAAGAAAAATTGTCTTGAGCTTGGTGGAATACAAACCCTGTGATATTCTGATAACATGTCAGGTGATCTACCACTGACTACTGGCCACTGAGTAACATTTCCACCAAAAAGGCATAAACTATATACCATGTATCCTGCTTATAGAATTAATATGACTTGAAAAGGTCAACTGACAGAAACATTACTTGGATTTTTCATGTCCATTGGAAAACACTTTTGGTGTCAAGTAGAAGGATAAATTTTACAGCCCACCATGTTATCTCAGCATTATAAACAAGAGGCTGAACATTAATGAAACTGGCAAAAAAATTATCATTATTATGATATTTATTAGATACACACTTTAGAGTTAATTTAACACTAAGTATGTTCTCCAATTCACATGCAAAAGCAATGTAATACTTCTATTGACTGAGCCCTTAAGTCAAATTACAATGGTTTTCAAAATAGACCAAACACAAAAACTTTAATAATTTAAACATTATATAATTATTTTGATGAAAACATTTTGAGAGATGTGTTATATGATCTAATAATACAAATTTTTCTATCAAAATTAAAGAGCTTTATAATTACTTCACAAGTAAACCAAAAAATCTGCATCAAGAGTCAATGGAAACATAATATTGCATACCGTCTATTTTATGCCAATACAGGCTTGATACTTTCTTCTCATATTAAGAAGTAGATTGTGATTAATACTCAAGGGAGTAATTCCCCCATTCATTATAAGGGAAGTTTCAGGTCAATGAGGATTTG
The DNA here is from genome assembly GCA_038380435.1 of Ryuthela nishihirai. NCBI lineage: Eukaryota > Metazoa > Arthropoda > Arachnida > Araneae > Heptathelidae > Ryuthela > Ryuthela nishihirai. The sequence goes on from JAWZYU010000009.1 coordinate 54,365,749, forward strand.
GGAATGGAGCTGAGATTGGTAATCCTCCTATCTAGAACATCATCATCATCCTCAAGCAGCCATGGCTACAGAGATCCAGTTTGTGCAATTTAGATCTCCAAACATATCTGTCCTGAACTTCTGCTGCATCGGCCACTGTATACCAATTCTTACAAGGTCCTGTTTGGCATTGTTTGCCCACCACATCCTAGGTCTCCCTTCTTTCTAAGGCCTTTAGGCACTCTCTTCATAACCCTATTTGCTAATCTATATTTATGCATATGGGCAACATGACCAAACCAACAGAGTCTCCATCTGCAAAATATGTCGCTCAAAGGAGGTTGCTGACTCCTTTGCCTAACCTCATCATTACTTACAAAGTTGAATCACCTAATGTCCAAGATACTGCATAAGCATCTAGAATCAAAAACATCAAGTTTCTGTTATCTTGTTTACAAAGGGTCCAGATTTCACTACCATCCCTAGAAAGAACCAAACTTTATACAGTCTAATTTTAGTTTTTAGGTGCATAGGTCTATTTCTCCACACTCTCCGTAGATTCTTAAAAGTCATGACAGCAATCCCTATATGTCTGTTAACCTCATGCCACACATCACCAACATCTGTTATTTATAGGGGTTTATCAAAATAATAGAAACACCAATGGTGCCTGGAGTACACGCAATGTGCCATATGCATATCACAGGGATGATGTCACCTGCAATGTGAGGTATATAAAGGGGAGAAGTACAATCATGTAGCAGTACCACAGGTGCAGGCGAAACAGCTGTTGTGGTGTAATTGTTGACAATGTCAGATCTCAGTGACCTCCAAAAAGCATGATCATTGGTGCAAGTCTTGCAGGAGCTTCAGTAACCAGAATGGCCGAAATAGTAGGTGTAACATGAGGAACTGTATCGAAGATTATGACTACCTATCGAAAAGGACAGAATGTTGCCTCCAAACTTGAAAATTGTGAACACCATACAAAGTTGTCAGATAGGGATAGGCGAAAGTTGACATGGATTGTACAATGGAAGCACAAGACCATAGCACTGCAAATAGCAGTAGAGTTGAACATCAGCTGGAATGATCCCGTTTCCATCTTAGCAGTCTGTCGGGAACTTCATTGTGCCGGTATTTATGGCCATGCTGAAATCCACAAACCTCTGATTACCAACACTAATGCAACAAAACGTGTAAGGTGGTACAAAGCACATAAAAACTGGGATGCTAAAGACTGGCAACTGTCATCTGGTCTGATGAATTGTGCTACACATTTATTCCCACCACTGGTAGTGTGTACATCTGGTGAAAACCTGCAGAAGCATACCACCCCAACTGTTTGGGTCTGACTCTGAAGCATGGAGGTGGATCCTGATGCTGTGGGGTGCCATATCATGGTATTCCTTAGGGCGATTAGTTATTCTGCAGGGTCGTGTCATATCCACAATGTATGAATCCATTATCAGGGACAACCTACACTCAATGTTGCAGGCATTGTTCCTAATGACCATCCCTGGTTTCAAATGGATAATGCACAAGTGCATTGCACAAAATGTGTCAAGTCGGAGTTTGCAGAGCATGAGGATGACATACAACAGCTACCCTGGCCACCTCAATCTCCAGACCTCATTAAAGGACATTTGTGGGAATATCTGGAACACAAGGTCAGATCACACTTTCCACCTGCAGCATCACTGGCACAGTTGGGCTATAGTGTACAGGAAGAATGGTCCCACATTCCAGTACCGTATGTGCATGACTTGTATAAGTCTATTCCCCATTGAATTGCACCTGTTCTGAATCCCCAAGGTGGGCCTACAGCTTATTAATAAAATGTTCTCCACAAACAATATGTGTTTACATTATTTGATAAACCCCTGTAGCTCCAAAGGTAATTAAACTGAGACACTTGCTAAAGAGTGGAACAATTCAGATAACTTAAACCACAGTCTGCCTGACCAATTTTTATCATTTCAATTTTCTTTCTTTTTATCACCACACCTAATCTTCCTCATGTTCCACGAAACATTTCAAACAATCTGGGCAGTGTGACATTGGTGCATTATCCTGCTGAAAGAAGGCACTACTAGAGGAATATACTGTTGCCATGAAAGGATGTACCTGGTCTGCAATGATGTTTTGGTAGGTGGTAGAAGTAATAGTTTCCTGAACATGAATGACTGTACAAAGGGTTTCCCAACAGAACATTGCCCAAAGCATTACACTTCCTCCATTGGCTTGTTTTTGTCCCACAATGCATCCTGGTGCCACACTTCCCCAGGTAAATGATGCACATATACTAGGCTGTCCACATGGTGCAACAGCAAATGAAATTCATTGGACCAGACGACCTTCTTCCAATCATTCAAGGTCCAGCTCGTGTGCCCATTTGTAGGCACTTTCGATGGTGAACCGAGGTTAGCATGGGCACTTGGAGTGGCCTGCGGCTACACAGCCCCATTTTCAGCAGGGTTCAATGTGCTGTGTGTTGTGACACATTATTCCCATCACTAGCTTTCAAGTTATGGGTGAGTTGCACCACAGAATCCCTTCTGTTGGCTCATACTATATGGGATAGCTTTCTTTCACCTCTAGCATCAATGAGTCATGGTTGGCCCACACCTTGCCAGCGGTTTGTGATTTTTCCCTCCTCGGACCACTTTTTTGAAAGTACTAAAAATGGCTGACAGCAAGCACCCCACAAGCCTTGCCATCTCGGAAATGCTCTGACCCAGTCATCTGGACATTACAATTTGGCCTTTGTCAAACTCACTTAAGTCCACTGCCTTTCCCATCTGAAGAACAAGAATAACACTGATTAACAGAGAGCTCAGTATCAGGTGTTATTTATATCATTTCATGACCTTTACACGCACCTTACTTTACCAGCAATTGCTTCAATTTACATAAAGATGTGCTGGTCAAAATGTTTTGACTCTTCAGTGTATATCATCATCATCATCATCCTCAAGCAGCCATGGGCTACGGAGGTCCAACCAGACCGTGCAATTTAGTTCTCCAAGCAAGTCTATCCTGAGCTACATCTACTGCATCTGGCCACTGCACACCAATTCTAACAAGGTCCTGTTTGACATTGTCTGCCCACCGCATCCTAGGTCTCCCCTTCTTTCTGAGGCCTTTAGGCACACTGTTCATAACCCTATTTGCCAATCTATAATTATTCGTATGGGCAACATGGCCAAACCAATGGAGTCTCTCTCTGCACAATATGCTGCTTAAAGGAGGTTGCAAACTCCTTTGCCTAACCTCATCATTAGTTACAAAGTTGAACCACCTAATGCCCAAGATACTGCGTAAGCATCTGGAATCAAAAGCATCTAGTTTCCTGTTATCTTGTTTACAAAGTGTCCAAGTTTCACTACCATAACTAACCCTAGAAAGAACCAAACTATCATACAGTCTAATTTTAGTCTTTAGGTGTATAAGCCTATTTCTCCACACTCTCCATAGGTTCTTAAAAGTCCCGGCAGCAATCCCTATTCATCTGTTAATCTCATGCCGCACATCACCATTATCTGTTACATAGCTCCCAAGATAATTAAACTGTGACACCTGCTCAAGACTGCAACCATTAAGATTAACTGAATCACAGCCTGCCTGACCAATTTTCATCACTTTAGTTTTCTCTCTGTTTATAACCAAACCTACTCTACTACCAGTCTCATCAACAGCTCGAATGAAAGAGTTCATCTCATCAACATCATTTGCCAAAAGAGCTAAATCATCAGCATAATCTAAATCAGAAATTTTCGTATCTCCAGCCCATTTAAGGCCAAAATCTTTCCCTTGAAGTGAATTTCGCATAACATAATCAATAACCAAGCTAAAGAGAAAAGGAGACAAAATGCACCCTTGTTGAACACCAGAAGTAATGCTAAACCAATTGCTACAAGCCTTACCAACTCTCACACACGACTCAGTGTTATTATAGAGAGCTTTCATTATGTTAACTAACTTGTCTGGTATACAATATGATTTCACAATCAACCACAAATTATGACGATCAACAGAGTCGAAAGCCATTTTGAAATCAACAAAGCTAGCAACCAAAGGTTTCTGAAACTCTAAACATTTCTCAAGAATTTGCCTAAGTGAAAATATCTGATCCACACATCCCCTACCACTTCTGAATCCACATTGCTCATCACGCAATTGACTGTCAACCAGATACTTAATTCTATTAAGCACAATCATGGAAAGAACTTTACCTGGAACAGAGAGTAGGCTGATACCCCTATAGTTATCACAAGAACTGCGATCACCTTTTTTGAAAATAGGGATAACAATAGCTCTGGTAAAATCCTTAGGAACCATGCCTTTATCATAAAAGATATTCAGAATTTCAGTCATCCAAATGGTAACCGAAACATTCCCAGCTCTAAGCATTTCTGTAGTAATTTCATCTACCCCTGGGGATTTATGAAGTTTAAGTTTAGAAACAGCCAAAATAACTTCAGATTGTGTTATAGGGCCAACATTAAAGCCACCAATGCATCTATCATCATTGCAAACAATGGGAGTAGAACTAACTACATTGTTTAGAACATCACTGAAATGCTCATCCCACCTAGCCATGACAGAATCCTCCCCTTCTACAACCTTACCTTGTTTATCCTTCAATCCTTGTATGCCTGTCCGTTTTCTACCACACAAAACATTAACTATCTGCTACAGCTCTCTGCTGTTGTGCTGTCTAACTGCTTCCTCGGCTTTGTCAGCCAAACCGTCAAGCCAAAGATTCTTATCAGCAGCTAACTGATCCTTTACATGTTTATTAAGGTCTCTGTAATGCTTTCTATTAGGACTAGTAGGGTATTGATTAAGGGCATTCCTGCAGTTCTTTCTTTCCGAAATAAGCTCAAGTGCCTTATCACTCAGATAATTTTGCCTCTTCTGCTCCTTTTTTCCTAAAAGAGTACTGTTAGTGTCCAAAAAAGCCTGTTTAAAATGTTCCCATTCTTCCTCAACTTCAGTAGTAAGCAAACCATGACTGTCATAATGACTAAGTAACCTATCATGGTAAGCTTTGGCTATAACTGGATCTTTCAGAGCTTCAGTATTAAAAGTAAATTTTTTAACCCTAGCACAACACTTTTTAAGTTTAAGTTGCAACACACTTTTAACAAGGTAATGGTCAGATCCAATTTCAGCTCCCCTATATGCCCTGGTATTCCTAACAGAACTAGCCCATTTGCTGTTAATTAATATGTAATCAATCATATTCTTATGCAGCCCATCAGGTGAAACCCATGTGTACTTATGTATGTCACGGTGTTTGTAATAAGTGTTAGTTATTCTGAATCCATTGAGTTTACTTACCTGTAGGAGACGTTGCCCATTGCCATTGCAGCTACCAATACCAAAAGGGCCTATTACTCCTCCCCAAAGGTCAGAGTCGGTACCAACTTTGGCATTGAAGTCACCAAGAACAAGGGTAATATCTCCTTTCTTGACAGAATTCAAAATATCCTGAAGTTGTTCATAAAACCTATCCTTCTCATCCTCATCGGCATCCTCAGTGGGGGCATAACAGCAGATAACATTCAAGTCTTTAACGCTTGTCTGAAATTTTGCTGTAAGAAACCTTTCATTAATGCACTCATATCCTAGAAGAGCATCGCTAGCGTGTCTACTGAGAAGCAGACCCACGCCTTGATGATGCTTATTGTCGTTCCTCCCTGAAAAGAGAAATTTTAGATTATTTTTAAGAATCTGACCTTTATCTGTCCATCTGGTCTCTTGCAAGCCGAGAATATCTAAATTATAATGGTGGAATTCATGTGTGAGGACATCAAGAGAAAAAGCTCTGTGCAGAGTCCTCACATTCCAACTACCTATGGAGAGAAAATGGTTAGTGGGATGTTTAAAGAAACTATATTTATTGAGAGAGGGAATGCCAACAATATCAAACAGCCCCCTAATCGCAGACATGGGGCAAAGACCCGTTCCCCCACTACTAAAGGCTGAAGCCATCTACACTGGAAGACTTCCTCCAATGTAGAATTTGACGATGCCAATAGAAGCAAAGAGTTCAGGTGCCTGCGATGACTTCTGCTCAGGATTATCCACCAGCTGATAAACATATCCTGTGAATCTATTCACTTGGGGCTGTCAACCCACAAACAAACAGAAAACACAGCGGAAGATTTTCCCTCCACAGAAGCCCACCAGTGCAGTAAAATCAGGATCCATAATCAAGCTCAGAGCCATATATCTGTCCAGTCCAGTAGGTTTATATGATCAGGACCCTGTGTGGTTGACCACTCCTCAGCAGGGTAGAAAATAAAGAAAAGTAGCCATAGTTGTCCAGATCAGTAGGCCACACTAATCTGGCAGCCCTCCCCTTCCGTTCACTTCCACAAGAGAGTATATCTTTTGAAAGTTACTAACGGTCCGCACCACGAGAAGGCGGGGTCGGACATTAGGTGCTAGGCCTGGCCGGTTCTATGCATCATCACAGGGGATTGGTGCATAGCTCTCCTTCCAGTAACTACCTAGCTACCATTTACAGACCTCAGTGTATATAGAGAATTTTAAAATACTTTATAAAAAAAATTGAGCAGCATAGAATGTTTGACACATTTTAACACTTAAGAAAACTAGAAGAGTTTTTAAAAATATTTAAGTAATTATTGCCTGTGCATATGTTGATCTTAAAGATGTCCAACTTGGTGAAAGGTCACATCTTTTTCCAGAGATTTCACATTCACAAGGTTATACCAAGATCATTACTCTTGAAAAATCCTTATGTTATTCTACTTGTCTTCGCTTTATGACATTCATTTTTATCTTCTTTCATTTTTTTTAATTCTCTTTATTCTCAGTTTTATTCTAATTTTTATTTTTCATGCATGCTGCAGTCTAGAAATCTGAGAGATAAGAGCTATCAACACATACCTATACAGAATCTTAAGATGTTGGCAACTTCAATTTAAAGGTGGATGCATGCAGCTGACAGCACGTTTGAACTTAGCTTTGCCATCTTGGCAACCACAGATAAAAACAAACTTTTATTGCAGAGCTAAAAAGTGAGGTTTCTGAAATTACACAATTGCAAGAGGGATGTAGATCGAGTGACTCATGCATTTCTTCCCCCTTAATGACTGACATTGGTACTAAGATGGAATTGTAGTGATAAACAGATAGTCATAATGACATGAAGTAGCATTTTTCACAATTACAAGTAGGAAGCTCTTTATAATGCATGTGATTTGTTTGCAACTAATGTACTCAATTAATTGCAAATAATATTATGAAAATATCAAATTTCCTGTTGAAATTCAATGGATCCAATGAACACCCCACTTCCCATTAATGCAGTGGAGAAACAAAAATGGGTTTAAATTTAAATTGTTTTTATCATAGGTAGAGACTAATTTTTCACAGAAGATGGGTTGATATAGAGAAACTCACATAAGAAGTTTGTACTCAGGCAGTCCAGCATTTGTGAAGTTACCTACTAGGTGTATGTGATGGAGGTCTATAATTGTTTTAAACTAAAATTTCAAGTGCAAAAAAAAAGGGAGGAAAATTATTTGAGATTTCAAATTAAGTTTATGATAAGTAGAGACTGGGGTGAATGGGGAGAAATGTGTGCAAAATTTTGGGACTGGGCCATCAAGTATTTGAGGAATTAAGGGAGGGGGTAAACTGTTAAAAAGATATAGACTTTCTCAACAGTTAAACTACCAAGCATGGCATCAACATGCATCACTGGAAAAAAAATTGACTAGAATCTGCCCTTCTCCTGCAATGAATTACCACTGTTATTAGATTATATATTTTAAGCAGTTATATGTATATTTTAACAACAATTTTTAAAAGTGTAATCTGTATGGTTTGGTGTAAATCTATCCACATTTTACCAGTTCGATGCTTGCTGCAAATCTATCCTACTTTACCAGTTCAGTGGATCAAACAATGCCTCAATAACTTCAAAAGATGGTTGGTTTATAATTTCCTTGTCCCTAACATTAAAATGATATTTCTGCCATTCAACATCACCTCCGTTAAGAAACACATATACTAGTGTTTCCCAAGCTAGGATCAACAAAGCAAATTATATATTTTTTTGATGGGAGGGGAAAGGGGGGTTTTGAAATATGTTTTTAAATGTTTGGTGAATTTTATAACAAGAATGATTTTAACAGTGCATATACCAAGTTGATTGCAGAGCAATATTTGTTCCTATTTTGGATTTTATTTTTGGAGAAAGTGTAGCATTTCACCAATAAATTACTACTCATTTTATTTTGCTTCAAGCATGCTTGAGGGGGGGGGGGGGGGGATTTATTTATTTTTATTTATGTTGCACATCTCATTAACATAATTATCTTGGATGCTGCTGCTGTCATTTCAAGTTTGATTACTTTGTCAATAAATTTAAATAATAATATATATTATTGGATACCTACTACAGTTGGACTAGATAATCCAACAGTTCATGAATCAAGGAAAGCTACAGCACTCTGAAGCCATTAAATGAAGAGTGAACGGGGTGAAACATGGAGAACCCCCATGAACAGTGTTTGGAGAAGTTGTGAAAGAAGTTTACCCACAACTTCACAGAATTCATGGCCTATCTCTGATGTGGTCAAAATGTTGAAGAGGAAAAATTCAGTGATCTACAAGAAACAGATGTCACGGAACTATCAAACAATTTTGAAGCCACTAAGCAAAAATTTTAATGTGAGACTTTCTCAAAATCTCGTATATTAATTTTAGTTTGTTTCTTTTTTAATTATTTTTTTTAGTATAATATTTTCTATTTCCATAATTTTTTAAAGTCCAAAATCAAGATCCATGAAGCTAAAATGCTTGTCCTCTGGTTAAAAGCCATATTTGTGTACTATTAAAAAATATAAGCGATACATTTCATTGTTTTATGACATCCTACAGCCCCTAAAAAGTTTGGAACTCTAAGAGAAGTATAGGTATGCACTGCCACATCCATATCTGTTCATTGTGTCATGTTCATTATTCTTTAGTGGCTTCTTGTTAGCTTAGTCACAAGGAATTATTCAGTGCATTATCAAGCACATTGGCTATTTTTATGTGGCTTTGCTGTTGATTATACATATATTGCAGCTGTGGCTATGTCCTTTAAATTAGGTCATGAAAGGTTGATGAAAGAAACATGAAGATTAAGGCAACAAGATAAATTTTCTTGAGTGACAATATAACTTACTTTATTTTTAAATAATACACTCTATAACTTTAAATTGCAACACCCAGAAATGGTGGGAATATTCAACTGATATCCATTTATAGAACAGTATGGGAAACAAGCAAGGCACAATTAAGTTTTGAAAACAAATGGATAATTTTATTATCAGAAAAATAAGGCACATCAGTAGGAGGTACAATCACTGCTATTGGCAATCCATTGAGCAATGTGTTGTGGCAGTGGGTTGAGAGACTGCTGATAACCTTCTGTGACTGGTCTTGCAGGGCAGCCACTGTCTGCACCACTGATTGCAGGTGGGTGATAAGATGGCATCCAATCATGTCCCATATATGTTCTATTGGGGACAGATAGAGGGATCTTACTGGCCACTAAGGCCATTACCAGTGAGTAGACATTACCTGGTGATCTTGCTGAAACATGCTGCCAGGCACCCCTTTTATAAAAGGAATAGCAACAGTATCCAGGATATGCTCCATGTACTGCCAAGCTATCAAACTGACTGTGAGGAACACTAGAAGTGTTTGGCTGTCATAGCTGATTGCTCCATAGACTGTGATGCCTGACATTTGTGCTGTATGCAGTTCAACAATTACTCTTGAATTAGTCCATTCTCCACACATCAACCTGGCAATCATTGGACCCCAAATAAAAGCAAGATTCATCAGTGAATGACATGATACCATTCTATATTCCAGTTCACTTGAATATGCCACCACTCCAGATGCTGGTGATGATGGTCATTGGTTAGAGGCAGGCAACACAATGGGTACCATGCATCCTGCCTCCACCAATCTTTGAGATATGGTTTGTCTTGTGATGATATGACTTATAGTAATAATCACCACTCTTCTGATGGTTAGAGTGGCAGTAGAGCAGTTAAGCTTGTTGCCAGATCAAGCAGTCCTCCTATGGTGTGGTTGTCCTGCATGCTCCAGATTCTGGCTGACATGAGGCCATACCCTTTCTCAAAAACTGCTGCAAGCATTGATACACTGCTGCATTGTCACACCCCAAATATTGTGCAATATGGGCAGCTGATCATCCAGCCTCTTGGAGGCCAATAATCAATCCTCTCTCAAATTCAATCAGCTGGCAATATGGTCAGCGAATTTGTTGCAATGGCATTCCATAAAAACTTCACTTCCTCCAAGAACTCAACTCAAATCTGAAAGTCTCTTCTCATGAGGAAATCAGTCTTAGTTGCAACATTATGTCAGAGGTGTTCTTACTGATATTGGCAAGCACTGCAGCCAGATTAGTCCCATATTTTAATCATTTTGACTATCTTGGTGCAACTCAGTTACCTGCTGTTTTGTATACCCTTTCAATCATTCCATCTTGGGTGCTGCAATTCCAATGTTAAAGAGTGTATTTATTCCACTTACAGTATGTAAAATATTAATCAGAGTTCCACAAAGTTATGAAGTTGTCTGCAGGATAAGCAAAGCTTCTGAACGAATGGAGAACAAAATCCTTAACAACCTCATATCTGTTATTATTAAGGGGCAGCAATTCACTGAAGTTAAAAAAGCAAAGGTTAAATCAAAATAGGAATGACAATTAAAATTACTATATCAACTACGATATAAATCGATCATAAAATGATGATTTGTTACATACATGGCTGATACAACAGAAAGCCATTGTAAAGCATAATAAACTGTTCCACATATTCTTTGTTAAGGAGGAGTTAGAATAACAAACATACTTTGATGGATAAGAGAGAAAAAGTTAGTGCACATTAATAACTATGTGCTTTGTTAGCACATGACTCAATCATTAGAAATTTCATAAATGCATTATTGTTCCTATTAAAAAAAATCACAAATGCCATAAGAATTGGATGGAAATGATTTGTTTATCAGTCCAAGATAATTTTTTGTATAACCATACTACGAGTAAGCCTTTTGCAGTTGGAAAATATTACAGTTCTCTTCAATTTGATATATTTTAAATAAATATTAAGAGTTTGAAGTTGATGTCATTGCTTCTTTTGAGAACTTCAAGAAAATTTTGGATTTTATTGATAGCAATCTGTGAACAGTTAAAAAGCTTTGCAAAATTAGTCAAGAAACATATAAACATAGCAATGACTCAATTTTGTCTCTATTTCTATTTAGACAGTAATTATTATATGATGGAAAAATTTACAGGGTCTAAAATAAAATATCTAGGTCTAACATTAAAAAAAGTTTTCAGGCAGTCCATCTGCAAAGGCGGTCATATAGACCTTGCCTTCATTCTACAGAGAAACAGATCTGTAAGAGAGGCAAGGCTTCCATAACAGTGTTTGATAATGCACTATCAGCAGAAAGATAACACAAGCTTAAAAAAGACACCTTGTACCTTTTCTGAGATTTGAAACCAAGTACCTCTAAGCCCACTATCCTCTGGAGGCCCAAAGATTAGAAAAATATTTTGAATTATAACTATAAATTAATGCTTGCAAAATTTCTTTAGTCAACCATTTTAAATATATTAATGTTTATTTTCATTTTATCGTTAACATTAAAGATGCCTGGCAGAGTTTAAAACTTCGACATCATATAAGGATCTCCAAAATATCTTTCATATTAATATCTATATTAAAATGGATGAAAATAATATATTTGAAAGGATAATGTATATGGCAGTAAGTGAAATATTATGTTTCTACTAAATGCAAATCATAGTGTTACATACATTTAATCACAACTGACAAACAAATAATTTAATATTAAATTTTGTATCTTTTCATTTACAGTGAGAGTTTTCACTCAGCTAAATTTCTTTTTGGAATTAATTGTATTCACATCTAACCAGGAGTAGAGTTTTCAGTTTAATACTGCCTGCATTTAAATATTCTCAAGTTCCATATTCAACATGCAAATTGAAAAATATACAATCATACTAAACTTTCATTATAGCTTAGACAGTGGAGATAAGCTTAAGTGTTTACATATTTTTGAGTTACTTACAATTATAAAATAAAAATATTTCTGAATGCTAAAAATGAAAAACAAAACATTATTAACATAATGCAGCTGAAATGTTTGCAGCTGTTTCTGAAGTCTGCTTCTTAACATTTGAACAGCTGTGAGCAATTTTCACTACCCTGGATGAATAGAACAGTGTAATATATTATAGAATGTGAAAGTGGAAGTATATTTCTTTAAACATTTACGTAGATATATATGATTAATGTGACCTCATACATTTTGCTTTGTTGAATAAAAGAGGATACTGAACTTTAATTATCCTTTCTATAAATCTGTAAATTCTAAATAATAATACAGTTGTTCAAGAAGTACATTGTGTCCTTCTGTACACTAAAATCTGTTTATATGCAAAAAAATGTATTTATAAAGTGTTATAATAGTTAAAGTGATAAGTTACTATTTTTAAAGTAATTAAAATTTTCTTTGTTACTTACCTTACAACACTGTTTAATAACATTAAGTAAGCCTTCTGCTTCATTGAAGGTATTTAAAGCTTTATTGCAATAATATATAATAAAAGAAACCAAATTCTGGATTTTGTTGATCATATTTACTCCAAGTGTTCACATATAATTTTGTTACATGTGTTATTAATAATAATAATTTTCCTTCAAATAGCTATTTGCCACATAGAATTTTGCAATGTAAATACCCATACAGTAGATGTGTGAGAGCAAGTAAGGCCTAAGAAAGACAATAACGTATACATTTATGGCTCAACAAGGATTTAAACCTAGGAATTTTTCCACTGGGATCAAACATGGCAAACACTTCAAGTGCTTTAACTGACTATAATGCTAAATGAAATAAGCAAACTATCTGTTTTCTCATAGAATTAACTTAAATAATATTAAATGCGAATATTAATAAATCACAGGTTATTTCTCTATTAATTAAAGCCTTCTCTTAAGAAACTAAAAAGACACTTTTGACTTATGTGCTGCAAACTTCACAAGCTTGCTACATATCAGCTGCTCTACCACAAGATAGAGAGGTACCAATTTTCCAAATGCTTAAAAAATGGCTTACATGAAACCTCATACAAGCAAACTACATCAACAGGAAGGAATTAAGCTCACTACAGTGATAGTCAGATTAATTCCTTTCTATCAAATTGGTTGCCAGTCTACCATGTAAATGGTTATTGCCACCCAGAGTGTCAATGCTGTGCATCTGAATAAATCCAAGATATAATATTACTTGATATATAGTTATAAAAGATTGGTTGTTATTGGTATAGATCAGGTGTGTCCAACCTTTTGACTTCCTTGGGCCACATTGAGTGAATACGAATTGTTTTGGGCCGACATAAAATATATAATAAGTTAATGTATATAAATAATAAAACTTCATTTATTTTCTTATGTTTTTCATTATAAAATTAAAAAAAAGGGCAACATGAAACTAGTGGGATATCAAAAACTCACTGAAAATCACATAATCATGTTGAAAGCTTATGTTGTAAACTTTACAATATTGTGGGCCGCATTACTAGCTGTCCAGGGCCGCGGGTTGGACATGCCTGGTATAGATAGTGCATGAATGCCCGAACCCTTGGAATTACACGGTAAAGCTTCAGAGCACAACCATCACAACCTTCCTTAAACAAGTTGAATTGTTCACATCCTAGATCAAATGGTAAAGCAACTGGCACATAACTAGAAGATTCTGAGTTTGAGTCTAGGAGACAAAGCGATTTTTTCACACTTGCCTTTTTACTACATCAGCGGTCTCTACAGGCTATTTCTTAGCATAAAAAATTAAAGATCTAATAGATAAAATGGTAAATCAACAGTTTTAAAACTAATTTGCTACAAAATCTGAGTTAATTTTGTTAAAAGAATAATTAGTAACTGCTTTAAAATATTCACAGTATTTATTTTTTATTTCATAACAAAAAAAATTAAAAGATTTTAAAGAAAACTGCTTATGTTTAAAATTTCAAACTGTGCAACATGTTTATTTTAGCTTTGCAAAAGAGGAAAAAGAAAATGCTTACTTTTTCAATGGAACAGGACTACCACCGTGTGAATGTCCACCATTTCTTGCATCTGCTATTGGACATGTAACCATCATATATGCTAAAAGAAAAACATCAATTTAATCTCTACTAGGTATAAAGAAAACAAATCAATGCAAACATGTTTAATTTTATCAAAAATACTAGTGTTAAAACTATGAGGAAATTTAAAAAAAAAAAGTTAAATATCATAGAAACATTCAATGTACCTATTACTGTTCTTAATAAGCTGCTAACCTGTAGCAATAGAAATAAAAATGTTAGTTTTTTAATAGTGTCTGAATAGCATTTTTAATCAGTTCAGCTATGTAATTAACAGAATATCACAGGTTCTGTTGAATAATTTACTGTGAATATAATTCCATCCCTAATTATGTAATCCACAATAATTTTATTCATACATTACAAAATTGGGAACAGGATTAAGTCAGGGTTGCCACCAATGTTCCCTCTAATTTTTACAGAGTGTGCATAGAAAAATGTTCTCTTAGACACAGAAGAAATTTCTCATGTGATCATTTGTGAAATGGCAAGACTTTTGTGCATGGAGAATGATGGACATATGTGGATTCATCTTAGTTGGTGCACATCCTTAAAGATCCCCCATTGTGTCCAAATATGTGGTACACCATACAACTAGGCTGAAAAAGAGGTCATTTGAAAAATGTCTCAAATCTTTTCGTAGTACACTTAAAAAATCGTATGAGAGCCTCTTAGGGATGCTGTCATATATTTTATCTGTGCATCACCAATAATATCAGAATTTCTATGAAGTTGAAAAAAAAATTCACAGAATTTCACTGATAAACACATTACTGTTTATCTGTAAAATCAGTGGCATAATGATAGTCCCTACAACCTCAGTGCTGCAGGGTGGGGGTGCCTTTGCAAAAAAAATGAGGAAACTTGATTTTACGCAACTATTGAAAGTAATAGACTGGGAAATTGTTAATTACAGCTTTGAATGAATAATAGTGGATCACGAAAAATCAGCTTTACTTTCACTACTAGAAATTCCACTTCTTGCTGCATTTGGGCGAGAACTCATTATCTCAAAGCCTTTCCTTAGTTCTCTAAAGAATAAAATTTACATGATATGATTAACTATTGGTAAGTGTTGGGTTGGGTTACTATTGGTTTGGCTTGTAAATGGTAGCTAGTCGTAAACTGGAAGGAGAGCTGTGTACCAATCCCCAGTGATGATGCACAGAACCGGCCAGGTCTAGCACCTAATGTCCGACCCCGCCTTCTCGTGGTGCAGGCCGTTAGTACCTTTCAAAAGAGATATTCTCTTTTGGAAGGGAACGGAAGGGGAGGGCTGCCAGTTCAGTATGGCCTACTGATCTGGTCATCTATGGCCACTTTTTTCTTTTTTTTCAACCCTGCTGAGGAGTGGTCATCTTCACAGGGTCCTGGTGCTGACCATTTATACCTACTAGACTGGACTTGTTTATGGATTTGAGCTTGATTATGGATCCTGGACTTGCTGCACTGGTGGGCCTCTGTTGAGGGAGAGTCTGCCGCTGTGTTTTCTGTTTGTTTCTGGGTTGCCAGCTCTAAGTGAACAGAGGCATGGGATACCTTATATCAGCTGGTGGATAATCCTAATCAGAGGCCATCGCAGGTACCTGAACCTTACTTTGCTAGTTGGGCATCGTCAAGCCTAAACTGGAGTAATGTGTCTCAGACAGGCCATATGGTTCTTGAAAAAGTCCACTTGAAAAGGTGGTGCCTGAAGTTCCTACCAGCATCGGTGACTTCAGCCTTTAGCAGAGGAGGAACAGGTCTTTGCCCCATGCCTGCGATCAGGGGGCTGTTTGATATTGTTGGCCCTACCAATCTCAATAAACCTCATTTCTTTAAAAATCCTACTAATCATTTTCTCTCTGCAGGAACGTGGAATGTGAGGACATTACATAGAGATTATTCTCTTGATGTCCTCATGCAGGAATTCCAGCGCTATAACCTAGATATTCTAGGCTTGCAAGAGACCAGATGGACAGGTAAAGGTGAGATACTTAAAAATAACTTTAAATTTCTCTTTACAGGGAGGGAGGATGGAAAGCATCACCAAGGCGTGGGTCTGCTGCTCAGCAGACATGCTAGTGATGCTCTTCTAGGATATGAGTGCATTAATGAAAGGTTTCTTACAGCAAAATTTCAGACAAGCATTAAAGACTTGAATGTTATCTGCTGTTATGCCCCCACTGAGGATTCTGATGAGGATGAGAAGGATAGGTTTTACAGACAACTTCAGGATATTTTGAATTCTGTCAAGAAAGGAGATATTACCCTTGTTCTTGGTGACTTCAATGCCAAAGTTGGTACCGACTCTGACCTTTGGGGAGGAGTAATAGGCCCTTTTGGTATTGGTAGCTGCAATGGGCAACGTCTCCTACAGGTAAGTAAACTAAATGGTTTCAGAATAACTAACACATATTACAAACACTGCGACATACATAAATACACATGGGTTTCACCTGATGGGCTGCATAAGAATATGATTGATTATATATTAATTAACAGCAAATGGGCTAGTTCTGTTAGAAATACCAGGGCATATAGGGGAGCTGAAATTGGATCTGACCATTACCTTGTTAAAAGTGTCTTGCAACTTAAACTTAAAAAGTGTTGTGCTAGGGTTAAAAAATTTACCTTTAATACTGAAGCTCTGAAAGACCCAGTTATAGCTAAAGCTTACCATGATAGGTTACTTAGTCATTATGACAGTCATGGTTTGCTTAATACTGAAGTTGAGGAAGAATGGGGCCATTTTAAACAGGCTTTTTTGGAAACTAACAGTACTCTTTTAGGGAAAAAGGAGCAGAGGAGGCAGAATTATTTAAGTGATAAGGCACTTGAGCTTATTTCAGAAAGAAGGAACTGCAGGAATGTCCTTAATCAGTACCCTACTAGTCCTAATAGAAAGCATTACAAAGAACTTAATAAACGTGTGAAGGGTCAGTTAGCTACTGATAAGAATCTTTGGCTTGATGACAAAGCTGAGGAAGACAAAGGTGACAAAGCTGAGGAAGCAGTTAGACAGCACAACAGCAGAGAGCTGTACCAGATAGTTAATGTTTTGTGTGGTAGAAAACGAACAGGTATACAGGGATTGAAGGATAAACAAGGCAAGGTTATAGAAGGTGAGGATTCTGTCATGGCTAGGTGGGCTGAGCATTTCAGTGATGTTCTAAACAATGTGGTTAGTTCTACTCCCATTGTTTGCAATGATGATAGATGCATTGTTGGCTTTAATGTTGGCCCTATAACACAATCTGAAGTTAGTTTGGCTATTTCTAAACTTAAACTTCATAAATCCCCAGGGGTGGATAAAATTACTACGGAAATGCTTAGAGCTGGGAATGTTTCTGTTATCATTTGGATGACTGAAATTTTGAATAACTTTTATGATAAAGGCATGGTTCCTAAAGATTTTACCAGAGCTATTATTATCCCTATTTTCAAAAAAGGTGATCGCAGTTCTTGTGATAACTATAGGGGTATCAGCCTACTCTCCGTTCCAGGTAAAGTTCTTTCCATGATTGTGCTTAATAGAATTAAGAATCTGGTTGACAGGCAATTGCGTGATGAGCAATGTGGATTCAGAAATGGTAGGGGATGTGTAGATCAGATATTTTCACTTAGGCAGATTCTTGAGAAATGTTTAGAGTTTCAGAAACCTTTGGTTGCTAGCTTTGTTGATTTCAAAAAGGCTTTCGACTCTGTTGATCGTCATAATTTGTGGTTGATTGTGAGATCATATGGTATACCAGACAAGTTAGTTAACATAATGAAAGCTCTCTATAATAACACTGAGTCATGTGTGAGAGTTGGTAAGGCTTGTAGCAATTGGTTTAGCATTACTTCTGGTGTTCGACAAGGGTGCATTTTGTCTCCTTTTCTCTTTAGTTTGGTTGTTGATTATGTTATGCGAAATTCACTCCAAGGGAAAGCTTTTGGCCTTAAATGGGCTGGAGATACGAAAATTTCTGATTTAGATTATGCTGATGATTTAGCCCTTTTGGCAAATGATGTTGATGAGATGAACTCTTTCATTCGAACTGTTGATGAGACTGGTAGTACAGTAGGTTTGGTTATAAACAGAGAGAAAACTAAAGTGATGAAAATTGGTCAGGCAGGTTGTGATTCAGTTAATCTGAATGGTTGCAGTCTTGAGCAGGTGTCACAGTTTAATTACCTTGGGAGCTGCGTAACTGATACTGGTGATGTGCGGCATGAGATTAACAGATGAATAGGTATTGCTGCCGGGACTTTTAAGAATCTATGGAGATTGTGGAGAAATAGGCGTATACACCTAAAGACTAAAATTAGACTGTATAATAGTTTGGTTCTTTCTAGGGTTAGTTATAGTAGTCAAACTTGGACTCTGTGTAAGCAAGATAACAAGAAACTAGATGCTTTTGATTCTAGATGCTTACGCAGTATCTTGGGTATTAGGTGGTTTAACTTTGTAACTAATGATGAGGTTAGGCAAAGGAGTCTGCAACCTCCTTTAAGCAGCATATTGTGCAGAGAGAGACTCCGCTGGTTTGGCCATGTTGCCCGTATGGATAATTATAGATTGGCGAATAGGGTTATGAACAGTGTGCCTGGAGGCCTCAGAAGGAGGGGGAGACCTAGGATGCGGCGGGCAGACAATGTCAAACAGGACCTTGTTAGAATTGGTGTACAGTGGCTGGATGCAGCAGATGTAGCTCAGGACAGATATGCTTGGAGAATTAAACTGCGCGGTCTGGTTGGACCTCCGTAGCCCATGGCTGCTTGAGGATGATGATGATGATGAAGTGTTGGGTTCGGTTGTTTTATCTCTGAGCGACACTTTTATGGATAATTATAGATTGGCGAATAGGGTTATGAACAGTGTGCCTGGAGGCCTCAGAAGGAGGGGGAGACCTAGGATGCGGCGGGCAGACAATGTCAAACAGGACCTTGTTAGAATTGGTGTACAGTGGCTGGATGCAGCAGATGTAGCTCAGGACAGATATGCTTGGAGAATTAAACTGCGCGGTCTGGTTGGACCTCCGTAGCCCATGGCTGCTTGATGATGATGATGAAGTGTTGGGTTCGGTTGTTTTATCTCTGAGCGACACTTTTTTGCACACCATGGACTAAATAGCCAGATTACAAGGACCCTGAAAGCTCAGAGAAGGTTGGGGGAGGGGACCCACTAGAACAGCTGTTTCGGAGACAGATGGTAGCCTCTTGTCAAGGCCATCCAGCATGTTCTTTAACGTGCACAGGGTATGGCTCTTCCGCACACAGGGCCATAGCTTAACGTCCCATCCGACGAATGGCGGCCTTTCCAAGCCCATCGGTGTTCCCTACTGACCGTGGACAGGGCGACAGATTTTGCGGAGATAAACCTCAACGCTGACCCAGCTGGGACTCTAACCTGGGAACTGCAGATTACGAGCCTGGCGCGCTACCAAGCCCTCCGCCCACCCCATTGGTAAGTGTTTTACGGGTATTTAGTATAAGTATAAAATTAAGATAATCATTTTAATCAAAATGCACACATTTTTGTTTTATGTAACAAAATGCAATAGTTTGGGTTTTACACAAAATATCTGTGGTTTTTAAAAATTTAAATTATTAAGAACTACAGAAATTCTAAAAAGGCATTAATATGAAATCTATATTTGAATACTTTGAAATTAATGGATTTTGACAAGTCTCCCAAACATTTCTTCGGGGGGGGAGGGGGTCTGATATGTCAGTGTGAAATGCCCAAGTTTTAAAATATTCTGAAATTCAGCAGCAGTTTCTATGAGGCTATAGAAGGCTTAGCCATCCCTCAACATTTCAGTGATAAAAAGATATTATGAATGATTTTGCTACTATTCTGGCCATCAAGAATGGCTACAATAAATACAAATAGATTTTTTTCCTCAAGCAGCTCACTTACCACAGAGGATTGACAGCAGCCAGTCAATACAACATTCCATCATAAATGATCTGTGCAAAAGACAACCATGCCTTTTCAATTCAAAATTTTTTATCTATAAGTATACTAAACATAATGATAGCAGCTACATAAATGTATGTGTGACTATGCCTATCCTCTAAATTATTGATACCATAGCTCTTTGGTACAGCAGGAAATGTATCAGGCTGCAAACCCGAGTCTCCCAATGTTTGAGTCCTCAACCATGACAATACTGAGACTGTCTCGGATTGCAAGCTTCATACTCATATCTAAAAAAGTTTGGATTTAGAAATATCAAAAAGGATGTCTATGGCAAATTTAGAAACCATAAAAAGGATGTCTATGGTATTATTTACTATTATTTCAGAAGTTCAATTTTTGGCTTAGGAAGGTCACATGGGATGTTAAGTTGTAGCCTCATATGCAGGACCTTTGTATACATGGTCATGTGTCTCATGTGCACATCTTGTGCACATATAAAAAGAAGAACCCTCACTGGAGGTCACCATTTATTTCTAACTTTTGGTTATGGGCAAATGGAACTAAAGACAGGGTTGGGTTGTTTTACCTCTGAGTGGCACTTTTTTGCACACCATGGGCTAAATGGCCAGGTCACAAGGACCCGGAAGGCTCAGAGAAGGTTAGGGGAGGGGAGCCACTGGAACAGCTGTTGGGAGACAGATGGTAGCCTCCACTCAAGGCCATCCAGGGTGTTCTTTAAGTGCACAGGTTATGGCTCTCTCGCACATGGGGCCAAGGCTTAACGTCCCATCCGACAGACGGCGGCCTTTCCAAGCCCATTGGTGTCCCCTACTGACCGTGGGCAGGGCGGGGAGTTTTGTGGAGATAAGTCTCAACGCTGACCCAGCTGGGACTCGAACCTGGAAACTGCAGATTATGAGCCAGGCATGCTACTGACTGAGCCACCCCAGCCCCCTAAAGATAGGACTGGAGAAAAAGACCCAAGAATATCTTTTATCATTTTGTCCTGAGCCTAGGAATCCTTGTGACCTGGCTTTATAGCCAGAAAAAAAAAATATGCTGCTCTGGAGAAAAACAGTCCAACCCTATTATTCTATGCTTAGAAATAAGCCATAGTGACATTATGACCATGACACTACCAAAAGGTGATAAATGTATTTTTGTAGATAAGCATAACAGAATTACTGGTACCAAAAAAATTTTGCACTGAAAAAGTTTGTTTTTGACCAAAGGGAATTTGGACCACATAATACATACTAGGTGATTCATAAGCCTGTGCATTTTTTGCCATGCAAAATGATTATGGCTTTATTTGCATACCTCTGAATGTAGTACTAAAAGGAAGTAAAAAGTCCACAGTGTCAGTACATAACTATTACTAGTATTAGAGTCTTGGTTTCTATGACTAGAAATGTGGTACAATGAGTGAGTTAAGTATTAAAATTAATGCAATTTTGCATCATTACTGAAAAAAAAGTATTAAAAGCTACCAATGTGATCAAAGAAATATGTGAAGTGGAAGATGAGGGAGCAGTCTTCATTCATGATGCTCAAGCTTGGTTCAAAAGGTTGTGGCACAAGACTTCAAAGTAAGCCAAAATAGGGATGGCCAATATTGGTAGATTGCAACATTTTGTGTCATGCTGTTGAAGCTGATCCATTGATGAGCACTTGCAGACTCTGGTTCAAACTTGGTTGCTCACAAGCAACTATAGTGCAGCATCTGCAACACATCAGTAAGGTAGCCAGGAGTTGCTGAAGTGTTCTATAAGAACTACCAAAATCTACAGGAAAATCAATGCCAATCCATGTGACCACTGTTTCATCAAGTAAATTGATGCATTCAGTGAAATATGGATCTATTTCAACAATCCAAACACCTAAAAATAGTGGCTTGACCCAGACCAGTTTCTCTTCCTGTCCTAAAAAGGGGATGATTTGAAACTAAGGCAATGTTGAGTGCATGGCAGAATTTAGAAGGTATAGTGCACTTTGAACTAATTTCAGATGGATGAGCCATCAATGCCAACCTCTACTCAACACAATTTGAGTATGTGCACTCTATGATGCTTCAATGCTACTCAAGATTGAATGAATCCATTGAGATTTGACACATTCATTAATGAATCCAATGAGATTTGACACAGACATCAGGTATTTCTCTAAAAAAGCAACTCAAAACCACACTCTACTTCAGATCAAAGAAAAGCTCAGTGAACTGGCATTTGAGTTTCTTCCTCATCCAGAGTATAGTTTGGACCTAATTCCTTCCGACTACCACCACTTTCTCTCCATGGCTCAATTTCTCCAAGGTAGGTGGTTTTAAACACTTCAGGAAGTCAAAAACGGATGTTGGGAGTTTTTCACCTCCAAGGAACAAGCGTAATACCAAAGAAGAATTGAACACGTTGTCAACAGATGGCTACAACTATAGAAAATAATAGCTTATATTTCACTGTGCAAGGTTCATTGTTTATACTGTACTAATCATTTCTCAAGTAGATGATAAAATGCAGACTTATGAATCATCCTAGTATAATGTGCAATTTATCACTATTAATATATAGAAAAGTGTCATAATATTATTTACCAACTGATTATGCACTGTAGTTTTACATAATTCCTTTAATTTGATAAATGATACAGGTTTAGTGGTCTCATCTCTTGATTAAACGAATCAATTGAGACTTGACAAGGACAATTTCTAAGCATAGAAAATTAATATGGTGGAATAAATCAAAAGGAAAGAACAACTGTAAACAAACCAATGGTTGTTTAATTTGAATTCTGTCTAGGTAAAAATATTAATTTTCATTGCTTACAAAATATTCTGAAAAATTTCATTATAATTATAATCAACTATAATCATTTGCCTGGCAAAAATGAATTTTAAATTTAAATCAAATAAATTTGAAACAAATTAATTCTTTTTAAAATTATTTTATATTTGAATTTATTAAAAGTTTTAGCCTCAGTAAGAACCAGAAACATGGATTTATGGATTTAAACTAAAATTTCTTTGGATGAAACTACCACTATAGATTTAACTGTAATTTACTAACTAATCTTGTGGTCTATAACAGTCACTGTGAACCTATGACATAACTATGGCACACCTGGTATATGACTGGGAAGCATGGGTTTGAGTCCCACTTACAGTGAAATTAAATGTTCACAGCTATTTCACGAGTTCCATGTCTATATGACATCTCATACGATATTTAACTACTGAAAGGACAGTTTGTCATTTACTTTCATGTTTGTGCTTATTAAAGTTTTAAATTTTTACCAGTATGATATATATAAATTATTCAAGAAAAATAAATAAAAGTTGTATCATCTACTTGAAAATGTGAGTTATATGTACATTAAGGCACCTAGAGCACTGCCCCACCAAAAAAATATCCCAATAAATAATAAACGACTTTCAAATTTAGTATTCATTACTTATCTAAAAGCAGCACTTATATTTTTTTATATAACCATTATTTGCTGTATAATTATGCTTTGCTGTTATGTAGACTAAATAACATTTCACTTTGTGAATCAGTGCTACACCTACTGCTTTAGTTTATACAATAATAATTTATCTATTATGGACACCACCAGAATGTTATCTATTATGGTGATTGCACACCTATGCATGTACTATAAAATACAACAGAAATGAACTGCAATACATAGGCCGCCAATTTAGAGCGGTCCATCACACGATTGGTTGATTCAGCCTAAACAGCCAATAGTTGAAGATCTTGTTACTTAGTGGATATTCATTTGGACTGTGGCAAGCTCAACGGGTCTAAAGTTTACTGGCAGGATGTGTTTGAACTGAGCTTGAACTGGGTTGCCAGCTTTTTATTTTGTCTAGGAAAGACATTTAGGTATGAATAGTTTAGAAAGGACATTTAGATATGAAAATATGGCAATGTATTGAACATTTGTTTTACAATGAATACTAATAACACATTTTAATAAAATATTTACTCAGCAATGCATTGTCTTTTGACTTACAATACAAAGGTCTCAGGTTTGATACCAGACACCATTCACTTTTTTTTTTCAATCTTCTTTTATAATTCATTATATAATAAATTAATAGTATAAATTAAATATTATAACCAATGAAAACAACTGTTCAAGTGATAATTATGATAGTTCAGTGTAAAATAATAAATATAAATTTATAATCGGAATGGAGTAAAAAAAATAGTAAACTTACATATTAAACATATTTTTTTTATGAAGTTTTTAAAATATCAATGGAATGAAGAAGAAAATGTATATATATATATGGAGGTAATTATTATAGGGGAGGGGAAAAATACTGAACTGGAAAGGACAGAATCACCTCCCCAAGTTTGCTTATTTCTCAAAAATTCTCACTAAATAATACATGTGGAGAATAGCTGAAAAAAATATATGCATTACAGAATGTATTCTGATTTATATGCATCCACAGGGTGTATACAAAATGCAGTCTGATTCAGTTAAATTTAATATCAGGCATCTCTCCAAAACTTTTCCTACATTTGGGCATTGCCTGTGCTAATCAAAGTGCTGTACCAAAAAGTTTAGTCATGAGCCATCATTGGCGATTGGTCTAGATCGGAAATAAAATTAAGACCTTATAACAATGTCTGAATAAAAATATAAATTTTCAATGCTTCTTTTTTTAATTTTTATTGCTCCTGCTCTTTATAACATTGTTTGGATAAAAATATAAATTTTCATTTCCTACAAATTATTCTGAAAATTTTTATTATAATCAACTCTTGCAGCATATTGCAACTTTTTTTTTTTCTGTTCTCTACCTACCAAAAAGTGTTTTGTTGTTTAGGGTTTTTTAGTGCATTAGGCTATAATGCACCAAACAAATGATAAAAATGATAAGTCATAGAAGCTTTAACCAATAGTTAAAATTGAACAACACAAACATCCAAAAGTCATAAAATTGTAAATCAACAACTAAAAAATTTATAAGCAACAAGAGTAGAAGAAATATATAGTAAAACAAAATCAATCAGGTGTAATAATCATGGGAGAGAAACATAACTAGAACAATAAAGTAAAACTAGAGATGATTAAAATATACTGTAAAACGTTAAAAGGCAAAAAAAAACGGTGGTTAAAACTGAAGACATTGGATAAAAGATGTCTGAGTGTAAGTGGTTTGGATGTAAAATTGTGAAATCTAAAAAAAATATGGTGTTCAAAGTTAAATTGTGGACAAGAAAAATGTTTGACAAATGTATTGGGAAATAAAATATGTTTGACAGATAAAATGGTGTCACAAAAAACTCGCACTTAGGTTCATCATCCGCCTGTAGAAGAGTTGGTTGTTGGGTTGTTTTACTTCTGAACAGCACTTTTTTGCACACAATGGGCTAAATTGGCCAGGTCACAAGGATCCTGATGGCTCAGAGAAGGTTGGAGGAGGGGACCCAATGGACAGCTGTTGGGAGACAGATGGTAGGTAGCCTTCTGTCAAGGTCATCCAATGTGTTCTTTAATGTGCACAGAATACGGCTCTCTCACAATGGGGCCATAATTTAATGTCCCATCCGATGGAAAAAAGGAGTTGA
This sequence comes from Ryuthela nishihirai, assembly GCA_038380435.1. Taxonomy (NCBI): domain Eukaryota; kingdom Metazoa; phylum Arthropoda; class Arachnida; order Araneae; family Heptathelidae; genus Ryuthela; species Ryuthela nishihirai. The sequence goes on from JAWZYU010000009.1 coordinate 54,391,454, forward strand.
ATGCCTACACAGAGAAGGTTGGAGGAGGGGACCCAATGGACAGCTGTTGGGAGACAGATGGTAGCCTTCTGTCAAGGTCATCCAATGTGTTCTTTAATGTGCACAGAGTATGGCTCTCTCACAATGGGGCCATAATTTAATGTCCCATCCGATGGAAAAAAATAGTTGAATGCCTACAGATGGACAGATATTAAAGTGAAAGCAATTGTTCATATTTTTTAATGAGCTGAAAATACACTTTTGAACCCTAATTTTACTAATAGGTGCATTTAAAAAACTTAAAATTTCTCTACTTAAGCATCATTGTCCTATTTCACACAGAGTAAGTCTTTTGGTATGTATTTGTGGTTTGGACCTGTTTCAGGGTTACTAAAATATACAGTTACCAATGGGCCTTTCCAAGCCCATTGGTGTCTCCTACTGACCATGGGCAGTGCAGGGAGTTTTGTGGAGATAAATCTCAATGCTGGCCGGTCCATCTGGGACTCAAACCTGTGAACTGCAGATTACAAGCCTGGCACACTACTGACTGAGCTACTTCTGCCCCAGCTTGTGGAAGAAATGAACGATTTTCTTCATAATGAATGATATTTCAGGATAGAATAAATGAATGACTAAGCAGAGCCGGGCAAGTACAACTTCCACCTTGAAATTCTTGTGGTAACATTACTGCCATGGTTTAATGATAGGTTTGATCTCAAAGAGCTTGTTCATAAGCTGTTCTGACCAATATCTCTGCCTTGTATCTGAAGTTCGATGGTAAAATGCAGACAGAAATCCAGATATGGAACTGCAACAGAAAGCCAGACAGGAGAAACATAACAGAACAGCATAGAAGAATAACATAACAGAACAGCATAGAGAATGCTGGATAGCTACCAATTAGACATATTTTGCAAGTTCTTTTAAAGACCATTAGAATGAAGGGATAAAACATATATTGCATTATTTGGTGAGAATGATTGCTAAAAAAAATGCACCAGAATGATATTCTGGCCTGTTCCAGTTTAATGCAGTCAGTTTCCTTTAAAATGAACATACAACATTAATATACGGAGTATTCATTATTACTGAACATCCAATATTAACTTTGGTAATTCTTTACATTATAATAGGACTTTTAAAATTGAAGCTGGTGGAACTGTAGTGTTAATGTCATTAATAAAATAATTCACGTATGCATAACTATATGTACAATCCAAATGCTTGCATTCAATATTTTTCTTCAGTGAAAGTAAACAGGGAATGCAAGTATTTTGAATATTTAAAATCACATGATTCTGAAACATTCTAGAACCACAAACGTAGTCTATTTTTATTGGCTTTTGTGTTGTATTTTATCACCTTTACATTTTGTTTTTAGCTTTCGGTGTAGGTTTTCATGATTTTTACCTTTTTACTATTTGTCTAGTCTGGTGCATTATGACCTTAGTTGCCAATGACCCATTAAACCCTAAACAACCAACCAACCAATCTAGAACCACAAACTGATAGAATATGTAAAGTAGCACAAATGGGGAGTAAAAAAAAAAAGAATTGTTCAGCTTTTAAAATTTCATTCCTTTTAGTGAAATTAGGATCTGAAAACACATTTAATTTACTTGCACTTTTTCTAACTGTACATTTTAGTAACCCTGAAACATGTCCAAACCACAAATACATACCAAAAGACTTACTCTGTGTGAAATAGGACAATGATGCTTAAGTAGAGAAATTTTAAGTTTTTTTAAATGCACCTATTAGTAAAATTAGGGTTCAAAAGTGTATTTTCAGCTCATTAAAAAATATGAACAATTGCTTTCACTTTAATATCTGTCCATCTGTAGGCATTCAACTACTTTTTTTTTTAAAATGAAGAATTGTTTTGGGGTTGGATAAATATAATATTAGAATTTGCATTTTTTTACTCTTACAATAGATTTAATTTCCATCATTACAGGGCCTTAACTTTGGAAAATGCAGAACTTAAAAAAAAGTAAATGATTTATTTATGCTACAGAATTGAAATTTTAGTGGTAGAATGCAAAAGTTTTAGGGGTTTACACTGACAAAACCAATTTGCCCATTATAGGACCTTAAATCTGGAAAATGCAGAAAATCCCACCATTGAAGATGCAAAAATGCAACGAGTATTTAAACTGTGCACTCTAAGATCACATTCCTTGAGATGATGAAAAACCTTTTTTAACTTTGTGGCAATAACCCCGTGAAAATCACACAGGTTATCAACAGTTCTCTAACGTTCATTCTGCTAAAAAACAATGATATGGAGAAACTAGAATTGAAAGAATGAAACTGATAAAAAAAAAATGCAAAATTATCCAAATTGGTAAACCAATCAAGACCATCACTGTCCAAAGAAATTCTATCGTTACCCCAAAGTACAGGATTACAAGCTAACTCTTGACTGCCTATTGATTTTATTTTTATTTAAAGTATGGAAGGTATGGTAATATACATTCCAGATCATGGCCAGATCTAGGGGAAACATGCCCTCCCCCCTCATAATGCTAGTAAGTGTAAGAGAGGCAAAAAATCGTTAAACTTATTTACATTTCATGCATTTTTCAAGATCTGTAAAACATAGGGGGGGGGGGGGGTATATGATTATGTTGCATTGAAAATCCAGTCTCTTGGTCCCCTCTTTTACATTTTTCAGACTAGATTGCATTTCTGTCACCCTCCCCACCAATTTTTTTCTAGATCTGTGCCTGCTCCAGATAAAGCACTAAATGTATAATGTATAAGTGATCAGTAAGGTCTAAAAAGTAAAAATATAGAGAGAATCATATAATAATAATAACCAATGATGTCAACCCAGTTTATTAATGAGTTCAATTGTAATTTTATTATTATTTTTAACATACAATGATGGTAAATGCATTTAGGAGAACCAATAAGGAACAATTACAACATCTCCTTTTATATAAATATATATATACACTATTTACTCTCTTATCAAACTGTAGTTTATATTGTCAGTTTTTAAAATTATTTTTTTTTTCTTTTTAACAATTGTTTTTACAATTAACCACATATTTAACTCTTTGCATGTCCAAGTTGAATATACCGGTTTGCTTTTCTGATTCTAGGAGACCAGAGTGAGTCTACAGTTTTGTAATGCAAAATCATAAATTCTATTTTTTTCGAACAGAAATCACCATTTTTTTAAAGCTGTTTGTAATCAAATCTTGAAAAAGTGTAATATTTTTAAATTATGAAAACCTGTAGTGATTGTAGGCATGTGTTGAATCACCGTAGATAATATCAAGTAGCACTGATTTAGTTTATACCTTTATTCTGCCTTATTGTATTATCGATTGGTTTTTGATTTTTCATATATTGACCTACTTATAACTGTAGTCGAGTTGTAATGATTTCTAAACCTTTAATGCAAGTTATTGATTTTATTATTACCGGAAGTTGTGTCATCCCAGAACTTTACAGAATGATTTCGGTCAATATTTTAGCCAACTCCTGATTTCAAAGACATTTTTTTTTATTCTGGTGATTCTGGAATAATTTTTTACTGCTTTTTTAAAATGTATACTATGATTATAAAGAATAATTAATTTTAAATGATCGAAAATGAAGTCGCTAGTAATCTCTAATGGCCGATATTGCAAGAATCGTAGGATTGTGCAATTAGACTAAAAGCGCAATTTTTTAAAAGACATTAAAATTATTGCTAAAATAAGTTCTGACATTTTAACCAAATACATTAATTAACGTTAGGAAATAGCAATTTTGAACTAAAATTTTTGCCGCAATTTTAAAAATGAACTTTTTTGTAGCAGTTTTATACTAAAACAATTCATTCTCAATTTCAGTGCTTTAGTTAAACTTGAAATGCTTTGAAATACTTTTATTCAATTTTTTTCACAGTGCCTTATCATTTTTTAGATATATGCCTCAGTTTTCATTTAAATTATCTTGTTTTTAAGCCAAATTAATTTTTTATGACACTACTTTCCTTAGGCTTAGAGTTTGCCGATCACCAAAAATCTAAGCCCATGTATTATTTGCATAAATGACTAAAAATTTATAAAAAAAACTAAATAAATGAAAGATTTAAGCATTAACAGAAATGTTATGAACTATTTATATTACAATAAAAAAATATGTTGGAAAAAACGGAAAAATATTTGCTTTTTAAAGCTTTACTGAAGTGAAAATAGAAAAAAAAAAAATACAGCAAAATTTTGCAATATTTTAACAAATGTTTAAAAATTTTAATTAGTAATTAATTTTATTAGAATTTTTGCCATTTTATTAATCACAATTAAATTCTCTTTCTTTTGATATATAACATGAGTATTTCCCTTCATTACTTACTTCAGAATGAGGTTCTAAAATTGTGTATTTTATTTTCTGAAAATTAACTTGTCCACCAGAGTGAGACCAGTTTCAGAAATCAGCAAATGACACCAGTGACAACATGACATTACATAAAAATTTCCAGGACAATATATACACTGGTTTCCATAAATTAAGGAAAATCTCTATGTTAAGTCAATGGGAAGCTAAAGTCAAAGCTCTATAACTTCTAAAATAAGTGTTTTTGTTTTGACAAATGTGATTACAGATAAAGATCTAAATCAAATAAATGAATATCTCGATTTCCAACAATATTCGTTCAGTATTTAATGAGTGATGGAAGTTTGAATATTTAAGAACAGTAATGCCAGTTTTAAGAAACATATACAAAACTGAAGAATAGTGAAAGAATTCTTTACACAAAATCATTTTTTGTGGCCGGCATTGTTATCACTAAACATTCAAACTTCTATAATTCATTAAATACTGAATGAATATTGTTGAAAATCGAGATATTGATTTATATGATTGAGATCTTTATCTGAAATCACATTTTTCAAAACAAAAAAACTTATTTTAGAAGTTATAGAGCTTTGACATTAGCTTCCCATTGACTTAACATAGGGATTTTCCTTAATTTATGGAAATCAGTGTATATAGAGGGAAATAACACAGTGTTCTCAATGAATGCAAAAGTGATTCAAAGAAGGAAATAAACTAATTTCAGTATCAAAAAAATTCTGAACTCTTTTGATCTACAAAATAAAAATGAACACTACAGTTATGCTTTAGCAACATAATATTGTTGCGAATTACAAAATATTTGCTAAGCACTAATGGATAGGCACTGGGCGTGAGTATTAATAACTATATTTTAAAACCAATTATAATACAATGCAAATTGTTACAAAAATATAAATATGGATGAAGTATCTTATAAACAAATCAACCACCATCATGCAGAAGTCATCAACCTTCCTGCACAGAGTACACAACATCAGCTCTGTCTATTCTACTAAATACTACCTCTTCACTTTGTTTACCATGTCACTTGAACTTCTTCAGACGTAAACAAATTCTCGTCCTGTGCTAGTTCATTAAACTTATCACACTAGCAAAACAAAACGACTGCCCACATCACATAAAAGATACTTATTTTCACTTAACGCGCACTGATTCAGACCATCTGAACGTCCTTTCAGATCTCACAACTTTTAACACACTGCACTGCTATATTTTCACTCTTCTGAATCGTTCTAAGTTCCAAATCGCTGTCTAATTGAATCTCATGTAGAAGCACACATGAGGGCTCCAGTCACATTAAGTCATGAAATCACTGTTGCTCATTCATCTGTCGTAACAATATCAATGAATATTGGATGCTATATTGAATTTTGATTGTCAAAATTAAGTATAAGATTTTTGGTATTGGGTTCGCTTTACCTCTGAGTGGTACTTTTTTGCACATAATGGGCTAAATTGCCAGGTCACAAGGACCCTAAGGGCTCAGAGAAGGTTGGGGAAGGTGACCCACGGGACAGCTGTTAGGAGACAGATGGTAGTCTCCTGTCAAGGTCACACATCACTTTAATGTGCACAGGGTATGGCCCTCCCACACACAGAACCACAGCTTAACATCCCATCTAACAGACAGTGGCCTTTCCAAGACAATTGGTGTCCTGTAATGACCTAGGGCAGGGAGTTTACCGAGGGCAATGATAAAGGGAAAACTGATAAATCTCAATGCTGACTCAGGCAAGATTTAAACCTGGGAACTGCAGATTATGAGCCTAGCATGCTACCAACTGAGTCACCCCTAGCAAATTAGGAATTTCAGACTTTTTACAAAAATGCATGCTACTAAACTTTATGCTAAACAAGAGAAAATAAATATGTTTTCATTCACAATATTATTTTTCTTTAAAATGAATTGTTTTTTGTATGATAGGTAATGTATTTACACAATTTAAAAAGAGTTGGCATGTGGCAAACTTCAAAATTTTTCATTGGCACAAAACACAAAATGTTACCTACTCTTACAACTAATAAAATGGAGTTCTCTGCATTATTTAAAAAAATACATTCATTGGAACACAAACTTATTTGGAATCTAAATTTTAAACATATTTTTGGAATGAAAAAAAATCATACTACTTGAACATAAATAAGAAGCAATAATAAAAATACCCTTTTCTGCTTTTCTCCTTTTCCTTTTATTGCATATTTTTACAGCACATACAGAAAGAACAATTGCAGCTATAAAAAAAAGTATGCCACCAACTACTCCAGCAGTAATAGCTTTACTCCTCTGTGCTTCCTGTGAATCTCCTAGAGAAAGAGAAGTTACAAAAATGCAATAATTTTAAAATCATTGTACCTGCATTAAATGAAAATTTATTACTTAAAAACTAATATAATTACACTAAACAGTAACTTGTACAGACTGTCAACGTAATGCACAACACCCAAACTTATACGAGTTGTTTAAAAATTCCAAAAGCTTTTAGAACATTAATACTTATTAAAACATTAAAAAAAAGTTAACTCCTTAACATCCTGGGAGCAATGCATTTTGCCAATTCGTGTTCCTTTTGGCATCCTCAAGCTCAACTCCTCCTAATGATTTCACCGGTGCATTACATTGACAGTCTGTACCATTCAAGCACAACATAAACAACAATGTTAGCAGAGAAAGATTGATAATAAGACCTGTTAAGTACTATCAGCTGACATCTACTGATAAATAGTATGACAGGGCTGACATCAGGTGGCTTAAGGTGTTATCTGCAGTTAAAGCTTCAACATCCAGCTACATATACTACTTCAACTTTCGAACATCATGGTGTGCATTATATAAAGACAAGTAAGCTTGGAAAGAAAAAGGAAATAATATACAACAGCGAATATCCTAATGCTGACATCAACATCAAGCAAAGGTTATTCTCCTTAAAAGCTACTTACAACACCAAGCAAAGACTTATTCAAAGTCACTGTACTAGCCAAGATGGACTCTGGTAATTATATTTATCATTCTCTAGATTACCTTTATAAAGTGGTAAAGGATAATAATATGAGATATGACGATCATATATCATGTCAAAACAAAGTAATGAGAAAGCTAAAATTAGGACCAAAGGGGGCCTAACAGTATGGCTAGATCTGTAAAACTTTGTTAAGCACACCCCATCCTTGTGTTGAATTTTAAAGAGATTTTTAATGTATCACAGCTTTAATCGTGGATTAAAGAGATATCTCTATCTTCCCTCCCAGAAAAGAGAAATTTAAGATTATTTTTAAGAATCTGACCTTTATGAGTACATCTGGTCTCTCATATGCCGAGAATATCTAAGTTGTAATGGTGGAATTCTTGTGTGAGGACATCAAGAGAATAATCTCTACGTAGAGTCCTCACATTCGAACATGTGGAGAGAAATGGTTAGCGAGATGTTCAAAGAAACTGTTTATTGAGAATGGGAATGCTAACAATATCAAACAGCCCCCTAATCTCAGGCATGGGGCAAAGACCCATTTCCCCGCTACTAAAGGCTGAAGCCATCTACACTGGAAGACCCTCCAATGTAGGATTTGACAATGCCTGTAGAAGCAAGAGCTCAGATACCTGCAATGGCCTCTGATCAGGATTATCCACCAGCTGATAAAATATATCCTATGAGTCTAGTTGTTTGGGGCTATCAACCCACAAAAAAAAAAAAACAGAAAACACAGCAGAAGATTTTTCTTCAACAGAAGTCCACCAGTGCAACAAATTCAGATCCATAATCAAGCTCATATCCATTATTCCATTCAGGTTGGTATATATGTTCAGCACCAGGACCCTGTGTGGTTAACCACTCATCAGCAGGGTAGAAAAAAAAGTAGCCATAATAATCCAGATTAGTAGGCCACACTGATCTGGCAGTCAGATCGGTGTGGTGGTAAAATGTGGATCTTCCATTCCCTTCCACAAGAGAGCATCTCTTTCAAAAGGCACTAATGGTCTGCACCACAAGAAGGCAGGGTCAAACTTTAGGTGCTAGACCTGGCCAGTTATGTGCATCATCACAGGGGATTGTTACATAGCTCTTCTTTTAGTGTTTACCTAGCTACCATTTACAGACCAACTGATTAACAACTTACAGACCAGAATTACAAATTAAGAGATAGAGTAATGATAATGTGCCAAAATGCCTTAGAAAAAGAGGGTGGCCTAGAATGCATCAAATTGACAGTGTCAAACAGAACCTTGTTAGACTTAAGAAAGACATGTTTGGAGGACTAAATTACACAATTCCTAGTTGTGTAAAAGCAAATTATGTAGTCAAGTTATAATCTATTTGGATTATAACTTGACTACATACATCAGGATTAAGTGGTTGGCAGTGTTGACAATCTTAGAGAATATTTTTATAGGTAAGAAAAGAAACATTTATGGACAGTTCTGCTTTGAAATGAAAAGGGTACAAACTGAAAAATACTATTTTTTCATTACTATCATTTCACAAAATTTTAGAAAAATAATATTCAATTTTGCATGACAGTTAATTTTATTTACTTATTTTTCACCATATTATCATCCACAAAATAATTTTTTGTGTTTATAATAAAATCTTCTGTATCAGTGAGTTTATAGAGAAACTGATTTATGAAGTCTGTCCAAAATTATTTTTTTTTTTACTTTTTTTGCATTTAAAAATGCTTAATATACTCTAAATGGTTACAAATTATTCTCATTTTCATCATGTTTGATCATTTTATTGAGTCATAACTCTAGTTCAGTGTATGTGAAATGGACTCTTCCAAATAGTGCTATTCCTTTGTCTTTAATACCCTCTACCCTTTTCTGAAATTTCCTGAGCATTAAAAGGTTAAAATATTTCGAAATTTTGCAGAAACAGCTGTGCAGCAATAAGATGTTTTTTTTAACGTTTATTTTAAAATAACTGTTACATGCAAGAAGTTACAACATTAAAGATTATCCACCTAGTAACAAGCTTGGATGCTTCTGAGACTAATGAACATTTTATATTAATCAGTGTATTAGAAGAAGACTGAATACAAAAAAAAAATAATGAATTTCTGCCTATCAACAACTGGAAATTAGTTGGTGTATTCAGATGATTTTCATAAAGAATATAAGAAATTATTTGGGAATTTAATAAAATGTTAAACTAATATCAAAAGAGGTGAATGTGGATTAACTTTTAACAATAAAAAGCGATTAAAATAAAACATAGATAATTATGGTTTTAGTAAACACAGTTTATTATCCTTACTCTACAATCAACCACTGGGATGGTCACTACACTGCTAAGCTTTACATACACATAAAAAACACTACAAAAGACAACGATAAATAATTTTCATGCATGATGAAAAAACAATCATTACTTGTAGTTTACAAATATTTGGTATAAAACTTTTTATGATCTATATGAACATTTAAAATATTTTCCAGACATTTAGAGGCACACTGAATTTTGCTACTTTTTGTGAATAGTTGACAACTCTGGTGGATGGGTGTGTATGGCAGATTGGCACTTTATTTCAGGGATGTAGCTTAGCAGGGAGGGGGTGGGGGTGAGTTGCAATAAAAAGTTTCAATAAAATATTTTCTAGATTTCAATATTTATTTTGTTGATAATTTCTACTTACCACATAAAATAATTTTTTCCTCAGTTCTGCAGAACTACCAACCTTATCAATAATTTTCTTCATGAAAGGTATTATATCATCTTCAATCAACATCATTAACAGTCAAAAATTAACCTGCAGTTCTTGCTTATTGTAAAATGCAGTCTATTTTTTATAATTTCAATTTTTAAAAATGTTGTTTTACAATTTACTTGCATGAAGACCAGTGTTAATAAGTATTTGTTTGCAATATACAAATTCATGTATGTGGCAGAATGAAAGTTATAATTATATAGTACTTGAAAAGAACTTGATTGATTAAAGATTAATGATTAAAGATTAATGATGAGCTTTCATGATTTAATTAAATGTAATTAATAATAAAAGTCTCATGAACAATACTGATGTCATATTTGCATTAAACGCAACAGCTAATGCAACAATTATCTAATGTCTAAAATAAGAATTATTTTTATTATTAATAAAACAAATCTTGCTCCTAGCAGAACACAAGGACAGTGAAACCCTGAGATGCTACAGCATCCAGCATTCCTTGCCAGTCTAAGCCTGGGTATGTGGTTGGTTGATATGCAAGTGGCTAGAAAGTAGACACATAGCTACATATATCGAAAAACTGACTATACTTCAAAACTAAATGCATTTAAACACCAATCAAAACTTTCTTCCCTTTGCATCATCTACCAATAAATAATGCAAATTTTGCTAGTAATGTAAGATTATTCACATTATTCTAGCTACAATAATTTCAATTATGAGTGATGACCTACCCCCAAAACAAAAACATTCACAATTCATGCGTATATTTATGGATGACGCTTAAAAAGCTAATATTCATTAAATATAGACATACTGTAATAATGTATCTATAATTTACATTTAAATGATTATTTACCATGTATTTCATGTTGCACTTCAATACTTGCTGCAGATGGAACTGATGCTTGTGAAAAAGAAATAACCCTGAAGGTATATTTTCCACCTACATTGAGTTTAGCTGAAACAAATTGATAAAAATAAATGAGCAGTTCAAAAAAGTGTGATAAATTTTGATTTATGAAGGCATTTTAGAATATGAAAAAGCACATAAAAATAGGATTGATTGTAACCTACCCTTTCACTGATTTTTATTTGGCAAAAATGGTGCTATTAAATTGAATAAAGGATAAGGACAGGGTGTTACATTGGATAAAACAGCATTTCCCAGCATGTTGTTTGCAAACCCCAGATATTAGAGGGCGGTATTACAGTTTCCCAAAAAATTTCTATAGGGTTTACAAGAAATTTCTAGAACATGCAATATGCAATTTTAATTTACAGTTTACATTTAGAAACTCAAATTTTAAACTTCATACTTGATTCTACATCAATAACTATTAATGTCAGGCTTATATATATATATGTAGACTGTCTCACATGGATGCAGTCCAGTCTTCACATTCACCAAAGAGGAGTATACAAATAAATGGTGGTTAATCCTTTAGACTACTGGGGTGACAAAAACTGGACACTTGGGCCACTAGCTATTCAAAATGACCATTTTCTAGTGCTTAAGATTATATTCAATTACTGTGCTTCAAATGCTCTTGTCAGATTTACATTAATCAATTTTTATAAATTTCCTTTAGTTTTTGAAGTAAAATAAACTGCCATAGTACAATACCAATGCATTTAACAGTGTATTTAATAGTATAGCTTGAATTCATTGCAATCTGTTTAGCTGAGAAGCAAATGAAAAATAATTACAAAAAAATAGAAATATAAGGAAGTTATTATAGCAGAACAGTAAAAAAAATTTAAACCCTCAATAAAAAGAGAAAATAAAAATATTTGAAAGATCTCTTTTTATTAATTTCCATTGTTTCATTCAGAATTAAATGCTATTTCTTTTATTAAATAGCATTTCTTATTCTGCTTCATTTGTTATTTCAGAATGAAGTTCAATGGTTTATTTTGATGAGAGATAGAAAGAAGCCAGCCACCTATATTCAGTTCTTTGTCAGAAATTTAACACTTCATGAGTTAACATCTATGTAATGACCTATAATGTAGGTCAGGGGTTCCCAAACTTTTGACTCTCACCTGACTTGACTCCTAGAATTATCTTAGACGTCACCTTTAAATCAATCCTAACTTCATTTATCTAATTTGTCCCTTTTTCCTAACATAAGCATTAATTAAATAGTAAAATAAAAAGTAAGCAGAAATTGTTTTGTACCCTCTTGAAGCTCATCCCTCGCAGGGTGTTGTGACATGCAGTTTGGAAACCAAAAATGTATGGTATTCCTATAAGCTTTGCCTCTCTGCTGACACTTGTAACTGTTAGTTTATTAATGTTAAAGTTGTGTTTTGATATGCTACCTTTTTATATCATGTCTGAATGCTTAATAGGAATAGGATGTTGAATGCACAATCCTCCCAGATCCCTCTATGACATATTAGATAGAATCATGTCATGGCTTCATTGCAAGTGGGTTGTTTGAGGAGTAATTTATTTTTTACTAAGGAGCTACTGTAAAGTAATATATATGATTGAAAAGCTATTTACCTCATCTGGAAATATAGGGTGATTCATAACCCTGCATGTTTTATTGATACTTTTTTTGCATGATTCATCTATTCATACTTTTTTTATGATAAAATTTTTTTGTTGTACTAAAAACGGACATAGATACCTTGAGCCTCTCCTTTCGGATTCTAGCAAAGTTTATATTTGACAGGGACCATGGAAGGGTTAAGTGGTGCACAGCCAATCACAGAAATGATTCAAGTGTATGGAGAACAGTGTTTGGTTTACTCAGATGCTGGATTATCCTCTATGGAATTGCACGCTTCTATGAAGCATTTGTGCCACTTGGTATCACACTTTGTTTCAAGCATTGCTCTCCATTCACTTCAGTCATTTCATGACTGTGCATCATTTAACCTCCCTCAACATAGAAAAGTATCTCTGCTGCTGTTTCCAGATCAGCCATGGCTGAAAAAAAAAAACCGAAATGAAAACCTTTCCAAAGTGAGACAATGACAGAGACTGACTGTATATTTTTCTGCTGTTGCTTGCAACTATATCGCAACATGTTTTGACTTGCATATACTGATCTATGCCCTTGAAGAGTTGATAGGTTGCCACATATCTAGTATTAACTCATATGAAAAGCAGCTAATTGCTGGTGACAGCAGTCTATAAATTAAATGATCCACTCTTGCATATATTTTTTCAATAATAAAAAAAATGGTATAACTGCTTAATATTAAGCTTCTGCTTGATAAAAGGATCAGCAAATATAAGCACAACATCTTTAAAAACTTGTCATATATATATATCATTATGGTCTGTAAGGGTAGATCACTGGAAGGAGAGCTATGCACCAATCCCCTGCGATGGTGCACAGAACTGGCCAAGATAGTATAGACAGAACTGGCCAAGATAGTCAGATATTAGATAGTACCTAATATCTGACCTTGCCTTCTTGGGGTGCAAACCATTAGTACTTTTCAAAAGAGATATTCTCTTGTATGGTATATGTTGTGGAATGGAATGGAAGGGGAGAGCTCCCAGATCAGTGTGACCTACTGATCTGGACTACTATTGCTGCCTTTCTTTTTTTGACATCCTGCTGAAGAGTGGTCAACCACACAGGGTCCTGGTGCTGACCATATATACCAACCTGAATGGAATAATGGATATGAGTTTGATTATGGATCCTGAATTTGTTGCACTGGTGGGCTTCTGTTGAAGAAAAATCTTCTGCTGTGTTTTCTGTTTTTTTGGTGGGTTGATAGCCCCAAACAACTAGACTCATAGGATATATTTTATCAGCTGGTGGATAATCCTGATCAGAGGCCATTGCAGGTATCTGAGCTCTTGCTTCTACAGGCATTGTCAAATCCTACATTGGAGGAAGTCTTCCAGTGTAGATGGCTTCAGCCTTTAGTAGCAGGGAAATGGGTCTTTGCCCCATGCCTGAGATTAGGGGGCTGTTTGATATTGTTGGCATTCCCACTCTTAATAAACATAGTTTCTTTAAACATCTCACTAAACCATTTTCTCTCTACATGTTGTTCAAATGTGAGTACTCTACATAGAGATTATTCTCTTGATGTCCTCACACAAGAATTCCACCATTATAACTTGGATATTCTCGGCATGTGAGAGACCAGATGTACTGATAAAGTCAGATTCTTAAAAATAATCGTAAATGTTATCAGGAGGTTGTTGGTTCGTATCCCACCCGGCTCAAAACAATTTTTTTTCTAAATATTTGAATCAATTTACATAGTGGAAATTATTAGTGGATACTTAATGTGTTGAGTTTAATAATAATTATTTGTAGATTGCATACTTGTAAGATATGCATTCCATCTAAGGCATTAAAAAGCTGCTTGAGGTGGGATTGCCTGAACACTCCCTACATATTAGGAAAGTAGGTTGATAATATTCATAACAGCAGTTAGAGGAGATCTTGATCAGCGGCCAGTAGCTCAGTGGTCCAGAGCACCTGACATGTTATAAGAAGGTCGTAGGTTCATATCCCACCCAGCTCAAGACAAATTTTCCTCTAAATATTTGAATCAATTTACAGAGGGGAAATTATTAGTGGTTAAATTTCTCTTTTCAGGGAGGAAAGATAGAGAGCATCTGCAAGGCATAGGTTTGCTTCTCAGACACACGACTGATGCTCTTCTAGGATATGAGTACATTAATGAAAGGTTTCTTACAGCTAAATTTCAGATAAGCATTAAAGACTTGAATGTTATCTGTTGTTATGCCCCCATTGAGAATATCGATGAGGATAGGTTTTACAGACAACTTCAGGATATTTTGAATTCTGTCAAGAAAGGAGATATTACCCTTGTTCTTGGTGACTTCAATGCCAAAGTTGGTACTGACTTTGACCTTTGGGGAGGGGTGATAGGTCATTTTGTTATTGATAGCTGCAATGGGTAACTTCTCCTACAGGTAAGTAAACTTAATCGTTTGAGAATAACTAATACTTATTACAAACACCTGCTACATACTTATGTACACCTGGGTTTCACCAGATGGAATGCATAAGAATATGATTGATTTTATATTAATTAACTGTAAATGGGCTATTTCTGTTAGGAATACTAGGTAATATAGGGTAGCTGAAATTGGATCTTATCATTACCTAGTTTAAAGTGTCTTGTAACTTAAGAAATATTGTGCTAAGGTTAAAAAGTTACCTAATATTTCAATAGTCCCAGTGTATAAATTGTAAAATGCAATAATAAAATCACCTTAAAACACTGATATAGATTGATGTACAGTGTGAAAGTTCCTTGTTTTTAGAAGTGCACAGATGAGCCAAGATGAAGACAATTCAGCAAAGACCAATTTAATGAAGTAGTATACTTGCAGTTCTAAATGGATGGAAAGGAATGATGACTTCAGATAAACGATTTTGATGATATTAATTCAAGAACATTGTAGAATCACTTTGTAGCAAAATCACACACAATATTAAATAACAAGAAATTATAAATAACAAAAATATTAAATAAAAAGGGAATTCCTTGTTATTTAATATTGTGCATGATTTTGCCACTAAGTGATTCTACAATGTTCCTGAATTAATATCAAGTTCAGTCATCTAGAAGTCACCATTTCTTCCCATTTATTTAGAACTGTGTGTATCTACTACTTCATTAAATTGGATTTTAATGAATTGTCTTCTTGATTTATCTGTGCACTTCTAACAAGAAACTTACACACCGTACATCAATCTATGCCAGTGTTTCATAGTGATTTTATTCTTGCATGCTAAAAAAAAAGTTACTTTTAACAATGAAACTCTGAAAGACCATGTTATAGCTAAAGCTACACCATGATAGGTTACTTAGTCATTATGATTATCATAGTTTGCTTACTACTGAAGTTGAGGTAGAATGGGGTTATTTTAAATAGCCTTTTATTGACACTAACAGTAATCTTTTAGGTAAAAAGGGGCAGAGGAGGTAAAATTATTGGAGTGGTAAGGCACTTGAGCTTATTTCAGAAAGAAAGAACAACAGGAATGTCCTTAATCAATACCCTACTTGTCCTAATAGAAAGCATTACAAAGAGGTTAATAAATGCGTAATGGATCAGCAGCTAATAAGAATCTTTGGCTTGATGACTTGGCTGACAAAGCTGATGAAGCAGTTAATGTTTTGTGTGGTAAAAAAACGGACAGGTAGACAGAGATTGAAGGTTAAACAATGTGATGGTCTACCCATTCACTTTTATTTTTCCTTAACCAGTTTTTACTTTATTTACACTATTATATTATTTATTATATTATATATTTTTTTATTATTTTGGGACTTTTATATTTTGGTTGGACATCATTTCTCTCACCCAAGACTGCTAAAGGAGTTGCACATGTGCAACTCCGATATTTGATCAGCAGCCACTAATGCGTACATAAGGACACATCCCTCTTGTGTCATAGCTAGTGTGAGCGTGCGATCATAAGTTTATGCAAATGTTTTTCCCAGCAGGCAACACATGTCAGTTGCATGGTGCGCTGTTACTCTAGTCTACAACTGAGCCTGGATGATGCCATAGACTAGAGTAACAGTGAAATGCATTGCTCATGTTGGGCCTAAGCACTGATGCTGATTGTGCTCCTATCATCTTGAGCACTGATATGAGGGAACCTTTTAAACTAGTTTTTTATATCTTGGTTAATCGTTTTTAACTGTTAAATGTTTTAAAAAGTACGCAATTGTCTCAAGGGCTTGGGATAGTGCAACTGCTCTCTATAGTTTGAAATATGCCAATGACTATGCATAAAATGTGACACAGGACTGTTATACAGTTAATATCTGCTAAATGCAATGAGCATTTAGATCGAAGTGTTTTGGCTTCCATGGAATATGATGGGATAACCAACTGTTGGAGAAATTAGAAATAAACCAGCGAACTGTGTTATCAACTTCAAGGAAGTAACATATCATACCAGTGTACTAAGCACAAAGATAACAACCTGTTAACATACTGAACTGACATCAATTTATGAATAACTATATGAACTGGTTTTTGCTGTAACAACTTCGGCTGTAAATACAAACATCAAAGGACATTATATGAACACGTACTGTAATAATGTTCCAAATATCTGCTGACTACATGTGAAGTGTGAAGATCATTCTCCTCTTCTGTAGCAACATCCGTGCCAAAGCAAGTAGATGCACCAACCTAATATGTCTTGGTAAATATAACTATTTTTAACTAGCCTGATATGCTTTAGATAGATGATAAGGCAATATCTAGACTGATTGATAGTTTATAGTAGCTAAATTGTGTTATAGCAATTACAACAACACCTAGCTCGTTTGTTATTGTAAAAGCAATTGCACTCCTAATTTTTGAGACTTAGTAATTTTAGACATGAATAATGTACAGTTATTATCGTGAAATATATTTAGTATGTCCAAAGAGAAGTTTAACATACTTTTGGAGCGTTACAACAAGATAAGATTATAGAAGGTGAGGATTCTGTCATAGCTAGGCATTTTAGAGATGTTCTAAACAATGTGATTAGTTCTACTCCCATTATTTGTAATGATGATAGATGCATTACAGGCTTTAATGTTGGCCCTATATCACAGTCTGAAGTTATTTTGGCTATTTCTGAACTTAAACTACTCAAATTCCCAGGGGTAGGTGAAATTAATACTAAAATGTTTAAAGCTGGGAATAAATGGATGACTGAAATTTTGAATATCATTTATGATAAAGGCATGGTTCCTAAGGATTTTACCAGAGATATTTTTTATCCCTATTTTTAAAAAAAAGTGATTGCAGTTCTTGTGGAAACTATAGGGGCATCAGCCTACTTTCTGTTCCAGGTAAAGCTCTTTGCATGATTGTGCTTAATAGAATTAAGAATCTTGTTGACATGGAATTGCGTGATGAGTAATTGAATTCAGAAGTGGTAGGGGATGAGTAGATCAGATATTTTCACTCAGGCAGATTCTTGAGAAGTGTTTAGTTTTAGAAAACTTTGGTTACTAGCTTTGTTGATTTTAAAAAAGGCTTTTGACTCTGCTGATCATCATAATTTGTGATTGATTGTGAAATCGCATGGCTTACCAGACAAGTTACTTACCACAATGAAAGCTCTCTATAATAACATTGAGTCGTTTGGGAGATTTGGCAAGACTTGTAGCAATTGGTTTAGCATTGCTTCTGGTGTATGGCAATGGTGCATTTTGTCTCCTTTTCACTTTAGTTTGGTATTATTAATGTAATTATTAATGTAAATTATGCAATGCAAAATTCACTGCAAGGGAAAGATTTTGGCCTTAAAAGGTTTGGAGATATGAAAATTTCCAATTTAGATTATGCTGATGATTTAGCCTTTTTGGCAAATGATGTTGATGAGATTAACTCTTTCATTTGAGCTGTTGATGAGACTGGTAGTAGAGTAGGTTTGGTGTTAGAGAGAAAACTAAAGTGATGAAAATTGGTCAGGTAGGCTGTGGTTCAGTTGATCTGAATGGTTGCACTCTTGAGCACATATCTCAGTTTAATTACCTTGGAAGCTATGTAACAGATAATGGTGATGTGCGGCATGAGATTAACAGAAGAATAGGGATTGCTGCCAAGAGTTAAGAATCTATGGAGGGTGTGGAGAAATAGGTGTATACACCTAAAGACTAAAATTAGACTTATTTAATAGTTTGGTTCTTTCTAGAGTTAGTTATGGTAGTGAAACTTGGACCCTTTGTAAACAAGATAACAGGAAACTTGATGCTTTTAATTCTAGATGCTTACCCAGTAACAAGGGCTTTAGGTGGTTCAACTTTCTAAGTAATGATGAGGTTAGGCAAAGAAGTTGGCAACCTCCTTTGAACAGATTATTGTGCAGAGACTCCATTGGTTTGGGCATGTTGCCTGTATGCATAATTAGAGATTAGTGAATAGGATTATGAACAGTGTGCCTAAAGACCTCAGAAAGAGGGGAAGACCTAAAATGTGGTGGGCAGACAATGTAAAACAGGACCTAGTTAGAATTGATGTGCAGTAGCCAGATGTAGCTCAGGACAGATATGCTTGGAGAACTAAATTACATAATCTGGTTAAACCTCCACAGCCCATGGTTGCTTGAGGATGATGATGACCTATGTGTATTTGGGTGAGTTCAAATCAATAAATATTTCATTTTATTGATTTGAATACATAATTTTTATAAATATTATGTATAATTTTTTCCCTTGAATACAATATTCTGAAAATTAAAATAAAATTAAGAATTCTTTCTGCATTCAATCTTGTCAAATACCAATTAAAAAACCCCAGAAATTTCGTTAATAGATTAATTATTAAATTTCTTAAAGAATATGATTGCTATCATAGGATATAATAAAGTTCATTAAAAAAAAGTTGGAACAAAAATATAAACTCTGAAGGTTAAGTGTTTTGCTGCTTATAGACTTCCCAGCAAAACTGCATGACTGAAGAGGATGACTGTACCACTATTACTATGCCCCTTGCCACTGAACTTCCTAAAACTTAATTCTCTTTATTATACTCTTTTTACCACTGAAAATGTTTTCTAAATTTTTGTGTAAATTTCACAAAAATATATGGTTTGTTAGCAGTGTCACTCTGCTAGAGGTAAATCCAAGGGCTTAGCTGATTAAAATAAACGAAATTATATACTTCTTAGCTAACTTAGTTTAATTATTGCCAACAAATATTTGTTGTCATTTGTGGAAACAGAAGCTAATTACTTATGCAAAATGAAATTCTTTTGTGAAGACTATCATTCCATTAATAGAGAACTATACTATAACAGATCTTTTTTTTTAAATTAATTTTTCATTTGGTGATGCACTTTAATCATTGAAGCTCTGTGTATTCAGAAGTACAACAATTATCTAATCAGCAATAAAAAATAATGAATCATCAGATTATTCTCATAAATATTTATAATTATGAGATTTTTTATGAATTTTTTTCATATTGCTTCTATCCTTTTTTTACAAGGAAAATGAATGCTCATTGTATATAGTGAAGCTGAAGTTTATTCTACAGTTTTGTTATTTTAGCCATATACATTTTGATATTTAGTCTCCTCATGCCATTTGAACTTATGGGTCCCAACAATTTTACTTCCCCCCAGAATTTTTGAGATGTTCCAACTCCAAAGTCTTCTCATAGAACCACAAAATAAAGAGGTATTAAGAAATCATTGAAAAAATTATATATTTGAACAAATCTGCATCACTTTAACAAAGCAATTTAAAATAAAATATTCGATTATTTGAATGATAATGTAAAGCCAAATGTTTGAGCAGTAACTTATTAATTTCATGAAAAGTATCTGAAATATGCAAGCTCAAATTGCAAGTTCAGTGTCTAAAAGGTATTACAGACATAAGTTTACAAAAATTGCATTAACCATTTAATGCCCAGAACGGCCAGAATTTTTAAATGGACTAGTCCAAATAGTGCTATTTCTTTGTCTTTACTACCCTCTACCTTTTTCTCAGATTTCTTGGGTCTTAAAGGGTTATGCTGGACCCCGAGTTATGTAAAGATATGTCCTGGAAAACACTATAAATTGAACTAAATACTTGAGGCAGAGGAAATAAGGGAATAGGAGCCAGATTTGATAACCTTACTTCATAATAAATAGATAATTAAACATAAGATTAAATAATTATTTACACATTATAAATTAATCATCAGATGGAAGTTCATTCGATTTCATTACGAAATTTGGCCTCTTCTCTTTAGAGATACTGGCAGCAGTCTGAAGGGGTAAGCTAAGTCTTGAAGAAGATAGTGATCCATTCCTGTTTTACATTCCTGGTCGGTTCCTTTGAAAGCTATATGTAACATTAACCCTTACCATGTCGCAGCCCGAATAATCGCTTTCATCTTTCACATTCTAGTGTTTGGAGAATGAAGTTTTGCTCTTGTAGCATAAGGTTGTGAAAAAAACATTTTTCGAATAGAAATCTGAGTTTTTTGTAACTGTTTCTAATTAAATATCAAAAATAACATTTAAATCTATAATATATATTTTTCTTTGTTAATTATGCTTGAAAAAATTATGATAAAGTTTAAAAACAAATCTATATGAGTATACAGTGAACATATGAGCATGCTCAGTCACCGTAAACAGCATCAAGTAGCGATGATTTAGTTTATGCCTTTATTCTGCTGTCTCATACTTAGATTATTGGTCGGTTGCATTTCTGAATATTTTGTGCTATTTATAGCTCTACTAGAGTTGTACTACTTTCTAAACTTTTAATGTAAGGATATTGATTTTTTTACTACTGAAAATTGCATCATCTGGAAACTATGCACATCAGCTTTCAATCAATACTTTAGCAGACTTTCGATTTTAAAGACTTTTTTATTTACTTTAATGCTTTTAAAATTTTTTTAATTGCTTCTCAAATGAATGCAGTGATTATAAGCAAAAATTAATTAGAAATAATTAAAAGCAAAACTGCTAGTGATCTGTAATGACAGCAATCAGAACAAGCATTTGGATTACTCAGAGCATGATTTTTAAATGGTGTGACTTTATCAATATTTTTAATTACATTTAAAACATATAAACAAATTAAGGTCAGGAAATTGTAATTTTTAACAAAACTTTCTGCCAGAAGTTTAGAATTAAACTATTCTGTAGCAATTATGCAGCTTCATAATAAAATGACTTGTTCTCAAGTTCAGTGCATCAATTAAACTTTAAATGCTTTGAAACATTTTTTTTTAAATTTTTCATAGTTCTTTATCATTTTTCTGATATATTTTACATTTTTTATTTAAATTATCTAGTTTTTAAAGCAAAATTTTTTTATGATACTGCTTTACTTAGGCTTAGAGTTTACTGATCGTCAAAAGTCTAAGAATATGCATTATATGGAAAAATGACTAATTTAGAAAAAATTAAATAAATGAAAGATTTAAGCAATAATTGATATATATTACAAACTGTTTATATTAGAATAATAAAATAATACAGAAGAAACGGACAGAAATATATATATATATTTGAAAATATATATATATTTGAAATTTTACAACAGATAAAGTGGGAAAAAATGCAGCAAAAATTTGCAATATTTAAAAAAAATGCTTAAAAAATTTAACCTACCATTTTGTTTCTTCGAATTTTTGTCATTTTATTAAGCACAATTAAATGTTCTTTCTTTTGGCATATAACATGACATATTTGTGTTCATTAGTTACTTCAGGATAAGGTTCTAAAGTTTATTTTATTTTCAGAAAACATTTAAAAATAAATCTGGCCACCACAGTGAGTTCAGTTTAAGAAACCCAACACTGTAAGGGTTAACTCATGAAGTTGTGATTCCTGGATCTGGATGTAACATGTTTACTCCCAAACATTTCATTTGCAACTCTTATTTTAGTGTTACAATGGAGTTTGATATCTTACAAATTTATTTTGCCTTTCGCATTTGTATTTCCTTCATTAATGTTTCTAAATGAGTGAACTTTAGAGAAAATTTAAATTGAGATTTTATTTTATTTTTAGTTTTAAAATATAGTTTAATAAATAACAACCTTCATAAGATGTTGTCTCTTCAACAGAAGCTAATGGCTGCCAATGTGTATCAGTGCGATACTCCACCACATAGCGTGTAATAGCCACTGAAGTGTTTCGTGGTGGATTCCAAGAAACACGGACTCCCATTGGTGTTTTGGTTACAGTGACATTCCATGGTGGCCAGGGCTTTGGTCCTGGAGGAGTAGTTGCCTGAGGTGTACCTGAAGTAGAAAAGAAAATAATAATATAAAGAAAAATATTAAGTTCACACATATATAATAAAATTGATGAATAAATATGTTATTAAAAACTGTCTATCAAAAGAGTATTGCAAGGAAGTACTATGTATTAACATAGTTCATTAAGTATAGTATGATTTAAAAGTTTGGTAACGTGTGAAATGCATACAATCAGTTTTTCATATCATACTCTAAATACATTTTAGTTCATAAATACAATAAATTTTTATCATACACACTAACAGAATTGCCCAGCATTTCTCAAGCCCTGATGTAATGACTCAGAATAGCAGGCATATTCTGAAGGGTGTAGAGGACATTGATTTATCTCCAGGATAACATCACCAGCAATAGAAAGTTTTCTGCTCTCTGTAATTCTGCAGGTACTCAACCAATCAATCTGAAATTTAGTGTGGTGGTTCCACTTAGTTCTTACTACATAGGGTTTAGAGATTGAGTTTATAGCTGTGGTGAGTTGGGACTGAACACACAACAAGTGTCCAAAATCTGAGCACTGCAGCACCTACCTTATTATGAATGGGGAGTCAAAAGTTATGAATGGAGCAGTACATTATCAAAGCGCCAAGTTATCAATGGGCGGACATTTCACTCCCAACTTTTATGTGGTCAAATCCTGGCAGAGCACTAAGTTATGATGAAATAAAGCTATAAATGAAATTTGGTGGTCCTAGCTATGACCACCTAGGAGAGTGAGTGGTTCTTAACCTTTATAAAAGCCAGCATCCCTTACCAAAAAATTGTTACATTAGATGTTATTTATATATATATATGTTTTCTTACAAAAAAAAAACCCAAAAAAACTATAGAATGACAGACATATTATTATATATTTATTTTAATTTAATATTAAAATTAAATTACAGGCTCAATGATTCTTTTGCTGTTGCTTGTATTCAAATAAGTCACGGAACAGGGCACTTTTCTGAAATAGCCACATGCATATCATCACTCACAATTAAGCAGTTTCCGGCCATTATTTTGAATGTATGAATGATGAAAATCTCATCCCACATAAGTAGAAATTGAAGAAAACAAAGTATTTTCACTTGCACCTCTGTATTTCATTATTGATCTTTAAATTATCTGATGTCTCACACTCCCAGAGGATGCAAGCACCACTGGTTAAGGGTTGGATTGTTTTACCTCTGAGTGGCACTTTTTTGCATACCATGGGCTAAATGGCCAGATCACAAGGACCCCATAGGCTTAGAGAAGGTTGGGGAAGGGGACCCACTGGAACAGCTATTGGGAGGCAGATGGTAGCCTCCCATTAAGGCCATCCAGCATGTTCTTTAACGTGCACAAGGTATGGCTCTCCCACATATGAGGCCACTGTTTAACATCTCATCCGATGGACAGCAGTCTTTCCAAGCCCATTGGTGTCCCCTAAGGGACTGGCTCAATGGGTAGTACACCAAAATCATAATTCAGTTTTCATATTCAAGATTCAAGTGCCAAATGTACCAGCATTGAGATTTATCTCTAATAATTACCACCCTGCCCTCAGTAAGAAATGGAACACTGATGGATTTGGAAAAGCCACTGTATCAGAAGGGATATTAGGCCAAGCTCTGAATCTGCAATTTCCAAGTGAAAGTCCCAAGTGTGCCAGCATTGAGATTTATTGCCACTAACACTTACACCTGCCCTTGGTAAGACAGGGGACACTGACAGGCTTGGAAAGGCCAATATCCATCAGATGGGATACTGAGATCTGTTCCTAATTTGCAGTTTTCAAGTCCCAATTACCAGAATTAAGATTTATCAACACTAACCTCTACCTTGCCCCTGAGTAAAGGAACAGATGGGCTTAGGAAGACCACCATTCATAAGATCAGATATAGTCATGGATACATGTGTAGGAGAGCCATAACCTGTGCATATTAAAGAACATGCTAAATAGCCTTGACTGGAGACTTTTATTACATTTGTAAATGGTGAAATTAATCTGATCCTGTTCCAGTTTTACTTGGGAGTAAATACTCCCAATATTTCACTATCCTACAATAAATTTTAAAAAATTATTCCTAGACAGCCACGAATTCAGTTGTTACTTAACCCTTCCAGTGTCCACATTGTCTGTATAAGTTTGCAGAATCTGTAATGAGAGACCAAATGCATATGTATACATTTTTAGTACAACAACAACAACAAAAGAATGCTATATGGCATTGCCATTTGTTTGTTAATGTTACTCTTTGCTGAAGCAACTTTCTGATTTCAGCTCACAGGTTTGATTTGAACTATTATCAACAAATTTTTCTGTAAAATTTTGAAAATCTCCTGTAAATTAACAAAAAAAAATATTTTTAAAAACAGAAGATTTTGGAAGTAATTACAAAGTGCATACCGCTATTATTTTTCTGTGTTACTCTTTTCTGCCATAAACCTATTTCAGTATTCCCAGAATTATATAAGTTTTTCCCACTCTTAAAATAAAAACTGCAAGTAAAAGCATTCTTCTTAGGCTCCAAAACTGGATGCAGCTGAACTAATTATGCTATGGCTCACTGCCACAAGTGGAGGCAAATGGTTCACATGTGCTATTTCTGTTCCGTTCTGTGTGTTATGAGTGGCTCTATAATAGATTGTTTATGGTATATTGGATACCTTTTATAAAGTTAGTATTCACTTTTTTATATATAAAACTTAGTTTTCATTTCAGTAGATTTATTTCTGTAAATTATCGATCTTTCAGCCAATCAATAATTATTGATTTTTCATCGTTATGCTACATCGAATGGCCAGTTTAGAACTTGTTGCTGTGAATATTTTATTTAAATCACATTAGGTTATATGTTAATTTTATTACTTTTACAGTAAAAAAACTTTGATCTGGTATCATTTTCTGAAAATGAATGAGGTTTTGTATACAGAAGCAAATTCATTTCTGTAGATTCATTTCCATAAAATCAGCGATCATTCAGTCGGCTGATTTATCGATCTTTCTGAATTACGCTACATCAGATGGCCAGTTAAAAGTTATGGATATTATATTTAACATCCCATTAGGTTATATGAAAATTTTCTTTTATTATTTGTTTTTTTTTTTTGGTAAAAAAAACTTTGTTTGAATTATGAACTTGTACCATTGCCTGAAAATGAACAAGATCTTGGATATGGAAGCAAAATGGCCTTCTTTGGTATGAAAATTGGTACTGTTGTGGGAGGGCAATTTTGGAAAGGGTTTCCCCTCTGCTAAACTAACTGTAAATGTTTCATTTTACAGAAGCAAATTCATTTCTGTAGATTTGTTCCATAAATTAGCAATCTTTCAGTCAGCTGATTTATCGATCTTTCTGAATTACGCTACATCAGATGGCCAGTTAAAGGTTATGGATATTATATTTAACATCCCATTAGGTTATATGAAAATTTTCTTTTATTATTTCTTGTTATTTTTTGTAAAAAAACTTTTAATTATGAACCACAGAAAAATTTCATAAAAAAAATTACGAGTGTTTATGTTTATATTGAATGATTTTAACCCCCCCCCCCTCCTCCCCAGTATCTTGGCTGTGCCATTCTGATGATATTACATTTTTTTTCCTTTGGTGCACAAACCTTTCTACACTTAGCCAAGATCGCCAAACTTCAACATCCAAATAAAAAATTCATAATGTTTAATAAAAGAGCAGCCAAGAAAGTTTTTTCCCATATCATAATCAGTTGAGAAAACCCGATGAATGTGAGAAGTCCAAGTCACTTTGTATAACACTAAAGAAATAAAAATTGTGTTTCAGGTTAAATATTATATTATTTGGGAGGAAATTTCCTTTTGATTAATATATAATTTAACTATTTTTATTCATCAGGTTTTCCACGATTAAGCCTGATCTATTTTTTTCACCACATCACATTGAAAAAGGTTTATTAAAATCAATATGCTTGTAAATTTGTTAAATTTTTTATTTTCATAAATTTCAGAATTAAATTCTGTTTAATTTGGTATATAACATGAACTATATCAGTTGATTGGCAATTTGAAAAAAAGAATTAAAGTTGACTTGTTTATATGACTCAGCACAGTTGGTGAAAGGCCTGAACTTTTCTCAAAGTATGGTACCGAAAAAAAAATTACAAAAAGGGAGTAATTCACTTCACGCAATTATCTATTTTTTTGTTATTCAGAAATAAATGGCCTTTCTATTCATATGGATTATAATTATTGCTGTATATCAGTTATTTTTTTAATAAATTTTTATTTCCATTACCAAATGCATTTTTACTACATGACTCTAAAAATGCTCTATTAAAATAAAATTAGTCATCTTTTCATAAAATATTTTATTTTCAGAAAATTTAGAATTAAATGCTGATTAATTTTGCATATAACATGCCATAATTTCTTTCATTAATTATTTGGCCAAAAAGTTCTAAAGTTAAATTTTTTTTGGCTGAGCATAGGGAGAAAGCTTGGCCTCTGGATGTAAACCAGTTTTTCAGGCTGGATAACAGAAGGGTTAATCTGATTGGTAGATGAAAAGAACACATTAGTTTGTCAGCTTGTTGCATTTAGCATCTTAATAAAATGTTTAATTATTCATATTAAAAGGGTAGAAACACATAACATGTTTTATGGCAACTAAAAAAGTGATTAATGGTAGTTTGTTTGGTTTTCTTCAAATGGTACTTTTCATTTGGTTGCATAATACATCAACTGCTCAAGACCCAAGGCTTAAAACAGACTTGGAAAAGGAACCCACTGAACATCTTTTAGGGGCAGATGATAAAAGCTTCAAAAAACTTAGGACTAAAATAAGTCCTAAGCTTTTATTAATGCACACATTGTAAAGACACATTCCATAGCTCTTTCACATAGGAACCACAATTTAACATTTATCAACTAGTTGGGTTGTTTTATCTCTGAGTGGCACTTTTTTCACACCATGGGCTAAATGGCCAGATCACAAGGACCCCGAAGGCTCAGAGAAGGTTGGGAGAGGGAACCCACTGGAATAGCTGTTGGGAGACAGATGGTAGCCTCCCATCAAGGCCATCGAGCGTGTTCTTTAACGTGCACAGGGTATTGCTCTCTCACACATGGGGCCATGGCTTAACGTCCCATCTGATGGATGGCAGCCTTTCCAAGCCCATCGGTGTCCCCCTACTGATCGTGGGCAGGATGGGGAGTTTTGCGGAAATAAATCTCAATGCTGACCCAGCTGGGAGTCGAACCTGGGAACTGCAGATTACGAGCCTGGTGCACTACTGACTGAGTCACCCCTGCCCCTATCAACTAGTTTAACAGTGACATAGTTTTAATATTTCTTAGGTTTTGTTTCATTTCTAATAACTTTCAAAGATTTGAGATCACTTTCAATAGCATTTACTGCTAATCAGTGCTTCTGATTCTTAGTAATAAAGACTTACCTAGTTAAGATGAAGAGTTTTGGATAAAACTGAATAAATTGAACTTGAAGAGCCTCATGTTGTCAAAACTTCATTTTTCATTTAACATTCATAAAAGAGGCATATATTTTCATGTAAAATTAAACTGTATCTGTAGTTTTCAAATTAAAAAATATATCATTCAATATATAATAATCTTTCCAAGATCTATAATATCATCATTTTACTTCAGACACAAGTTAATGCAGAAAAAACTGAACATTATCACAGATGGAATACATACCTACAAATCTCTGATTGTAAGCCTGGTACACTATTAATTGAGCTTCTTAAAGCCACTATTTTAAAAGAATATGTGTCGGACTTTCATTAATGGACAGGGAATGAAGTGATAGGGTAGATATGTATCAATTATACTTTATTGTTTCAAGAAAACTTACACTAGAATTTGGATAAATATGGAAAACAGTTGTTGAGATATGTAATAAATAATGTTGTACTCAAGTACAATGAAAAAAGTAAATTGTGGTGATTTTTTAAAATGAATGAAGGTATATTTTGGTTATATTCTCTGAAGAATTCCTATTCTGCCTAAGTATTATTATTAAAGATCAATAAAAAGAATAAAAAAGTCATATGTTGTATCAACACCAACTTGTGTTGTTTGGTTGTTTGGGTTTTATGGTACAAAGGCAACTAAGACCATGATGCCACAAATGAGGTGTAAAGGATAAAAAGATCAAAAAGTCAAGTAAACCCACAACCAAATTAAAAGCTCATGACAATATGATAAACAACACAAAGTGTAAACACTAAAACAACAAATGGCAGAAAAGACCACGGTAAAATACAAAAAAAAGCAATAAAAAATATTTAATAGAAAAATGGGTGTAAAGGACCCAAGTAAAATATACAAAGTTGAAAGTTAAAAAATCAGAGACAGTTAAAATATCCTTTAAAACATAAAAAAAAGCAAACATAGGTGTTAAAAAAAGAGTCATCAGATAAAAGAGTCATCAGATAAAAGATGTCCGAGTGTAAAGGGGATCGGAGGTAAGATCATGGAAAAAAAAATATATAGATGCCATTCAGGATTAAAAGTGATACAAACTATTAAAATATGCTTAATAGTTAAAATGGTGTCACAAAATTCACACTTGGTTTCATCATTAGCCCATAGAAAAAATGAATGAGTAGTAAACAAATGACCTAAGCAGAGCTGAGCAAGTACAACTTCCTCCTTGCAGTCACAACTGGTGCATGAAAATGTGTGACCAAATTGCAATCACCAAATGTGTGCATGGAAACGAATAAATCACTTTACATCATTTCTTTATTAATTGTTATATGCTATTGAACTTACCAGTAGGCTTCTGTGTAGGAGTATATGTTGAAACATCTGATGTACTACTAGTACCATAATCGTAAACTGTAAAAGAAAAAAGAAATACTATTCAGAAGATCTGCATCCATTTTTTAAATGTTTTACTTATTAATGACTAAACTATCAATTTATTCTTACTAAGAAAAAAAAAATCCAGGTTTCTTAATTAGTAGCTTTTTTAATACTAGTTCCTTACAGGAAACACAATAAAGCAATAATTTTTTTTAGCAAATTCATTTACATAACAGTAAAAGTACATTGTATTAATTAAGAGGTTAAAATAAATTCTGACAAAATTATTTTAAGTAAACACTTATAATGAAGCTGACTAAAACATTAGATTACAGGATTCAACAAATTGCAACAGTACATATAATGAACTTTGATGAATTATGACAAATGGATATTAAAATAAATAATAAAAAAATAGTAACTCAAGTTTTAACAATTGCCATTAGAAGCGGATGCCAGTGGCAACCTCTTCTAATAGTATTTAATACTTCTGTAATACTGTAAATAAAAATAAGAGATAACATCTTTAAAAAATAATGTGATAAACACTAATAACATACTATCATTTTGTTTAACAACATATTATGATATAAGATGGCGAGATATCAGCCATTCGAGTCATGACAGCAGATAACTAGAGAACAAGGTGATGACACAGTCATGTTGGCAAAACGGATGTCCTTTACTGTTCTAATTTCAGTCTATTGCAGGTTGTTCTAATTTCAGTCTATTGCAGGTTGTCCTAATATCAGTCTATTGTAGGATGACATCATAGAGAAATGTAGGGGCACTAGAGTGGACATCTCTTTTCAAGTTGTATGACCATGGAGAAGAACTAAGAAGTCAAAAGAGAAAAATTAAAATCAGAGTAAACTAAAGTTATGAAAATTGGTATGTCTGGGTAAAACAGGTAGGTGGTGCTTCAATTTTTTTATTAGCTGTCTCTTAAGCAAGTTTCCCAATTTAATTATCTCAGGAGTTGTGTACAGATATTTGCAATGTATGGCATGAAATAAATAAGATAATATGCATTGTTATTGGGACTTTCAAGAATCTGTGGAGATTGTACAAAAATAGGCAAGCACCTCTAACAATTAAAATTAAGTTATAAAACAGTTTGGCTCTTCCTAAACTTTGCTATGGTAGTGAAATTTCAACCTTCTATAAGCATGAAACAGGAAACTTGATATTTTTTATTCTAAAAGTTTATACAGTATTTTGAGTATTGTAGAGTTTGATTATGTATGTAATGATGTGGGTAGAAAAAGGGGCCAACAGCCACCTTTCAGCAGCAACTTGTGTAGGGAGATACTGCATTGGTTAGGTCAAGTTGCTTACATGAATAACTACAGATTAGCAAACAGACTTATGAACAGCATGCTGAAAGGACTCTGAAAAATGGGGATACCTAAAATATGGTGAGTGAACAATGTCAATGAGGATCAGTCTGTAGTAGCCAAATACAGCAGTAGCAGCTTAGGATAGATGTGTGTGAAGAACTAAATAGTGCAGTCTGCCTGGATCTGTAGATCATGGCTGTTTGAAGATTATTTGCATGCAGCCCTACCTGTCTCATAAATACATGGAAAATAAACAAATGGAGAAAATGGAGAAAAAAGATTTTCAAATGGAGAAAATAACTATTATTGTTCAAATTTTGTTTTAAAAATTTTAATTATTACAGGGGGTTTGTGCTCCTTAAGATGAGCTGTCACTGATCTGTCAATCTGTAATCTTCTAAACAAAGGGAATATAAAATAAAGTATAACAGATAAAATAAAACTTGTGATAACAAGAGTGTCATAAGCTGTAATAAATTATTGAATCTTCCCTTTCTATTTTAGGGGAGGAGGAGGAGGATTATTTATAATGTTTTTAATGACAACTCCCCAAATTGGTGGCTAATCATAGAGTTACATTTGAAATGAGTTTAATGAGGAGACTATAAAAATTTCTTGTAATGAAAGAGAAAAGAGTTTATAAAACAATTTTCCATTACAATTCCCAAAGAAAAGCTGATATAGAATTGTATACAAAACGAAAGTTTATATATATATATAAGTGCCATATATTGCAAAAATTATCTCTATTCTTTCAAATTCACCTTAAATAAAAATAAATAAAAGTTGGAAAAGAGCTTTCAATCTTTCAAAGCCCCAATGTTTTTCTTTACTTTGCACAACATTGTTTAAGCTTCAACATAAAAATAACACTGTAAGACAATTTTAACAAACCAGTGTGCAGAAAGTCTGTCCTATGAGGAGTGGTCAACAGTACAGGGTATTGGTGATGACTACATACACCAGCTGGAATGGAATAATGGCTCTGAGCTTGATTATGGATCCTGAATTTGCTGCACTGGTGTGCTTCTATTGAGGGAAAATCTTCCACCATGCTTTCTGCTTGTTTGTGAGCTGATGGCCCCAAGTCAATAGATTCACAGGACACATTTTATGAGCTAGTGGATAATCCTGATCTGAGGCCATTGCAGGTACCTGAACTCTTGCTTCTACCGGCATCATCAAATCTGCATTGGAGGAAGTCTTCCATTGTAGATGGCTTTAGCCTTTAGCAGTGGGGGAAACAGGTCTTTGTCTCAGGGTCTACAATTAGGGGGGCTGTTTGATATTATCAGTACTTCCTCTCTCAATAAACATATATTTTTTTAAACATCCCACTAACCATTTTCTCTATACAGGTAGTTGGAATATGAGGTCTTGATGTCCTCACACAAGACTTCCACCATTATAACTTAAATATTCTCAGCCTGCAAGAGACCACATGGACAGATAAAGGTCAGATACTTCAAAATAAGCTTAAATTTCTCTTTTCAGGGAGGGAAGATAAGGAGCATCTCCATGGCATAGGTTTGCTTCTCAGCAGATTCACTAGTGATGCTCTTCTAGGATATGAATGCATTAATGAAAGGTTTCTCACAGCTAAAGACTTGAATGTTACCTGCTGTTATGCCCCCAGTCAGGATGCTGATGAGGATGATAAAGATTGGTTTTATGGACAACTTCAGGATATTTTGAAATCTGTCAAAAAAGGAGATATTACCCTTGTTCTAGGTGACTTGAATGCCAAAGTTGGTACTAACTCTGACCTTTGGGTAGGGGTAATAGGTTCTTTTGGTATTGGTAGCTGCAATGGGTAATGTCTCCTACGGGTAAGCAAACTTAATGGTTTGAGAATACCTAACACTTATTACAAACACTGTGACATACATAAGTACATGTGGGTTTCACCAGATGGACTGCATAAAAATATCATTGATTATATTATATATATATTAATTAACAGCAAATGGACTAGTTCTGTTAGGAATACCAGGTCATATAGAGCTCAAATTGGATCTAACCATTACCTTGTCAAAAGTGCCATGCAACTTTTAGAAGTTAAGAAGTGTTGGGCTAAGGTTAAAAAATTTACTTTAATTCTGAAGCTCTGAAAGACTCAGTTATAACTAAAGCTTACCATGATAGTTTACTTAGTCATTATGACAGTCATGGTATGTTTACTACTGAAGTTGAGGAAGAATGGGACCATTTTAAACAAGCTTTTCTTGAAATTAACAGTATTCTTTTAGGAAAAAAGGTGCAAAGGAGGGAAAACTATTTGAATGATAAAGCACCTGAGCTTATTTCGGAAAGAAAGAACTGCAAGAATATCCTTCATCAATACCCTACTAGTCCTAATAGAAAGCATTACAAAGGGGCTAATAAACATGTAAAGGATCAGTTCGAAGCTAATAAGAATCTTTGGCGTGATGGCTTGGCTGACAAAGCCATGGAAGCAGTCAGACAACACAACAGCACTGGATAGTTAATGTTTTACTGGATAGTTAATGTTTTCTATGGTAGAAAATGGACTGGTATGCATGGATTGAAGAATAAACAAGGTAAGGTTATAGAAGGAAAATTATTTGAGTGATAAGGCACTTGAGCTTATTTCAGAAAGAAAGAACTGCAGGATTGTCCTTAATCAACACCTTACTAGTCCTAATAGAAAGCGTTAGAGAGAGCATAATAAATGTGTAAAGGATCAGTTAGCTACTGACAAGAATCTTTGGCTTGATGACTTGGCTGACAAAGCTGAGGAAGCAGTTAGACAGCACAACAGCAGAGAGCTGTACCAGATAGTAATGTTTTGGGTGATAGAAAATGGACAGGTATACAGGGATTGAAGGATAAACAAGGTAAGGTTATAGAAGGTGAGGATTCTGTCATGGTTAGGTGAGGTGTGCATTTCAGTGATTTTCTAACCAATGTCGTTAGTTTTACTCCCATCGTTTGAAATGATGATATATCCATTACTGGCTTTAATGTTAGCCCTATATCACAGTCGAAGTTATTTTGGTTATTTCTGAACTTAAACTACTCAAATCCCCAGGGGTAGGTGAAATTACTACTAATATGTTTAGAGCTGGGAATGTATGGAAGACTGAAATTTTGAATATCATTTATGATAAAGGCATGGTTTCTAAGGATTTTACCACATATATTTTTTCCCTATTTTTTAAAAACGGTGATCGCAGTTCTTATGGTAACTATAGGGGCATGAGCCTACTTTCTGTTCCAGGTAAAGTTCTTTGCATGATTGTGCTTAATAGAATTAAGAATCTGGTTGATATGGAATTGTGTGATGAGCAATGGGGATTCAGAAGTGGTAGGGGATGTGTGGATCAGATATTTTCACTTGGACAAATTCTTGAGAAATGTTTAGTTTCAGAAACTTTTGGTTACTAGCTTTGCTGATTTTAAAAAGGCTTTTGACTCTGTTGGCCTTCATAATTTGTGGTTGATTGTGAGATCGTATGGCATATCAGACAAGTTGGTTAACACAATGAAAGCTCTCTACAATAGCATTGAGTTATGTGTGAGAGTTGATAAGTCTTGTAGCAATTGGTAACAATTGGTTAAATCTTTAACATTGGTTAAATCTCATTGGTTAAATCTGTAGCATTGCTTCTGGTGTCGGATTTTCTCTTTGGTTTTGTTATTGATTGTGTTGTGTGAAATTCACTGCAAGGGAAAGATTTTGACCTTAAATGGTCTGGAGATATGAAAATTTCCAATTTAGATTATTCTGATGATTTAGCCCTTTTGGCAAATGATGTTGATTAGATGAACCCTTTCATTCGAGCTGTTGATGAGACTGGTAATAGAGTAGGTTTGGTGTTAAACAGAGAGAAAACTAAAGTAACGAAAATTGGTCAGGCAGGCTATGGTTCAGTTGATCTGAATGGTTGCACTCTTGAACATGTGCCTCAGTTTAATTATCTTGGGAGCTATGTAACAGATACTGGTGATGTGTGGCATGAGATTAACAGATGAATAGAGATTGCTGCCAAGAGTTTTAAGAATCTATGGGGAGTGTGGAGAAATAGGTGTATACACCTAAAGACTAAAATTAGACTGTATATAATAGTTTGGTTCTTTCTAGAATTAGTTATGGTAGTGGAACTTAGACCCTTTGTAAACAAGATAACAGGAAACTTGATGCTTTTGATTCTAGATGCTTATGCGGTATCTAGGGGGCTCAACTTTCTAAGTAATGATGATGTTAGGCAAAGGAGTTGCCAACCTCCTTTCAGCAGCATATTGTACAGTGAGACTATTGGTTTGGTCATGTTGCACGTATGGATAATTATATATTAGCAAATAGGGTTATGAACAGTGTGCCTAAAGGCCTCTGAAAGAGAGGGAGACCTTGGATGCGGTGGGCAAATGATGTCAAACAGGATGTAGTTAGAATTGATGTGCAGTGGCCAGATGCGGCAGATGTAGCTCAGGACAGATCTGCTTGGAGAATTAAATTGCACCTCTGCAGCCCATGGCTGCTTGAAGAGGAGGAGGATAGAACATTTGCAGCCACCTGTCAATGGTAATATTTTTTAACTAATCTACTGACAGATTTCATCATGTTAATTGGTCATATTTTTATGTATGGTAATGCAATAAGCAGGAATGTTTGAAGGATTTTAATCTAGCATGAACAAAATTTAAAACAGATTTTGACAAAAAAAAGAACCAAAATGAATGAAATGAAATCCTCCAAAAATAGAATGGAACTTTTGTATGAGTACCCAAGGGCATTTATGTATTCCAGACTATTATATTAATAATTATATGAAATAAGAAAATATATGAAATTTAAAATAAAATTATACTAGTGAATTAATTTTTGCCAATTGTTATTAATCAGTTTAAGCAAAAACTAAAAGTATGTAATTAAAAATATTTCAAGTTTTTAGATTTTCACCAGCAGTGTTGTTGACAATTTAAATTTTACTTCAAATTGCTTTTCATTTTTGCATAAATCTTGTTTCATTACTATGCTTTTTATTTGCCATTGTTTTATGAAATAGACCACATTTATTGAACCTGAAAAATATATTCAATAAAACTTAATGAAGGTTCTTGCAATATTTCTTTAAAATTTTTTGGCAACTTTGTTGATACTTTTATTCTTTTAATAAAAGGTTGAGATTTTCTTTTAATATTTAGATTTATCCAGCCATTCATCTTGATGTCTTAAAGTCAGCTTTAAATCCTTTTCAAAATTTTTAACCATCCATTTTGAACTCCTTTGATTAAAACTTCCACTGCTTTCAGAACTGTACATAATTTTAAGGTGCTGAAAAGATGGAGAATAGGTGCTGGTAAGCATAACTAGAAGAACAAAAAAAAATCTTTTTTTATTTTAAATTAGAAATCTCCATTTGAAATTCTTCTATACACATAGATGGATTATTTAATTCATGGACTGTCATTGCCTAGAATTAGCAGCTTTCTGTAGGTTAATACATGATATCTGGAAACGTAGCAAATCTTCAAGGTATAGAGTAGTGTGTGCAAGTTTAAACATGTTACAATATGGTTGCAAGCACGAGCAGAATAGTGTGCAGTCTCTGTTGTTATTTTGCTTCGAAAAGGTGTTCATTTTCAGGTATTTTTGCAAGCCATAGATGACCTGGAAAAAATTTCCCAATTAAAAAAAAAACTTATCTTTTATCATTTTCTGAGAATGAATAGGTCTTGAATACAGAAGCAAGGAGTTTTCCTTAACTAAAAAAAAGTCTTCCTATGGTTGTGATGAGCAAGGGGCAATATCATCAAAAGGGTGCTACATTGAGATGATTTACCAGTTCTCTTCATTCCTGATTCACTTCATGGCAAAATTATATTTTCAAATAATTATTAGTTCACGAGTTTATAATTAAGGTTTACAAAATTCTTAACACCCTCTCATAAAAAAAAACAGTCTTGGCTATTTCGCTCTGTGGATACCGATTTTTTTTTTAGCCTTAGTGCACATGGATACTCATCAAAGTGACCTGGGTTCTAGCCCTGGATAAGGTATGGACATTTATGTATTTGTCTTTCAGCTGGATCTCACCTTCCTCACAGATCTCCTCTATGGCATATTAAACCGACAGGCTCCTGTCACACCTCTCTGGCAAGCAGTTGCTTGAAGGGTAATCAATTACTTTTTTAGTACACTAACTTGTAGGAACTTTGCTAAAAAAGACTCCCAAAATAAATGCCCAAACAGATAATGTGTGCATTGCAAAAAAAAAAACAGCAACAAAGGAAGGTGTTCCACTTCCATAAAAAGGACAGAAATGTTTCATTAATGCGAATGGTGTAAAGTTATCTTACACACAATTCTGGCCCTGTTTTAAAGTCTGTAATAGCAAAAAAAATTATAAATCATAACAGTTCTGTTTCAGCTAAATTTTATTATTATTATTATTGAGAATAATATTTTCTTCCTATTAATAAGTATTTTTATTCATAATGATTTTCATAATAAGTGTTAATTGTCTTCACAAATCTTTTTTTTTTGGTTATATCACTTTGAAAAAGTATAATTTAAATTAATATTTTTTCAATTTTGGTTACAAATTTTATTTTCATAAAATTCAGAATCAAATGCTGTTTAATTTGGTATATAACATAACCTATTTCTGTTCATTAAAAATTTGTCGAAAAAGTTATGAATTGTTTTTTCTTTTTTCTTTGGTTGAACACTGCAAAAACAGATGGGTCTGTGAATTTACTCGTTTTTCTGGACAGGCATGGAACGGGTTACACAACAATAAAACAGCCT
The DNA here is from genome assembly GCA_038380435.1 of Ryuthela nishihirai. Taxonomy (NCBI): domain Eukaryota; kingdom Metazoa; phylum Arthropoda; class Arachnida; order Araneae; family Heptathelidae; genus Ryuthela; species Ryuthela nishihirai. The sequence continues at coordinate 54,429,088 of JAWZYU010000009.1, forward strand.
CACTAATTTTTTCATTATCATTTTTTCATTCTGTGTAGTTACAACCCCCCCCCCCCCCAAGATCTTTACTGAATGTTGCTCACCAATGTTTTATTTTTGAATCTTTTTTCTTTCTTATTACAATATTCAAAAATTCAAAAGAAAAAAATATTTCCCTTCAATGGCAATTATTTTAATACAATTTACTGATATTTTAGTTCATTTATTAAACTCTTTTTAATGAGGTATTTTCAAAAACATACTTAACAGACAGTTCTTGCAAAATGGTCATATCAGCTACAAATTCACTCCACAAAAGTGCATTCATAATTGTAGAGCATAGTAAGCCAATTAGGCAATCATAAGGATGTGCTGTGCAAGGTTATGGCAGGATGCTGTAGTCATTGGTCAAGGATAGAAAGATTGTATCAAAGACATTCATTTCCTGCTGGCTGCCTATGGAGTATATGAGGTATTATCCACTCATCCATCATAGATGTTTTCTGGGGGTGAAATTCAATAGGAATTGGGCAAGCCTTAAAGTAGAAAACTTGGTGATAGAGCAGGTTTGAAAAAGTTAAGCAATAAATTTTTGTAGCAAAAATTCAAGTAAAATTTGCAAAAGTGGTCACTATTTGAAATTATATTTTTCCAAATGTCCCAAAAAATCTGGCTGCATTACAGAATAAGGAATATATTTTGTTTAATTTCATAAGAAATTTAAGGTACATTAGTAAACATTCATTGCAAATAGGTGGTTACATTGGACAAGCATTGAAAAAACCATATGAAAAATCCAGTGCAAATTTTTTATGACAATTTTCATCATGGGGCATCGACTCGTTCTTTGAATAGATGGATGGTTGTTTGGGGTTTTATGGTGCATTAGAAGTTTAAGTATCATCTACCAAAGCATATGAAAACAGAAAAAGAATAAGAGGAATTTAATCCTTAAAGTACCAGGTTTGAAAAACTCAAATTGTACCTGGTGTTAATTTTTCTCCCACTGTGTTCAGTCACAAAGAAATGAACTCTAGAACTTTTTTTCCAAAATAACTAATAAAAGGAATTGGTTTGGTTTACATGAGCAGTACTTTTGTGCACACAGTGAGCTATATGGCAAGGTCACAAAGATGCCATGTTGGAGAAGGGGATCCACTGGACAGCTTTTAGGAGGCAGATGGAGCCCTCCCTGTTTTTTAATGTGCACAGTATTTTAATGTAAACCCCCAATTAAGAACATGAAGCAGAACGGGAAAAATTTGATTCATATTTACGAATCTATTGAATATGCCATGTATAAACTTGTGTGCTGCCAACCACCTGGATCAGACAGGTTAAAATACCTCAGAATCATCAAAAAATCATAAAGAGGCATGATGCTTTTGGTTATTCAATCCCTCAAAATGGGGTTTTCAGATTAATGCTATTCTAAATGAGGGAGTTTTGAAATTTCCATAATTAAAGGATTCTAAAGAATGCTTACATTTCATTAATATTAATAATAGGCTTCTAATTTGGATTCATATTTATCTCATTTTTCTTTAGATGATCAAAACATCGATTTGTATTGTTCATAATCAATTCACAGATATTGTCATTCAGCTATAATTTTAAAAATTCCAAGGGTTCCATTTCTACTGGAAAAATTTCACCTCCATTTTCCTAATCAATCCAGGTCATTGATTCATTTCTGGTTTGGTTCATCTATGAAATAAACTATAGTCATGCCCTCTATCATCAATGTGTAGTGCTGAAACTCATTCTGGCTCTTTGTTTCATTGAATTTTTTTGGTTGATTGCAATCATAACATTACTCTCTTCTTCAGATGTTCTTAATTTGTTGTCTTCATTTTCTGAGCTATCAATGGCAAATAAAATGCTCAGAATTTTGCTCTCATTTAAATATTTTTGTTTACGGAAATCCATCTCAAACAACAACAAAAAAATATAACAAATATAAAAATTTAACTTAACTCTAAAATTATATTAGTGAATTTTAACAGCTACATGAAGCTGCAGAAGTTCTGATCTCTAAAATACTCCAAAAAATAATGCATTAATATAATAACATGTTAATAAGCAATATTTCAAGTTTCTACTTTATAAAATTCATATCTAATTCCATTATATCATTTTATTAAATCGTTTTGTATCAAAAGGGAAAGCATTTTGGTGTGAATAAGCTGTTTTTCAGTCAAAAAGCCTAATAAAGTTGTGAAATCTATTGAAATAAGGGATATATAAAAATAATATTTTACCTTAAAGCATGAAAGATACATTGAAAGATAAAACAAAATAATCAAATGCATACAATATATAACAGGTACAAAAAAAAAAACTGCAAAATTAAGTAAAGAATCATGAATTATATTTACTTTTCGTTTTTGCTCTTATAATTGGACTAAACATTCCATCACCTAGCATGTTTCGAGATAGCACCTGGAAGTCATATTCTGTCTCTTGTAACAAATTGTAAACTGTAAACGTGGTAGCCCCATCTGGATAGACTCGAATTGTACGCCAATCAGTATCTCCTTGATCAGCTAGCCTGTACCTAGAATATAAAAATGGTTGCACAAATATTTTAAAAGCTGAAAGTATTAAAAATATACACTAGAAATGATGGCATTTAAGAGAAAAAATTATAATTAAATTTAAAATTCTCAGCTTAACATGCACTTTGCTTCATGAAAATTGCCTTACCTTAAAGGTGTGGTCAGATTCATCAAAATATGGCATACATATAGTGGCAAAAGGAATAATACATGGTTACATATTCAGATCATAAGGATATTTAATAAAAGAAGTATAAAAGTATTAGAGAAAAATATGACTTCCATTAAAAACAATGTACACAGTTATGAATTGCTGGATCAAGTTGTACAGGTAACCCTGTGGAATACCACATCATACTTGTGACAGCTTGTCCTTTAACTGGTGACAGTTTGGGATGGTTGGGAAGAAAAGATGGGGAGTAAGTAGTAAACTACCCCATATGTGGAGAGAAATTACCAGAATTGTAAGAAAAATCCTGTAGCATACCCTGGATAGTCGACACAGATGTGCTTAGCATTTGTTTTTTCAAATAGCAACATACAGAACAGAGAAAGGCCCTAGAAACTATTTCTAGTTTGTATAGTTAGAACTAACAGCACACAAACAAATAACCAAGCCAACCCAGGACTCAAACCCAAATCCTGGCAGCTGCAGTGTCACTACAAACCAATGAAATACCACTGCATCACCAAGGCAGGTATAGTGAGGCAAGGGAATGAAATTACAGCTTAATTTGTAACAGAATTGCATTCTGATTTTTTTTAAAACAACATAAATCAATCACGAAACAAAATCGATTATACAAGTAACAATAGAAGATGAAATTTATTAACCAGGAATGTACAAGATGGAAAAACATGTCATGTTGCTTATTTAAATGTGAATCATGTACTATTAGGGGCGGAATGGAAATTTTTTCATGGATGCAGCTACAGCAGAAGGGCTCAAACTCTGATATTTAAGTGTTTAAAATAGTTTTTTTGCAACTCCATGGAACTCAAGTAAAATAAGAATTATTACTTTAAAAAAAAAGTCTTATTCCTATAAGGACATGTGGCCCACTGGGACACGTGATGGCTCAGGATGCTACAGTGCTTAGTACCTATGCCAGTTCACACTTGTGTTACAGGCTAATAATAAATCTACAAATGAAAAAGAGCTGTTAGAAAAATTTCATATATCGACATATAATTAAAAATACATGTGTAATTATAATTCATTCATTATAGATTTTACTCTGATTGACCAGCTGTGCTTGCTTCTTTTTCATTTGATACAAAATTTGCACTTGAAAATTCTAATAAAAATTTAAATATATTATAGTTATGTCTTGGTTAAATACAAGTTTAATTCCCTTAAACTTCCAGGTTTCTGAAACTGGTCTCATTCTGGTAGCCAAGTTAATTTTGAAGTGCTTTCAGAAAATAAATCATACAACTTCAGAACCTCATCCTGAAGTAACGAATAAAGGGAAATATTCATTTTTAGGGACCTAGGTTCGAGCCCTGTAATATAATAATAAATAAATACTCTCTTAACCAGCTGCTTGCTACAGAGGTCTGACAGTAGGCTGTCAGTTTAATACACCATAGTAGAAGGTCTGTGAAGATGGCAGGACCTCAGCAGAAAAACTACACAAACATCCATGCCTTACCCAGGGCTCGAACCCAGGTCCCTTTGATCAGCAGCCAAGCATGCTATGAGACAGTTTTATATAAATATATCAAAAGAAAGAGCATTTAATTGTAACTAATAAAATGGCAAAATTCGTAGAAAAATAAAATGCAAAGTTTTTAAACATTTATGGAAATATTGCAGAATTTCATTATTTTTTTTTCTGTTTCTCAAATTATTTTATTATTTTAATAAATGATTCATAATATTTTTATTAATATTTAAATCTTTCATTTAGTTTATTTTTTTATTTTTTTAAATCAAGCTACTTGAGGGGATATTTATTTTATCATTTTATGCAAATAACACCTAATGCACATGCTTAGATTTTTGGCAATTGGAAAAACTAAGGCAAAGGAAAGTAGTGTCATTAAAAATTAATTTTGATTTTAAAACAAGATTATTTAAATAAGAACTGAAAAATATATCTAAAAAAAGATAAAGAACTATGAGAAAAATTGAATAAAAATATTTCAGAGCATATAAAGTTTATCTGAAGCACTGAAATTGAGAATGAATTGTTTTAGTTTGAGGCTACATAACTGTCACAAAAAAGTTTATTTTTTAAATTGTGGTAAAAATTTGAGTAAAAATTGCCATTTCCTAACATTAGTGTATTTGGTAAAAATATTAAAATAGCTAAAATAAGTTCTATCTTTTAAAAATCGCACTTTTAGGCTCATCACTTAATCCTAAGGCTCTTCTGATATCTGTCATTAGAGATCGCTAACAGTTTCATTTTCGATCATTTGAAATTATTTATTCTTTATAATTGCAGTATCCATTTGAAAAAACAGTAAAAACTAATTCCCGAAGCACCAGAATAAGAAAAACAAAGTCTTTAAAATTGAAAGTCCGCTAAAATACCCACTGCATAGTTCCCAGATGACGCAACTTCCAGTAGTAATAAAATCAATATCTTATGTTAAAAGTTGCGAAAGTATTACAACTCTGCTAGAATATTAAGTAGGTCAGAATGACAGAATTCAAAAACTGATTGATAATCTACTACAGTAAGGTAGAATAAAGGCATAAACTAAACTTCACTACTTGATGCTATTTACAGTTATTCAATATGTGCCTGTGATCACTACATACTCAAACAGTTTTTTAACTTTATCTTAATATTTTCAGGCAGAATCAGGTAAAAAAAAATCTATATCATAGACTGTAATTTTCAAGATTTGATTAGGAAAAGTTAAAAAAAATGCTGATTTCTGTTCAAAAAAAAAAATTACGATCTTGCATTACAGAATGTTAAGACTGATTCTGGGCCACTAGAATTGGAAAAGTGAAAAAATATATCAAGCTTGGACAGGCAAAGGTTAAGAAAAATTATAGTTATGTCTCTGTTAAATAGGAGTTTCATTATTAAGAAATATTTCTTATTTAAAGGTTAATGATGTATAAACTATCAAAGTGCACTGCTGGAACCAATATTTCATTACATGTATTACATTGGTTCACTATCAGATCATTAGAATAACAAAAAAAAACAGCAACAAGCAATCAGAAACAGCTTTTTATTGGTCTGTTCTCCAAACTGTTTAGCAAGGTTCAAGGAGTTGTAAGAACGTGGTAAAATTAGCTTCCAATGAGGGGCTCCCTACACCAGTCACAACAGAAGGCGAGATAGCAGAAGCAGAAAATACTACATTTCTGCTATATCGTGTAGGTCATTAGAAAAATGAGACAAAATAAAAGACATTAAACTTTGCAGAAAAGGTAGATGTTCTGAAAGAAATCAGAAAGTAGTTGCATGTGCGTTCATGCAGCTTTTTCTTCTGGTGAGTGCCAAGAGAGAGAGAGAGAGAGGGGGGGGGGTGATCGAATAATCCGCGGTTCCGTCAGCATGAAGCTCCCGAAACAAAACTTCTCTTTCAGCATTGTAGTGGGAGCAGTTAAGTAGAATGTGACACACAGTCTCAGGTGTGTTGCATATGGCACAGTTAGGACAGTAGACTCTGCTTAGAGTGGGAAGAGTAGAGTTGCTGGAGATGACTCCAACTCAGAGATGATGTAGGAGGGTCTCCTCAGATCAGTTGAGGTTACTGAGGTTAGGAGCAGTGAGTGAGGGATCTACCAAGTACCTAAATGAGGAACAACTGGAGTCCCTCTATCATTGGGCAAGACTTAATTCGCTCATCAGTTCTGAAACAAAAATCTTGCAGTTGCTGAGAGAAAGAGGGAAATTAGTAGCATATCTCTTGACTCTGAAGCATCTCTTTAGTGGTCGATCAGTAAGCTCATTGCCAGGTATTTAACATGGGAGGGGATCCACTGTAAGTGGATCATGATACTGACAGAAGTGAGCTTAGAGCAGGTCTCCATGATCTTCTGAATAAAGAAGGGGTTGTAACCCTTACTGTCTCTTCAGGAGGGCTTGCAGGGCTGACTTGGAGAAGATGACAAAGTTGCCACTCCCGAGGCTGTGGATGAAAGTTACAGCCTCAAGGATAGTGTAAAGCTCAGCACTGGTGGAAGAAGTGAGATGCGAGAGATGGAAGCCTCTGATGATGTCAGTATTGAGGATGACAAATGCAGAGGCAGCACACTGTCTTTCCCGACTAACAGATCTGTAAGTGTAGACCTTGGTACACCTCTTATATTGTGCAGTGACCTAGGAGGTGGAGAGGAGTATCACAGCCATGGGATCTGAGTCACTCTTTTGGCTACTGAAGGGATGTAGACGTTGATTTTAAGATCACTGTTCCTCCAGGGTGAAAGATCAGAAAAGAGCATGTTGTCAGCAGTGGAGCTAGCAGGAAGGACTTGGCTGTAGTAGTCAGTGGCAGACACGACAATGGCAGAGTCTGATCTATTTTGAAGCTTCCTGAGCAGCTCATGATTGAAATGGAGGGTGTGAAGCATTGGCTAATATATAATATGAAGTATTAGGTGTGTTAAGACAGGGTCTGAGACAGAGGCAAAGGTACATGGTGTGAACAGTAGTGAGCTTGCTCAGAAGAGAAGCAGAAGCATTGCTCAGAAGGTGACCACTGTAGTTGATGCAGGAGAGGATCAAGTGCCGGTACAAGACCAGGAGGGTCTTGCAGAAACTGCCCCAGTGGGTGCCAGCAAGGAAAGACAATATATTTCTCTGTGCAGTGGCAACTGTGTTAAGATGCTGGATGTCCCCAGGTCAGTCTGTTGTCAAGGATGACACTGAGGAACTTATGCTGCTTGACAATCTTGATGTGGTCAGGTTCAAGCATGATGCCAGGGAAGGTGGACAGAAGGCATCTCTTCATGAGAACCATGGCCACAGTCTTATTGGTGGAAAGAGTGAGGCTGAGGTTGTTGAAGAACTTGACAACTGTGGCCACAACTCGTTTCATCTTAAGCTGAGCATAGGAGGGGTCCTGGCTAGAGAACCAGATGCATATGTCTGCATAGATGGAAATACCCACTCTATTATAGAGTCGAGAGGGTAGACCTGGCAGCAAGATGTTCAGAAGTATCAGGCTGAGGACACTCCTTGAGGTATTCCATGATTGATAATGTTGGAAGCACTGAGTGTCTTGCCAGCTTTCACACAAACCATCCTGTTGAAGAGGTACATCATGATTCAGTGCATGATGTTTCCTCTGAGACAGAGATCATGGAGTCTGCTGAGAATATCAGAGTGAGAAAGAGTAAAAAGCCTTCTGGATGTCGAAGAAGACAGCGATGGTGGTTTGTCCTTCAGACATTGCCTGGTCAACAGCAGAAGTGAAGTTGGTAAGATTATCGGATGTGCACCTCCCTTTGCAGAAACCTGAGAGGCTTTTGGGGAGGAGACCCTTGGACTCTAGGCACCATTCTAGACATCCAAGGACCAATCTCTCTAGGTTCTTGCAGAGGCAAGATGATAGAGTAATGGATAGAGATCTAGGTATGATAGAGTAAGAGGACAGCTCAATTGTGGGTTTTCCCACCTTCAAGCTAGGCACAATGTGTGTAGTCTTCCAAGAATCATGTACCATGGAGGTGGTCCAAGAGTGGTTGAAGGCCTTGAGAAGAACAAGCAGAGCCTTCGGTGAGAGGTTAGCTAACAGAGTATAGCTAACACCATCAGGGCCAGGAGCAGAAGAGTGCTTGGAAGCCTCAGTGGCAGAAATGAGTTCCTTCAGGGTGAAAGAGTCATTGTAGCTGGGCTCACTCTCAGGGCAAGACTGCTGAGACATAAGAGGAGCATGTAGGTTGGCGGTGTAATGCTGCAAGAAGGCATTAGTGGCTGTGGCTAAGTCCTCCCGACGTGATGGCTAAATTGGCTAAATTGCGGCTAAATTGCTAAAATTGAGGCTAAATTGCGGAAATGTAGGGCAGGCTGCAGCTTCTCAGTCAGGTTTCTGATGAATTTCCAGACTTTCCCAAAAGGGGAGAAAACACTGATGCTGGAACAGAAGGATCGCCACCTGAACCTTTCATGGCAGTTCAGTACCTTCTGATGGCAGCATGTAACCTTCTTGCATGAAGGTTATCTGGAAAATTGCCAGAGTGGCAGGTGAGACTTTTGGCACATGGCAAAAGGTGCATAACCACTTGTAATGAATATCAGGAGGGGAAGGTGCCCAGGAGTCAAGATAATAGCAGTGCAGGCATCAGAGGCTGCAGCTAGGGCATCTACTTGAGATCCATAGCTTGAGATCCATAGCATCGATGGCAGCGAGTCTTTCAGAGGAGATCTGCTGAAAGAGCTGCCAGTAGGTAAGCTTAGATGTTCTTATGGGGGCTGTACATCCCTTGGAAAGCAAGGAGATGTGCAGCAGGAAGTGTTTTCTGCCCCAGGTATCAGAGTCCACCCAGCTGAGGCCCGTGAAATGCAAGAAGAACAGAGTCAGATCAATGGAGCTGTAAGTACTAGGGAGTCAATAGAAAGTTGGCGAGCCATCATTAGCAATATAGAGGTTATGTTGCAGGATGACGTTATGTCATCCCCTCTCTGATCACAGAGGTCCCCACCCCAGGAAGGATCATGAGTGTTAAGGTCCCAACAGAGAATCCAGGGCTGAGGGCACTGCGAGAGATATCCTGTAGGATGGATACAGAAAAGGCAATAGACAGACAAATGTAGCAGGATATCAGAGTGCTATCATAGCCATTCAGCTGGATGTGGCATGCTACAAAGTCACTGTTCATGTTAGAGAAAGTGAGGTCTATAGCATGATGGGTGACATTTTTGTGTACAAGAATTGCCACATTAGAGGAAAGAGGATGATTCTTACTCATATGCATAATATATGGCTTGAAGACACAGTTGTCAGGCAGGTTGGCCTCATAAAGAGCAAGGATGGGAACTGACATGATGTTGATGCAGTTTCTGATGTCAGCAGCCATATTCCTGAAGCCTCTGCAGTTCCACTGCAGGATAGAAGGGACAATAGACAAAAACAAGGTGCTAAACAGGCTAAAATAAGAGCTGTAACAACAAAGTATCTGCTTCTGATAATGCCTTTGTGTTTCTTATGTCAATATTGTCACCATTTAGTTTTAATTAACTTATTAATAAAACACAAGAAGCAATGTCAACATCATGCAAAACTATGTGTTGCAATTTCTTCATCTTCAACCATTGGCATCAGTAGAAATTTTTCCAGAAGGGAAGCAAACATTGTTTCAGGGAGGTGCAAAAAAAAAAAAACAACAAATCAATGTTCTAGGATAAAAATATTTAGGTCAAGCCGTTCATTACTGAAGATTAGTTGCAAATACAGCAATCATTCATACCATAATACAACTAAAAATGCCTGAAAACAAAATGAAAAAAAAAAGGGAAACTTATTAATTGGCTAATATATAATATGATGTTTTCACATGTGTTATTAAAAAATACAGGTAAAAACATCATACTACATATTAGCCATAATTCCAGACAGGCAAACAGGTGTGCAGACATGTGTGACATCATCGGTGGCAGAAATTGGCAGTTTGCCCGCAGTTCTGCAGCTGCTTTGCAATCGGTCCCACTTTATTCTGATACTCTTGGTGTGACAGATGGTATTCCTAACTGCTGTGGGTCGGGAGTGATCCCTTGAAAGACATCCAAGTTTTTTGAGGAACTGCCATTGCCTACTTTGTGAACGCAATTATTGATCAATATATGTTTGATGTGAATGAATTTATCAATAAGTTGTGTGCCAAACGTTTAGGGTGGGTATTACTAGCTTTTTCATAATAGTAGATAAATTATGTGCTTGTGAAACAAAAGAAAATGTAAAGGAAAACCAAGATTTAGATTTTGTTCAAGAAAAAACATTAATTTTTTGTGTGGCTGCTATCAATTCTATATTAAATTTCGATAATTTTTTTCAAGAGGAGGGGACTCTAGAGGGGCAGCTGTCCCTCCCCTTCCCTTAGCTATAAAAATTAAATAAAAAAAGGCTATGATTATAATATTCATGTTCACCAATAAATGCCATTACTAAAACTAGAAATGGGAGATTGTTTATTTGCTATACAAATTTTAAATCATTAGTTAAATGTTATTGCATTTAATTGTTTGGTTAGACACTATACAATGCATAATATACAACATATAGAAGTATCTAACAGAAGATGGTATAAATAAAAATTCTACAATTGAAAATATAAAATACAAATATTAATTACCAAATGACATAAGTTTGCTCATGGCCCCCATCATATGCTGGTAGCCATGTTAATGTTGCTGCAATTGTACTAGTATTTACAGTCACATTGGTAGGTGCATGAGGAGTTGTACCTAAGGATGCAAAATATGATTAACAATCAAGAACTTGGTACTCTGTAATATCAATAATGAAATTATCTTAATTCATTTAAATATTAACCATATATAGTATATATTCCAATGATAACATATTTACCCATATCTACATACTATGAGTTTCAAACTCTGTGACTGCAGCTTGTCCTAAGGAAGTTTACCTCTAAAATATTCATTGAAGTGGATAAAAACATATTGTCTTCTTTTTACTAATTTCTTTTAACCAAATTTGATTTGTGGCTTACATTTGTCAACAAACTAGAATCTATAAAAATATTTTTAGAAGGTATCCTAATAGGATATAATTTTTAATATTGAAATCTACTGCTCTTATTTATTTAAGATTACAGGAAGTAACAGGGATAAAGTAATCATTTTGCTGCCTATACGATTTTTGCATACTGCTATCCACATGATTTATCTTAAAATTGCTTATATACTATATAGGCATTTAAAACTTTCTATTGCTACATTAATATCATTCAGAACTTGAACTTGAAAGTTGAAACTTTAAAAACTATATGACATCTAGCCTTCCTTTCAGTGAATGAAGTGATTTTATCATGGGAGCTAGATTAACAGTAGTTTAGATTCAATTGAAAGAACTGCAAAGGCATTTGTTTTCATTTCTGAAAATGGCAATTTTAATTTTTGGTAGGAGAATATGATGGCTGACATCAGCAATTTCTCTCCCCCACTTATTCCCAGGGGATGTTGTAAGACACTTTTTTAAAAAGATAAATGAAAAATTATTTTTGGGTTGGATATATACTAATCACTCTTTGGATGAATAGGCAATACTCTATCTGCATTTTCCAAATCAGTTCCAGTTTCCATCATTGGAGGATGCTAAAATCAAAAAATGGTGAATATTGTTCTTTTTGAAATGTTGCTTTTGTAGTTGATATTTATCATTAACTTTTTTTCTGAAACATTGCTGCCCTAGAAATTTGTCACTCTAGGCTCGAGTCTATACAGGCTGCAGGCATATCTGCCACTGGAAATTGCAGTGCCATTAACACACGTTTGTGAAATGCAAAACACTGAAACACTTTCATCTTCTATGAGCAAGAATCAACTGTTTACACAAAACGCACACTTAATTAAAATCTAATTTAATTACATTTCCCAGTAATAGCAACATACAGAATAACAAGAAAAGGCCACATAATCAGGCTTCAATCATACACTAGACCCACAGAAAATATCATAACTAAATCATTAAAGTTGCTTGAGCTCCATTCTATGTACATATCACAGATGCAAAATTCCACAAACACCAGATATTGGACAAGATTGCCATTTATGAGAGAGTGATGCAGCTGATGATTCAACCTTTAATCAGTTGCTAGTGATACTGAAAAGAAATTACTATTTGGTAAAGTTTACTTTTAGGAGTACATAATCTGTACAATATATCCAATGATTCAAATCACAGCTTGAATTCATGAGCAATTTTTTTTCTTTGAGACATAGGTATAGTAGTTCCACCCTATTAACATCAGGGAAAAAGACAGTTTAATAGTGTTGTCAGGCATCACATTTAATGGCCTCAGAGACTCCATGTAATCTCAGGATTAGGTTGTGGGATGTTTTACCTCTGAGCAGCACTTTTTTTGCACACAATAGGCTAAATGGCCAGGTCACAAGGATTCTGAGGGCTCACAGAAGGTTGGAGGGAGGGAACCCACTGAACAGCTGTTAGGAGACATATGGTAGCCTCCCATCAAGCATGTTCTTTAAGATGTCCAGATCCCACATATGGGGCCATGGCCCATCAGTGTCCCCTACTGACCAAGGGCAGTAGGGGACACTACTACTGACCAAGGGCAGTAGGGACACCACATATGGGGCCATGGCCCATCAGTGTCCCCTACTGACCAAGGGCAGTAGGTAAGATAAATCTTAATGCTGGCCCAATTGGGACTCAAACCTGGGAACTGCAGATTATGAGCCTGGTGTGCTACCGACTGAGCTATCCCCCCCCCCCCCTGATAGCCATATAATGGACACAATATGTTCCCATAGTGCTAACAAAGCTGTTGATGCAATTTTATTGCAACAAAGTCTACTCCTCAAGAGCAGATCTGAATACAGCGAGAATTCTGAGAGGGCACTGGCATTCTATAACATGCTTCCCAGGGTGTCCCACACATGGTCAATTGGATTAAGATCTAGGCATCTAGCTAGATACTCCATCCTATGAATATATTAACTTTTAAGGAAATTGCCACCCACATGAGCCCTATGAGGGATGAGCATTATGGTTCATAAAAATGAAACAAGGGTCAAGAGAACCCATGAAAAGCTTTCCATAGGGCACAAGAAACTATGTTTTACTGAGGTTGCCTCCCTGATAGATGTGAAGCTTTATGTATCCAGTCAACACAATGCCAGCCCACATTACTGCCACCAAATGGTCCTATTTTCTGATGTTACATAGGTTATGGTAGTTCTTTGTTCTCTCCAGAACATATATCAAGAATCAGTGAATCAGAAAACTGGATTTGGACTGTGAAAGGCAAAACTGCCTACTGGCCATTTAAGGTGTTAACTTGAGCATTACTGGCTCCAAAGGTGATGTTGTCTGCACTAAGTCAAATGAGCTTTCTGTTGAAGTAAGTGAAGAGGATACAAAGTATCAGTATTCATTCAAACAGACCTTATTAGATGGAGTCTCTTGTACACAGTATGTCTTGAAGCTGCCATCCCCAGGGCTCACAGTTTGAAAGAAAATTGTGTAGCTGTCATTTCCCTATGCCATGTTGCTGTTAAAGAGAGTGGTAACAACTGAATTCATGCCTTCTTAGAATAGATATTCAATTTAGTTTCTGAAAGGGATAAAAATATTTGGAGTATTTATGCACAAGTAAGTGAAATTAAATCAGATAGTGGTTTCCTGAGCTGTTGTTTTTCCTTTTCCTGCTCTGAGATCACCTTGTTCTTGTCTACAACTAACCTCTTTCATTTCTTGAAATTGTCTCCAAAGGCTTGAGAGGATGTAAGAAGATGAAACTTAAACTTTCTACTTTAAATGATGATTGTTTATTAATGCAGTTTATAAAGTTCTTACTTGAGTTCTTCAAATGAAAGATATGAAGAACTTGAGTAAGAACTTTTTATTTTATGAAAAAATGTGCGGAAAATTATGTAGCAACATAATTGACAAAAAACAGATGCCTGGAAGTGATAGCAGCATGACTGCCAACTCAATGACAATGAGCAGTAGCAGCAGCCAATATAAGGCTGCAAGTTGAACATGTGATCCCAAAGCCTTACCCCCTACACTCAGTGGTCCACAGTAATAGAAATGAAATTAAATATCTGGACAATATTATAAAGAACATTAGACTTCACTTATTATGCATACTGAAAGTGAAAAAATTTGAGTTTCAGAGTCAAAATTATTTTATATACATATGCTGTGAAATGTGAATATATATCCAAAATTTATTGTTGTTTGTTACTATAGAATCTTTGAATTGTTACTATAGAATTCACCAAAACATTAGCTAACATGAGTTTAATTGCTTAAGATATATCTGAAGATGTGTGGCTACATTAGAGCCACATGAAAGTGTTCAGACCATATGGCATAACTTGCCTACTGACAAGCCACATTAACCCTTCCAAGTGTACAGTCTGTATATGTTCACAGAATCCGAAATGAGAAGCCAAGGACATATGTATATGCTTTTAGTACAACAAAAAAATCGATTTTAAAAAAATTAAAATTGCCATTGTAATTTTTATATATATATATTACAAAAATATATAATTCAGGCTTAAAAAATATTGTTTTTTATTTGATGCATATTTTATTAAACTACAATATAATTTTATAAAGCCATCTGATTGCCATTTCTTAGAAACACTAAACGGTACTGCCAATTTGCTTGTTAACATTCCTATTAGATTGTTGTTAACCTTCTTCTATTTGATCCTTGTTAACCTTCTGATTTAAGCTCACAAGTTTGATTTGAACTATTATCAACAAATTTTTCCTTAAATTTTCGAAAATCTCCTAAAAATCAACCAAAAAAAAAAAAACTGCTATTTTTAAAATTGGAAGATTTTGGAATTATAAAGTAAGTACCACCATTTTTTTTTTGTTTCACACTCTTTTCTGTCATAAACCTATTTCAATATTCCCAAAATTATTTTTATCATTTTCCCCAGCATTCTATGCATCTTTCCCACTCTTAAAATCGAAACTGGAAATAAACACATCCTTCTTAGAAATTCTGGGGGCAGCTGCATTTAATTACATATGGTTCACTGAGGCAAACAAGAGGCAGATGGCTTTACACATGCTATCTCCATTCTGTGTGCTATAAGTAGCTCCCATATTGTTTTAGTCAAGGCATATTGAACCCTTTATAAAGTTATTATTTTCTTTTTTCATATTTAATCCTTAGTTTTTATTTCAGTAGATTTATTTTTGGAAATTAGCGATCTTTTGCCTTATTGATAAGTATTGATTTTTTATAGTTATGCTACATCTGATGGTCAGCCTACAATTTGTTGCTGTGGATATTTTAACATCACATTAGGCTATATATTAATTTTTATTTCATTTCTATTACTTTTCCAGTAAAACTTTTGATTTGGTATCATTTTCTGGAAATAAATGAAGTCTTGGATATGGAAGCAAATTCATTTCTGTAGATTTATTTCTGTAAGTTAGTGATCTTTTGGTCGGCTGATTTATTGATCTTTCTGAGTTATGCTACATCGGTGGCCAGCATAAAAGTTGTTGTGGATATTTTATTTAACCTCTCATTAGGTTACATGTAATTTTTTTTTTATTAATTCTTATTTTTTTAGCAAAAAATTTTGAGTTTGTACCATTTTCTGAAAATGGATGTCTTGGATACGGGTTTGGTTGTTTTACCCTCTGAGCGGCACTTTTTTTGCACACCATGGACTAAATGGCCAGGTCACAAGAACCCCGAAGGTTCAGAGAAGGTTGGGGGAGGGGACCCACTGAAACAGCTGTTGGGAGACAGATGGTAGCCTCCTGTCAAGGCCATCCAGCGTGTTCTTTAACGTGCACAGGGTATGGCTCTCCCGCACACGGGCCACGGCTTAAGGTCCCATCCGAAGGACGGCGGCCTTTCCAAGCCCATCGGTGTCCCCCATTGACTGTGGGCAGGGTGCGGAGTTTTGCAGAGATAAGTCTCAATGCTGACCCAGCTGGGACTTGAACCTGAGAACTGCAGATTACAAGACTAGTGCGCTACCGACTGAGCCACCACTGCCCATCTTGGATATGGAAGCAAAACAGACTTCCTTGCTATGGAAATCAGCAGTCGGTGGAGGACAATTTCCCTTCCGCTAAAATCACTGAACAGTTCATCCCCATACACCCCCTTCTGAAAGAACATTATATTTTTCCATTAGGAGTTTTTATGTTTATATTGAATGATTTTAAAGGTTTGCTTCCCCCCCCCCCACTTCAGTACCTTGGCTATGCCAGACAACATAACACTATTTTTTTTTGCTTTGGTGCACAAACCCTTCTGCACTTAGCCAAAATTGCTAAACTTTAAAACCCAAGGAAAAAAATTGATAATGTTCAGTAAAAAAAAGCAGCCTAGAAAGCTTTTTTTTTCTATTTCATAAGCAGTTTAGAAAATCCTATGAATGTGAGGTCCCAATCGCTTTGTACAACACTGGTCATGTTTAAAATATACAATACTAAAAAGAATCATTAAAAGAAATAAAAATCATATTTCAGGTTGAATATTATACTATTCGGGAGGAAATTTCCTTTTGATTAATATATAATTTAGCTATTTTTATTCATCAGGTATTCCAAAAGGAAACCTTAATTGTATAGAGCGATCTTTTTTTTTTCCCATATCACATTGAAAAAACTTTTATTAAAATCAATATGCTTGTAAATTTGTTTATATTATTTATTTTCATAAAATTCGTAATTAAATTTTGTTTAATTTGGTATATAACATGACCTATTTCCATTGATTGGTTATTTTTTAAAAAAAATTCTAAAGTTGACTTGTTTATCTGACTCATCACAATTGGCTAAAAGCCTGGAATTTTCTCAAAGTATGGAACTGAGAAAAAAAATTACAAAACGGGAGAAATATTTACTTCAAACCAAAAAAATAATTTTTTTCGCTATTCAGAAATAGCCTTTTATCTATGTGAATTATAATCATTTCTGTCTATTAGATTTTTTTAAATAAATTTTTATTTGTGTTGCCAGATGCATTTTTTTACTACATGACTCTAAAAAGGTCCTATTAAAATAAAACTTGTCGTCTTTTTTTGTTAAATATTTTATTTTCAGAAAATTCAGAATTTAATGCTGATTAATTTGGCATACAACATCTATAATTCTTTTCATTTGTTATTTGGCAAAAAAGTTTCAAAGTTAATATGTTTTGGCTGAGCATAAGGGAGAAAATAGCTTGGCCTCTGGATGGAAATCAGTTTTTCAGGATGGACACTGGAAGGATTAATAAACAATCATCATTTAAAACAGAAATTTTAAATTTCATCTTCTTACATATATCAGTTATGAAAAAAAAAAAGGTTTATATTTTACCTTGAGTTTATAGGTTTATATTGGATCTTTAGAAGATATTTTGCGATACATTTAAGGCCCTGGATAGCTCAGTATGGAGGCCCATTTCCATACTACTTATTGCTTTCCACTGAGTAAAATCATCCATACTCATTACTGTGATATGGCAAAATCAAACTGCTACCCAAATTAATGCCAGGCTGGCTGAAATGGAAGTGAGTGGCAACTTCAGTCATGCAACTCTTTTACATCTATCCCAATTTGCATGCTCTTTGTTGTAACAGTTAATTGTCATGTATTTTCTTCTTCTGCTTACAAAATTTACATGTACACTATATTTCATGTTTTTTCCTTATATCTTTTCCAGATGCAATGCTATCCTTTAATTTTGAGCACTAATATATAATTACTGGCTTAAAAGTTCTATATCTGTATACACAGCGGAACACAACAGTCAAGCCAAACAGATAACACCTAAATATCATCTGTAAATTGCCAGTTTGAGATAACGTAAGTGCATATGTGCCTTAAGGTCTACAAATATATATATGATACAATACTGTCATAGATGAATGAAATGGAATTTAACCACAGGTTATTAGAGTTATGTATACTACAATTTTAGCATCAATAGTAGGTAAGTATTTAGCATACAATTATAAGTATTATATTATTTGTCTAAGTAAGGTACAATAAATGTCATGACAAACAAGTGTAGAAGGTAATATCGCTGTAGAAAGTGAAATTGTGCTTTGAAGATAAACAATTCAGAGTCCAATGGGCTAAATCAAGCTGAAAGTTCACAAACTTGTCACAAATTATGCACAATTTGAAGAAGTTAGACACTTATACCTGACCAATTACCTTACAGAGGTTGAAAAGGACAACCCAAAGGTCTTTTTACCTGACCTATTAACTTACCGAAGCACTTTCATGTACCTTATTAGTTGTAAAGTACCAACACATAGGTGTACATATCGATATCAGATAATGCACTATGAAAACGGATAGTCAAATTTTATATACTTCAGCGTACTACTTTTAATATTATAATTTTCTAAGTTGAATTTTAACAGTCTAATACAATCGTATCAAATTGCACAGAGTTAAAGAATCAACAAAGAATTACTGTTCTCTTCAGAGGCTGTGGTTCCGTTGTGGGCCAACGGATTTCATGACCCAGGAGTTTGGTCACATTTTCTCAAGGCAAGTGAAAGAAGATGTCATCGACTATTTTATAGGTCTGGTGCTCTGCTAATTTACATGACAGCTTATGTCATTTTCGAGTGAAAGTGAATAATCCTTAAGTAATAGTTTCCAATGATGATGGCAAGGGGGAATATTTGTATTGCATAATGTATTTTGATTAATGTTAATGATAAAGTTTTCAGTGTACGCTAACCAAAATTTGGTGGGTGGAGAGATAAATATATAGGGGTCATGTATTATAGTGGGTAATTTGTGTTCGATAATGGTTTGTGCTAATGCAGTGGTTGGTTTACGCTTTTTGATGTCAGAGTCAAAGTCTTATTATCCCGATCTTTATGTATGATATTGAATATAGTGTGCCTCATTGTAGTGGGGACCATATATTCATATATGGACATTATATTTTTCAAAGTGGGGGTAAGCATAGATATATAAGGAAATGAAATAGTGAATTTTGTGTTAGATTTAACAGACTGTAATTGATTTAAGGGTGGTTGCAAACTACCACTCAACTGATACTTTATGTTATAATATTGTTTTCGGATTAAGTGGAGTGGATATCTGGCATCTATGCCAATTTGATATATATAATTTAGCTCCTTAATTAAGAAGGATTTTTGAGTGCAATAATTTAGAGCTCTACAAAAATAAGCATTAAGAAATGATACCTTATATTTATGTGGTTGGGTGAATGTAAAAGGGATTAGAGTTGGTAAGTAAGTTTTAGAATTACCGCAGTAGTGATATAATAGGAAACCAGTGAATTAAAACATCTAAATACAACATGGTATCATTAGTTTCTACTTCACGGATAAACTTAATTGAAGGAAAGAAATTATTGAACATGTCAATCAACTGAACTGTTTAAGTCCATTAGGGCTGTAAGGCCAAATTAAAAAAAATATCATCGATATAATGATAGTAAAATATAGGCTTAAGTTGGCAATTTTGTAAGACATTGGATTCGATGTCTCATAATGACATCAGCCAACAAACCAGATAATGGTGAACTCATTGGTACACCTTTTTGGATATATAATTGATTATTTGCAGAAAACCAATTGTTGGCGGTGGCAAGCTCAAGTGCTTCATGGATGCTAAAATATTCATGAGCAGCGAGACTCGCCATCTCCAACCATTTATGCTTAAGCAACACAGAAGCCTCAAAAACAGGAGTGCTAGGATAAAAGGATACAACATCTACAGAATGTAACGTATATTCAGATTTAATTGGATTATTTTCAAGTTTGAGAATTAAATCTGTTCCAAATTTTATAGAATACTGATCAGGCAGAAAATATGGGCTAAAATTTTTAAAAGTGCCATTTTGAGATATGTTGGAGTATGTTGCTTGCTAATTAATGGTCGAAAGGGTTGTGTTGGTTTATGTAACTTAATTTCAGTAAACAGTTGGGGAGTGTTAGGCACATGGGGGTTACATAAGCATCACTAATGTCTTTAGGAAAAGTGGGATTATTCTTAAGTGTCATTAACTTGGCAATTACCAAAAGTAAGGGATTTTTAGTTAGTGGCTGGCATTTAAGTTCATGTAATATATTTGCTAATTTATCATTAAATTGTGTGGTGTTAAAAATCACAATTTGATTAGTCTTATCAGCCTGAAATATTTTAAGATTAGGTTTCATTTTAATTTTATTAAGAGCCTGTATATGCATACTCATTGTATAATGATATGGTTGATTATGTGAATTATTAATAGTATGATATAATTTAAATCTTACTTTTCTTTTTCCAAAAGAGGGACATGCTTAATTACTTTCTCTAATTGGGGGAGTAAAAGATGTATTTTGGGGGGAGGGGGGGGGGGTAAGCAAATTTGGGTCCCTGGTTCAAAATTTGGGTTTCATGCTCGGATAAAGGTTCATTACCCAAATTATAAAAAGTAATCAGTTTGGGGAAATCTGTAGTATGTTTCAGAGGATGTGTTCGAGCTAAAAGTAGATGTATTGTGTTTTTGCAATTTTTCAGTTAATCGCTAAAAAAAACTTAGCCAAAAGAAAATTTTATTGTGTGACATTAGGTTGGAGGCTAATTTAAAATGCTTCTGAATACTCCTGATTCCTGGCAAATACCTCTAATTTTAAAATATCTCATCGCAATAATCGAATTATTTCATAAATTATATATATCAAATTGGCTTAAATGCTAGATATCTGTTCCACTTAATCCGAAAATATTATTAAGTATCAGTTGAGTGGTAGTTCACAGTCACCCTTAAATCAACTATAGTCTATTAAATCTAACACAAAATTCATTATTTCATTTCTTTATATATCTATACTTACCCCACTTTAAAAAAAAAATGTCTGTATACGGATATATGGTCCCCACTACAATGAGGCACACTATATTCAATATCATACATAAAGATCGGGATAACATCCCATCTTCCGGAGGTGTATATTACATTAAAATATCTGACCCTCAGAAGATAATTACCCCAAGTACCGGATATGTAGGAAAGGCCTAGAGACCAATGGCACTTTGACTCTGACATCAAAATGAGTAAACCAACTGCATTAGCACAAACCATTATCGAACACAAATTACCCACTATAATATATGACCCCCATATAATTCTCTCTCCACCCACCAAATTTCAGTTAGTGTACACCGAAAACCTTATCATTAACATTAATCAAAATACATTATGTAATACCAATATTGCCCCTTGCCATCGTCATTGGAAACTATTACTTACGGATTATTCACTTTCACTCAAAATTTATGTAAGCTGTCGTATAAATTAGCAGAGCACCAGACCTATAAAATAGTCAATGATATCTTCTTTCACTTGCCTTGAGAAAATGTGACCAAACTCCTGGGTCATGAAATGCATTGGCCCATAACCAGGGGTGTAGCGAAGGACTATGTTTTTCTTTTTTTTTGGGGGGGGGGGGAGAGAAATCAAAAATTTTCCAACTCGAAAATCAAATTTTGTCAACTGAGAAAATAGTGTCCCTGTCTCAGTTTCATACCTATATTTTTGCTCCGTGGTGGTGGTGTGTATGTGTGTGTGTGTGTATATGGGGGGGGGGGGGGGGGGGGGGTTCCCAGCAATTTTCCCCCTACTCTCCTGCATTTTCACATGTATCTTCCAATTTTGCCAACTAGCCATAATTTCACAGAAATAATCCCAATTTTTTTGAATATCATCTGAATTGTAGCAAGTCAGTGTGATTAGTGTGTATTTTCCCAACTCTACTTAATTTCACAAAACCAATCCCAATCTTTACACCTCTCATAAATTTGCCAAGTCACTTGAAATTTTTAAAACTCCCCAAGATTTTGCCAAGTTGTCTCAATTTGGCCAACTCTCTTCAATTTCACAAAACTAATCCAAATTTTCACAACTCTCCTATATTTTACCAAGTGGATTCGAATTTTGTTAACTACCCTAGATTTTGCAAACTCCCCAAGATTTTGACAAGAGTTCTCGATTTTACCAACCCTCCTTAATTTCATACAACCAATCCCAATTTTAACAACTCACCTGCACTTTGCCAAGTGGTTTCCAATTTTGCCGCCACTCCTTAATTTCATAAAAACAAACTCAATTTTTTATATCTCTCCTGAATTTGCCAAGTCATTGCAAATTTTTCAAACTCCCCAAAACTTTGCCAAGTCGTCTCGATTTTGTCAACTCTCCTTAATTTCACAAACCCAATCCCAATTATCACAACTGGCCTGTATTTTATGAAGTGGATTCGAATTTTGCCAAGAGTATTTGAATTTTAGAAAGTTTCCTCGATTTGTCCAACACTTCTTAATTTCACAAACCCAATCCCAATTTTCACAACTCGCCTACATTTTACCAAGTAGATTCGAATTTTGCCAACTACCCTAGACTTTGCCAAGTTGCCTCGAATTTGCAAACTTGACTAGATTTTGCCAACACTCCTTATTTTCACAACTCGCCTACATTTTACAATGTGAATTTGAATTTTGCCAACTACACTAGACTTTGCCAAGTTGCCTTGATTTTTCCAACTTGCCGTAATTTTACAGAAAAAAATCGAAATTTTTACATCTTCCCTGAATTTGTCAAGTCATTTCGAATTTTATCAACTCTCCTTAATTGCACAGGAGAGGCACAATTTTCACAACTCCCCTGTATTTTACCAAGTGGCTTCGAATTTTGCCAACTCCCCTAGATTTTGCCAAGAGTTCTCAGTTTTTCCAACTCTCCTTAATTTCGCAAAACCAATCCCAGTTTTTACAACTCACCTGTACTTTACCACATGATTTCCAGTTTTGCCAACTCTCCTAGATTTTGCCTAGTTTTTCGAACTCCCCTAGATTTTACCACCTCTCCTTAATTTTGTAAAAACAATTCCAATTTTTACATCTCTCCTGAATTTGCCAAGTCACTTCAGATTTTGAAACTCCCCAAGAGTTTGGCAAGTTTTCTCGATTTTATCAACTCTCCCTAATTCCACAAATACAATCCCAATTTTCACAACTCATCCATATTTACCAAGTGGATTCGAATTTTGCCAACTCTCCTAGATTTTGCAAATTTGCCTCGATTTTGCCAACTCGCCATAATTTTACAGAAAAAAAACAAACAAATTTTCACATCTCACCTGATTTTTCCAAAGTCACTCAGAATTTTGCCAACTCACCATAATTTTACAGAAAAAAATCCCAATTTTTACATCTCACCTGAATTTTGCCAACTCCCCACAATTTTGCCAAGTCACTCCGAATTTTGCCAACTCCCCAAGATTTTACCAAGTCACTCCAAATTTTGACAACTCCCCAATATTTTACCAAGTCACCTGTATTTTACTAAGTGGCTTCGAATTTTACCAACTGATCTAGATTTTGCCATCTTCATTTTCCCAACTGCACTAGATTTGTCAAGTTGCCTCAATTTTGACAACTACCTTTGTCAAGTTGTCTAGATTTTGCTAACTCCCCTTAATTTTACAAAAAAAATTACAAATTTTCACAACTCACTTAGATTTTATGAAGTCGCTTCGAATTTTGCCAACTCCAAGCTACTTTTGGGGGGGAACCTCCACTCCATAGCTACATCCCTGTCTACAATGGAACCACAGCCTCTGAAGAGAACGGTAATTCTTTGTTGATTCTTTAACTCTGTGCCATTGATATGATTGTGTTAGACTGTTAAAATTCAACTTAGAAAATTATAATATTAAAAGTAGCACACTGAAGTATTTAAAATTTGACTATTCGTTTTCATAGTGCATTATCTGATATCGATATGTACACCTATGTGTTGGTACTTTACAACTAATAAGGTACATGAAAATGCTTCGGTAAGGTAATAGATCAGGTATAGGTGACCAACTTCTTCAAACTGTACATCGTTTTGAGACAAGTTTATGAACTTTCAGCTTGATTTAGCCCATTGGACTCTGAATTGTTTATCTTCAAAGCACAATTTTGCCTTCTACAGTGATATTACCTTCTACACTTGTTTGTCATGACATTTATTGTACTTCAGTTAGACAATAATATAAATGGTTGATATAATATACTTATAATTTATATGCTAAATACTTACCTACTATTGATGCTAAAATTGTAGTATACATAACTCTAATAACCTGTGGTTAAATTCCTTTTCATTATGACAGATTGTATCATATATATATTTGTAGACCTTAAGGCATGTATGCACTTATGTTATCTCAAACTGGCAATTTGATAGATGGTCCTTAGGTGCTATCTGTTTGGCTTGACTGTTGTGATGTGTTTTAACCTTACACAGTGATACAGAGCTTTTAATAAATGTGTAGTAAATAATAACTGTATAATGTAAAAATAGCAACTGTGAAAATATAATTGTATAATTACTGGTATATAGTATGGCAATAAGTGTGCAAATATAATCTCAACTAAGTTTTAACACTGAATTGTACTTATTTTTATCATCACTCACAGTGTTACTGTTGACTAAATTAGTAAATTATAATTGAGTACTGTGTATTCATAATTCAAATTTTCATTTATCTCTTAAAACTAAAATCTTGAATGTCTAGTGACAATGGAAAGCAGTATCTCACATTTTGAAAATAAGCTAAAAAAAATTAGAGTTGGTAACATTTAAAATAAATAAATCAACTTACGTTCCACAAGAAGAAGTGTACTTGTAACTAAAGTTGCAATCTCATTTTCTAAAACACATTCATAGCGCCCATGGTCTTCTTTTTTCAATTCTCTAATAGTCAAATTTCCTCCTCGAATTAACGTTCTTTCCCTTGGTAGTTTTTCTCCATCAGCCTATAATATATACATTTTTAAAATTCTAAATGTCTAAAATTGAAACAAGTAAAACATTAAATTACTAAAATTGCTAAAAAAGAACTTTCATTTTTCATAACCAGTGGTCAAGTTTTTAATATGCTTAACTTGTAGATCAAAGAGACCTGTGCTTGAGTCCCAGGTAATAAATGAATGTTTCTTTTCTTCTGTTGTCTTTCTACTAAGGACTCAGCTTCCTAACACATCATCTCTATAGCATGCTATACAGAGCTCCAATCATACCTCTGTGGTAAGCAGTTGCTTGAGGGGTAAATTATTTTTTATTAGATTCTAGCATTAACAAAACCATGGCACATAAAATAATTTTTCCAAATTTCTTACACTTATGTAGATTCTTGTGAATACAGTTAAATTTAAAACATCAATAAGGCATGGTAAAATACAGGAATTGGATAGAAAAATGGAAACAATTCCATGTTATCCCAATAGAAAATCCCATTCAGAGCTCAATAACTTCTTAAATATGATTTTTAATGAAAAATATGTCAAGAAAAATTAAAGATCTCAATTAAATCTATCTAAACCTTGATTTTAAACAATATTTGCTCAATATTCAAAGAATTATATATGCTGGAATATTTAACAGGCTACAAAAATATTGACCCCAAAATTTAATTAAAACAATAAAACAGGTGAAGAGATCAGAGTTCATAGATAATTCTACACATACTGGCCACTGAATTAGGAATCTTTATGCAGATGTATGTATATGTCACTTGTGCACATATATGCAAAATATGTGGTCATGTGCATCACCACATTATCTAGGCAACTATTTAAGATTGCTGCTCGTCAGTAATCATCAGTAGTGTTGATCACAATGGGAAAAACAAAGAATCTTTTGGGTTCGATAAAGGGCTTATTGTGGGTGCCTGTCTGGCTGAAGCAATCTGGAAAAAAGTTATGTTGTCCAACGAGTTGTGGTATATCTTGAACTGTACCGACAGTAGGCAGAGAGTTTGGCAGGAGTCCTATGAAGCAATGGACCCAGGTTGCCTTGTAAACACAATTCAAGGTTCTGGAGGCAATGTCATGGTGTGGGACACATTCTGTTGGCATTAGATTGATGGAAGGTTGGGTGTCCTCCAAGGATTATCTGAACATTGTTGCCGATCAAGTTCATCCTGCAATGTTGACTTTTTATCCAGCAGGTGACGGCTGTATCATGGATGAAAATGCTACTATCTATCACACAAGATATGTTCAGCAGTGTTCAGCAAGCATGACAGCAACTTCCACCATTTTCCCTGGCCACCACAAAGCTGGATCTGGACCCCATTGAGAATGTATGGGTCATGTTAGAAAAACAGATCCAGGAGCAAAGCCCTCTTCCATCAAATCTGAGCCAGTTATAGGACTGTCTGGTGAATGCCTGGTATGGAGATGTAAAGGCACTCTAACACCTTGTGGAATCTATACCAAACCGTATATGTGCTGTAATTTGGGCTAAAGGAGGTCCAACTTGGTATTGAACAAAAGTTTCTAATTCAGTGGCTAGTGTGTGTGGCCAAGTGCATTGTACCTGGTACTGATCTCTTAACCTGATTTAACATTTTAATTAATTTACTAAATCCATTTTTTTAACATTCTACTGGTTTAGTGTATTATCATAAATTTAAAGGTAGTTAAATTCAATATTTCAACAATGAAAATAATATTACAAAGAAATTTATGAAAAACATTATTTATAAAGAAAATAATAATATTAACAATCAGGGGCAGACAAAAATTGTTTTATACTAGTTGCTGACCCATATAAACACCTATCCCCTCCTGCATTCTACTTATTTCATATCCTTCAATAACTTTTCACCATATTGATTAAGAAAAAGCATTTTAATCAAAATAACATTTCATATAAACGTGTTGTCTCTAGCTAACAGAGAACCCGATTTTGAGTTTAAGACTGCTGGAGGAAAAATTAGTTTCCATCCAGCATATTTTGCTGGTGATATGCCAGTATGTAGAGTAAAACTCATTTTAATGCAGGTTTCAGGAGACATACACCCACACTATTAGCAACCTGCATTATTTTGTGAAATTCTGTGGGAAATAATTTAAAAACACTGTTAAACTAATATTCAATTAAAAGACCTTCTTGCTCAAAAATTAATTTAAAATAATTTAAAAATTCTCTGTCATTGAGCAATAAAATTTCAGAGTTTATCCTTCAAACTATTTGGATGTTCCAAATAGTTTGAAGGATACTCTCTGAAATTTTATTGCTCAATGACAGAGAATTTTTAAATTATTTTAAACTAATATTCTTTGCAATTTAACTGTAAAATACTGAAAAACTGACATTGCATTCTTATTTAAATGTGTTACCTTACTTTAATTGGTGTTTTAAAAATAATCCAACATTTACTTTTGCTGCAATAGCTGATGGCATTTCTTAATCACATATGTCTTAATATTTTGGACATTGAACAGATGAAGATTATCACAATCACTCTCTTGTGAATCGTCATCCAATTCATCACTTCACTGATATTATCCAATAATTTTTCTTATTTTAGGGGTTTCAAGCTCACATACTTCATTTTTGCTATCATTTTCTGAAAAATTTTCTGCTTTTCCATGGTTCTAGATTGCAACTGTAATTTCTACATCATTTTTATAGACAGCAAATAGAATTTCACCACCTTTGGGGATTCATCTTATATTTTTGTGTTTCATATTACATGCTGCTATGAATAGCCATACTAAGGTCAGTTTTTTTCCCTAAATCACCACATCTCAATGGTCATTTAGGGAGCACTGCTACTAGAACATCATGGATAAATTTTCAACAAAGTTGTTCATGAGGAAAATATATGGAATCATTTTGGGGGACATGACTAGACCTGCAGTAAATACAAATCAGTAGCTTAGCAAAGGCATGTTATAACAGGGTTTTAATACAAAATATTTCTAAAATGATAGACTGTACAATGAGAATAATTAACAAAGTAACAAATATGTTTCAAACATACTTGCTACTCCAAGTTGAAATAGCACAACAGAACTACATTGCATGATTGTGTGTGGCACACGGTGATCACATTAGATTAGAGCAGGGGTCTCAAACATGTGGGCTGAAAAGTTGTTTTGTGTGGTCTGCAAAGTCATTTTGTGCAACCCACAACCAATATGTTCTAATAAAATTATGGTAGAGAATTGTGACTGTATTTGCTTGGATCAATTGAGATGATCTACCACAGTATGGAGAATGCTGTCACATTCAGCTGAAGATGATGCCACTACAAATGAAATTTAGGTCTATGCTTTGGTACAAAAACCAAAACAACAATATAAATAATTATGTTTTGTTTATTATTGTTTTAAAAAAATGCAACTCACCATATACAAAAAGTAATCGGCTTGGTTCTTATATAATTGCTTAGAATATAATGTGGTCTGCCATATATTGAGAAGTAGCTGATTTGGCCTCTATATGATTTGAATCTGAGATCCTTGGATTAGTGAGAAATTGTATGAATGCATAAAAGTTGCACACATAGTAGGTTATGAGGGGCATTTAAAAAGTTCTTGACATGTATCTGCAGAACAAAAATCATTGCACTTACCTCAACAAAACTTTTAGTGTCCTTCAAAGTACTCCCTTCCAGTAATCTATGCAAAGTTGCAGATGTCTATGCCAATTCTGTAATGCTTGGTGTTACTCCTGTTGGAGAACACTCTGCAACTCTAAATGAATGCATTTTGCAAGGTCTTGCACCCTTGAAACGACTTTTTAATTTTTGGAAACAATCAAAAATGCTTGATGGAAAATCGGGTGAATATGCAGGATGGGAGTAGCTGTTTGATTTTTTTCCTTCTCCAGTTAGGCACTAACTTGCCAGAGCTTTTCAGAAGTTTTGTGAGCACTGGAACTGTCATGAAGTAGGAGAACATTGGCATGCCTGTTGTTGGACACTGCTCCTTCATTTCCTTAATAATTTTGGGCAAAACAATGTTCAACAGTATTATCCATTTATAGAAATTTTTATCTCGTTTTCAAAGAAAACAAGATAATAGTTTTACTTTGTGGTCTTTTTTGTTTACAGAGATAAATTAAAAATGCTTTTTACATTGGATAGTTATTGATGAAATATTATGATATGCAATTTCCGAATCTCTCTAAAGCTATAATTATGCTCTGTAGCAATGGAAATTTTTTAAAATTCCAAAATTTCAAATGAATATTGCAAATGATACATTTATGCTAGAAATTTGAAATTTTGGTCTTGGGATGTAAAGGACTTTTCAGTTTTAGCAGATAACTGTTTGCTTTTAGTGATAAATGAAAAATTGTTTTTCGGTTACATACAAATTGATAAAATATTGTGATTAACACTTTTTAAATCTTCTAAAAACTATAACTGCACCCTCTAATGGTGGAAAAATTTGCAAATACCAAAATTTCAACAAATATTGCATACGATGTATTTAAGGTAGAAATTTTAAATTTTGGTGGTGAAATATGAACGCTATGACACTTCCAATGGCAACAATGAATTGACCTCTTAGACTCGGGGGGGGGATAGACACAAATTTTTGTTTTAGCAGATAATTAGTATTAACAGTATTTAGAGAAAAATAAAAAAAAATCCTTTTTAGGGTTAGATAGGAATTGATAAAATATTATGATTTGCACTTTCAGAATCTTTCAAATACTATAATTGCACCATCTAATGGTGAAAAAGTTTGAAAATTTCAAAGGAATATTGCAATGATGTATTAATGATAGAAATACAAAATTTTAGTGGTAGTGGTGGAATGTGAATGTCATGAAGTTTCAATTGGAAACAATGAAAATAATAATTAGAAAACTCTTTTTTCAGTTTGATTGATACTAATGAAATATTATAACTCCCATTTTCCAAACATCTAGTAGTTTTAATATATATATCTTTACAGATCACTAATATGAAACAGCAGAGCTGTTATCATGTTTTACAAATAATATGTATAGAATAGAAATTTAAAAAATTAGTGGTAGTTTTTAAGAGAGATTCCACTGACAGCAATAATCTATTCACTTTTCTGAGAGAGGTATGGGAAATGCAACTTTTTAGATTTATGAATTAAAAGATGAATGCTTTTATGTTGTATAATTACTAATGAAATACTATTTGTATTTTTCCCATCATCTGCTAGCACAAATTAAAACTTTTAAGGAACGAAACAGTAGGTAAAGGAAAAACTTCATTCTCTTTGAAAATGAGATTCTTATATGTGCCAGAGGTGATGTGTGTTCTTCTAGTTTCAGATAAGGTGCCCACAACTACCACTCCTTGAGAATTAAAAAGAAAATTGTTAGCATCCTTATCCTTAAGAAAAAGTTTTTTCAGAGGATTTGGGGATATGGTTCATTTTCCACAACCCAAACATAATTGTCAATCTTTCTGGGAGATGTACAGTAAACAAACCAGGTCTCATCACCTGTGAAAATGTCTGTTAACCATTTGAGGCCACTAGGTTCAACATTTCCAGCATCTTCTTGCATGAGTCAACTCTAGACTTTTTTTGCTGTTCTGTCAGTTTGTGGGGTACCCATTTGGCACAGATCTTTCGGAATTAAATGTTAATGAACAATTGTTTCCACATTGCCAATCAATACACTGACATCTAAACATATTACCTTAACTGTGATGTGTGGGTTTTCCTTAATAAATTCACAAAGAGCAAAGATGGTTCCCTCATTCACAGCCTCCTTTGGTCTTTCTGAATGAGAGAGGTCATCAAAGCTCTGCCATCCTTCTCTGATTTACACATCCATCCTGTGTCATATGAACAATCATGATCCCCCATATACTTGTGATAAATTGGCATTTTTTTTTGTGTCATCCCCAAGCTGCATCCTTCTGAAAATGTAAAAGCTTTCCCCATCTTTAGTAGGATCTATAGCAACAACACACAGAATTCGCAGACTGAACATTACATGTCACCAGCAAAGAGAGAAATGATGATACAGTGTTTTTTTTACATGCAATGACAAGTTTAGACAAGCTTCAAACAAGTCATAGCTTGTTAATTTTGGGAGAATTAATGCAAATCTACAGACATATGTCAAGAACTTTTTGAATGCTCTCTGTAGTATGTATATAAACTAGCTATCAGCAATTTTCCTATTATGTTTCTTTTAAATTTTGTTTATTTCCATCACTCAGTTGGCTGACAGGACCCTATGGAGCAGTGGTCCACCAGGTGAAGCCCAGTGAATCTTATGACCAGTTCCCTCCTGCTCACAATAATAATAATTTGTCAATCAGCACCAAATAAAATTATGTCAGTAATAGCAAACAAAATTTTGAGTTATGTTCATTGCTCATGAGTGCTAATAGAGGATTCTTCAGCAGGCAATGATTTGTGTACACCTCCTTTACATGAATACTTTATATCCAATCAATAGTTGCAAAAGCAATTATTTAATGGGATTTATGAGAGCTATCTTTATGTTAAAAGGCATGAAATCACTCTTCACATTAATATTAAATTTTAGAAGAAAAATCACCTTGAAATAGGTGGGACCTTTAAAATTCTATATTGATGTTAAAAGTGATGAAATATTGAGAAATTTATTATCCTTATATTAATTATTGTTAGTGTTACAGAATAATTAGATTTGTCTTAGTACTGTTATCGCAATATGCATTAACAAAATTTTAATTTTGACTTAGGAAATACAGTAGATTCTGGTTAATTGGGACACATCAGGACTAGAACACTTTGGCCCGATTAAACAGTCACCCCAATTATAAGAAGTTCCACATAAAGAGTTAAAATGGTATAAAATAAAAGACAAACTACTATTTACTGAGAAACAAAAATACAGTAAATGAATTCTGAAACAAATGGTACATATCAGAAAAAATATTTACGATTGAAACAACTTCATGTATGTATTGTTTCATGTATTTAATATTTGTATCAAATTAATTTCATGTAATTATATTAGTATCAATTTCATGCATTTAATATATGTATCAAACATGCATATATTTCTTAACAATTAATGTTGTTGGAGGAATTTATTGAGTGTATCCTGCTGTGTTCTCTTGATTGACTTTAATTGAACAAAATCAGTGCAGGTATCTAGTGCAGATATAGGACTGCCTTCATTGCCTTCCTGCATGAAATAGCATAGCAATCCAGCAATAAATTTCCTGGCATTCTAGTTAGTCACTCATTCAAGCTCAGGTGTGTCACCCTCATTACTTTCCTGGTCTTCTCATGTCTTTTGGTGTTTTGCTGCAATTTGTTCAACAATTGTGTCCTCACAATCTTCATTTTCATAGTAATATTGGGTTGGGTTGTTTTACATCTGAGTGGCATTTTTTTGCATACCATGGGCTAAATGACCAAGTCACAAGGATCATTCATTCACCAGGATTTCATATTCATCAAACCTCTTTATCAAAACTCATAAAATAAATTGCAGAAAAAAGGATGCTTCAAATTATGAATCATTATGTAGTTGAGCAGTCCCATGGCCGAGTGGTTAGCGCGCTTGGCTACTGATCTAAGGGACCTGGGTTCGAGCCCCGGGTAAGGCATGGATGTGTGTGTCGTTTTTCTGCTGAGGTCCTGCCATCCTCTCAGACCTTCTACTATGGCATATAAACTGACAGGCTCCTGTCAGACCTCTGTGGCAAGCAGCTGCTTGAGGGGGTATTTTTTTTTTTTTTTTTTATGTAGTTGTCCACTTGTTGAGCAAGTAAATAAAATAAATTACTTAGGAATCATTTTTGATGAATATTTTAGGTGAAATGCCCATATATCCCCCATACATGAAAGCTTGAGAATATCGGCGATAAAAATTCAAAAATTGAAATACGTATTAAATATGGAAACCTGTGTAATATTTTATAAAGCAATATGCAAATCTATTTTAAATTATGGAATAATTGTGCATGGAACATCTAACATAACTAACATAAATAAAATAGAAAAACTGCAGTCTATAATAGCTAAAAATATTATTCCGTTTCATTTGCAAAAAATTTATAAAACTTCCCCCGATAGATTAAAATTTTTAAATCTTTTATCCTACAGCAATTTATATAAATATAATGTAATAATTAAAAAATTTTTTGACGAAACTTACAAACTAAAAATTCAACATAACAAAAATACAAGACTTCAAAACCAAGGTTATTACAAATTGCCAAATTTTCGAAATAATTACAGGAAACATACCTCCAAATATCAAGTACCACTTATATTTAATGCTATTCCAAAAGAATTACTAAATACAGATTCTTTTAGAAGACTTAAAATGGAATGAAAAAATTATTTGGTATTTTCTAATTAGCTGATTTTTATGTGTTGTATTTTGTGGATTTATTTGATGTACACCATTTTTGTGGCTGAATGACCTATGTTTAATATAATTTATTCATTTTCCTGCAGATAAGCTATTTAGCTTTGTGGGTCAAATTGTAAATGTATTTGTATTCTTTACTCTTATAAAATAAAAATTATATTCTTTAAAAAAAAAAAGGACCTCAAAGGCTCAGAGAAGGTTGGGGGAGGGGACCCACTGGAACAGCTGTTGAGAGACAGTAGTAGCCTCCAGTCAAGTGTTCTTTAACGTGTGCAAGGTATGGCTCTCCCACACACGGGGTCACAGCTTAATGTCCCATCTGATAGATGTCGGCCTTTCCAAGCCCGTCAGTGTCCCCTACTGACTGAGGGCAGGGCAGGGAGTTTTACGGAGATAAATCTCAACACTGACCCAGCTGGGACTCAAACCTGGGAACTGCAGATTATGAGCCTGGCATGCTACCGAATGAGCCACCCCTGCCACCATAGTAACATTGAAGACTATTGTTGGTGCATACAAACTCTTTACAGTTTATGACATGTTGCACTTCCAAAATGATGTAATTTGCACTATCGGTCATATCTGGAATCTCCAAGCCTGAATGTTTAAAACCACAGTAAGCAAAACAATTTTGAATGGTCTAGCTGCTTATTTCTCACCAACTATCAGCGACTGCCCCAATTAAACGGCATGGTGTCCTAAATAAGAGAAGCAAATTCTGCTTATTTCCTCAATTTGTTTTTGTTCTTTAAGATTTGTCCCCAAATAAATGGCTGCCCTGTTTAACTGTTGGCCCAATTAACCAGAATCTACAGAATTTCATTTTGGTGCCACATGAGTATATTCTAAGCAAAATTCAAATTATACAATGAAGAAACTGATATTAAAGTATCAAGTGTAAAAATAAGGGATAGTCACAAACCTTTTATGGTGTCAATTACAATTTGAATTGATGTGAACACAATTCAGCTGTTAAGTGAAAATTAAATGCACTAGTTGCAACTGATTGATTGATTGATTGATTGATTGATTGATTGAAGGCAGTATGTAACAATTGTACTAAATAATATAATTATACTTACCCTTCTCCAAGTAATGGCTGGTTTTGGTTGGCCAATACCTTCACAAGGTAATTTTACTTCACTATCAACAGGTCTCTGATAGAGTTCCTTTGGTTTCATTGTATATATAGGAGGTTCTATTAAATATAATGTGCATAATTTTGAATTAGAATATTTTTCACAAAAATATTTATGAGTACTTGAAATTATTCTTATATATTATTCTGATATAGACTGATATGAGATGAGAAAACTAATTAACTCTATGTCTTAAATAGTTATTTCTACAGGTTTAAAGCTGTTTTCATGCAATACATAACCTCTATGGTCTCTAATGAAATGGTATTCTGAAAAGAATTATCTGTACATGGCATATAGAATATATTAGTCATCTAACCTTTTAATAACAAAATGGAATATGTTTATATGCACAATAGCATCTAATAGTGAAATATATGTTTAGTAAACATTCATTTTCATGATGGAAAAATTTTAACATGGTAGGGGAGATCATTAGGTCATTTTGATAGCATACAATATCATCCAATAAATATAGGGACTATTCTCTTCATATTCAAAGTTCTCTAACTTCAGAAAAAAAATTTTATAAAAAAAAAAAATCACAAATGCTTTGGGGAAAAAATTTTGTTGACATATGGGACTCAAAAACCCACACCTCAACCAGAAACATGCCAGAGTATTCTACCACTGAACTAAAGCCAGCTGTCTTTTTTCCACTAAGTATGACTTTTCACTCATTTCCGGTGTTTTTGGCACCTACATGACGCCATCTATAATCTCGGGTGGCAACTATTTTTTATTGCGCTGAGTAAGATGGAAATAAATAAACAAGTCACTTCATGCTATTAGCATTATTCATGATTTTCAAGTTCCTGTAAATAAATTAAAGATCTGAAACAAATTTATTTTCAACTTTTCATTTTCAACAATATTCATTTAAATGAATATAGTTGAAAAGAGTTATTGAAGCTGAAAATTATGGAAAAGAGTTATGGAATCTGAAATATTTAAAAATTATAAGAATTTACTGCAAAAGTTAATTGAAACAAATAGAAAAATTTTCGCCTTAAATGGTATAGAGATTTCAAAATTTCTGATTTAGATTATGCAGATGATTTGGCCTTGTTGGCCAAATCATCTAATGAGATGAATTCTTTCATTAGGGCTGTTGATTAGACTGGTAATAGAGTTGGTTTGGTGATAAACAGAGATAAAACTAAAGTGATGAAAATTGGTCAGGCAGGTGGTGCTTCAGTTGCTCTGAATGGTTGCATCCTTGAGCAAGTGTCTCATTTTAATTATCTTGGGAGCTATGTAACAGATGCTGATGATGTGCGGCACGTGATTAACACACAGATAGGGATTGCTGCTGGGACTTTTAAGAATCTATGGAGAGTGTGGAGAAATAGGCGTATACACCTAAAGATTAAAATTAGGTTGTATAATAGTTTGGTTCTTTCTAGGGTTAGTTATGGTAGTGAAACTTGGACATTTTGTAAACAAGATAACAAAAAACTAGATGTTTTTGATTCTAGATGCTTACACAGTATCTTGGGCATTAGGTGGTTCAACTTTGTAAGTAATGATGAAGTAGGCAGAGACAGTAACCTCCTTTAAACAGCATATTGTGCAGAGAGAGACTCTGTTGGTTTGGTCATGTTGCCCGTATGGATAATTATAGATTAGCGAATAGGGTTATGAACAGTGTGCCTAAAGGTCTCAGAAAGGGGGGGAGGAGGACATAGGATTCTGTGGGCATACAATGTCAAACAGGACCTTGTTAGAATTGGTGTACAGTGGCGAGATACAGCAGATATAGCTCAGAACAGATATGCTTGGAGAACTAAATTGCACAATCTGGTACAACCTCTGTAGCCCATGGCTCCTTGAGGATGATAATGATAATGAAAATGAAATAGAAGGCTTAACACAATTCTGCAGTTGTAGCCATGCTGAAAATCTAAGCATGAGTGCTGGAATATTAACAGGAGGCTTGTAAAATTAGGGTATGCCCTAATTTTACAAGAATTTGAATTTTTACTCAATTTTACAGCTGCCAAGATTACAACTGTTTCCGTATTTTTATACAGCAACAAGGCTCTGTTGATAAAAAGAAACATGAGTAGAACATCAATGTTATTTTGTGCTTACCCCGGCTTGGGGGTCAATCCAACCCCGCCTTGTTTATGGAGACATGATGGATGACTAAACATCATGTATCATAAGCAGCGCATGATACCAATATCTCACAACTTCTTGCATGATATGAACATTCTACCTTGGCCAGAAATCCCCAGTTTATTACTTTGCTTCTATTGAGATTTTCTCCACTAACCCCTGCTCTGCCCTCAGTGAGAAAGATATACTGTAAGTATAAAAGTCCATTGAATTGACATAATCCTATGTGCAAGAGAACTATGCTCAAGTGGTATCATCCTAATTTATTAAAACTGGGTTTTGTAAATTGTAATTCTCATTTTTCTATTATTTTTAACCCACAATGACATAAACACATTTAGGGAAATCATCTTTTTAAGAGTATGTAAAAGAAAGGAGAAACACAATTATTCCCTTTATACACATATATTTGTTTATTATCAATACCTGTAATTTATATTATTTTATATTACTTCAAATAATTTTTCCCTTTTTTAAACGACTGGTTTTGGCAATCAATAATATATTTAATTAGTTTGACCAAAATGACTGGAACACATTACTGTCCTGTGCAAATTAAGGAACAGGATGAATGTATCTTGATGAGAAATTTCCTTTTGTAACAGTTGTTCAGTGGATTCTCTTTCCAACTCTAAGTAGTTATGCCTTTTGTGACCTAGTTATTTAGGCCATATGTGCATCGCTCTTGTGTTGCTCAGAGATGAAACAATCCAACCCAGATCTGTTGACAATAAAATAAATTTTTTGACATGGACAAACTATTAGAAATGTGAAAGAACTGTTGTTGGACTGCGCTGAGTCATCATGGTACTAAATACCAGAGGAAGATTGGATTGGATTGTTTTACCTCTGAGCGGCACTTTTTTGCACACCATGGGCTAAATGGCCAGGCCACAAGGACCCTGAAGGCTCAGAGAAGGTTGGGGGAGGGGATCCACTGGAACAGCTGTTGGGTCACAGATGGTAGCCTCCCGTCAAGGCCATCCAGCGTGTTCTTTAACGTGCACAGGGTATGGCTCTCCCACACACGGGGCCACGGCTTAACGTCCCATTCGACGGAGGGCGGCCTTTTCAAGCCCATCGGTGTCCCCTACTGACCATGGGCAGGGTGGGGAAATTTTGCGGAGATAAATCTCAACACTGACCCAGCTGGGACTCGAACCTGGGAAGTACAGATTACGAGCCTGGCACGCTACCGACTGAGCCACCCCCGCCCCACCAGAGGAAGAGATCCAATATTGTTCTGATAGAATGCTTCATCATGTGTCATGATGTATTGTTACTGGAGGTGCTCACACATCCCATTAAATCACCTCCCACATCTGAAGCACTGCCTCTCAAGGCATCCCTATGAGCTCAAGTACATCACAGGACTTTTGTCATCTATCCTTTATTCTCAGCATACATCAAAGAAGTCATAATGTGTGACTGGTACTAGGATTTACTTCAGGATTTCCTACAATATGTAAAAAAAAATCGAACCCTATGAATTCCAGCATAACAAATGGTAACTTTGACTTGATTCACAATTTCTGCTCAGCACAATTGTACACATGGCAACAGCAGGAATTTTTTTCGTGGGGTAAAAAAGTTACCAATGTTGAATACAATTATTATTAATATTGTGATCATTTACCATATATTCAAAATAAATTCTTTCAGAGAAGGCAACTGCCCCTCTGGCCCCCCCTCCCCACACTGGTACCCATGCTTGTACTATGGAGCAACATGCATCAGTTTGAGTGTTTTATTTCTAAACAGCATTTTTATGCACACAATGGGTAAATGGATAAGTCCAAATGTCTCAGAAAAGGCTGAAAATGGGGTTCTACTGGACAGATGTTAGGAGGCAGATGAAAATCTTCCACCAAGGCCATCCAGTGTGTTCTTTAACATGCAGAGAATATGGTTTGCATAACATCACATCCAACAGCCTTTCTTGACCCAATGGCATCTGCATGTATGACTCAATGGTGCATGTATGTATCCAATGGTGTCTGTATGTTTCTTGGTAACGCATTTTTTTTCTTTTAAATTGAAGTCAAGATGGAGATTAATGGAGAAAAATATCAATGCTGGTGCAATTGGGAATCAAACCTGGGAACAGCAGATTACAAGCCTGGTTCACTAGTGACTAAGCCAACTCTCACCCATTTGCATCAGTTTTGCGACACAAGGCAACAGTATGTTGCAATGATAAGTGAAGTTTTGGTGTCATAATTGACCAACATATAAACCTGTGAAAGTTTCTTCACAAATTATAAAGTCTTAAGAAAAATTTCCCTTGTTTATGGAAAGTGAAATTAAAGAATACAGTGGCAGGAACTGATGGAACAATAAATAAACTTGTGGAAATTTTAAATTTGAACCTGATGCAATAAAAGATATAATTGGCAAAAAGTTACACAGTTCATACAACTTTCTGCAAAGAATTTAAAAAATGCAAAATTGAAAGGTATTCAGAACTGGTGCTAATGATGTTTATAACTAAACGTTTTAAAGAGCTTAGCTTGCTTAGCTTTAACGATTCCTTCAGCGATATTTTTTCTTATTTTTATTCCTTTTTAAAATCATGCCCAAGGCATGCACCAAACCAAGATAGGCAATGGAATACAAATTTTTTAGAAAACATTAACCATATTAGGGGACATCAAATGATCCAGAATGTTCAAGGAAACAAAGTCATGCCACAGTAAAAGTCTTAGAATGTGATGCTTGATAATTTAAATTTGATAAAATATGTGTAATGCTTGAGAAATTTAGGCTGACTTGTCATTTATTTTATTCTGGTCTTTTTTTTTTTTCAGAAAAAAATTTCTAAAAAATTTTAAATTTTAGAAAAATGCCTGACCAGTTTTAGCTATATGAAACAAGTTTTTTGGTAATACAATTTTTTCTTTACCGTCAGTTAAGCTCTTCCACCAATTATAACACAAAATATTTTTACATTATATTAAGAATTTGAAAGAGTTTTATTACAAACATAAAACAAAAATATTTTTTTTGTCAAAATAAATAAAAAGCACATAAATATAGTTTATCCCAAAGTAAAGCAGCATAGCACATAAAAATTAATTAGGGAATATTTTAAGTTCTAAACAAGTTTAATATTAGAGTCTAATTTAGAGATGAAGATCTATCTAGTTTGACATCAAACTAATATTGTTCCATTTTCCAATATCACAGTGGTCTTAAAAAATACTGCTCAGTAATAGCTTTATCTGCTAATACATAATGAACAAAAGTGACAACAATGGGAATTTTTATGATTGACGTGGTAGGGTTATTTCTGCCACTATTTCCTCACCTCTAAGAAATGGGGGGGGGGGGGAATTTTACTTTGGCCAAACAACTTTTATAAACAGCTGTATTCCAAATTGCATTAATTGCTTGGAACAATGCAGTCAGATGAAGGGTTAGCAGAAATATTTAGTTTTGCAGGAGTGAAGTCTGTTCCCACAACCTCCAAATAATATCTCAAGTATTTTCATTCTCTGAGTACACCCCCAAAGCCCCATTACTAAACTTTCTGTAAATAATACTATGAAGACATTTCTATAATTGTCTGCTTTTTAACTTGTTCTGAGTTTTAAATATATTGAGTGAGTTACTACAATTGAATGATGTTTAATGCTCTAGCTTCTCTAACTTTTTAAACATTGAACAAATATTGTAAATCAGGATTTAAGCAATATTCATTTACATTTTTATCTTCAATCTCATTTTTTAATTAAAGGTTACTGTAGAAATAATGAAACTTCAAATTTGGTCTGCTAAACATGTAAGTGTTAATATACTTTTGCTAATATAGTGTATTTATATATATACATTAACTTTTAAAACATGTTGCATTCTAATTTTTTCTCTTGAGCAGAGTTTTGAGATCTTGAATAGAATTAAATTAATGATTAACAATCTTTTGATTTTTCTGCTAAATAATGCTAATTATACTAAGAGAAGATCCTTATTTAACTTTATTAGCAAGATTAATTGCTTTGTGCCCAAGATATCCATCAGAATTTAATGAAATAATTTATATGGTAATGACATAAGCTAAATGATTAAGTGACTAGCAACTACATATGACATGTACAAGGCCATTCAAGGTTATGAGTTGCAAAAGCCATACAAGTGATAGTGGAGATCTAATGTACCCATTTCATTTCCTGATGATGAGGATGCAGTGATTGCAGATCTCTATTTCCTTTATTTTCTTCCTTATATAAAAAGTAGGAAATTAGAGCCAACTGTAATACTGAGATACATATCAATGGCAGCAACACCAATAGTACAAATACTTATTTGGAAGTTGCTCTCTTACAGCATATACACTGACTAACCAAAAAAATAAACGTGTGGAGAGGGACTTTTTTCACAGTGTAAGAAATGTATATTTATTCATGCATTCAAAATTAACTTAAAGCTTTTATTTGAAAAATAATCAGAATTTTTTATTACTGAGGAAACATTTCTCAAGAATCTGCCTGTGAAAAAATCTGATTCATACATCCCCTACCAATTCTGATCCACACTGCTCATCATGCAATTGTTTATTCAACCAGATTCTTAATTATATTAAGCACAATTATGAAAAGCTGATTGCTGTTCCAGGTAAAGACCTGGAACAGAAAGTAGGCTGATACCCCTATAATCAGACCAAGAACTGCATACACCTTTTTTTGAAAAATAGAGATAATAATAGCTCTGGTAAAAATCCTTAGGAACAATAACTTTATCATAAAAGATATTCAAAATTTCAGTCATCCATGTGGTAACCGAAACATTCCCAGCTGTAAGCATTTCAGTAGTAGTTTCATCTACTCCTGGGATTTGAGTGGCTTAAATTCAGATATAGCCAAAATAACTACAGACTGTGATACAGGGTCAACATTAAAGCCAGTAATGTATCTATCATCATTACAAACAATGGAAGTAGAACTAACCACACTGTTTAGAACATCACTGAAATTCTCAGCCCACCTAGCCACAACAGAATCCTCATCTTCTATAACCTTACCTTGTTTATTCTTCAGTCCCTGTATACCTGTCCATTTTCTACCACACAAAACATTATCTGGTACAGCTCTCTGCTGTTGTGCTGTCTAACTGCTTCCTCAGCTTTGGCAGTCATGCATCAAGCTAAAGATTCTTATCAGCTGCTAACTAATCCTTTACACATTAATTAAGCTATTTTAATGCTTTCTATTACAACTAATGGGGTATTGATTAAGGCTATTCCTGCAGTGCTTGTGATGGTTCACCCATTCACTTTTACTTTTCCTTAACCAGTTTTACTTTATTTATGTTATAATTATTATTTTGGGGCATTATATTTCAGTTGGATCATCATTTCACTCTGTCCAAACTGCTAGAAGAGTTGTGCATGTGCAACTCTGAGTTTTGATTGACAGCCACTAATGGGTTTGGTTGGGTTGTTTTACCAAGAGCAGCACTCTTTTTCACACCATGCACTAAATGGTCAGGTCACAAGGACCCCGAAGGCTCAGAGAAGGTTGGAGGAGGGAACCCACTGAAACAGTTTTTGGGAGACAGGTAGTAGCCCCCCGTCAAGGTCATCCAGTGTGTTCTTTAATGTGCACAGGGTATGGCTCTACCACACACACATGGCCACGTCTTAACGTCCCATCTGATGGATGATGGCCTTTCCAAACCCATCACTACTGACTGTGGGCAGTTTTGGGAGATAATGCTCAATGCTGACCCAGCTGGGACTCAAACCTGGGAATTACAGATTATGAGTCTAGTGCGCTACAGATTCATTTTCACTACTAATGGGCATGCATTCTATTCACTGCTAATGGGCATGGAAGGACACATCCCCTCTTATGAGATAGCTAACACAAGTGCACATTCATCAATTTATGCAAATGTGCTTTCCTAGTGTGCAACACATGTATCAGTTGCACCCCACATTTAATGTAAGTGATGTTAGGTCATGTAGTTAGTAATGAGACAGAAGGTCAGAATGTTAGAGTGTGAAGAGAGCTAGAGGTCAGCGGAACAGAGTTTTTGAGCTCAGAGTGGAGCTCCAACTCTTAGAGTGAGCAGAGTTGCTCATATAATTTTATAAATTTTATAGAAGGAAGTTTCACTTTGCTGAGTTTAGATTTTTGAAAATAAACTATATTTATTTAATGAAATAGTATATGGCATTCTAATTTTTTCTCTTGAGCAGAGTTTTGAGATCTTGAATAGAATTAAATTTAATGATTAGCAATCTTTTGATTTTTCTGCTAAATAATGATAATCATATTAAGAGAAGATCCTTATTTAACTTTATTGGCAAGATTAATTGCTTTGTGCCCAAGATATCTAGAAATAATTAACATAGAATTTTTGGATCTGTTACAAAGTACATAGAAAATAAAGTGGCACACTGAACACAAGAACTGTATATATTATAAAATTGCATGTTATTTAATGTGATTGTTAAAGTTTAGCTAACAAATTTTTGAGCTCATTAGTTATATTAATCATAGTTTTAATAGCAGCTTAAGCCAAAAATTTTTGTTGAGCAAGAAATTAACTAAGGTATTAGTCAAAGGTACTGAAGTTTCAGTGCAGTTATTGCTGTTTCAGTGTAGTTATCAGTGCAGATAATTAAGATCTTTATTGCATTTATCTAAAGATTAGAAGTATCCAGACACACGATAGATAAACATTTTGATACGCAAGTTTATTGCAAGCTTAATATAGCTTTAGTATTGTTGTATAGCAGTATCTTTGAGCACTGCTCAAAATAAAAAACATTTCAAAATTTCTAAAATTCAAAATTTTGGCAGATCACTAAAATGTCTGCTAGTAATATGGCCAATTAAGTTATTATGACTCCTGACTTAGAAAAAGCAAAAGATAGGTTGCAGGATGTGATGATTGAAGCAGAGATGTTAATAATCTGCTTAGAGCCTCGGGAGAAAGGGGTAATAACAACCCCAAAATTTGCTGACAATGCTATGTCAGCTCATAACATATAAACTTTGAACATAAAGTTCCATCTTTTGTTCCATCAGAAGCAAGTGGTAGAATGAACAGAATATTATAAACTGCCTCAACGACGAATTGCCAATCCATTTATTAACTGTAGTCCATCTGTTAATTGGTCTTTACCTAAGACAAGGTTCGATTGTTTGAAATGTCCATCATCATGGATGTTCAAAGTCCATGGAAGAGCATTTCCATTTATATGAAGTGCCCAACAACAAAAAAGTGGTTTGCACAGTATCTTGTTTAAATGGATGTGCTAAGCAATGGTGGAATAACATAAGATGTCATCATGTAACAATATTGAGAAAACTTAAAAAATGAACTTTTGAAAATCTATCCACCTTATGATGATTTTACACATTTGGCCAATGAATTATTTTCATGAAGACAAAAGGAAGGAGATGATATCGAAACATTCATCTAGGGTACAGTAGTTATACCAGCTGTATGATACTGATGCTGCCAAAATTGACATAATAAACTGTATTATGTCCCAGTTAGTATTGCCTTTAAGATAATTTTTAGAAGTGAGAAATGTAACTTCAATTTGAACTTTATTTAGTCAGATTGGCTCGGCAAATACACTGCAAGATGAGAATCTGCAAAAGCAGCATTAAATCAACAATGGATGCAATCCTTGCCAAAGCAGCGATACAAGGTATAGAGTCTCACAAAACGACTCCCACATGACTGGAAGTTACATGGTCCAGATAGTTTGCACTGAATGCACCTACAATGATGCAGAATGAGAGAAGTAGAGTTTATGTTCCGAAACAAGTGTCAAATGATAAAATTAGGACAAAAACTGTTGCTACAAATAAAAGAGAAACTTCATAATGTAATTTTTATGTCCAACTAAGGCATATTGAAAAATTCTGCTACAGAAAAAACAGCAGTTTGGGAAACTTACATTAGGATCTTTGATGTGAAAGGCCAAAGTTCTTCAAGAAAAGCCTTCTTTAATAAATTAAGTTTTGTCCCTGTTAGTACCATCACCATAATGTCGTCATGGAATAGAATACTGGGAAATTTTTTAAAATGTATTCCATGACATTATTAAAGTTTT
This sequence comes from Ryuthela nishihirai, assembly GCA_038380435.1. Lineage (NCBI taxonomy): Eukaryota > Metazoa > Arthropoda > Arachnida > Araneae > Heptathelidae > Ryuthela > Ryuthela nishihirai. The sequence goes on from JAWZYU010000009.1 coordinate 54,473,746, forward strand.
CCCAATATTCTAGAATTATCTTATGTGAAGCTTTGTCATGAAAAAAAATGAATTCACAGATCGCATCGATACAGGAGCTGATCTTTCATGTCTACATGAGAAAGTTTTGGATGAAGTTAGCCGAAGTTGTGAATTGAAATTGCAGCCATGGTCCCATGGACCTTTGAACTTATCTTGTAGTTCAAAGCAGTGTGTTAAAAGGAGTTAATTACACGGTGATACATTATACATATTTAATCACAATCTACACTGTTAAAATTCAAGTAGCTCTTTTGCTCTAGAGCTTATTTTACATTACATAGTTGCATTCTACAACATGTACAAGCTTTAGCTTATTGCTATTAACACATATACTTTTCTACTAAAGAAACTATAAGTGTTATTTTCTGCTACTAATTTGAGTATTTTAAAGTTCTTATATACTCACAAATAAGTTGCATTGAGTTGTTATACTGTGCAGTAGATTTCTTGCAAAAGCTGGTTGGTACACTCAACACTTTCTGTGAACAAACAGTCCTTTATTTGCAATGCACTCAATGTTTTTGAACTCTTGATGACTCGAAATACTCGATGTTGATTCATGCTGTAGTTGAGTCACTGTTTAATTTCCAGAGACTTGTTGTTTAATCATCGATGTTTCCTCTCATTACATTGACAGGATTGATATTCAAATCCAATTTAAGTTTGCAACTTACTTTATAGTTTACCAGTAGCAGGATTTAATTTTAGGGCATTACCAAACTTTAAAAGCACTTGAAGTTAAAACACATTAAACTTTAACTGAATATATATAAACCATCATCCAAATTATATTGACAGTTAAAACCACTGATCTTAATGCTACACGTTTCAACATACTTCCTCATATGTCATTGTCAGGCAACAGACTGACTGGAGAAGAATATATATAAGGCTGGCCCTCTAGCAGTGAGTGACATTTCCCAGCTGGTAATTATGTATACAAATGTTCCATGCTGTCGGTAGGTAGGTTACGTCTGTATTGCGTAATACTTCCTGATGTAAATTTATTATTAGGTTTTCATAAAATTTAAATGATATCTTGCAGGTGAAGAAGCAATTATTTTATAGTTTAATTTATTTATAGCTAGTTGATTTTGGATTATTGTTTGGGATAATGCCACATGACCTTTCTGATGCAAAATATCATGTTCATGTTCCATAATTCGCTTTTCTGTTGTCCAATATGTTTGGCCAACGTATTTATTTTCATTTTCTAAAATATTAGAGGGGTCATCTAACTGAATTATATATATTCATCCAGAAGGGTTATTTTATCTCAATCATTTAATGTCCGATGTTTTATGGTATTGCTAATAGTGCATGGTACCTTTAAGTTATAGGGTCATATTTTATTAATAGTATGTGAGGCCACTAATATATGGAAAGATTATAGTAGTTATTAAGTAGGTTATTAAAGTAAGGTATTGTCAATTTTGTGCAGGTGTAATTTGTGCATTAAGAAACTTAAATATATTTTGGTTTTGAATTGATCTTATGAAATGATCCAAGTAGCCAGTTTGAATGCCTATTTCATATATGAATCTTAATTCATTGGCTAATAATTGGGAGTGTAGAACAGTATTGGTATGCTTGTAAAAAATATGTATTAAAAGCAGCTTTTTTATATTTTGTAGGGCGAGTTGAATCTGCAGGAATGAGATTGGGGATATATGTAGGTTTCCTATATACTGTGGTGTCACATTGTTCATTCTTAAGTATTAAGTTTATGTATAAATATGCCAATTTTCCTTGTTTTTTTTATTCATGAGTAAACTGAATGGAGAGCATAATACTATTGAAAGTTGTGATAATTCAGTTTATCCCTGCAACCCCTTCCTTTGAGAAATAAGATTTATTGCCTTATCACTCAAATGATTTTCTCTCCTCTGCTCCCTTTTTACCCAGAACAATAGTGCTAGTTTCAAGAATAACTTGTTTTGAATGGTCCTATTCTTCTTCAATCTTAGTTGTTTGCAAACAATTGTCACAATGATTAAATAACTAATCATGATAAACTTTGGCTATTTCTCAGTCTTTTAGAGCTTCAGTCTTAAAGGCAATTCCTTTAACCTTAGCACATTTCTTAAGCTTCAGTTATAAGCACTTGTAACAAAGAAATGATAAAATCCAGTTTCAGTTCCCTTATATGACCTGGTGTTTCTAATACAGCTGGCCCATTTGCTGTTAATTAATACTTAATCAATTATATTCCTATGCAACCCATCAGAAAAAACTATATGTATATTTCTAAATATTGCTGTGTTTGTAGTGCTAGTTATTATCAAACTATTAAGTTTGTTTACACATACAGGAGCTGTTCCCCATTGCAACTACTGATACTAAAAAGGTTATCACTTGATTCGGGTTATAATACTTGTATCCTACTAAAAGGTCAGTGCCAATGCCCACTTTAGTATTAAAATCACCAGGCACAAGAGTAATATCTCCTTTTTTGATAGAATTCAATATATCATGAAGTCAACCATAAAACCTCTTCATTCCCATTAAGTCCTCAGTGGGAACATAGCTAGAGATAACATTCAAGTCTTTAATCCTGTTTAAAATTCAGCTGCAAGAAATCTTCCCATAATGTAATCATATCCTATAAAAGCATCACTGTCATTTCTGATGTGAAGCAAACCTATATCCTGCAGGTATTTGCTATCCTCTTGCCCGAAAAGAGAGAAATGAGTTGGGTTGGGTTGTTTTACCTCAGATGGGCACTTTTTTGGTAGCCTCCCATCAAGGCCATCCAGTGTGTTCTTTAACGTGCACAGGGTATGGCTCTCCTGCACACGGGGCCACATCTTAACATCACATCCAATGGACGGCGGCTTTCCCAAGCCCATTGGTGTCCCTTACTGACCATGGGCAGGGTGGGGAGTTTTGCGGAGATAAGTCTCAATGCTGACCCAGCTGGGACTTGAACCTGGGAACTGCAGATTATGAGCCTGGCATGCTACCGACTGAGCCACCCCCATTCCAGAGAGAAATGAAAAATTATTTTTAAGTATCAGACCTTTGCCTGCCCATTTGGTTTCTTATAAGCATATAATTGTCCAGTTTAACATTGGAAATACCATGTGAGGACACCAGAGAATAAACTATTTGAAGTCTTCCACTGCATGTTTGAAAGAGATGGAGTCCTCCATTCCATGTAGCAGTGGAAAGAAAATGGTTTGTAGAAGTTTTAAATAATGTATGCTTATTGAGAGATGTAGGACCAACAATATCAAACAGTTCCCTAATTACAGGAATAGAACAAAAACTTGTTTTCCTATTACAAAAAGCTTTAGCATCTACAGTTGTAGAAATTTCAGACATCACCTTTACATATAATCTTTTCAAGAACCAGAATAAAAAAACTGGCCCATCTGAGGCACATCATGTGATGGTTCACCAATTCACTTTTACTTTTCCTTAACCAGTTTTACTCTACTTACGTTATATCATTTTGGGGCTTTTATTTAATTTGATCCATTATTCTCCCCACCCATACTGCTAGAGGAGTTGCAATTGTGCAACTCCACATTTTGATGACAGAAGGGCGCACCTGCTTACGTCATTGCTAGCATGAGTGCATGATTATGATTTATGTAAATGTGGCTTCCCCAACGTGACGTGCAAGCATCACAGTTTTGCACGCCAGAGATGAATGGTAATTGATATTAGGTCACAGAGTCAGAAGGTAGTTGTGTGAGTTGCTCAGTGAGGAGCAAGATTATTTTGAGAACTATTGCTTTTTGGTGAGTCTAGATTTTGAAATAAACATTATTTATTTAATGAAATTGATTTGAATTTATTTTTTCTCTTGAACAGAGTTTTGGTTTAGAAGCATAACGTCATATAAGTAATTGTTTAATTAACAATCATTAAGTTCTTTTTTTTTAACACTAATATAAAAATAAAGAACTTTTATTTAATTTCTTGGCAAGATTAATTGCCTGGCATCTGAAATTATCTTCTACCTGACAAATTAAAATTAACATACTTTATCATCATTAAGGTCCACAGAAGAGAAAATGGGCTGTGGAGCATTACAATTGCTTTAATTTTCAGTTCATCCTACAGTTTAGGGTGAGCAATGTTCCTAGAAGGAACTTTTCAGGCATTTGCAATGACCTGTCTGATCACAATTATCCAGCAGCTGATATAATCCTGTGCATTTGTTCATTTGGAGCTGGAAACCCAGAAAAATAGGAAACATATTGGTAGATTTTATCTCAATAGAGGCCAACAATGCAGGAAACTCGGGATCCTCAATCATGATAAAAACAGTGTCTGGTGGTTTCAAAAAGTTATTGAAAGCATGGCTTAAATCGAAGGCATTTCCACCTACCAACTATCTCTAATATTTTTTCTGCTTTCTTACATGATATGCAACACTTAACTTTGACTCATTACTTAATATAATGTTCAATAAAAACTGTTCGGGTTATTTTACCTCTGAGCAGCACTTTTTTGCATACAATGGGCAAAATAGCCAGGTCACAAGGACCCTGAAGGCTCAGAGAAAGTTGGGGGAGGAGACCACTGGACAGCTTTTAGGAGACAAACAGTAGCTCCCCCATTATGGCCATCCAATGTTCTTTAATATGCACAGGGTATGGCCTCTTGCACACATGCAGGGCCACAGCTTAATGTCCCATCTTATGATGACAGCCTTTCCAAGCCCATTGGTGTCCCTTACTGATCATGGATGGGGAGTTTTGTGGAGATAAATCTCAATGCTGGCTCAGCCAGGACTTGAACCTGGAAATTGCAGATTACGAGCCTGATGCACTACTGATTGAGCTACCCCCCTAATACAAGCTGTAAGAGCACAGAAAATGATAAGTTATATGATTATAGTAAATTCCTTATTTACTTAATGTGTTATTACTATTGCTTATGAAAATATGATCCATACAAGTATTTGCAGTTTGTCTCTCTACTGTTAACATTCACAAATGTATAGGTCTTTACTAAAACATAACATTTGCATTCCCATAATTTAATATTATAAAAAAACTCTTAAAAAATAAATCTGATTTTATATATGTAACTAATCTTCTACACATGTGAATATCTACATTAAAAAGAAACATATCCATCTGCTTTGTACAGATCAATTCCAAGTTTCCAAATCTCACTATGAATAACATCAATATTCATATTAACACCTTCCAAAATACATTTGAAATTCATCAAAATGCTTTCTCATACTTCTTATCTTATACGTATATAATTATGTTATTATTATTACATTCTTTGAAACTTTTCCACTAACTATTAGTAGCTAACTACTTTTCCCACTAACTCTATTAGTTAAGTGAAACTTAGTTAATATTTACAAAAGCAATAATTTTTTTTGCATAAAAAGTATTTTGTTTTTTGTGGATACTTTCTATAAACCAACATTCATTGTCATCCCAAGTGCATTATCTTGGATTTCTCAGTGCTTTCATTTTATTCTCTGATAAACATTAGAGACTCTGACCATGCCTTTCTCCAGCACATGATATTGTTAATCACTACAATGACTGATTTAGTACAATCTAAAGTACTATTGTGACACACACTCATCCCAAATTTGATTATTCCTTTTCTCATCTTTATATATTTCATACTGCTTCATTCCATCTCTCTTTAAATCTTCTTATCATATCCTACCAATTCCTCTAAACATCCTATAAATCTTCCACATATATTCGTGAACACCAGGCCTCTACTACTGGGCCAAACATCTCCAATAACTTGTAGACTCTTAATCTCAGGGTACTTCATCTTCCTTCAAATCACAGGCAAGGCCACACTACACAACCATGAAGCAGAAGGGAGCCATCAGAAGACCATAACTATAATACTTTTTCGTTCCGGTCAATTCTTGTGACTACCAACTTCCTTTACCTCAACGGTGAGCTAATTTTACTTCTGCTGCAATATATTGGCCTACTTTAAAAATCATCTTCATTTTCTTTATTATCCTGATTCATGCTGCAATCTAGGCAGAGTAGGGAACCAACATCTGAATTCAACTCATTAATTTTTAATTAACACTGGCTGTATGAGAGAAATTGATCCAAATCTCTGAACATTACTGCTTATCAGCCAAATCAGAATTTCACTCAGAGAGGAGAACATGCTGAAATTAGGTTGTCCTATGCTGGGATTGAACTGAGGACCCCAAGGGAATTCAGCAAGTATTGTTGAGAAGGAATGACTTAATCCACAATGCCAAGAGGCTAGCCCTGAAGAGTGTCATTATAATTAAGTACATATGCATTCCCTATCATAATGGTAGACCATTACACTATACATTTAATGCTTCAGCACTATAAATAGTATTTGCATTCTTATATTTAAAATGGTATGGAATTTATCCAACTTATTTTGCAATTTTTATTATAAATATACCTTCAATATCATGTTTTTACCTGACTTACCTATGAACATATAGAAATATTCTATAGCTTTACCTCGAACAAGAACTTCCATAACATTTGATGTTCCTGCAGTACCATGTATATTGTAAGGGGTGCACCTATACCTTCCTTGGTGTTCATGACTAACTCGCTGAAACAGTAAGGAGCCATTATTCAATGTTACAACACCAGGAGTTGAATTTGGATCAAATGGTCTTCTATCTTTTGTCCAAGTGATGAATTGAAAAGGTGGATTGGCTTGCACATAACAGCGAATAACTCCTGATAATCCCAGTGGAAGATACTGAATAGTTGGAGAGTAAGTTACACGAGCTGGATCTGAAAAAAAAAAAAAAATCTGCTATAGAAAATATCTACTTATGAACTCAAAATATATTACATCTTGATAACAACTGAAGGAAATATAAACTAAAAGTTATAATATTCATTTACATTTACACCGAAAAGAAAACATTATGACCAGCACATCTTTATGCAAATCGAAGCAACTGCAGGTAAATGATGGCACATGTGAAGGTCATGAAATAGTATAAATAACATCTGATACTGAGCTCTGATTAATCAGTGTTATTCTTGTTCTTCAGATGAGAAAGGCAGTGGACTTAAGCGAGTTTGATAAAGGCCAAATTGTAATGGCCAGACAACTGGATCAGAGAATTTCTGAGACAGCAAGGCTTGTGGGGTGCTCACAGTCAGTCATGGTTAGTATCTTCAAAAAGCGGTCCAAGGAGGGAAAAACCATGAACACCCAGCAAGGTGTGAGCCAACCATGGCTCGTCAATGCCAGAGGTGAGTGATGGCTATTCCATATGGTACAAGCCAACAGAAGGCATACTGTGGTGCAACTCACTTGTAATTTGAATGCTGGTCACAGGAGTAATTGTGTCACAACACACAGTACATCGAACCCTGATGAAAATGGGGCTGCATAGCCACTCTAAGTGCCCATGCTAACCTCGGTTCACCATTAACAGTGACTACAATTGGCATGCGAGCATCAAAACTGGACCTTGAATGATTGGAAGAAGGTCATCTGGTCTGATGAATCTCATTTCCTGTTGCACCTTGTGGATGGATGGTATGTGTGCACTGTTTACCTGGGGAAGTGTTGGCACCAGGATGCACAGTGGGATGAAAACAAGCCGGTGGAGGAAGTGAAATGCTGTGGGCAATGTTCTGCTGGGAAACCCTGGATTCAGTCATTCATGTGCAACAAACTATGATATCTAACACCTACCTAAAAATCATTGCAGACCAGGTACATTTTTTCATGGCAATGGCATTCTGCTCTAGTAGTGCCTTCTTTCAGCAGGATAATGCGCCATGTCACACTGCCCTGGATTGTTCAAGAATGGTTCGTGGAACATGAGAAAGACTTCCAGCTATTGCCCTGGGCTCCAAATTATCCAGACATCAATCCAATCGAGCAACTGTGGTTTGTGTTGTAACAGCATATCTGATCTGTGTTGGCTCAACCACGTAACTTACAAGAGTTAAAGTATCTGCTGGTAACATGTTGGTACCAGATACCACAAGACACCTTGAAAAATCTTATAGCAACTATGCCTTTCCAAGTATGAGGCTGTTTTGGTGGCATGTGGAGGACCAACATCATATTAGGCAGGTGGTCATAATGTTTTGGTTGTTTGGTGTATGTATCATAATGCTTGAAATATGTTCATTGAGTATTTCATTCAGAATAAGTTTAGTTTGCCTGAAGTAACTTTCCAACTGTTGCATATTTTCTTTAGAAGTGTATTACTGAACTATGAAAGCAAGAGGATACAGTGCTAAAAACCTTTTGCCAATACTAATGCATATGAAAATTTTATATGTATAGTTTTTATGCAAGATATCTGGAAATTTTACTGTGTGAAAGCAATATTCGAAAAATTCTTTTGAAGTCTGGTTTTATAAAATAATTTCCAATTTTGAGTAATTAACAATCACACAAATTCAATTCTGCAACCTAGGAAAAGGTGATATGGTACCAATTATAATATGACATTCAACCAACCCGAACTTGAATCATGTGATTAATCTAGTTAAGAGCTAGTCAAATGGCAGTCCCCAGACCACATCTGGCTCAAATGAGAAAATTTGTGGCCTGCAGAAATAAGGAAAAGAAAAAAAATTAACAACAGAAATAAAATAAGATTCCACTTTTTAATTTAAATTTATATTTGCATAAATAAAACTTAAAATCTCATAAGGAAACAAAATGAACAAGTAGAAAATGTGAAACTGTAAATATAATTGTGTTTCTTTTTTAATTCTGGCTTATATATATATCTATACATACAATCGTATCAGAATAATATGACCACCTACCATACATATACTATGGTAGGTGGTCATATTATTCTGATACGACTGTGTATATATACATATATATACCCATAGATACTCTTTTGCTTTTTCTTCTGCCCATTCAAGCATCCTCATCTCTGGCCTGTAAAGAGATCCAGAAAAAAAAACTTCTGGCCCATTTCAAAATACAGTTGAGTAGACCTGATCTAGTTAGAAATTTGCTTTTGAACACCACTAATTGACTTTTGTTTGAGAGTAGAAATTTGCCAATATGTTAATTGAAAAATGGAAAAATCAATATACAGTGATCAGATAATGGTAAACAAGGAACAAACAAAAGTGGTTGGGAGGGTTAGAACAAATGGGATACAGATATAATGTCCCCAAGAAATTATACTACGACAATGTGATGGGTTGCTTTAGCTCTGAGAATCACTTTTTTTCACAAAGTGGGTTAAATGACCACATTACAAGGATCCCAAAAACTCAGAGAAGGTTGATGGAATAGGACTAGGAGACAGATGGTAGCCCTCCTTCAAAGCCATCTAGCATGTTCTTTTTAATATGCACAGAGTATGGTTCCCCTGCAATGGGGGTAAGGGTTAATGTCCCATCCAATGGAAGTAGCCCTTCCAAGTCCACCAGTGTCACTGTTCTGGCCAAGAACAGAGTGGGGGTTAGTGGAAATAAATATCAATGCAGGTACAGTTGGGACTAGAACCTGGAAACAGCAGATTACCAGCATGGCTTGCTACCAATAGAGCTGCTCCCAATCCCGTTGACAATGGGAACCAGAAGGGGGAGGGTGGCAGTACCTCCCTCAAAAATTGCAAAAATATTAAAAATAGATTTATTAACAGGGTATCTTCTCCTGGAACAAATATAAAATAACAACTCCCTCCAGAAATATTTAGGAAGTTTATAATTAAAATACATCACTTTGTTAGTCTGCAGCTAGAAAACAATTAATCTATAACAATTAAATTGGAAAGGACAATGTCCTGGCCATACGAAAATAAATTTAATCATTTAATTTGGTTAAATGATTAAATACATGATTTTAGGCTGTTTTATAATTAAGAAGTGTTCTTGAAAGTGGGGGGGGGGCTATATCAGCTCATTCTAAATGATGGTAAATTGCTCAAAGTCCTGATTATCAGACCTACAAACTATGATTCTGGATAAGATTTATTGGTGATATTTTCCACATCTTGGAATATATATATATAGCTCAGTTATGTATTTCTAACATCCAGAAACAATATCTAATCGTTCTTCTTCTATTTGAGCACATTTACATAGTGAATGATTGAATATCATAAGAAATACAATGGCGATTATAATAGTATTTCTAACAACCAGCCGAAATTCAAAATTTCATTGAACTACTTAAAATGTTTCTATTATCTTCACATTAGAAAAAAATCAAAATAGCAAATCAATATATTATCTATATACACGAAGCACCTTCATATGTATATCAGAAAGACACATACTCAACTTCATAACAGAATAGTCACTCATAAAATAAAGGCGAGGGTAGCTTGGTTGGTAGCGTGCTAGGCTTATAATCTGCAGTTCGCAGGTTCAACTCCCACCTAGGCCAGCATTGAAAATTATCTCTGCAAAACTTCCTGCCCTCAGTCAGTCGGGGCGGGGGCAGTAGTGCGCCAGGCTCATAATCTGCAGTTCCCAGGTTCGAGTCCCAGCTGGGTCAGCATTGAGACTTATCTCCGCAAAACTCCCCATGGTCAGTAGGGGACACCGATGGGCTTGGGAAGGCCACCGTCCGTCGGATGGGACGTTAAGCCATGGCCCCGTGTGCGGGAGAGACATACCCTGTGCACGTTAAAGAACACGCTGGATGGCCTTGACGGGAGGCTACCATCTGTCTCCCAACAGCTGTTCCAGTGGGTCCCCACCCCCAACCTTCTCTGAGCCTTCGGGGTCCATGTGACCTGGCCATTTAGCCCATGGTGTGCAAAAAAGTGCCGCTCAGAGGTAAAACAACCCAACCCTGCCCTCAGTCAGTAGGAGACACTGATGGGCTTGGAAAGGCAGTCTCCGTGGGATGGGATGTTAAACTATGGCCTAGTGTGCAGGAGAGCCATACCCTGTGCACATTAAAGAACATGTTGGATGGCCTTGATGGGAGACTACCATTTGTCTCCCAACAGCTGTCTAGTGGGTTCCCTTTCCCCAACCTTGAGTCCTCGTGACCTGGCCATTTACCCCATTCTGTGCAAAAAAAAGTGTTGCTCAGAGGTAAAACAACCTAACCCAACTCACAAAATACAAAAGAGCAGGATTTCACTCAATATTTTACTGAGCTTTCACCCACTTTACATTGCATTAAAATATTTCATTCAACAACAAAAGATGTGAGATATTCATACATATCTATTATTTATTTAAATATAGTGTCCACAACAGATCTAGATACAATTATAGTGGACACTTAAAATACGTATACATAAAGCCAAACATTACATACAAAAGAAAAGAAAGTTAAAAAAACACAACTGTAACCTGTTAATACACATATGTAAAAATTAAAAAAATACAAGAAAATAATTAATTCATTAACAACATTGAACAACCCAACTAAATTCTTTTCTACTCATACTATCTCAACTATATCAAGTTTATGCAAATATATACTGCTCACAAAAATTAGGGGATATATTATCGCTTCATATTCATTTTGAAATATCCCCTAATTTTTGTGAGCAGTATATATTATATAAATGAAAAAAACTGATAGTAGCATAATTTTTCATGCATTATTTTTGTACAAAGGAACTCTAAAGAAAGATCTTTTCCTCATAATATTTTTTTGTACATTAAAATTACCTAAATGAATCAGTTTAATACAGTCAATATAATTATTCAATAATTTATAGAAAAACATTAAACATAACAAATCCCTCCTCTTTTTCAAGGATGAAACTGCAAATTATTTCTTGGTAACTTAGTTGAAATATCATGAACATAGACACTATTAGATTTAAAAATATAAATACCTCAAAAATCTATTCTCAACCTTCTCCAAATCATTTTGATAAGTATTATAAAAAAGGATTCCATATTATAGACCCATACCTCTAATTTTGATCGAACAAATGTATTAAATAACGCAATAAAGGAGTTAATATTTATAAAATCCTTTGTCTTCCTAATAATGAACCCTAAATTCTGATAACCTTTCCTCATTATATCATGAACATGAGGATTGAAACAAACTTAGAATTAAATTTGATGTCCATTGATTTATGAGGAAAAGCAGTATTATCCAATTGATAACTATATTATAGAATAGCTCCTATTATAGGAATAACTTACAATAGAACATTTTGGAATATTCAAATATAAACTATTATCAGCAGTCCAACAATATAATTTATCCACATCCTTCTGCAATTGAATACAATCATCATAGGTAAAAATATGCTTAAAAATTTTAACATCATCCACAAACAATAAAAATCTGGCCAATTCAAGAAACTAGGTAAATTGTTAATAAAAATAAATAAGCAACAGTGGCCCCAAACTAGATCCTTTAGATACTCCAGAAGTATCATAAAAACTATATGAAAAACTAGTGGCATAATTTACATAAAAGATCCTATCAGTTAAAAAAGAATACAGAAAAATCAATTAAACTAGAACTTAAACTATACATTTTAACGAGTTCTTCAGTCTATCTGTTTGACAATTCCTAAATGGTCAGAGCTAGGATCACCAAACTTAATGTACAGCTTCATTTTCTCGTGACTTAGTGTAATATAAAGGGTTTTGACCACATAACATTAGGCACTACCAAAAAATTTGGCATGAAATGCCTGTCCATTGAAACCTTTTGCACTGATAATGTACTATTCTATTCATAACTTTCCATTCATTAGGAAGGCAATGGCAGCACCCACAGAGATTTCAGACACTTGCAGCATGTTTAATCCTCACCCACCGAAGCTAGGAACCTGATCTCTAAACTGTAGAGAGCAAGATGCAAGTGGGACCACCACACCAAATTTGGGACCAATCAGTCAAGTACCTGTGGAATTTGAAAGCCAAAAACTTCTGCCACCAGTGATGCACAAGGCTCATAATCTGAAGTTCCCAGGTTTGAGTCCTGCCTGGGCCAGCATTGAGATTTATCTCTACAAATCCCCCACCCTGCCCTTGGTCAGTAGGAACCATTGATGGACTTGGAAAGACTGCTATCCTCCAGACAGGATGTTAAGCCATGGACCTATGTGCAGGAGAGTCATATCATGTGCATCTTAAAGAACACTCTGGATGGCCTTGATGGGAGACTATCATCTGTCTCCCAATAGCTATTCAGTGGGTCCTCTTGCCTTCATTTTCTCTGAATCCTCACAGTCCTTTTGATCTGGCCATTTAGCCCATTTTGTACAAAACAGTGCTGCTCAGAGGTAAAACAATCCAACCTAAACCACCAGTGATGTCACTGTGCATGTACAAGAATTATAACTCTTGCACACCTGGAGGCTTGCTACTCTAAGTCACAATATTAAGGCGAAATAATGTCAGGAAATTCTTCTAGAATATAGTACAGCAAAGTACAATTCATATTAGGTAATGAGAAAAAAAATAAACAGCACACCAAATAAAAACCACCACCAAACATTAGTTTATGAATACCATATCAATAACATACACTACAAACAATATCCTAACAAAATATAATCTGAGAAATACATGCAGAACAGAAAAAATACATTTGTTTACAGTAGTATCACAGCAAGGAAGCCTACGATACTAAGGCTCATCAAAGCAAAATGGACTATATAAATTTAATCGTATTTAAAATAATAGCAAATCCTAATATTAAAAGTTTGTCACACATAATAAACTGCATTTGCATTCTTTCCTTAAAAATGTATGTTTACCTTTGAAATGATATCTATTATATGACACTTAAAGAATAAGGTTATGATCGTAGAGAGATACGCAGAAAAATTCTAAGTTCGAAAAAGTTGTGCACTGTTCAATCATAAATCATATTTCCCCTGCTTTACTAAATGAGATCTCTCACTGCTGTAGATGGAATGGAACCTAGGTTCAATGCATTGTTTGATTTGTTATCAACTTGAAAACTAAAAGAACGTATATCACTTCTGGTACATATAGGAATCTTGTTTTCAAAGAGAATTAAGTTTTTCCTCTACCTACTTTTTCACTCCTTAAAAGTTTAAATTTGAGCTAACAGATTATGGAGGAGGGGAATGCAAATAGTATTTTATGAGAAATTATACATAAAAAGATTTGTCTTTTATTTCTTAAACTTAAAAACTTGCATTTCCCATACTTCTCTGAGAGAAGTATATAAATTATTGCTCTCAGTGGAATATCTCTTGAAAAGCTACCATCAAAATTTCAAATTTCTATATATACAGATTATTTGCAAAATTCATTTACAATTTTACTGTTTCCATATTTAGTGATACCTAACAATATAAATTAAAACTACCTAAATATTTGAAAAATGTGAATTATATTTCATTAGTACCAATCTAATTAAAAACGAGTTTTCCAATTATCACTTTAAAATAAAGAGCCATGTCTCCCCCCCCCCCACCCTGAGGGTAAGGGGTAACATCATTGTTGTCCATGGAAACTTTGTAATCTTCAAAATTCCACAACCAAAATTTCTAGCATAAATGCATTTGGAATATTTGTTTGAAATTTTGGAATTTGTAATTTTTTTCCACTTTTAGAGGGTGAAATTACCGTATTTCTTCAGTTCTAAGACACCATCAATTGTAAGACGCATCTTAATTTCAGTACCATCAACAGAAAAAAAGTTTTGATTCTAAGAAAAAAAAAACGCTAAAATATATCTAACAAATATATTTATAATAATAGAATTCAATTTACTAACAACAATAGTACCTATTTATCAGTAGGTATGTTATTTATCACTTCCTTCTGAATCAATATCAGAGTCCGCTTCTTCTGAGCCATCTTTATCTTCATTATCCCATAATATATCGCCTTCTGAGCCCTCTAGAGCATTGGTGATGTAACATTTTTAAAATGAGTACTGCACTATTTTTTCTGGGATTATCTTCCAAGCTGTTGATACCCATTCTGCCAATTTTGATGTCGGCACTTTCTTCATTTTTCTGGAAGGTGTCAGCAGAAGGTTGTCAGTCAACAGCCAGGTTTCATATTCCTTTCTCAAGTAATCCTTAAATGGTTTGTTGACTGAAATGTTGAATGGCTGCAGTTGGCTAGTCATGCCACCAGGAATCACAACCAAGTCACCATGTTTTTGCATGATTTTATTTTTGACCAGTTCGGACCAATGTCCATGAAATGCATCAAGTACTGGCATGCTAGGTGAGTTACAAAGACTTCCACGACATCTACTCCACACAACATTTAGCTAGTCTTCCATCCATTTTTTTGTGCATGCACAATAACATCTTTGGGAAAATTTTCATTCTTTGGTGTGGTTTTTCGATTTAAAATTAAATATGGTGGCAACTTTCGACCATCAGCGGTGATGCATAGCATCACAGTGATATGCTGCTTTTTGTAGCCTGTGCTTGTAATCTTGATTTCTTTAACATCTTTAGCATTGACAGTGTAATTTCGAGGCATATTGAAGAAGACCAGGGTTTCATCAGCATTTCCAATTTGACTAAACTCATAGTTTCTTTTTCCCCCCTTTAATTTGATTACATGTCGCTGAAAGTTAATCAGCTTCTGTTGAAAGTCTGCAGGAATTTTTTGACAGATAGATGTTTGGCGCCTTAATGATAACCCGCTATGATGCAGGAGTCTATCACACCAGCTGCTACTGCCTTTAAAAATTATTTCCTCTATTCTGAGGGATTTGGCAATTTCTCCGGCTAAAAATTACATGGCTTGTCAAGTGACAGGTATTCCTTTTGCGCATGTCTCCATTAGAAAACGCATCACAGCTTCATCGACTTGTGAAAATCTTCCTTTCTTAGGCCCTGTAAAGCACCTGGTTGTTGCTTTGCATGAAAATATGGAATTGAGATCATTTCTCCAACGATGAACATTTACTTCACTAATGTCAAAATGTCGACCCGCAGCTCTATTTACATGTTCTTCTGCATACACAATAACTTTTTGCTTCAGTGCGTCTTCATAGTGCAATCTTTTTGACAACATTTTGATATGTAATGAGGGATCAAAATGAACAAAATACAGTAACTCAACTTCTTACATACTTTCAAAGATAGAACCAAAACTTCCTAGTTGTCATTGAGTGAGCTCCACTATAATGAAATATGGAAATTTCACATTTGGGATTTTATTCACATTTGGAAAGCGTGGGAAAATACCCATGTTACTTTATTCTCCAATGTAATTGGAGAATTCAATAATGGTCAAACTTGGGAGGTGGGATTTCCACATAAAAACAAAATGTGTGGTGCCATGTGCAAAGAATGGGAAAATTAAAAAAAAATTGTTATTCTAAGACGCCATTGATTCTAAGATGCACCCCCTTTTTAGAGATGTTTATATGGAAAAAAAAGTGCATCTTAGAATTGAAGACATAAGGTATAGCTTTTGGGATATTCAGAAAGTGCAAATCATAATAGTTCATTAATACCTATATAACCAAAAAAGAATTTTTTTTTCTCTCTAAAAACAAACAATTATCTGTTAAAACAAAAAAAGTTGTGTTTTCCCAACCTTCTGGGGGATAAGAGATCAACTTATTGTTACCAATGAAAACTTCATGACCTTCACAATTCATTTCCAACATTTTTTTGCAAATGAATTGTGAAATGATTATTATTTTTATCTATTTATTTATCAACGTATATATACATAAATTATACATAATTACTACATAAATATAGTGAAAAGCTCACAAGAGTACTCTCGTGCTTGAGTCTTCAGTATTGAAAATTAATATATTTACAAATGTAGAAAATATATTGGAAATTAAATACAATTATATTTAGAAAAAATAAGAATAACATGTAGAGAAAGAATTTAGATCAATTGAAACTAAACTTACTAATGTAAAAAAGTATCTATGTCATCAAGGTTTAAAATATATTAATTTAAATTTTTTGCAGAAAAAATGATAATTTCTATTTATTTTGATCTCATTCGGGATAGAGGAGAGAATTTTCGGAACTAAATATAAATAATGAAGTCTAAATATTTCTTTATGTAATTTTGGTATTCTGTAATTAATATTGTCCTTTGACTTTAACTCATACTGTTTTGTGGAAGCAAGTATTTTTTTCATTTCCAAAATAAAAGTATTTGACAATTTCAAAAATGTAATCTTGTCTTAATGGTAAAATTGCATATTGTAACGCTCCAAAGAAATGCAAAATACTTTTAAGTTTGGACCCTTTTTCTGATCCAATTAGTTTATGCTCCGGATAGTTCAGTCTCCAGCGCCAGGCAATAATTAACAAATTGCCAAAAAAAAAAAAAGTTAAATTAGGGTTCAAAATACCAGCGAGCGTTAATGAGTAAGAATCCAAAAATGATTGTTAAGTTAAATATCTAAATATAATCAAAACTTAATTCACGTTGCTCAAGAGAAAAAAATTAGTAAAGACTTAAAAGGTTTAAATAACAAACAAATTTATTTCCAAAAATCAACTCACCAAAACTTCAATGAAGAAGATACATCATGCACTAACTGTGCACTCAACTGAGCTCTCTTACTGTGCTATGTGCATTTACTATGTGCTAACTGACTTCTATGCTATGTGCACTTATTGTGCTGTGCTCTTACTATGCTGCTACTGTGACAACATGTCACCAGACTTTTACAAGAGCCGAACGTGTCATGTTGCACGCTGGGAAAGACATTTACATAAAATGACAAGCGACACAAGCTATGATGCAAGAGGGGGCGTGTCCTTGTGCACGCGCTTTAGCGGGTGACAGTCGGAAGATCGGAATTGCGCATGCGCAACTCCTAACTCTTGGAAACAAGTGCTGTGATGCCAAAAAGGAAATAAAAATCCCCAAAATGATAAATATAACATAAATTAAGCAAAACTGGTTAAGGTAAAGTAAAAGTGAACGTGGGGCATCACAATATGTCCAATAATGGTAATGTATGTTGAATATATGAACTATTAGTCATTAAATGAATAATTCGTTTCTGAAGAATGAATAATTGTTTAAAGTTATTATTACACATACCTCCCCATGATTTTATTCCATAAGTTAATCAGGAATGTATTAATGTGTAATATAATATATTCATAAATTTTAGGTGATACTATATTTTTTACTGAATATAACTGAGCTAAACAATAAAATATTTTCTTTTTAATCCATGCTACATGCTCATTCCAAGTTAAACAAGCATCATATCAAATACCTAAGTACCTGACAGATGATACTATGGATATTTCAGGCCAATTACATTCTTCGTTATTTTGACAGTATAATTCATGAAAAATTAATTAATTATTATTTAATACATTAGAGATTAAGTTATTTTTCTTTAAATAGAAGAATATAGCTTTTGTCTTATTTAAATTAATGTTTAATAAATTACTGTTAAACCAGTTATGAATTATTTTTAAATCAGAATTTGCATCTGAAAACATATCAGGATAGTTCTTACTAGTTTGATATGTTTTCAGATATTGTTACTCATCTGCAAATAATGTTAATTTGCTCTTTAATCCAATAAAATTTATATTGTTTATGTATATTATAAACAGTAAAGGCCCTAAAACCGATCCTTGGGTACACCATATTCAATTTGTCTCCAATTGCTATATACATCTCCTATTTTAATGCACTATACTCTGTTAATTAGAACTAATAAACCACTTTAATGGTAATCCTCTAACTCCAGCAGCCTGTAATTTTGTTATTAGTTTTTTACGATGTACAGTATCAAAAGCTTTCTTTATATCTAGAAATATCGTCAATGCATGATGACTATTATTTATAGATGTATATATTTTGTTACATTCAATAATGCATCATCAGTACCTAGTTTCTTTCTAAAACCAATTTTTTTAAATTATATATTCATTTTAAAGTTTGGAATTTAACTTTTCCACCATTAGAGGGCGAATTTATAGAATATGGGTGATTCAGAAAGTTCAAATCATAATATTTCATCAATACCTATCCAACCTAATAAGATTTTTTATGTCTATAAACAAACAGTTATCTTTTGGAATAAAAAAGGTCGCATTTTCCCCAACAATGTTGGGTGTAAGAGATCAATTCATTGTTGCCAATGGAAACTTCATGATGGTTCACATTACATCAAAATTTCAAATTCTAGCATAAATACATCGTTTGCAACATTCATATGGAATTTTCAAATTTTCCACCATTATAGAGTGCAATTATAGCTTTAGGGAGCTTCGAAGAGTGTAAATCGTAATCTTTCATCAATACCTATCCAACACAAAAAGAATTTTTAATTTATCTCAATAAGCAAAAAAGTCTGATGTCTACAGATGGACAGATGAATGACAAAGCAAAACTATTCCTGCCACATCAGTGATAATATTTTTTTCCGACTTTTTAATAATTGTTGAAGTCTATTTCTACAAGTAATCTGTGTATTTAGTATGGATCTATTATCTTTGTCTTTTTTTCTTCAAACGATATAAAAATGTTAACTGGCTATTTGAATTTTCTGATATTCAATAAAATGATGTTGCTTAAAACATTTTAATAATCACCACTATATTTCTTACGAAATTCAATAATTCACAGATAACTATACAGATTTCTATATAGATATGCTCAGCCTGGCACGCTACTGACTAAGCCAACTGTTGCCTCACATCCAAGACATGGATACCGTATGAGGCAATTTTAGAAAATAAATCACAATACTCAAGTTTAAAATTTAGCAAATTTGCACAAACCTATAATTTTAAACATATTAAAAGCAGTCCTAATCCTCACTCAAATTGATTAGCTGAAAAATCAGTACAAAATGCAAAATAATTGCTGAAGAAGGAAAGAGAATGGGTGATCCATCTCTTGCACTACTTACATATAGAAATCATCAAACACACTAATGAATGATTAAGATCTTCATTTCAAAGATTAAATCAAATAAAAGAACAAGAACTACTCTACAAATATCAGCTGATTTACTAAAACCACAATAAATAAATTTACTAAGTTCAGTAATAAATTTACTTTTTCAGTATTAATGATTACTAAAACTAAAATAAGTAAATAAAAAAAAAAGTACTTTTCAGTATAATGGGCAATAAAATCAAACAAAAGTCTATTATGACAATGTTTAAAACATTGGCAACACTAGATAAAAATGAATTCATAAGAATGAAAAACAGTAATATATAAAAACTAGCAATAGTTATAGATTTTCATGGTACACCACATTCATATATCACATAATCCAACAGCATGCTACAATGGAGAAACAGAAGAGATCAGTAAAACAAGGTTCTGTTCCTTCAGGAACAATAAACAACACTGATGATAGTGACAACTGGAAACAAACAATTGCCATCCACATTAGCTAATGAATACAACATGACAGCATATGTCATATATAGTGACCATATGTAACTCAAAAAAGTTGGAAGAAAGTACTCTAACATCTCTGCAAACCTTATAAAACTTTAAGATGAATATATAATAAAAAAAAAACAATTGGTTTTAGAAAGAAACTAGGTACTGATGATGCATTATTGAATGCAACAAATAAAATATATACATTTCTAAACTCAAAAAAAAAAACTGAAGGGATATTTACATTTCAAAATTTTCCAGTATATCATAGTTTCATTGTTATATCATGCCAGTGTTGAAATAATTAACTGAAAAAAAAAAACTGATTTTGCCCTGAGTGGGATTTGAACACGTCTCCCAGAAACATGTTAGGTATGATAACCATTACACCATCAGAGACTAACCATTTTCTTCAGCAGTGTGACATATAATGGAATATTTGTCACTTCTGCTCACAGCATTATATATACACTGAATGGACAAATTATTATATACACCTACCTAATAACCTGGTGCTCTACCTTTTGCTCTCACAACAGCAACCAGATGTCTTGGTAAGGCCTCAATGAGGTGTTGAAAACACGGAGGTAGTATTGCCGCCCATGAAGTGAGGATTGCCTATCGTAGAGCATCCACAGTTGCCAGTGGGGATTGGTGAGCTCAAACAGACCTTTCCAATTTGTCCCACAAATTCTCAGTTGGGGTTGAGGTTCAGCAATTGAGGGGACCATTTGATTGTGGTAAGCTCACTTGAATGCTCCTGGAGTCAATTGGTTGCCACTTGGGAAGTATGTGGTGTGGCATCCTGTTAAAAGATGGCATCATGGTGCAGAAAGAGAATCGTTATGAATGGGTGTAGATGGTTAGTGAGGATGTTCACATACCTTGTGCTGATGATGGAGGTCTCAACGGGTACGAGGGGCCCCAAGGAAGTCCATGTAAATGCACCCCAAACTGTTACACTACCTACATCTGCCTGAGCTGGGTCCATTGCTTCATGTGGTTTATGCTACACATACACTCTCCCATCGGCATGATAGTGTTGAAACCATGATTCATTAGACCAGATGATGTGTTTCCAGCCCTCTGCACTCCAGTTGTGATAGGCCTTTGCAAACTACAGCCTAATCTTTCAGTGCCTTGCAGTCAACAAGGGGACACAATGTGGATATCAAATGTCGTAGCCTATTTTTTCATAGTACGACACATAGCCTTTGTGCATAAGCTTGTGGACGCACCCTCATTCAATTCCGATGTTATCTGCTCCATTGGTGGCCGTACAATTCCTTTGACAATGTGAGACAGTCTGCACTCAGATCAAGAGCCAATTGCATATTCACATCCCTATTTCTCCTGCTGGTTGGAAGTTTTGCAGTATTTAACATAATCTTGGTATACACGTGTGACAGTTTGATGCTGTGACTGAACAACCGGCCTTCCTCGTATCTACCATCTCGCCATGGTAAAACTCACTTACATTGATGCCTTTATCCATGATTACTTTTCCGGGACTGGTTTCCAATGTGTAAAAACCTGTTCTATTTATAGGCATTACCTGTTTCAGCATCCCATGTGACTAGACACAAATACTTTTGTTTTGCATATTGTTATCGGGGTGTATATAATAATTTGTACATTCAGTGCATAATTAAGTAATAAAGTATCACAGAAAAATGTCCTGTACACAAGAAACACTTAAAATAGTTTGTTCCAAATCTTTAACCAATAAGTCATTCTAATGCTAATGGCATAATTCACTTGATGCTTTGGACAGAAACCATGATATTAATAATTATGGCTATCGCTAATATGAGTTAAAAAGTGTTTCAAAAATTAGGCAACTGTCATTTGGTGTTTTTTTACATTTGCCTGACAGTTGAAATGGTCTTTTACGGCTATCACTAATGTGAGTTTCATTCATATTAAATGGCTATTGCCCAAGGCAGATAAAGTTATGAAACATCATGCGATCAATGCCAGCTTTAACAGAATAACTCATTAGTTATTTAAAATACTGAGTTCACTATATGCTTAAATAGTATGTTGAAGGAAGTCCATGTGTTGAAGGAAGTCCACAACCTGACTACTTCAACTCCCATCTTCTTACACACATGTGAATCCCCAACATCATAGGTCAACTAGTTAAGTAAATGGTGCATAATCAAAATATTCTGTGTTCAAATCCAGAATGTAGTACATTGGTTACGTTTTTTCACACAGTCTAATTTTTGAAACTGTCTCTTATGACTATCATTAATGTGAGTTATACATAAAGTCATCTTCTGTAATTACACTGAATGGAAGTTAAGGGAGATAATTCTCAAAGATGGAACAATTGGGATTCGAACCTGGGACCTGAAGATTACGAACCTGATGTACTACTGATTGAGCCACCCCCACCCCCATATATTGAAGTACTGTATATATATATTTATGTATTGTGTAGTGTGAAAACGTAATTAAATTATGTACTAGTGTGAAAACATTAAACTAAGTTTAACAATGCCAATTTTTTTTTTATTAAATTTTGACCCAAATGCTTTTTCATTTGCTCCAGAGTCAAATTTATTTGTAACAAAGTTGGTAATACCAAAATTATGACTGTAATGGAACAAATCCATGCACTTTCAATCTAAGTTTTAATCCTCAAGTAATCAAATGTGGGCCAAAATGTTATGCATTGTATATCTCATAAAACTCAATAATATTAAAAGTAACTGTTATTTTTCTGTTAATAAAATACTTAGAAGATAATATTAAACAAAAAAATAATAATTTCAAATTTGGTTTTATTTTAATTAATCACATTTTGAAGATTAAAAAAAAAAATTGAGTGGCAATTTGACCCTCACCAGACTGCCTAAGGGTTAAAACTATGTTATATGCACTTTTTTGTCATTATGAATACGTTTTCTGTTCTTTAGTCAGAGCATACAGAGTGGCGAAAATCGACTAGTTTCCCTGCTTCCCCCCCAAAAAGTTAATTCTTTTGCAGTAATGTGTTTTTGATGGCTATCTTACCTGTATGTGTGTCGGGGGAGGGGGGATCTGATTTGTCCATAAAACAGAAAGTAAACATGTTCTGTCACCTTCCCTAGGGGAGGGGAGATATTTAATGATCTATAAACGATTTTACACAGTCATTGAAGATTTCGTACAGTCATTGAAGCTCTATTTAATACCCTGGGTGCTGGATTAATGCAAATATTCCAAGAAAAGGAATTAACTAGGATCAATCACAGTTAATAAACACTAACTGAGATTTTTCAATCGACTGATTGTCAAACAGTTGGGATGCATTTCTGGAATACTGCTGAATAGCTAAGGGATAAGAAGGCAAATTCAGTTAGGAATTTCACTCTGGAGGTAGTAAGACAGGAAAATAATGAATCACCAGACATTTCTTATTTCACTTTGTTTTTTGTGAATTCTAGAACTTGTGTTAAGCACGGCATTCTGTTTTTCGTTCTTTACCACTTGATGGTGAGTTTCTACATAGTTTTACATTAGGATGTCACAAAAACAAAAAATTCGTAATTTGGTACACAAAGGTTAAAAAAAATGTTACAAAGGCAAAGAAAGCTGATGTTTTCAAGGACTTTGGAATTTCACCAAGCTCTTTATCTACAATTTAAAAAAATATAAAACAAACATTGACAGAGCTTGCAAAATCAAGAGGGTCTTCAAGAAAAAAAAGATCAAATCAACTTTATATCCAGCTTCAAAGGTCTTTTCCAGTGGTTCATAGGAGCAGAGCTTAGAATTTAACACTGAACTATCACCTTTTTTACCACTAAATTATGAATGATTATGCTCCAGCAGACATATACAATGCTGATAAAAGAGAACTGTTTATCAGATGCTAACACCAAAAACTTTGACTGTTAGAAGTTGGGTTGTTTTACCTCTGAGCAGCATTTTTTTTTTGCTCCCCTTACTTGACATAATGGTTACAGAGCTAGCTACTGTTCTAGCAGGGCAAATTTTGTATGTTGTGATAGCTCTAACTGAGGCAGCAGTAAGCAATGACTTTGATCTTAGTAGCACATGTACTTGTATGAGAAGGCCTATAAAAGTTAGGAGTAGCTTCTAGGATACTTCTCTGTTCATCTGTTATATGTGTTGAAAAAAAGGCCCTAAATGGCCAGGTCATGAGGACTTCAAGAGCTCAGAAAATGGTGGGGAAGGGAATCCACTGGATGAGTATTAGGAGACAGATGAAACATTCTGTCAAGGCCATCCAGCTTCGTCTTTAATGTGCACAGGGTATAGCTCTCCTGCACATGGGGCCATGGCTTAATGCTCCATCTGATGGATGTCAGCTTTTAGAAGTCCATCGTTTTTACCAAAGGCAGAGTGGGGTTTAATGGAGATAAATTTCAACACTAGCACGGTCAAACCTGGGAATTCAAATTAAGAGCCTGGGATGTTATCGATTGAGCCAACCCTCACCAAACTGTTAGAGGTGAAAGATGTGAAGGGGTAAAGAAAATAAACAAAAATTGCATTCCCAGGTTAACTGTGCCAGTGTTGAGAGTTAGCTCCATTTTGAGTGAACATGGACTGTAGTGACAAGCTAATATTCATCTTAATAAGTAAATCTAACAAGCTACATTATTTTAAGGGAAAACATTTGTTTATGTTTTGAATCATGTATTGAAATAACAAAAAGACATGGATGACTCAGAATATTTTTCAGGGATGGCTTGCAACATTTGGTCATGACAATAAAACATTATAATGTGGTCTTACTGCTTGATAATTGCATTGCATATAATATCCAATCTGCATTAACTGCCATAAAATTGGAATTCCCTCTCTCCTCATAAGAACTACATCAAAACTTAAGCTTTAGATCAGGGCATAGTTGCAAGCTTCAAGTGTAATTACAGAAGATGACTTAAATGACACCTATTCAGATGCCTTCAGTACCTGCTTTTAAATGGTGAAAAAGTAGGACATGTAAAAATTGATAAGCTAATGTTCATAGAGTTCTTGCACTCTTTGTGGAATGATGCAAAAGAATTGAAGGTACATAACTATTTCAGAAAAAGTGGTTTGAATGCTATTGACAGTGTAGATAAAAACATAGACAACAGAGATTTATAACACCTGTGGAACTGCAATCATAGACCTAATTGATGGAGCAATACTAAGGGATTTTTGTAGTGCTGATGATAACTTTCTGGTAAATTCTTTACTTATTGATACTGAAATCATGGCACAAGTTTTGAAGCAGTGGTACATAAACTCTTCTAATAATGACAGTGAAGATGAGGTTACAAAACGAAAAAGAATGACTTCAGTTACCAGAGAAATTTCATATTTGGATGAAATCAAAGGATTCTTAAAATCTCATGGGACATTTGCCCAATACAGCACACTTAAAAAGTAGATTCAAACATTTATTATTTGGTGCTGAAAAGAAATATCAGTGTTCAGATGCACAGCTTATTAAAAAAAATTAATGCAGTCTTTACTATCTGTGTTTAAGTAGTCTTATTATTTTTCCATTTCAGATTTTATTATTTATGGTTAAATGCATAATATATTAACTTTTCTAGATAGCCTTTTGATTGATATTTCTTTTAGTGAATTTATGGATATGATAAATTTTTTTAGTTGTCCCTTCAAATTCATTATGTTACTGGGTTTGACTATATTTTAATTACGTTTTCACACTACACAATACATAAATATATATACAGTACTTCAATATATGGGGGTGGGGGTGGCTCAATCAGTAGTACATCAGGTTCGTAATCTGCAGGTCCCAGGTTCGAATCCCAATTGTTCCATCTTTGAGAATTATCTCCCCTAACTTCCATTCTGCCTTTGATCAGTAAGCAGAGTGGAAATTAGCAGTTAGTTAAACCCTTGTAGTAAACAATGGATTAACTTTTCCAGACTTGTTAGGCTTGGAAAGGCCACCATCCATCATATGAGACGTTAAGCTGTGGCCCCTTGTGCAGCAGGATAGCCATACCCAGGGTGGATTAAGGCATGGGCTTTAGGAGCTAAAGCCCAGAGGCCTCTACAGGCTGGAGGGCATCCAGAGATTAAACGAAAAGTAATTTCATTTGTGAATGCTGAATCAAAATATAAGTACTATAAATTATCTATTTGAAAAAGGGTTCAATTAATATACTGTATATATATTTGTAGTAAACATACTAAGGCAAAAAGAAACACTATACTGTATACACATATATATTGTATGGCAGTTTGTGACGTCATACAGACTTTATAATATGAATAACGGTTTTATTAGTTGGAACTCTGCAAAACGTTCTAACAGCATTTTTTATTGTTTTGAAATTGACAAGACTGACATTGGTATTTACAGTTACTGCAATAAGTTTATAATTATAGTATGTTATTATATCACATATATGATAAACTGTTGACTGTTGTGATTAATTTTTGACAGAGATAAACACTACACGCTTCTGATATCTACACCCTTGTAGTAAACAATGGATTAACTTCTTCATTCCATAATGTTGAAATAGCACTATGGATTTACTTATGTTTAATGATAACTAATGCGAATGGAGAGAGAAGTTCGACACAGATCGACAGTGGCACAAGAATGACTAAACAGACTTGCTCTCATGGCAATTGAAAACGATGTTCTCAAGAACTTAAATTTACTGATGTTTCAGAGAAATTTGTTTCCAAGAAATTATGCAAAGCAAATGTTTGAATTTTAATTGTTGCAATTAGCCTTGTAAAAATAAATTACATTTTTATTTAACTTTTTTTTCCTTTTGAAAATATTACTGGGGTCCCTCAAGTATCTGTAGCTCAGGGGCCTACAAAATCTTAATCCAGTGTTGGCCTTACCCTGTGCATGCTAAAGAACATGCTGGATGGCCTTGAAGGGAGGCTACCACCTGTCTTCCAACAGCTGTCTAGTGGGTCGCCTCACCTCAACCTTCTCTGAGCCCTTGGGATCCTTGTGACCTGGCCATTTGAGTCCATTGCATGCAAAAAAGTGCACTCAGAGGTAAAGCAATCCAACCTAACTTCGATATATATTTTCATGTTTGAATATTATTAAAATTTATAATTATATTCTTATGAAGTTTAATGAATCAAACAATGTGTATACTGTGATGAGTGAGTGCTGTGTAAATTGATCATACTAGTAGTAAAAAATCACAGGATGTGTCCTGTAGACATGAAACTCATGAAATAATAAGCTGAAAAGAGTTCCATATCTACAGGACACATCCTATGATTCTTTACTACTGAATTATTGATTTAACACCATCATTGCCATTCTTGATTGCTGTGAGGAAACGTCTTTTTCAAGATGCCAGCAACATGGAAGACGCAGAAATGCACCGCATTTTCCAACTCTTTCATGCAGAAACCAGCTTTAAAGACCTGATGAAGATTTTTGTTACTTGTGATAAAAACGCTGTTGAAATTGCCCAAAAAATTCACAATCTCACAATCATCTTACTTAAAACCAATGAAGCAGCAGACAATATTCTTGCCTGAAAAGAAGTTGACACAACGATAAATGGACAGAAAGTGGAGATCTCACAAGTGGGAAAACCAAAAATATTGTCACTGTTTCCAAGCTACCATTCTACATTAAAAACGAGGACATTGCCAAAATTTTGAACAGCTACAAAGAAGTGCTATCCATAGTTGACAAAGCATACATGGAAGAAGAAATGGCCAACATATAAACTGGATCTAGGACAGTCAAAATGAAGATGAAAGAAGACATACACAATTTTATACAAATTGGTACATTCACTGCCACAACAGAATACAGAGGGGTCATCAGGCTGTACCAAACATGCCACCATCAAGGTCACTTCGCAGCCAAGTGTCCACTAGGAGAAAAATATAAGAAAAAAACCAGAGGCTAGAACCTTCTTGGAAGTGATAGAAGAAGCCATGAAAGAGAAAGAAATGAAAGAAGAAACACTGAAAGCTTCAATGGAAAGCATTAAAACAATGATGAACAGGAAGATGAGCAAGAAAATATGAGTGAAGTAACGTTTAACCCTTGCTCTGCAAAAATAATCCCAAGTGACAACAGTGAAACAGAAGAATTATAGATGGAAGCCTTTAAATCAAAACCAGTTTCCACTCCAAAGAATATCACCGAGATGAACATAGATAAAGAGGATACAGAAAGTGAATCAGAACAATCAGAAAACGATGAAGAGATAGAAAAAGATATATTACAAATAAATGATAATATAACAAAGGAAAAAAAAGACTATCAGAAATCTTAAAAAAAAATCAGAGAAAGAGAAATACACTATAACACCAAAAAAAAAAAACTAAACAAAAAACTCCAACTACAACTAAAGTGATTAATACTATATTCACACCAAAGGCAAAAATCAGAGGCGTAGGATTGTGTTGGCCTTGGGCCAGTTGCCAAGAGCACCGGAATCATAGGGCATTTCTGGAGCAGCACAAGCTGTTCCACGATATCTGATGTTCATGTGCAAAATAAAATTGAATGATTAGCCACCCGTAGTGCATTGAATTTAATACGTATTGCTTATACTGTCATATCGTCAAGACACAATATTATAAATTTTCGTTATTTTCTACAAAAATATTTTTTTTTCCTTTTATTGGCGGACAATTAGCCTCCCCCCCTGCACTGCACATGCCATAAAACAGCTTTGGGGCACAATTTCCAACTGTTGATATTGCTTTTACAAATCATGCCGTTACAAAATAAAACTTTGCTACATAGGTATCTTTTCTTTTGGACGGGAGTTCATATTCATCATCATCATCATCATCATCCTCAAGCAGCCATGGGCTACAGAGGTCCAACCTGACTGCAATTTAGTTCTCTAGCATATCTGTCCTGAGCTGCATCTGGCCACTGCACATCAATTCTAACAAGGTCCTGTTTGACATTGCCCACTGCATCTTAGGTCTCCCCCTCCTTCTGAGGCCTCTAGGCACACTGTTCATAACCCTATTCGCCTATCTATAATTATCCATATGGGCAACATGGCCAAACCAGTGGAGTCTCTCTCTGCACAATATGCTACTTAAAGGAGGTTGCAGACTCCTTTGCCTAACCTCATTATTAGTTACAAACTTAATACCCAATACCCAAGATGCTGCATAAGCATCTAGAATCAAAAGCATCTAGTTTCCTGTTATCTTGTTTACACAGCATCCAAGTTTAACTACCATAACTAACCCTAGAAAGAACCAAACTATTATACAATCTAATTTTAGTCTTTAGGTGTATACGCCTATTTCTCCACACTCTCCATAGATTCTTAAAAGCCGGAAGCAATCTATTCGTCTGTTAATTTCATGTCGCACATCACCATTATCTGTTACATAGCTCCCAAGGTAATTAAACTGTGACACCTGCTCAAGACTGCAACCATTCAGATTAACTGAATCACAGCCTGCCTGACCAATTTTCATCACTTTAGTTTTCTCTCTGTTTATAACCAAACCTACTCTACTACCACTCTCATCAACAGCTCGAATGAAAGAGTTCATCTCATCAACATCATTTGCCAAAAGGGCTAAATCATCAGCATAATCTAAATCAGAAATTTTCGTATCTCCAGCCCATTTAAGGCCAAAAGCTTTCCCTTGAAGTGAATTTCACATAACATAATCAACAACCAAACTAAAGAAAAAAGGAGACAAAATGCACCCTTATCGAACACCAGAAGTAATGCTAAACCAATTGCTACAAGACTTACCAACTCTCACACATGACTCAGTGTTATTATAGAGAGCTTTCATTAAGTTAACTCTCCGCAAACATTCCCCGCCCTGCCCACGGTCAGTAGGGGACACCGATGGGCTTGGAAAGGCCGCCGTCCGTCGGATGGGACGTTAAGCCGTGGCCCCGTGTGTGGGAGAGCCATACCCTGTGCACGTTAAAGAACACGCTGGATGGCCTTGACGGGAGGCTCCAAACAGCTGTCTCCCAACAGCTGTTCCAGTGGGTCCCCTGCACCAACCTTCTCTGAGCCTTCGGGGTCCATGTGACCTGGCCATTTAGCCCATGGTGTGCAAAAAAGTGCCGCTCAGAGGTAAAACAGCCCAACAGCCCATTAAGTTAACTAACTTGTCTGGTATACCATATGATCTCACAATCAACCACAAATTATGACGATCAACAGAGTTGAAAGCCTTTTTGAAATCAACAAAGCTAGCAACCAAAGGTTTCTGAAACTCTAAACATTTCTCAAGAATCTGCCTAAGTGAAAATATCTGATCTGCACATCCCCTACCACTTCTGAATCCACACTGCTCATCACGCAATTGCCTGTCAACCAGATTCTTAATTCTATTAAGCACAATCATGGAAAGAACTTTATCTGGAACAGAGAGTAGGCTGATACCCCTATAGTTATCACAAGAACTGCGATCACCTTTTTTGAAAATAGGGATAATAATAGCTCTGGTAAAATCTTTAGGAACCATGCCTTTATCATAAAAGTTATTCAAAATTTCAGTCATCCAAGTGGTAACTGAAACATTCCCAGCTCTAAGCATTTCCGTAGTAATTTCGTCCACCCCTGGGGATTTATGAAGTTTAAGTTTAGAAATAGCCAAACTAACTTCAGATTGTGTTATAGGGCCAACATTAAAGCCAACAATGCATCTATCATCATTGCAAACAATGGGAGTAAAACTAACCACATTGTTTAGAACATCACTGAAATGCTCAGCCCACCTAGCCATGACAGAATCCTCACCTTCTATAACCTTACCTTGTTTATCCTTCAATCCCTGTATACTAGTTCGTTTTCTACCACATAAAACATTAACTATCTGGTACAGCTCTCTGCTGTTGTGCTGTCTAACTGCTTCCTCAGCTTTGTCAGCCAGTCCATCAAGCCAAAGATTCTTATCAGCAGCTAACTGATCCTTTACACGTTTATTCAGTTCTTTGTAATGCTTTCTATTATGACTAGTAGGGTACTGATTAAGGACATTCCTGCAGTTCCTTCTTTCTGAAATAAGCTCAAGTGCTTTATCACTTAAATAATTCTGTCTCCTCTGCTCCTTTTTCCCTAAAAGAGTACTGTTAGTTTCCAAAAAATTCTGTTTCAAAATGGCCCCATTCTTCCTCAACTTCAGTATTAAGCAAACCATGACTGTCATAATGACTAAGTAACCTATCATGGTCAGCTTTAGCTATAACTAGGTCTTTCAGAGCTTCAGTATTAAAGGTAAATTTTTTAACCCTAGCACAACACTTTTCAAGTTTAAGTTGCAAGACACTTTTAACAAGGTAATGGTCAGATCCAATTTCAGCTCCCCTATATGCCCTGATATTTCTAACAGAACTAGCCCATTTGCTGTTAATTAATATATAATCAATCATATTCCTATGCAACCCATCAGGTGAAACCCATGTGTATTTATGTATGTCGTGGTGTTTGTAATATGTGTTAGTTATTCTGAAACCATTGAGTTTACTTACCTGTAGGAGAAGTTGCCCATTGCCATTGCAGCTACCAATACCAAAAGGGCCTATTACTCCTCCCCAAAGGTCAGAGTCGGTACCAACTTTGGCATTGAAGTCACCAAGAACAAGGGTAATATCTCCTTTCTTGACAGAATTCAAAATATCCTGAAGTTGTCCGTAAAAAATATCCTTCTCATCCTCATCAGAATCCTCAGTGGGGGCATAACAGCAGATAACATTCAAGTGTTTAATGCTTGTCTGAAATTTTGCTGTAAGAAACCTTTCATTAATGCACTCATATCCTAGAAAAGCATCACTAGCATGTCTGCTGAGAAGCAGAGCCACGCCTTGGTGATGCTTTCCATCCTCCCTCCCTGTAAAGAGAAATTTAAAGTTATTTTTAAGTATCTCACCTTTACCTGTCCATCTGGTCTCTTGCAAGCCTAGAATATCTAGGTTATAGCGCTGGAATTCCTGCACGAGGACATCAAGAGAATAATCTCTATGTAATGTCCTCACGTTCCACGTTCCTGCAGAGAGAAAATGACTAGTAGGATTTTTAAAGAAATTAGGTTTATTGAGATTGGTAGGGCCAACAATATCAAACAGCCCCCTGATCGCAGGCATGGGGCAAAGAGCTGTTCCTCCTCCGCTAAATGCTGAAGTCACCGATGCTGGTAGGAACTTCAGGCACCACCTTTTCAAGTGGACTTTTTCAAGAGCCATATGGCCTGCCTGAGACACATTACTCCAGTTTAGGCTTGACGATGCCCAACTGGCTAAGTACGGTTCAGGTACCTGCGATGGCCTCTGATTAGGATTATCCACCAGCTGATATAAGGTATCCCATGCCTCTGTTCACTTAGAGCTGGCAACCCAGAAGCAAACAGAAAACACAGCAGCAGACTCTCCCTGAACAGAGGCCCACCAGTGCAGCAAGTCCAGGATCCATAATCAAGCTCAAATCCATAAACAAGTCCAGTCTAGTAGGTATAAATGGTCAGCACCAGGACCCTGTGAAGTTGACCACTCCTCAGCAGGGTTGAAAAAAAAAGAAAAAAGTGGCCATAGATGACCAGATCAGTAGGCATACTGAACTGGCAGTCCTCCCCTTCCATTCCCTTCCAAGAGAGAATATCTCTTTTGAAAGGTACTAACGGCCTGCACCACGAGACGGCAGGGTCGGACATTAGGTGCTAGACCTGGCCGGTTCTGTGCATCATCACTAGGGATTGGTACACAGCTCTCCTTCCAGTTTACGCCTAGCTATTGTATTGGATTATTATGTTAATAAACCCTGGGATGGTTTAAGATCAATATCAGGACAGGAGCGTACATCATCACTTTGTTTTCTATCAGTCGAGCGAGAACTGAATCAAAAGATTAATTTTGATGAGATTATTAACGATTTTGCCAACGAAAAAGTAGGAAAAATTAAATTACTTTAAAAAATAATTACTTGCATAATTAATTGCAATTTCTTATGTGCAATTAAAATTTATTCATGTAACTGTATTAAAATAATGACAATAAATATATATAATATAAATAACATGTATTTTTTATCAATAACTGAAAAAGGGCGGACAATTACAAATTTGCCAAGGACACCAAAAACCTAGCTATGCCTCTGGCAGAAATAAAAGAATTTAAAAGGATTTTTCGTGAAATAATGGACAATCATCCTGATATGGAAGATCCGGTACACCTAATTCAAGAAGCAACAAATACATGGCATAATCGAGAAGTCCAACTGAAATACTTCACGAAAACGAAAGTGCTTAAGTAGTAAGACATGATGGAGGTTGAAAAGCTACACTCAAATGCTTCCTAGCGATCTGAGAAGTCAGAAGAATCCTATTTGTGATTTAATGAACTTTGTAAACTGCCTTCACAATATGTGGACTTTAACTTTATTTCCAAGTGACGAAGAAGAAAGGAATGTTTTTACAAATAATATCAATTACTGCATAACAACTTGAAAGATTTCTAAAATTATAATTGGGCAAGTTTTCAGGGGTAGTTCCAAAAATAGATGCCCAAGGTTCGGACTTCAATCAAACAATCAATCGATGATGGTGTAGTGGTTAACATAACTGGCATATTTCCAGGAGATGTGGGTTCGATTTCCATTCACGGCAAAACCAATTTTTTTAAGCTTATTATTTCATGAGTCCTATAATCATACTAGTTCTAAATATGTGCAAATGAAAATTTAGAGAAACAGAAAACAACAGAAACAATGTAACCATTCAGTAACAGGTTTTACACAATCAAAAAGGCATTGTAAGCCACACCAATAGACTGATTTACTGGAAACAATTTGGTCATTAGAAGGTTATATGACTTTGAGGAGAGCTACAAAACAGAGGGATTGGTTGGGTTGTTTTACCTCTGAGCGGCACTTTTTTGCACACCATGGGCTAAATGGCCAGGTCACATGGACCCCGAAGGCTCAGAGAAGATTGGGGGAGGGGACCCACTGGAACAGCTGTTGGGAGACAGATGGTAGTCTCCCGTCAAGGCCATCCAGCGTGTTCTTTAACGTGCACAGGGTATGGCTCTCCCGCACACGGGGCCACGGCTTAACGTCCCATCCGACGGACGGCGGCCTTTCCAAGCCCATCGGTGTCCCCTACTGACCGTGGGCAAGGCAGGGAATTTTGCGGAGATAAATCTCAACGCTGAACCCAGCTGGGACTCGAACCTGGGAACAGAGGGATTGGTTAATTAGCAAATTATTTATTAGTAATTTCTATAGAGATTGGTTGTTAGGTATCTCTGCATTATTATCTCTATATGTTTCTTATCTGCCTGGGGATCTACCAACCCTCTGGAGTCAAGGTCAGTCCTTGTGGCTCAATCCTTTCTCCCCCATAGTGGGGAACTACTGTTGTATTGAGTTTCAGATATCCTGTAGCTTTGTCCTAAGGAAGTTTACCCCTATTAATTATATAAGTATATAAATGTTTATCGTAGGAGTATGCATGCCTCAATCTAATAGCTGATCACGAATTATTGATAAACGCTGCTTAAAAGGTTTTGCTATAAATAATCGCTTTTTAACTTTAGCTTTTTTTATATATTTCTCATAATTTTATGTTTTTTTTTCCTTGAGAATATAAAAATATATTATATGCTTTATATTTTGGCAAAGGTATAACATCTAAGTAATTAACACAACATTAATACAGCAGAGATAAAAAAAACTGCATATAATTTCATATGCAGTTCCAATTTAAAAAAAAACTGCATTTAATGCAATTTCATATGCATCTGTACTACATAACTACTTTATCTTGGGGTATTTTGAATTTCCATTAAAAAAATTTTTAACAAATATTTTAAATCATTAGTCTATCCAATAATGTCCTTCAGTGATGAAAAAAATTTTTTTATATGTAATATGCTCTTTTTTGCAATTTTTGCTGAAAAACAGAACATCTGATCGGTAAATTCTAATACATTAATGAAAATAGTACTATTAGAAAATATGCATACCTATAAAATTAATTTACAGTAAAAAATAAAAATAAATACCCCCTCAAGCAGCTGCTTGCCACAGAGGTCTGATAGGAGCCTGTCACTTTATATGCCATAGTAGAAAGTCTGTGAGAATGGCAGGACCTCAGCAGATAAATGACACAAAGTCTAATATATATGGTGTAGTGAAAGTAATGCCTGTTATGTATAATAATGCTTTTATTATAATAGGACAAAAGGTTTCATTTACACATGTATGTATATTCATTCTTGAGCTATACACAATTACCCTTCAAAGTGTTCTCCAGGACACACAATTTATTTTTGCCATTGCTGAACTTACTGGAACCTACTGGAATGCTTTTGTTCCTACAAAAGCAATAACCAATTTATCTTCACTATCTGCACTATTAGACTATATCCTAATATTATTTTATCCTGCCTTTCCTAGGTATTAATAACAGAATGAGATCTTTACCATACACATTTTCTATTCCTATGCTGTTAACTCTGAAAGACCTAGTTATAGCTAAAGCTTATGATAGGTTATTTAGTCATTATGACAATCATGGTTTGCTTACTACTGAAGTTAAGGAAGAATGGGGCCATTTTAAACAGGCTTTTTTTGGAAACTAACAGTATTCTTTTAGGAAAAAAAGAGCAGAGGAGGCAGAATTATTTGAGTGATGAGGACTTGAGCTTATTTCAGGAAGAAAGAACTGAAGGAATGTCCTTAATCAATACCCTACTAGTCCTAATAGAAAGCTTTAAAGAGAGCTTAATAAACGTGTAAAGTATCAGTTAGCTGCTGATAAGAATCATTGGCTTGATGGCTTGGCTGACAAAGCCAAAGAAGCAGTTAGACAGCACAACAGCAGAGAGCTGTACCATATAGTTAACATTTTGTGTGGTAGAAAAAGGACAGGTATACAAGGATTGAAGGATAAAAAAGGTAAGGTTAGAGAAGGTGAGGATTCTGTCATGGCTAGATGGGCTGAGCATTTCAGTGATTGTGACACTACTAACTGACAACTAACAAACACCAACTCCTGTGACTACTTCCAACTCTTCACAACTCTAACTAACTTCTGTGACTAACATGTCACGGTTTTAACAAGTGTACAGGCTCGGCAACACGTGGCTGTTGCACCAGTAAAGAAATAAAAATAAATAAATACCCCCTCAAGCAGCTGCTTGCCACAGAGGTCTGACAAGAGCCTGTCAGTTTAATACGCCATAGAAGAAGGTCTGTGAGGATGGCGGGACCTCAGCAGAAAAACAACACACACATCCATGCCTTACCCAGGGCTCGAACCCAGGTCCCGTATATCAGAAACCAAGTGCGCTAACCACTCGGCCATGGGACAATTGCATAAAATGATGAGCGCTCAAGCTATGACGCAAAGAGGGGTCATGTCCTTGCACACGCGTGCTTTAGCGGGTGACAATCAAAAGTTCGGAGTTGCACATGCGCAACTCCTATGCTCTTGGGAACGAGTGCTGCGATGCCAAAAATGAAATTAAAATCCCCAAAATGATAAATATAATTCAAATTAAGCAAAACCGATTAAGGTAAATAAAAGTGAATGAGGGGGCATCACATGATGTTCTAAACAATGCAGTTAGCTCTACTCCCATTGTTTGTAATGATAATAGATGCATTACTGGCCTTAACGTTGGCCCTATAACACAGTCTGAAGTTATTTTGGCTGTTTTTAAACTTAATCTACATAAATCCCTAGGTGTAGATGAAATTACTAACGAAATGCTTAGAGCTGGGAATGTTTTGGTTACCACATGGATGACTGAAATTTTGAAATCTTTTATGATAAAGACATGGTTCCTATGGATTTTACCAGAGCTATTATCATCCCTATTTTTAAAAAGGGAGATCGCAGTTCTTGTGATAACTATAGGGATATCAGCCTACTTTCTGTTCCAGGTAAAGTTCTTTGTATGATTATGCTTAATAGAATTAAGAATCTGGTTGGCAGGCAATTGCATGACGAGCAATGTGGATTCAGAAGTGGTAGGGGATGTGTAGATCCGATATTTTCACTCAGGCAGATTCTTGTTAGAATTTGTTAGACAGTTGTTAGAATTGGTTGAGAAATGTTTAGAATTTCATAAATCTTTGGTTACCAGTTTTGTTGATTTCAAAAAGGCTTTTGACTCTGTTTATCGTCAAAATTTGTGGTTGATTGTGAGATCATATGACATACCAGACAAGTTAGTTAACATAATGAAAGCTCTCTATAATAACACTGAGTCAAGTGTGACAGTTGGTAAGGCTTGTAGCAACTGGTTTAGCATTACTTCTGATGTTTGACAAGGGTGCATTTTGTCTCCTTTTCTCTTTAGTTTGGTTATTAATTATGTTATGCAAAATTCACTGCAAGGGAAAGATTTTGGCCTTAAATGGTCTGGAGATATGAAAATTTCTTATTTAGATTATGGTGATGATTTAGCCCTTTTGACAAATGATGTTGATGAGATGAATTCTTTCATTCAAGCTGTTGGTAGTAGAGTAGATTTGGATATAAACAGAGAGAAAACTAAAATGATGAAAATTGGTGAGGCAGGCTGTGATTCAGTTAATCTGAATGGTTGCAGTCTTGAGCAGGGGTCACAATTTAGTCTTGGGAGTTATGTAACAGATACTAGTGATGTACAGCATGAGATTAACAGATGAATAGGGACTGCTGCAGGGAGTTTTAAAATCTATGGGGAGTGTGGAGAAATAGGCATATACATCTAAAGACTAAAATTAGACTGTGTAATAGTTTGGTTCTTTCTAGGGTTAGTTATGATAGTGAAACTTGGATGCTTTGTAAACAAGATAACAGGAAACTAGATGCTTTTGATTCTAGATGCTTATATAGTATCTTGGACATTAGGTGGTTCAACGTTTTAAGTAATGATGAGGTTAGGCATGGAGTTGGCAACCTCCTTTAAGCAGCATATTGTGCAGAGAGAGACTCCGTTGGTTTGGCCATGTTGCACATATGAATAATTATAGATTAGCGAATAGGATTATGAACAGTGTGACTAAAGGCCTCAGAAAGGGGGGGGAGAGACCTAAGATGCAGTGGGCAATGTCAAACAGGACCTTATTAGAATTGATGTGCAGTGGCCAGATGCAGCTCAGGACAGATATGCTAGAGAGCTAAATTGAAGTCAGGTTGGACCTCCGTAGCCCATGGCTGCTTGAGGATGATGATGATTGCATGTTTAGTAGCATAGGAACAGAAAAATAATATCTTTGGTATAAATCTCAATCTGTTATTAATGCCTATGGATGGTAGGCTAAAAGAAGAATATTGGGATATATAATCTAATAGCACAGAGTGTGAAGATAATTTTAAATTATTGTTTTTGTGTATATACAGGGTGTCTCAAAAATATAGGTACAAACTTTTAGGGGAGGTAGATAACATCTAAAGGAATGAGAATTGCATAGGAACCCATAACCGGAAACATCATGGGAAAGTGGTAACAGAGGTACAAGATCTGAAAGGACACAAGACAGTGATTAATGGGAAAACATTTATTGGACATAATTATCACAAGTGGGGTAGTAGATGATACATTTCATAATGTTACAGCAGATGCTCGAAGTTTCCACTATGAGACGCGATGCATGCGTGACACCGACGGAGCATTGATTGCTGGACACGGTTGAACACACCTGGAGTTTCTTTGATGGTAGCAGCAGCGCAGATGAGCCTTGCCATGAGATCCATGTCAGACTCTACAGACGATTCATACACGGTAGCTTTGAGGGCCCCCCACAGAAACGCTCGTTAAAATCAACGCTCGTTAAATCAGGTGAGCGTGGGGGCTAGGCAACTGGTCCAGCATGCCCAATTCATTGTTGCCCAAAAGACATGTTCTAATGCGCATGAACACACCTTCCATAATGGGGAAGCGCCCAATCATGTTGAAACAACATGTTGCGTCTCACATTTGCTAGAACATGGGCAAGTAAGCCTGGTAGAACCTGTTCCAGAAAGATTAGATATTTCACGGAGGTCATGCGGGATGGTAAAAGGTATGGCCCAACTAAGCAGTCACCAACCAAACCTGCCCACACATTTACTGCAAAATGATGTTGTGCCGCATGGGTGCGCACACTGTGGGGGTTCTTGTGAGCACACAAATGCACATTGTGCTGATTGCATACACCATCCCGAATGAAACTGGCCTCATCAGTAAACAAAACATAAGCTGGGAAATTCACATCTTGGGCACTTTCTTGGAAATACCACTGTGCAAAACACACGTGCAGGATGATCTGCAGGGAGAAGTAACTGAACCTTTTGGAAATTTGGAGATGAAAGGGGTGTAAGGACTCACCGTGCAAAACACACTCTACACTGCAATGAGACACTCCTATGGCAGAGGCAACGGCATGTGTGCTGGTACTAGGATTAGTCTCCATGGCATCCAACACATTTTCTTCCATGGCGGGAGTACGTGTTGACTGTGGCCTGCCTCACTTCTGCTACCTCTTAATGACCCGTAATCGCACAAATTTTAATGCGCACGCGCAAACAAACTGTAGCCTGGTACATGTCTGTGTGGGAAGCGTTCTTGATACATTCATTGAGTGGCTCATCCGTTGCCCTCAGCTATTCCATACACTAAGTGCATGTCTGCCAGCTCCCTGTTCGAATACCTTTGCATGCCCTTCGTAAGCCGACTACTGCTCGAATGAGGAAATCCGAAATTTCCCCTCTAGCGCACTGATGAACAGCGCCACCTATTGACTTATGGTGATGTTTCCGGTTATGGGTTCCTATGCAATTCTCATTCCTTTAGATGTTATCTACCTCCCCTAAAAGTTTGTACCTATATTTTTGAGACACCCTGTATATATATGATAGCTGTGACTGCAGTTTAGTTAATTGCTAGTGAAACTTAATTTTTGTTCCTATATTGAGTACACTATTTTGGCAACTTTACTGTTCAACAATAAATGTTTTGCAGAAAAAATTTTTTCTGAGATACGACATAGATTCCGACATCCCATATGTCGGCGAAAATTTTTTCCGCAAAACATTTATTGATTTATCAATGCCAAAAGAGAAGCAGGTAATGCTGTGATTATCGTCTTTGTTTACTGTTCAACATGAGGAAATTCTGCATGCCTCATTCTTTTCTTTTATCACAATCTAGCTGTTTCAGTACTTTTAACAATCTTTTTTCTTCTTTAGGCTGATTTCAACAGGTGTGATTCAATTTCCACTTTGCTGCCAAATGTTATACAGTTAAATCTATACCGAAAGAAACTAGGTCTAAACTAATATTAAACTAGAATAACACTTCTATGAGGAATGGGAGGAATGCTCATGGAGGATATATCTCATGGAGTGAAATAATGGGATGATGAATATATCTCATGGAGTGAAATAGTGAAACAATGGGATGAAATATCTCATGGAGGAGGGAAGGAGTGCATAGCTAATAAGAATCCCTCTATCCACAAGCAAACAGTGGGAACAATGCAGCCAATGAGAATTGCTTTGTCCACCTGGCAAGAATTTCAGCAACCTATCATCATCAGCAACAACACAAAATTTAATGGAAAAAACTCATCTAAAAGATATTTTCTTTCATATATTCTTTATAAAAGTTTGAGGTATCAAGATGACATGAAATAATAATTCAAGTTAAAGAGTGAGAAAATGCAATAAATGTATAAGGTTTGGGTTGGGAATTTAAAAATAAATCGAGTTAAAGAGAAATTTGAGATATAGAGATTTGAGTTAATGAAAGTTGGCTGTATATGTAACAAGGGACATGAGAGATCCTGTAAAATTAAAAAAGTTTAAAAGTAAAAATGTTTTTTGAAAAAGAATTAAAATGTAATTTTAATACTTATTAACATTTGTAACACATAATTTGTGACTTTTAAATGACAGACTTTAACAAGTAATAAACTTTAGTAATTCCAAACTTATTAAAATATTATCACATTCCACAGCAAATTCAAAATGAATTTGAACTTACATTCCACACTAAGATACGCTGAAGCAGTATCTGGATTGCCAATACCATTGGTAACTTCACACGTGTACTTGCCAGTATCTTCCGCAGATGTTGGGTTTATGAACAGTGTTCCATCTCGTCGAACAAGCGTCCTAGTTTCAAGCCAAGAAAGCTGATTAATTTCTACACCATTATGAAACCATCTGTGAGTAACATTTGTTGGAAGAGCCTTTGCCTCACAAATGAATTCTGCTCTATCCCCTTCTAATTTAGTAATGTTTCGAGGTGGAACAGTGATTGCTGCTGGACCTGTAACATCAAATAGAATATCTGTTTAGTTTAAGCACAGTGTTAATAATAATATCAGCTAAATAAATATTTGCACCTATATTTATTTAAAAAATTGCTACAGTAATCCAACAGGGTAGCCAGAAATGGCTGGTTTGAACAATCTCATTTATAGAGCTCTATCCAGCAAGAAGGTGGTTCTAGCCCCCTTGCTAAATAGATACAGAGACAAGATTCTGGTGCACTAAATAATGTTTTCTTGGGTACTTAAATTCTATTCCTTCTTCATCAATTTTATCTTTATGAATCATAATGCCTGTCCCTGCAGGGCTCATGTGGTCAACAATTTCATTGAAAGTGAAGATATTTATACGATGGAGTGGCTACCTAGATCCCTGGATCTGAATCCAATCGAGCTTATGTGGAATGTCCTGGAAAGATGAATTGCACAGTATTACCCATCCCAGAACCCTTCATGAACTCAGATCTGCTGTTGTGAAAAAATGTGATTTACCACTGCAAAACTTCATCAATAATATGAGAATGCATGATGTGAATTATATATGGCTATCAGGAGTGACCATATACCGTATTTGCTGGAGTATAGGACGCACTTTTTTCCCCTCAAAATATGCCTAAAATATGGGGTGTGTCTTATGCGCCGGTAATCAAAATTATGAGTTGAAATTTCAGGCTCAAACTTTTGGTTTATATCAATATACATATATAAGTATTCTTTTGCATTTTGTCCTTTTGTGAAAGAGTGGTTTCAAATAAATCGTTTCCATATTTTTTTTTGTTCTGTAAAATGGTAGCTAGGTAGTCACTGGAAGGAGAGCTATGCACCAATCCCCTGTGATGATGCATAGAACCGGCCAGGCCTAGCACCTAATGTCCGACCCCGCCTTCTCGTGGTGCGGACCGTTAGTAACTTTCAAAAGAGATACTCTCTTCTGGAAGTGAACGGAAGGGGAGGGCTGCCAGATTAGTGTGGCCTACTGATCTGGACAACTATGGCTGCTTTTCTTTTCTTTCTTTTTTTCTACCCTGCTGAGGAGTGGTCAACCACACAGGGTCCTGGTGCTGACCATATAAACCTACTGGACTGGACTGATATATGGCTCTGAGCTTGATTATGGATCCTGATTTTGCTGCACTGGTGGGCTTCTGTGGAGGGAAAATCTTCCGCTGTGTTTTCTGTTTGTTTGTGGGTTGACAGCCCCAAGTGAATAGATTCACAGGATATGTTTATCAGCTGGTGGATAATCCTGAGCAGAAGTCATCGCAGGCACCAGAACTCTTTTCTTCTATTGGCATCGTCAAATTCTACATTGGAGGAAGTCTTCCAGTGTAGATGGCTTCAGTCTTTAGTAGTGGGGGAACGTGTCTTTGCCCCATGTCTGCGATTAGGGGGCTGTTTGATATTGTCGGCATTCCCTCTCTCAATAAACATAGTTTCTTTAAACATCCCACTAACCATTTTCTCTCCATAGATAGTTGGAATGTGAGGACTCTGCACAGAGCTTTTTCTCTTGATGTCCTCGCACAAGAATTCCACCGTTATAATTTAGATATTCTCGGCTTGCAAGAGACCAGATGGACAGCTAAAGGTCAGATTCTTAAAAATAATCTTAAATTTCTCTTTTCAGGGAGGGACGACAATAAGCATCACCAAGGCGTGGGTCTGCTTCTCAGCAGACACGCTAGCGATGCTCTTCTAGGATATGAGTGCATTAATGAAAGGTTTCTTACAGCAAAATTTCAGACAAGCGTTAAAGACTTGAATGTTATCTGCTGTTATGCCCCCACTGAGGATGCCAATGAGGATGAGAAGGATAGGTTTTATGAACAACTTCAGGATATTTTGAATTCTGTCAAGAAAGGAGATATTACCCTTGTTCTTGGTGACTTCAATGCCAAAGTTGGTACTGACTCTGACCTTTGGGGAGGAGTAATAGGCCCTTTTGGTATTGGTAGCTGCAATGGCAATGGGCAACGTCTCTTACAGGTAAGTAAACTCAATGGATTCAGAATAACTAACACTTATTACAAACACCGCAACATACATAAGTACACATGGGTTTCACCTGATGGGCTGCATAAGAATATGATTGATTACATATTAATTAACAGCAAATGGGCTAGTTCTGTTAGGAATACCAGGGCATATAGGGGAGCTGAAATTGGATCTGACCATTACCTTGTTAAAAGTGTGTTGCAACTTAAACTTAAAAAGTGTTGTGCTAGGGTTAAAAAATTTACTTTTAATACTGAGGCTCTGAAAGATCCAGTTATAGCCAAAGCTTACCATGATAGGTTACTTAGTCATTATGACAGTCATGGTATGCTTACTATTGAAGTTGAGGAAGAATGGGATCATTTTAAACAGGCTTTTTTGGACACTAACAGTACTCTTTTAGGAAAAAAGGAGCAGAAGAGTCAGAATTATCTGAGTGATAAGGCACTTGAGCTTATTTCAGAAAGAAAGAACTGCAGGAATGCCCTTAATCAATACCCTAGTAGTCCTAATAGAAAGCATTACAGAGACCTTAATAAACTTGTAAAGGATCAGTTAGCTGCTGATAAGAATCTTTGGCTTGATGGTTTGGCTGACAAAGCCGAGGAAGCAGTTAGACAGCACAACAGCAGAGAGCTGTACCAGATAGTTAATGTTTTGTGTGGTAGAAAACGGACAGGCATACAAGGATTGAAGGATAAACAAGGTAAGGTTATAGAAGGTGAGGATTCTGTCATGGCTAGGTGGGCTGAGCATTTCAGTGATGTTCTAAACAATATAGTTAGTTCTACTCCCATTGTTTGCAATGATGATAGATGCATTGGTGGCTTTAATGTTGGCCCTATAACACAATCTGAAGTTATTTTGGCTGTTT
Source organism: Ryuthela nishihirai (assembly GCA_038380435.1). Taxonomy (NCBI): domain Eukaryota; kingdom Metazoa; phylum Arthropoda; class Arachnida; order Araneae; family Heptathelidae; genus Ryuthela; species Ryuthela nishihirai. The sequence continues at coordinate 54,518,103 of JAWZYU010000009.1, forward strand.
CTAAACTTAAACTTCATAAATCCCCAGGGGTAGATGAAATTACTACGGAAATGCTTAGAGCTGGGAATGTTTCGGTTACCACTTGGATGACTGAAATTCTGAATATCTTTTATGATAAAGGCATGGTTCCTAAGGATTTTACCAGAGCTATTGTTATCCCTATTTTCAAAAAAGGTGATCGCAGTTCTTGTGATAACTATAGGGGTATCAGCCTACTCTCTGTTCCAGGTAAAGTTCTTTCCATGATTGTGCTTAATAGAATTAAGAATCTGGTTGACAGTCAATTGCGTGATGAGCAATGTGGATTCAGAAGTGGTAGGGGATGTGTGGATCAGATATTTTCACTTAGGCAGATTCTTGAGAAATGTTTAGAGTTTCAGAAACCTTTGGTTGCTAGCTTTGTTGATTTCAAAAAGGCTTTTGACTCTGTTGATCGTCATAATTTGTGGTTGATTGTGCGATCATATGGTATACCAGACAAATTAGTTAACATTATGAAAGCTCTCTATAATAACACTGAGTCGTGTGTGAGAGTTGGTAAGGCTTGTAGCAATTGGTTTAGCATTACTTCTGGTGTTCGACAAGGGTGCATTTTGTCTCCTTTTCTCTTTAGCTTGGTTATTGATTATGTTATGCGAAATTCACTTCAAGGGAAAGATTTTGGCCTTAAATGGGCTGGAGATACGAAAATTTCTGATTTAGATTATGCTGATGATTTAGCCCTTTTGGCAAATGATGTTGATGAGATGAACTCTTTCATTCGAGCTGTTGATGAGACTGGTAGTAGAGTAGGTTTGGTTATAAACAGAGAGAAAACTAAAGTGATGAAAATGGTCAGGCAGGCTGTGATTCAGTTAATCTGAATGGTTGCAGTCTTGAGCAGGTGTCACAGTTTAATTATCTTGGGAGCTATGTAACAGATAATGGTGATGTGCTGCATGAGATTAACAGACGAATAGGGATTGCTGCCGGGACTTTTAAGAACCTATGGAGAGTGTGGAGAAATAGGCATATACACCTAAAGACTAAAATTAGACTGTATAATAGTTTGGTTCTTTCTAGGGTTAGTTATGGTAGTGAAACTTGGACACTTTGTAAACAAGATAACAGGAAACTAGATGCTTTTGATTCCAGATGCTTACGCAGTATCTTGGGCATTAGGTGGTTCAACTTTGTAACTAATGATGAGTTAGGCAAATTAGTTTGCAACATCCTTTAAGCAGCATATTGTGCAGAGAGAGACTCCGTTGGTTTGGCCATGTTGCCCGTATGAATAATTATAGATTGGCGAATAGGGTTATGAACAGTGTGCCTAAAGGCCTCAGAAGGAGGGGGAGACCTAGGATGCGGTGGGCAGACAATGTCAAACAGGACCTTGTTAGAATTGGTGTGCAGTGGCCAGATGCAGTAGATGTAGCTCAGGATAGATTTGCTTGGAGAACTAAATTGCACGGTCTGGTTGGACCTCCGTAGCCCATGGCTGCTTGATGATGATGATGATGATGATGATGATGATGATGATGATGATGATGATGATGATGATGATGATGATGATGATGATGATGATGATGATGATGATGATGATGATGATGATGATGATGATGATGATGATGATGATGATGATGATGATGATGATGATGATGATGATGATGATGATGATGATGATGATGATGATGATGATGATGATGATGAAAAATAATAAGTTGCGTGATGTATTTTATGTTTCCCTACTGATAGAGGGAGCATTCCAGTAAAATAGAGTTCAGATCCACTGACACCTCAAGGTTACGATTCATCCAATATGCGCATGTGTGATCACATTTCACCAGCATATTTTTTCGAAAAGCGCGAGCATGGCGCGTCGTTACCAATTACAGCGCCTCAAGGCAACCAAAACGTTAACTTTTAGTACCGAAGAAGCTTTCTCATGTTTTTGCTGCGAAACATGGCTCAAAAACAACGCAGATTCTGCTATGATATTGCATTCAAGCTACGAGTGACTGAGTATGCTAAAGAACACGGAAACAGGACAGCAGAGAGGAATTTCGGATCACTGCCAACAGAAAAGATGATAAGAACTTGGAGAAGACAGGAAGAAGACCTAAAAAAAGCTATGCGTAGTAAACATAATCTGCGACATGGAATTGCAAAATGGCCGGAACTAGAAGAAGAATTAAAAACTTGGTTATTAGTCCACCGAAGCTCGGGATTTTCAGTTTCCACAAAAATGACTATTCAACAAGCAAGAGTGATAGCTACTAACAGAGGCATCGCTGATTTTACAGAATCGACATCATGGTGTTCTAGATTCATGAAGAGAAATGACTTACGTATGCGAACTAAAACAAAAATAGCACAAAAGATGCCAACAGAATATGAAGACTAGATTATCGAGTTTCATAAAATTGTCATTAATGCAAGAAAAAGTGGAAATTTTGAACTTTCACAAATAGGAAACATGGATGAGGTCCCACTGACGTTCGATGTACCCTCAAACAAAACAGAAGATTCCAAAGGTGCAAGAAGTGTTATTGTTAAAACTTGTGGACATGAGAAAATATACTACACGGTCGTGTTGTGCCAATGGAACAAAATTGCCACCTCTTTTGATTTTCAAAAGGAAAACCTTGCCCAAGGAAAAACTGCCTAAAGGTGTGTTTGTGCACGTTCATCCTAAGGGCTGGATGGATGAAGGGGGGATAAAGTTGTGGATAAACAATGTGTGGTCTAGGCGTCCTGGTGGACTGTTAAAAAAACCTGCCTTGCTAGTATGGGATCAGTTTCGGAGTAATAGAACAGAAGCTGTAAAAAATAAAATCAACCAATTGAAAACTTAGTTAGCTGTAATTCCAGGTGGACTAACAAGCCAGCTTCAACCTTTAGATGTCTGAATTAATAAACCATTTAAAGGATTCATGAAGGAGAAATGGAACAGTTGGATGCACTCTACAGATTTTGAAGTGACACCATCAGGAAGAAAGAAGAGACCTAGCATTTTGCAGATTTGTGAATGGGTCAAAACTTCATGGAATGTTGTGAAACATGAGACAGTTGTAAAGTCATTTAAGAAATGTGGTATTAGTAACTCACTTGATGGCACAGAGGATGATTTGTTATACGAAGACTCAGTTTCTGAAAAAGAGGCTTCAAGTGGTTTTTCATTTAGTTCTGGAGATGAATTTCTGGGTTTTGAGGATGAACATTAAAAGGTACCTAACTACAATGTTCCCTAGTTACATTTTTTGTATACATAAATAACTACAAAATGAGTACAGTAAATCTTTATGGAAATTCATGAAACAATGTGGAAAATTTTTTTCCCTTAAAAATGTGTCTAAAAAAGGGGGGTGCGTCCTATACACCGGCAAATACGGTACTCTATTAATGTCTCCTGTCCCCAATTACAGCACCTCAATTATGGGAACTCGTACTAGCATATGTAGCACTCTTGACTATTATTCAATTTTGCCATTATCCCACTTGTTGTTATTTACTTACACCTTCTCTTTGTATGAAGGCAACTGTACCCAAGTCTCTTAATTGGTTATTTAACTAAGTGCTGTCTTGAATATTCTTGTTGGGGAATCATCAGGATATTGTGATGCTCTTCTTTTAAATCATTAATATGTTTTTCACCTCAACTTCAGTGAGGGTTTGCCTTGTGAAGGTCTTATTTTGAGCACCACAATATTTTCCATGTCACTACCAGCATATAAAATGATAATCTATCTCCTTCATTCTTAAATATTTTCACACTATTTTAATTTTTAACAACTTAAAATTTTTATTATCTACTGTAATGCATTTTATGTGATGTCTAGAGCTTTTTCAGCTTTGTTAATCAGACTATTAAGGAAAAATAAATTTATCAGTATTTGACTGTTTATTTAAACTTTCTAATCTGGCTATCAATTTTTTTGCAGGCTATTGATCTAGTCTGTTTATGAGAAATAAGCTGCATTCACTTATCACTAAAATAATTCTGTTTCTACCTCTTTCTATATGTAAAAGGGTTGACTTTAGATATTTCAAATAATGCTTTAAGATAGGCTAAAATTTTAAGCTTTTTAATTAAGCTGAAGTAACTTACTTTCACTTTTTAAATAAATGATTTGGTCTTAGAGGTCATGTGACATGCACTAAAGCCATCTCACTTTAGTAAGATAAAGTAATGAATGCCCTATAACATAGAAATATCTGGAATATTTTTCTGGTCCATTTATTTGACCAGAAAAGACTTATCCCAGTTAAGACAATTTTCCAGATCGCTGAAGTTTTCATAGTATTAATTCAGCTTCTTTACTTCAACTTGAGTTATTTCTTACAGTCCCTTCTCTCACTGAAAAATATAATTATGCAAAAGTAGTTATGAAGTATGAATTTCCATTCAGTTTAAAATTATTTTGCATTTATGAAAATTTTAATTCAGATGCTTATTTCAACTGTTCTGGTAAACAGTCAGCAAACTGCTTTTTTAGGTATATGTTTATGACAGTGACAAAGTTTGAGTGGAAGCATCTGAGACATTGAGACTCTGCAGTTAAGTCATCAGTGGTTCTTGCAAATCAAATGTGAACTAGCATAAAGCTCATCATCCAGTGAAGATGTGTCTAGAATTGATGGGGCCAAGGGATCTTCAAAGATGTCAAAAGATACTGTTTACATTTACCTAAGTTCCCAGTGGCAGAACTAAATATTTCACCCCCCCCCCCACCCCTTGGGAGTTAGGGGGGTGGGGTCATGAAAAATAGATGTCCTCTAGTGTTGAATGATTTTTATGTGTACAGATATTTGCTTTTTTTTGGTGCAACTACTAAATGAAAGAAAAATATTTATCCCAAAAAGTTTGTTAATGTTTCGTTTAAACTAAAATCATAGTGCAATTGTTAAAATAAATTTTAATATTATTACTTCTAGCTATCTATATAAAAGCTATCAGCAAAAATAATATACAATATACAGATGTAAAGTCCCACAATATTACACTATCAGGAAAATACTGCAATATATGGAGAAAAGGTGACAAAAAGACAATTTAACTATACGATATGATGACACCATTTTTGATGGAGTAATACAAACATATAATGGCTTTTTACCCATATAAGACAGATGACAAAAGTATGCACATGCAGAATGTATATCAGATCAACATGAATACAAAATACTATTTAGCAATGTCAGAACAAGGTATTCTCATGTCCAGAGGCAAAATTTCTGAATTACCCTCCCCAATGATTATAGCTTTATGGACTAATAAAATTGTACATTGATATGCATATTTACCACAAAATTACTGTGAAGCATATAATATGCACACACACACACACAGAAAAAAAAAACATTTCTGGCAAATAAACCATAAATTATTATTGTTAAAAGTAAGCAAATTGGGCACTGCATATTATGTGTGAAGTTTTTCCTCCTTCTGCAAAGCTTAGCCTTTACCCTCTCAGTTTCACTTGCATCTTACTGAAAGAAAGGGATGGGAATGTTGATTAGTCAGGTGCATTTTATGGTGTTTGTTGATTACCTTGCTATGATCTTGATTGCAGAATCCAGAATCCTAATCTCTGCTGAGCACTGTCTGAATTCTCATCAGAATACATTATTTTCAAATGTAGGAGAAATGGAAATGGGCAAGTTATATCATTAATTTTAAAATTAAAGTTGTTAAAAAGCCTGAAGAGGTCATGAATCATGAAGTAAGAAAATTATTTAAGTGGACAAAAGCAATGTTAGCTATTGGAGAAAAACAAAACTAGGATTAAAAAAAGTGATCTTTTCTTTGTTTTTGAATATGCAAATATTATAGGTAAACATCTGAATATTTCTGGTTACATTTCTTTTTTACCTTTCAATAAAGCTAAGCTTAACCATTTTACTGCAATACTGGCCCAAAATGGCAAAGATTTTAAACTGATATGTCCAATCAATTCTATTCCTTCTTCTTCATTACCTCCTACCTGCAGTTTGGGCCAATATCATAATGAAAGGTTAAATTTAAGTTAAATATAACAATTATGCTGTTAAATGATTATTTTAAAAGACATTACCAGTCTAGAAAATGCTATTGTAATACAGTCCATTAAATGATGTAATGTATACCACTACAGGTAAGCTTACTGTCACTTACTTAGCAATCTTTAACATGTAAAGAGGTCGAAGATGACATCATAAGCTGAGATTTGATTGCATTGGCCAGCATTTCCTTCACTCGTTCACATATGATTGTCTGCAGAATAACATGCTTTGGATATTGCAGCACTTGACTGTTGTTTGATGATAACTTGTTGACTCATATCCATAGTAGTAAATCGATTATGCCAGTCCTTTACTTTAGCATTGTTTTCACTAGAAGGTAGATGCTAACTATTGTTGAACTCTGATGACATATGTAGTTCTAGTAGGTGCACTTTTATCAGTTGTAGGTTTCATTGTGTATTCCACTTCATTCACCAAAATAACTTCCAGACTAGTAACTTTTTTTCAATTACATTAAAAGAGCCTTAAAAAAACTTTTGAAATCATCCATTAAGATCAACAAAATGTCATGATTGATTGTAATGGATGATTTCAAAACATTTTTAAAGCTATTTTAATTCAAACATTTTTAAAGCTATTTTTTCTGAAAAAGTTACTAGTCTGGTAATTGGCTTCACATGCAGTGCTCAATAAAACCTAAAATTTATTAAAGTGTGCCTATTAGGTCATCAGTCCTAGTCTACATACATAATCCAGAACTGCATGTTATCAGAGTTCAAAAGGTTAGAATCTACCTTCTAGTGAAAACAATGCTGAAGTAATGGACTGGAATAGCCGATTTTACTACTATGGATATGAGTTAACAAGTTATCATCAAATAACATTCAAGTGCCACAATATTCACGTTATTTTCTGCAGACACTCTTAGTGAGCCGTGAAGCTTCAAGGAGATGCTAGCCAATGCAATAGGGGCGGGGGTGTCTCAGTCGGTAGCGCGCCAGGCTCATAATCTGTAGTTCCCAGGTTCGAGTCCCAGCTGGGTTAGCTTTGAGATTTATCTCCGCAAAATTCCCCGCCCTGCCCACGGTCAGTAGGGGACACCGATGGGCTTGGAAAGGCCGCCGTCCGTCAGATGGGACATTAAGCCGTGGCCCGTGTGCAGGAGAGACATACCCTGTGCACACTAAAGAACACGCTGGATGGCCTTGACGGGAGACTACAAGCTGTCTCCCAACAGCTGTTCTAGTGGGTCCCCTCCCACAACCTTCTCTGAGCCTTCGGGGGTCCTTGTGACCTGGCCATTTAGCCCATGGTGTGCAAAAAAAGTGCTGCTCAGAGGTAAAACAACCCAACAACAACCCAATGCAATCAAGTCTCAGCTTATGACATTATCTTTACTTGTGAAAGATTGCTAAGTGACAGCAAGCTTAACTTTAGTAGCATCCATTATATCATTTAATGGACTGTATTACAATAGTGTTTCTGGACGGGCAAATTGTCTTTTAAAATGGTAATTTTAACAGCATAATAGTTGAAATCAAACTTAAACTTAAAACATTGTGAGTTTTCTAATTCAAATAAAGCTATCAGTTAGCTGCTGATTGACTAATTTAAGGTTAAATCCTAATGCAAGTCTAAAGTACTATTTGCCTTTCCATTTTCAGCTAAATAAGCATTTTTATGGAAGAGGGAAATGATTGGAATTTCAGCTGTATATTGGGTATTGCTACAAATTATATGGCAGAACTTATGGTGCCTATAAAATGAAAGAGAAATCACAAATAACAATAATTATTAAATATAATTTTTATATAGATTCTGTATATAATATATAGATGACTGACTGACAAGGAATCATGCTAATTCTAACTATGATCCAGAAATGATAGAGATCTGAAAATTTGCAATATGTGTAATCCAGATCGCAGATCTTGAGAAAATCTCAAATATTACCTCTGACATGTCCTTCAAGATCAAATAGTGTGATGTAGAGGTCAAACCTTGATCTACCATGCCAGAAACTTGAAAATTGGTGTCCAGGGTTTTTTTGGGGTGTAGATGTAGGAAACATTAAGAAATTTCAGATTCGGAGAGTCCTTCGAAGTCATATTTAGATCTATCGTTGCTAGAAAGCTAAAAGTTGATCCCTTTTTTTTTTCAAGTTGTAGATCATGGAAATGCTGTTGAATTTTGGATGTGATGGGTCCTTTGAGGTCAAAGGTCAAATACCAATATACAGAAGCTGCAGTGAAAAATTGGTGAATAAGCTATTCCCAGAAGTAGAACTCAGAAATGAGAGGGATTCTCAGATTAGGTGTCACATTTGAGATCAACTAGGGTTCAGCGTGATTGGCTAGAAATCAAGAGGTGCTGAAGGCACTGTTTGAGTTCTAGCATATATATACAGGGTGATTCAGAATTCATCATCAATAATTGGTGGGGAGGTAGGTAATAAGAAACGAAGGAGATTTCACATAGGAAAGCATGGGCGCATATGCCATGTAGTAGGGCAAAATGACCCCAGTTCAATGATGGAAAGAACACATAAGAAGGAAGTGGTAAGGAAAAAACATTTATTATCTTACATGTAACATTTCTTTGCATTGGTTGTACAGACTTACAAGAGGTGCTCGAACTGCCGACCATGTGCTAGAATGCATGACTCACAACGGCGTTGCATGGACAGCCGGACCCTGTGGAAGATGCCTGGCATTTCCCGGATGTTTGAGGCAGCAACTGATATGCGTGCTACAAGATCCATAGCACTATCAACAGGGGTCTCGTACACCATGTTTTTCATAGCACCCCATACAAAGAAATCGATTGGAGATAAATCCGGTGAACGTGGTGGCCAAGAAACCGGTCCACCGCGGCCAATCCATTGACCACCAAACTGTCTGCGTAGGTAAGCACGCACAGCATTTGCGAAATGTGCAGGAGCGCCGTCATGCTGGAACCACATTCGCCGGAGACTACCATCAGGAACCTCGTTCAGAAGATCCGGTAACACAGTCTGAAGAAATGTTAGGTACTTGAAGAAATGTTAGGCACCGTCCAAACGGGATGGTAGTAAATACGGGCCCAACAAACAGTCACCGACAATCCCAGTCCACACATTGACAGCAAAACGTTGTTGCGCAGCTCCAGGTCTTGTACCGTGTGGGTTCTGATGAGCCCACACATGCCAATTGTGTGTGTTGAAGACACCCTCTCGAGTGAACAACGCCTCATCGGTGAAAAGAACATACGTTGGGAAATTGGGATCAACGGCTGTTTTCTGCATGAACCACTGACAAAAAATAACACACTTGGGTGGTCGTCTGCTGCCAATAATTGCACTCTTTGCAGATGAAACAGATGTAACCCTTCATCGTGTAATTTCCGCCACGCTGTTGCTTGCGAAATTCCAAACTGCCTAGCCATACCTCGTGTGCTAGCACCAGGTTGTTCCTCGATTTCCTGTAGGACAGCTTCCTCTACTGCTACTGTCCGTGCCGATCTGCGCCTCCCTCGATTAACATTACTAGCAGCAAACGATCCTGTTTCACGCAGTTGGCGATGAATACGTGAAAACATTTGATGCTGTGGCTCATGGCGGTTTGGGAAGCGCGCTGCATACAATTGCCTGGCTCGAAGACATCTTTCTCCTGCCGCACCGTAAGTTACATGCATATCTGCACATTCATTCCACGTATACCGGTTCATGTTACTTCTGCAAATTCACCTTGTCGAATGACAACTGACTGCACGCGTCAAACAGCTGTGCTTCTGTATGAGAGGTGTGTACACACAGCACCCTCTACACCACCATGCGTTCGTCTGCCCCCATACTTTCCTATGTGAAATCTCTTTCTTTTCTTATTCCCTTCCTCCCCACTAAATATTGATGATGAATTCTGAATCACCCTGTATATATGCATTTAGGCTCTCTAATGAATTATAGATATCTTGGAAAGTTTAAAAGCCATTAGTTTTTAAACTGAATAAATTTTTTTCTAAAAATATAATACCATGGCTTGTTCAGTACTTCCAGCTTTGCACCTGATGCAGGTACCACAGTCATCTCATTGTTGTTACAGCACTGCTATTAGTGCAGTAGAAATAACACTTAGTCTCGATGAATACATGAAATCTGCAACTAATACTGTATAAACCAATACCAGTAGACAAATGAATGTAGATTTGCACACTTATATGATTATTGTGCAAACAATAGGCATATTACAATGTGGTCATGTACCCCCACATTGTAAGGAATATGAGCCTGACCTCATGAAACAGTCAAAACACATAACCACATGCAAATTCTGCTGGACAACATGGAGTACAAATGTATCAACAGTTTTGCAAAATGGTGTCAAAGAGAATGCTGTTGCAATTGACAAAAAACATCCCAACTGTACATCATCCATTCTTCACAAAAAAAATTATGTGCCTACTGTGTACTACACCATCTTCATTGACTCTGGTTACTAGTAGTGTAATGGCAAATATTTTAAATTGACGTGTCCAATCAATTCTATTCCTTCTTCTTCATTGCAGTTTGGGCCAATATCATAGTGAAAGGTTATATTAGGTTAAATATAACAATTATGCTGTTAAATGGTTATTTTAAAAGACATTACCAGTCTGGAAAATGCTATTGTAATACAGTCCATTAAATGATGTAATGTATACCACTACAGGTAAGCTTGCTGTCACTTACTTAGTAATCTTTCACATGTAAAGAGGTCGAAGATAAGCTGAGATTTGAATGCATTGGCCAGCATTTCCTTCACTAGTTCACATATGATTGTCTGCAGTACAACATGTTTTGGAATGGAAATATACTGTATGTACAAGAGGAAGGCATCACTCCAAATGCTCTGACATAACGATAAACAATCCTCTGATAGATGAGTGCATAACATGGGCTGATATTCAGATGCATTAATTAGATAGATACTATAGTCATTCTGCCCACACTAATGAATCTTTCACACTTTCAACAACATGCATTACAAGAATGATCACCATCAGCACCATTTAGACTGGTGCAACTAGATAACGAACATTGTAGAGACTAACTACTACTTCCTGGCAGACATCTTATGAATGAATGAAGAGTGTTTCATAACATATGGTATGGTCAACCAGTATAACTTGGTTTTAGAAAATCCTAATGAACAATGCCTGCAGTTACTCCAGTCTGTTCTTCCAGACTGACAGGATAAATTGTCCCTTTGAGCTGTGCATTGCATGTAGTTTTAACATAGTATCCATCCATCGGCCCTTCCCAGGGGTAGTCTTATGCAATCAATCTCAATGCATTAGTTCAGATAAAGTAGTTTTTAACACAATGCAAATTAATAGTTTAGTTGTAAAAAAGTATTTCTTTTTGAATGAGCACACAGTAGTCATTATATGTTCCCCCTTTGGAACACCAGAAATATTTTTTTTTGTAATACAATCACAGAAAATGTATTACTTGTTAACCTAACAGATAGATTTGTATTAAAATAACAACCTATCATTTAACAAATAAGCAATTATTGCAATCTTAGGTTACATTAAAATCTCTGAGTTAAAAGGAATACTATTGAGAACTTTTTATTTGTGGGGATAATAGAAAATGTGCTAAACTTGGGCAACCTACATACATTAGGTTGCCCAGGTTATCCATATTAGTATGTTGATATTAACAACCAGTATGTTGTATTATAGTATGCTTTGTTCCATTGTTGGATTTTACTTGGCTATATATATATATTGTACACTGCTCGACACAGAAAATGCCACACCAGGAAGTATTTGTCAGAGTGCCATGCAAATAGGTGGGCATGTGTGAACAGTCAGGTTATGGAAATGAGTGCAGTTGTAAACCAATCACATGATAGGTGAGGGAGATAACAGAGCAAAATGGCTCAGTGTAGTTAAATTTAGTCGTCCTCACCTGGGCATGTAGATTACTGCATCAGAGTGATCTTAGTGGAAAAAGCATGTGTAAAGCATTCTCTTAGAGAATGCCTGTGCGATGTCACTGGGAATCCTACCATCACACAGATATCTTTACCAGAGGCATCATCCTAGGAGCTATGTACTGCTAGTTGGTCCCTGTGTCACATTGCGGCAGAAAAGCACAGAAATGTATTGCAGCAGAAACACATCAGTTTGCGCTCTCGCCAGCCATTTTGATGACTGACACTCACTGCAGCACATCATCATGCAAGATTGCAGTGGTGCTGTACGAGATATTCATGACAGGATGAATGGAACCATATTGTATTCAGCAACAGGTCTCGCTTCTGTCTCAGTGCCAACAATCATCGATTGACAATCTGGAGACTATGCAGTAATCTTGCTGCCATCTGTGAGCATCATACAGCTCCTCAACTTGGTGTCATGGTTTGAGGCACTATCAGTTTCAGCAGCCATTCACAGCTCATATGCATAGCAGGTACAATGACAGCACGATGATATGTCGATGAGGTGCTGCAGTCTGTTTTGTTGCCATATCTCCTTGGTATCCCTGATACCCAGTTTTAACACAATAACACCCACCCACACACTGCCAACATCAACAGACAGTACCTACAAGGTGTGGCAGGAGCTGCCTTGGTCAGTACAATCCCCAGACTTCTCCCCAATAGAGAATGTGTGGGACATCATTGGCAGACAACTTCACACCTCTGCATGACCCCCTCATAATGTTGAATTATGGACACAGGGTGACATATGGTCCACAATACCTCAGCACACCATCTGGGAGATTTTTCTACTCGATGTCACACTGTGTTGCTGAATGTATAGCCCAGCATGGTGGTCATATGACTTACTGACTCAGGCCACATTATACTGTCTCCTCACCCATTGCATTCATGCAATTCTCAGAAATTAAATCCTTCTTTCGACCTACTTGTTGATATGTGTGGTAAGTTTCGTCTCATTTTGTGCATTCCTTTGTGGTGTGACATTTTCTATGTTGAGCAGCATATGTTGTTCTCACTGATGTGCTTTTTAATTGTTTAAACAGAAAACAATGAATAATTGTTTTAAACAGAAACAATGAAACAGAAGTTTCTGAATTTGATTTTTGCATTTAATATAAATACACTGGTTGACAAAATGAAGGAAATGCAATGTTTTCATCAATATTTTAATTTAACAACATCCCTGAAGGCAAAAATATGCTATTATAGGCAACAATACATGCAAACTTAGCATATCCAATCAAAATTGATCAGTGACCATACAATTCCTTGCAACATGTAAATTACTAATGCCTATAAAAACATGGGTTGCCACCAGATCACTCTATTTCAAAATTGCTTGCATGGAGAGTTAATCTCATTATTTCTACTGAAGATGGCATGCCATTATCTTTTAGATGATTTCTTGTGACAAGTGAGCTGTTGGAAGACTTGAAGCAGTACAGTCACAGGAAAGGTAGCAAGATGGATCAATGTTTTAAGGGAGATGATATCAACACTTCAGAAACAATTCTGGGAGATATGAAGCATTCCTACCAGAAGAGCTGCCCATGATTGCCAGATAGTTACTTCAACCTGAACTGACCATTATCTGGCTCTAATGGTAAGAGAGAATAATACAATAACTTTGCATCAACTGTCTCTCAAGATTTCTGCAGCCACAAGTGAAAAGATTTCCAGCACAAAAATATCACGAAAACTTAATGTAAGTGGGCTCTATGCCATGAGGCCAGTGGTTTGTGTCCTGCAAACACCCAATCACAGAAAAGCTTGTCTAAACTGATGCCACCAACATGTCACTTGGAACCCTGAACAAAGACTAATATTCTGTTTTCTGGCATCTCAATTTAGTCTACAGCCCTCCAATATCAGAGAAAGGGATATTTATGATAGAGGTGGTGTGCTAATCTGGGGGGACATAATCTGTAACTGTTCAGAGAAGTGATCCTCGAACTTTATGTGTGTGTATTTTTAGATGTGTGTGGTTGGCACCAATTTATTGCTTATGGATGCATGCGTAATATCATGCATGCTGCATAGAACTAAGCTGCTGCAGGAGTTCTTAGAAATGGAAGATATCTGAGAAATAACATGGCCAGCAAGGTCACAAGACTTAAATCCCATCAAACAGGTATGGGATGCTTTAAGGAGACACACTACAAACAGTCAGCAACCTTTTCAGTCACTCTGGATTTGTTGCTTCAGGTTATTCTGAAAAACCTCTGAGCATGAATTGATGCCATTAGGTCTGTTTAGTCACCAAAGGGAATCGTACTCCATATGTGCATGTTTTAGAACATCTGAAGAAAATTTCTGTGATGCACAACTTTTTTTTTTATTTCAGTGACATCATTATAACATGTTAATTTCCATATCAAGAGTTCTCATTTTCTACACATTTCCCCATTGTACTAAAATATATTTCTGGGCAAATTTGTTGGCATTACCTTGATTATGGGAAGCAGTGTATATATTTGAATCAAATATTAATATTAAATAATGTTAAATCATGACTAATAATACATTTTGCTATTATATGAGGTTGTACATTTTTTCCATTAATGGGAATATAATATATACTGTTATGTGATTATTGGAATACAAATATATATTTGCATCCTATCATTGATAAATTTCATTTAAAAAAGGTGACACTGTAAACTGTCAGGAGCCCAACAACTGCAGTGACTGTGCAATATAGTTTTCCCATGGTTACTTTCGGTTGGATTATGAATCTAATGAATATCATGCATTTAATACATATACATTTCAATGTAAATGAAATTCATTATCTATTTTTGGGTAAATGTTACATAGTCAAATAATTTTGTGTTCATAACTGCAAGATTCACACTACTTCATACCTACACAAGGTTTCAGATCATTCCTTAATGGATCATTCCTTAATATAGTTCTCCCATGGTGTACTTTCGGTTGGATTATGAATCTAATGAATATCATGCATTCAATACATAAACATTTCAATGTAAATTAAATTCATTATCTATTTTTGGGTAAATGTTACATAGCCAAATAATTTTGTTTTCATAACTGAAAGATTCACACTACTTCATACCTACACAAGGTTTCAGATCATTCCTTAATGGATCATTCCTTAATATAGTTCTCCCATGGTGTACTTTCGGTTGGATTATGAATCTAATGAATATCATGCATTCAATACATAAACATTTCAATGTAAATTAAATTCATTATCTATTTTTGGGTAAATGTTACATAACCAAATAATTTTGTTTTCATAACTGCAAGATTCACACTACTTCATACCTACACAAGGTTTCAGATCATTCCGTAATGGAACAACACTCTTTTATTTAGAATTAGTTTATAGTTATGTACCATATTTTATAAGTTAACTTAATATTTCAAACCAACATCCTTCTTCAAGAACCTTCTGTATTTACAGGCATAATATTTATTTTACTTTTAAAATATTTAATAAGTAAAACCAAAAATATGCAAGTAATACAATGAAATCAAAAATAGCATTGCTTCAGAGAGTTCCTCTTTATTAACTAAACTAAAGCTTATACTTTTCAGGAAGCTGTAACTTTTAATTAATAAAAAAAGCTTTCTAGAAAAATTATGTGCTTTAAAAAAATTGATGATTTCATACTAAACACTGATTTTGAATCCAAATCAAAATGCATTTTATTTCACTTCAATCTCAGAGGTTTTCTTCTGGTTTGGATTTGGCTCAATTCCTCAATTAATTGTTACATTCAAGCTTATCAGTTACAATCACATTATCAATAATTTAAAATATATCATTTCCAAATTGGAAAAAAATTATTTGTTGGAGTTAAAATAACTTGTTTCCACATATTAAATAACCTTAAGGAAAAATAAAAAGAATCCAGATTCTGAAGAAAAAAAAAACATAAACACACACAATGAGATAAAAAAAAAATGTAGAAGAGTTGATATGTTACCAGCAACAATAACTTTGGATGTAGCTGTTACACTCCCTTCTCTGTTTCTGGCCATACAAACATAATCTCCAATATCAGTTTGCCTTAGATTGCTAATTCGGAGCTCAGTGGGAAGGATCTGTATGGTTCGACTTTCCTCCAGTGGCAAATTATCCTGAAATTCATCATAACTCTTTAGAAATTGCAAATAAATGAAATTCTTTTTCAAATATCTTAGTATTTGTAAATTAAAAAAAAATGCCCTCATAACATTAGTTTAATAGTTTCTAAGTTTCTCTGCACTATACCTAACATTGTCCATTCCAGTAGCCTTGTGATTAACACCTTTGGATATAGAAGTTAGTTGTGTTGTTTTACCTATGAGCAACATTTTTTGCACACACCTGTTGTCATCATCAACATCATCCTCAACCAGCCATTGTCTACAGTGGTCCAACCAGACCGTGCAATTTAGTTCTCCAAGCATATCTGTCCTGAGCTATATCTGCTGCATCTTGCCACTGCACACCAATTCTAACAAGGTCCTGTTTTACATTGTCTGCCCACCACATCCTATATCCCCCCCCTTTTTTCTGAGGCCTTTAGGCACACTGTTCATAACCCTATTCGCTAATCTATAATTATCCATATGGGTAACATGGCCAAACCAACAGAGTCTCTCTCTCTGCACTATATACTGTTTAAAGGAGGTTACCGACTCTGCCTAACTTCATCATTACTTACAAAGTTGAACCACCTAATGCCCAAGATACTGCGTAAGCATCTATAATTAAAAGCATCTAGTTTCCTGTTATCTTGTTTACAAAGCATCCAAGTTTCACCACCATAACTAACCCTAAAAAGAACCAAACTATTATACAGTCTAATTTTAGTCTACAGGTGTATACACCTATTTCTCCACACTCTCCATAGATTCCTAAAAGTTCCAGAGACAATCCCTATTCGCCTGTTAATCTCATGCCACATATAACCAGTATCTGTTACAAAACTCCCAAGATAATTAAACTGAGACACTTGCTCAAGGGTGCAACCATTCAGAGCGACTGAATCATCACCAGCCTGACCAATTTTCATCATTTTAGTTTTATCTCTGTTTATCACCAAACCAACTCTATTACCAGTCTCATCAACAGTCCTAATGAAAGAATTCATCTCATCAACATTCATCAGCCAACAAGGCCAAATCATCTGCATAATCTAAATCAGAAATTTTGAAATCTCTATGCCATTTAAGGCCAAAATCCTCAGTCCCCACTAAGGATGAGAAAGCTAGGTTTTATGGACAACTTCAGGATATTTTGAATTTTATCAAAAAAGGAGATATTACCCTTGTTCTAGGTGACTTCAATGCCAACATAACAGCAGATAACATTCAAGTCTTTAATGCTTGTCTGAAATTTTGCTGTAAGAAACCTTTCATTAATGCACTCATATCCTAGAAGAGCATCACTAGTGTGTGTGCTGATAAGCAGACCTACGCCTTGGTGATGCTTATTATCTTCCCTCCCTGTAAAGAGAAATTTAAGATTATTTTTAAGAATCTGACCTTTATCTGTCCATCTGGTCTCTTGCAAGCTGAGAATATCTAAATCATAATGATGAAATTCTTGTGTGAGGACATCAAGAGAATAAGCTCTGTGCAGAGTCCTCACATGACCACTGCTCAGGATTATCCACCAGCTAATAAAACATATCCTGTGAATGTATTCACTTGGGGCTGCCAACCCACAAACAGAAAACACAGCAGCAGATTTTCCCTCCACAGAAGCCCACCAGTGCAGCAAATTCAGGATTCATAATCAAGCTCAGAACCTTGAGTCCAGTAGAGTAAGTTTATATAGTCAGTACCAGGACCCTGTTGGTTGACCACTCCTCAACAGGGTAGAAAAAAAAAGTAGATATACATGTCCAGATCAGTAGGCCACACTAATTTGGCAGCCTTCCTCTTCCGTTCACTTCCACAAGAGAGTATCTCTTTTGAAAGATAATAATGGCTTGCACCACAAGAAGGTGGGGTCGGACCTTAGGTGCTAGGCCTGGCCAGTTCTATGCATCATCACAGGGGATTGGTGCACAGCTCTCCTTCCAATGACTACGTAGCTACCATTTACAGACCACACCTGTACTTAATATTAAAACATTAGATAGGAAAAATGGTGACTATATTTCAAATGATATGGTGTGATGGTTCATCATTCACTCTTATGTTTCCTTAACCAGTCATTATTTGTTTATATTATAATTATTATTTTGGGGTGTTTCTTTCCTTTGAACCATCATTTCTCTCTGCCTGTAGTGTTGCCAACTGCACAACTCAGTTTTGATTGATGGACACTAAAATCCCTGAGCAAGGTCACAGCCACTTACATCATCATCACCACCTGAAGAATCCATATGAAAATATGGATTCCAAGCATGCCACAGCATGTGCCATTGTTGCTTTAAACCAGAGCATGCGATGTTGCTATAAACTAGAGCATGCTATGTTGCTTTAAACCAGAGTGTGCCACATTTGCTTTAAGCCAGAGTGTGGGGCTGAGAATAGTCAGTGATGAATGTAGTAGTGTATAGTCAGTAAATAGTAGGAGTGAAGAGTTGTTAGTAATGCTAGTTGATGTTGAGGTAGAGAAGGAGGAACTGTAGTCATATTGACAACATTTTAAATTTTTCTTCAATGTGTTGGTGAAAGATTTAATGTAGTAGTTTGTAGAAGAGATTTTGTTGGCAAGTCTAGAATCCAATAAATTTCTTAATTTTTCTGAAATTATATTTGACTTCAATTTTTTTTTCTCTTGAGCAGAGGTTTGTTTAGTGGTATTATTTTAAAGGTTATTTCGGGACAATCATTAATATAATTTCTTTCTGATCTTAAGCTCATTTAAAAGGAACCCTTATTTAATTTTTGGAAAGATTAGTTGCTTTGTGCCCGAGTTCAAGTTATCCGGCAAATAAAATAACCTACTTTTGAATCGTAACAATGGCTTTGGTCAATGGTAAGACCCTTTAGTTGGCTCCCAGAGCAGTTTAAGTAAGGTCATTCTAAGTACATCTGCAATGAGCCTCCACTAGCTAGTTTTTGGGAAATTTTGTGTAAAATTGAGCAAAAAACAACAGTCAGAAACTTGACTAATGATGATGAAATGAGTTAACAAGTGGTGTAAAAAACTAAGATCCAATTGGAAAGCACTGAAGAAGCAGAATATTTAGGTCATCTTTCAACAGCATGAACAGATGAACACATTTTCCTCATTGGAAACCTCATTTAGTTCAAGAGGCAAATAACCATCTTTGATTTAGCAAACCACAGAACTTCTTCTATGGTAATTGCCAAAGGATTCTGACAGAAGCAGTTGTTCATTTGCATTACTGCAAAGTTTGTTCCATACCTTTTAAGTTAAGAGCAAAAGGAGAACCGAATCGATGCCTGCCAGAATGGATTGGATAATTCGACATACAAAAAATGCAATCATGACATAATGGAAGGGCTCTGGTTCCCCATAGCAGAAGAAAGCTTGTCAGGTGAGATCCAATGTAAAGAGCATGGTAATATTTTTTTTTTATATGGGATTGTTTATAAGGAATTTGTGCCACAAAAACAAACTGCGAACAAGAAGGATTGATGGATTTACTGCATCAACCATGGAGGGGCTATTTTGAAGATCATGCAAAAATACTGTATTTTATCTTTTGCATTGTTTATCAATAAATTCCTGAAACTTTTGGATTGCATTTTCTATTTTAATGATGTAAGGTATACGAGTCATCTCCAGGTGCCATAAAACAAAGACATGTACAATGAAAAAAACTAAATGATTGATTTCACTAATGACTAATAGATTTCATGGTAATAAAAAAATAACACCATGAAATCTGTCAGAACTCACTGCCTAACAAATTAATGTTCTGGACATGGCTTTAATTTGAAAAAGAGTCCAAGATTCACTACTTAACTGGTTTTCTCTTTGTATGTAATTTGCTTATAGTGTCAGGCAGCATGTTAATATTTCACAGCACTCTCTTGAAATGTGAAATCATAGTTGTACCATCGAAAAAGCCATACACTGGTTATGAGAAGAAAGTGCTCCTTCAATGACTTCAATATTCATATGGTTTTTGAGACCACTTGCTCAATATGATAAGAAATATGGATAGATCATTTCAGCAGCTATGTGCGTGCTGTTCATGCTTCACATAAAAATTTCCTTGGATAAAAAAAAGTTTGTAATTTGATGGGAAAATATTGAATATTTTTTAACACTGCATTACAGTGAATCTGATTTAGATGGGGGTTTTTTCTGCTGAGGTCCTGCCATCCTCTCAGACCTTCTACTCTGGCATATAAACTGACAGGCTCCTGTCAGACCTCTGTGGCAAGCAGCTGCTTGAGGGGGTATTTATTATTTTTTTATTTATTTATTATTAAGCAGGGGTTGCTCTATTTTAGCATGTACGTTACTAAGTTTTATGCCACTTTCAGACAAATATTAAAATTGGGAAAAAAAATTTTTTTGGAAATTTTATATTTTAAAATAAATTGTGTGTTGAACAATGGACTAGAGATTTCCCTTTTTTTTAAATGCAAAATATAAGTTTTTTTATATAATTGAATTAAGTTTTAATTTAATGAAATCTTCAAATTAAACAATCAAATAAACACTGTGTTTAAAAGTCAAGAAATAAACCTTGAATTACTGGCTTCCAAATTGAGGTATATATCTGCTTTCAAAAATCTGCAACCCAAAAGCTGGATTATTTATCAGATATGGCCTGAAGTTCAAACTAGATGAGACCTTTGGTCTAATGGATAGCTTATTGGCCTATCAAGCCTCAGATCTAATTCCATTAGATCTAACTCCATTATGAATGACCTCAGATCTAATTCCATTAGATTCAGAGTTCATCGCACCGTTCTTCTTCCACCACAAAAATGTTACAAGCAGTCTCATGACAATTCTTAAGCAAATTTGTCAGCGATAAGAAAATTTAAAATGGTATCATAAGCTGGTATCATCACTTACCCTATACCAAATAAGAGCAGGGGGTGGAGTGCCTTCTGCTTCACAAGGTAATGATACTGATTCTCCAACTTTCACATATACAACATCTGGAGGTTTCATCTTAAAATGAGGTGGGGCTAAAACAGATACAAATTTGCATTGCAATCAAACATTTTACATTTTCAATATTTTATGTACACATTGAAAAATAATACAACTGAAAACTCCTTAGTACTAATAGTAAAGAAAGCCAAATATGCAGGAGTTTATCAAAATAATTGAAACACATACTGTTTGTGAAGAACATTTTATTAATAAGCTGTAGGACCACCTCGGGTGTTCAGAACAGATGCAATTTGATGTCGAATAGACTTATATGTCATGCACATACTGTAATGGAAATGTGGAACCATTCTTCCTGAAAAATATGGCCCAACTGTGCCAGTGATGCTGGATTTGGAAAGTGTGATCTGACTTTGCATTCCAGATATTCCCATAAATGTTTGATAATACTGAGGTCTGAAGATTGAGTTGGCCAGGGTAGCTGCTGTACCTCATCCTGATGATCTGCAAATCACAACTTGACACATTTCGCACAATGCATGGGTGTATTATTTGCTTGAAACCAGGGAAGGTCATTAGGGAACAATGCCCACAACATTGGGTGCAGGTGGTCCCCGAGAATGGATTCGTACATTGCAGATGTGACATGACCCTGCAGAATAACTAATCACCCTAAGGAATGCCATGATATGGCCTCCTACTGCATCAGGGATCTGCCTCCATGCTTCACAGTTGGAACCAAACAGTCAATGATATGCTTCTGCAGGTTTTTGCCAGATGTACACTCTACTAGTGGTGGGGAAATAATATGTAGCACAATTCATTAGACCAGATGACACATTGCCAGTCTTTAGCATCCTTGCACCACCTTTTTGTTGCACTGATGTTGGTAATCAGAGGTTTGTGGACTGCAGCATGGCCATAAATACTGGCATGACGAAGTTCCCGATGAGCTGTTATGACAGAAATGGGATAATCCTGACTTATGTTCAACTCTGCTGCTATTTGCAGTGCCATGGTCTTGTGCTTCTGTTGTACAATCCATGCCAACGTTTACCTATCCCTATCTGACAATTTCATATGGCATCCACAATTTGCATGTTTTGAGGTAATGCCCTATCCTTTTGATAGGTAGTCATAATCTTCAATACAGATCCTCATGTTAGACCTACTATTTCCACTTTTCTGGTTACTGAAGCTCCTGCAAGACATTTGAGAAAAAAGGTACCACTTTACTGGTTACTCCATCTGACATTGTTGACAATTGCACCACAACAGCTGTTTCACCTGCACCTGTGGCACTGCTACATGATATCATACTTCTCTCCTTTATATACCTCACATTGTGGGTGATGTCCTGTGATATGCATATGGTGCATTGCGTGTACTCCAGTCACTGTCGATGCTTCCATTATTTTGATAAACCCCTGTATATTTATCAAGTTACTGGATAGGCAGATATGACTACACAAGAGTTTAGATACATAATATTTAAATAAAAGCAGTGTTTGGACACCTGGGCACAAGTCAATGATGAATGTCTATCTTCCATTGCAAGCTCACAAAACTCTTGGCAGTTCTCCAACAGTTGGAGCAAAAATTGTCATTATTGGTGTGAATCTAATTACCACACAACTGCTGAAACAGATTTATCTCTTTTTCTATAATGAATTTCTTACTATTGGTAGTAAACTATAATTATTATTTTACAGGCCTCAACTGGTATAGTGGTTAGGGAGCAAACAACTTTTCAAGCAAGGAAAACTTTATCTGTTGTGTTAGCTCTAACTGAGGCAATGGTGTGCAGTGACTTTGGTCTTAGTAGGGTATGTCTTTTTATGAAAAGGCCTGTAAAAACAAAAGAGTGGCTTCTAGGATTCTTTTCTGTTTTTATATGTCCAAAAAAAAAATTGGCTCCGTGTAAATGTCCAAATACTTGACTGCTAGTTCCAGATATTATACCTGAGTTTCCACTGTGCCAGCTTATGTTGTGCTAAAAAAATTCTAAAACAGAGCACAATTTAGAACCTTGAAGAACTTTTCTTCCACTGTTTTAAATGTTGAAATATTGCAATTTTGCATTTAAAACATTTTGACCTCCCACCCCCACCACCTATAGCTACTCAATTACTTCACTGTTCAATCCCAAATTTCTCCTACATGTTTTTCCCTTTTCACCACAAATAGTGGCCAATTGTAGCCTCTATCATAGAAACTAAGTTCAAGTTTTAAACTACTTTTATTTTCCATTTAATGGGTCAAGGGATGCATTAATTTTTAATGGGAAACTTGTGTTAGAGCAACAGGTTTTTACCTATAATCAGGGCTATGCCAAGACAGGAGCAAGTGAGCATCTGCCCTGTGTGCAATCAAACTTAAGAGTTCAATTTATTACATAGTTGATTTTTATCATTTTGTGCAAAAACAGTCTATTTCATCCTCCTCAAGCAGATGCTTAACTCAATGGTCTAACAGGATCGTTGAGTTAAAAAAAAATACCCCCTCAAGCAGCTGCTTGCCACAGAGGTCTGACAGGAGCCTGTCGGTTTATATGCCATAGTAGAAGATCTGAGAGGATGGCAGGACCTCAGCAGAATTAAGCATCTGCATTATATACTAGGATAATTCATAAGTCTGTGCATTTTATCATCCACTTGAGAAATGTTTATTACAATATAAATAAAATCTTACTCAGTGAAATATAAACTATCATTTTCAATAGTTTGTAACCATCTGTCAACAAGTTGTTCAATTCCTCTTCGATACCATGCCCATTGATCCTATAAGGTGAAAAACTCCTGACATCAGCTTTAGACATACTGAAAATATTAGAAACTGCCTACTTTGGCGAAAATGAACCATGGAGTGAAAGAGGCAGTAGTAAGAAAGAGATAGGTCCAGACTATACATGGGTGAAAAAAAAATACCCCCTCAAGCAGCTGCTTGCCACAGAGGTCTGACAGGAGCCTGTCAGTTTATATGCCATAGTAGAAGGTCTGAGAGGATGGCAGGACCCTCAGCAGAAAAACGACACAAACAGCCATGCCTTAACCCGGGGCTCAAACCCAGGTCCCTTAGATTAGTAGCCAAGTGCGCTAACCACTCAGAAGCTAAAATACCAGCTTCAAAATTTTTCTTTGGTCAAAAGTGTGGTGTGTGCAGTTTTGCATTGTCTTGTTGGAAGAAAACTCCAGTTGTGCTGAGTAGAGGTCAACATTGATGGTACATAGATTGGGAACCAGTTTGAAGTGCACTATATTCAAAATTCTACAAAGAATTACCTTCATTTTGAATTGTCCTCTCTTTGGGGCAGGAAATGCAGGCTGGCCTGGGTCAAGCCATTGCTTTTGGGTGTTCAGATTGTTGAAAGAGATTCATTTTTCATTACATGTATCAATTTGTTTGATGAAACAGGATTAGTGAAGACTTTCCTGTAGACTACAATATGATGTCTTGCCAGTTCACGTGGAACACTTTGGCAACTCCTGGCTACCTTACCGATGTATGGCAGATGCATACTATAGTTGCTTATGATCAACCAGTTTCAAATGAGAGTTGGTGAGTTCTTATCAATGGATCAGCTTCAACAGCATGGCACAGAATTTTGCAATTGACTGATATTGGCATCCCAATTGTGACTTGCTTTCAATGCTTATGTCACAACCTTTGAACTTTTTAAAACATGCTTGAGCAGCCTGAATGGAGACTGCCCCCTCACCTTCCACTGTGCACATTTCTCTTACCACCTCAGTAGTTATTAATCTTTTTTTTTTCTAGTAATGATATAAAATTGCACGAATTTCAATACTTAACTCACTCATTGTACAATGTTTCAAATGATGGAAACCAAGACTCCAATACTTGTAATAGTTATGGACCGATGTGGTGGACTTTGTACTTTCCCTTAGTACTACATTAGGAGGTATGCAAATGTAACACAGTGATGTGTCAACATACATATTTTGCACGGCAAAAAACAACAACACAAGACTTATAAATCACCCTTGTAATTCACTATAAACTAGGTCTGTGAGAGCTCAGCAGAAAGGCAACACAAATATCCATGCCTTACCTGGGGCTTGATAGTTTAAAAAATGTTTTCATGCCCAGAGACATTCAATACCCCCTGTTGCCTCAGAAGCAAAATTGGCTAGGCATGACCCTGCATATAACAAGATTTTAAAACCTGGAACCTGTGTGCATCAGCAGATGGTGCAACTGGGGCAGTTGCCATACTTTGTTACCTCTGCCCATGCTAATACTGTTGTTATCCTCTGCCCATGCTAATACTCCTCTGCTCCTGTTACTGCTTGACATTTTTGTTTTGTTTTTGCCCTTACTGGTAATTTGGCTGTTCAAGACTATAGTTCTTCTTAAAGGGTTATTTGGCTTTTTGGGACTAATTTTTCTTAATTGATAACTGGTCTCGCAACATTTTCTTTCACCACTTGGCAAAATATTTTTTTTGAGCACATTAGTTCTTTCTTGTTAATGTTAAAAAGTGTTTTGGCAACTCATATGGTCCATATAGATCAACTGATGCCTCTGTAGAAACACTGCTATATCTACACTTGTCTACATAAAGTTAAGCCTAATACACAAATTCTGGAAGATCTCAAAAATATGACAATATAATGCTACAACCAAATATTACAGTAGAGCTCCACAGTGCAGTAATCAAAATTAGATTAATGTCTTTAATACTCTCTGACATTGTTAACTGTTTTAAAGAACAAAAAATT
Source organism: Ryuthela nishihirai (assembly GCA_038380435.1). Lineage (NCBI taxonomy): Eukaryota > Metazoa > Arthropoda > Arachnida > Araneae > Heptathelidae > Ryuthela > Ryuthela nishihirai. The sequence goes on from JAWZYU010000009.1 coordinate 54,543,812, forward strand.
CTATGCTACTTAGAGAACAAAGAGAGATCTTCAGAATTGAGGTGTCCCAATGGGCTCCCCCATCTTTGGGTTGTTGGTGAAAGTCATGTAGAATCCACAGTTCTCCATGAACATCAAATCTGCCCACTACTTTATACCCGCTATATCAATGACATCTTAACTATCTGGCAACACACCAAAGAAGAATTAAAGCAACTACTCTGTGAATTTAACACAGTTCTCCCCCCACCATCAAATTTACACAGAGAACAGATACCTACCATGTTTAGATATTAACTTACATCATACCTCCCTTAAACTATATATATATATCTGTATATAGAAAACCTATATTTATTCCTAACATAATAACTAACACCTCTGCTCACACAAACAACTCTAAATTGCTAACTTTCTACTCACACTTTACCAGAGCCTACACATACTGCAATATCCAAGAAGCACTAAACAACGAAATAAAATATATTTTTGAACTCGCTTAACAAACTAGATATACATCACATACCATCAACAAAGTTCATAAACAAATCATATACAAACAATCCCCCCTCTACACCTACAAATAAGTAAACAGAAAAATGCACAATAGTCCTACCATACATCTATAACAATTTCACAGGAAAACATTTCATGACCATTTAACGTCCAACTTAAAGAACATAAATTCGACATCTTAACTTAATCTACAGAAAAAAAAACTGAATTAAATTTGTAAAGATGTCGAAATTATCTTAAACTCCAAAAAAAGCCCTATCTCAAGTAATCACCGAGAATGATCTCTCCACCGATATTTCACTCAGCAAAAATCATAATATCAAATATCAAACCCACCTATCAAATTCCAACTTGCCATCACAGAAAACACATTTATAAATGTAAAATTAACTGGATTCTGCAACACAGACATCGTTTCTCTTCCCTGAGTTTGGCGTCTGATCCTTAGAGGATATAAATTACCTCTCGGAAACACGCTAGAAATCGGAGATTAGAATACCGTCCCCTTCACACACACTTCCTAATACAATCTCTACTGATATGACAAATCAATGTCCTTATTACCACATTTATTATCAATCCCATCGAAAAGTTTACGAGGATTATAAACGTTAATAAAATTACCCCACTCATTGTAATCACAACGCAATACACAATAATGCAAATAAAAAAAAAATCATAGTTTATAAAATGAAATTTTCCTCGAAGTTCTCGAAATTTGAAGCTCCATAACACCATACTCTCTTATTCACTTCTTTCACATGCAGATCGCATTACACAGGTAAAAAAAAAGGGCACAAAATCGTAAACAACAAACTGCCGCTCAGCACTCGAAAAAAGCCCGGCTTTAAATAAACCAATGGACTAAAACAAGCCCAAAAACGCCCAAAATTGTAAACAACGAACTAGTTCTACACTCGAAAAAAGCCTCCGGGGTTAAATAACCTAATGCATAAAAATACATTAAAAAAGCATATCTAAACTATGAACCCTCACAAACTAAAACTATTCATCTCCAAACCACGTTTCCTTTTCTGAACACGTACACCATTACTAGTGATGAGTCATTCGCGAATGACTCATTCAAAATGAACGAATCAGGTAAGTGAGTACTCCTTTCTGAAAAGTAGAAAGAATCGATTCTTTGAATCATTTGTCCTCATCGTGGATTATTTTTCACTTTTCATAACATTAATTGAAAAACTACAGAAACAAAAACATTTGTAGTTAAAAATCACCTGTTTTTAATACAAAGTTCCGTCCAAAGAAGCCTAAAGATTATCTAACATCCTTCTTCCACAACTGAACCACTTTGTAAGTAGGTCAGAAAATGAATCCTTTGACTCCTATTGTTCGCGGAGTTGAATCAGAACGAACGAATCGGCTGTACGCACTCAAACGAATCCTTTGACTCTTTTCGTTAGCGAATCAGAGGAACTGACACCATTGACTCAAACTAATCCTTTGACTCCTTTCGTTTATACGGACCAGATAATAAAGGGGTGAGGTCCCTTTTACAAAGTGGTCCAGTTATTTTGAAGAATAGGATGTATACTACTACTACTTCTTTCGTTCGTGAATCAGAGGGACTGCCTCATGAACTCTTCTAGACTAACACGATTCTTTACGGACCAGATGATAAACAAACAAAGTGGTCCAATTTCTGAAGATGAAGAATGTTAGACACACGATTCTTTTGATTCCTCTGACTCTGTGAATGATAAGTCGTTCGCGGGAGATGTTTATTAATAATAAATATAGAGAAATGAAATGGCAGGGAAAGTTGCTTTAAATAAAGTCAATTTTAATAGTATGATTTAAATATAATTCTATTTCAATAATTTCTTCAAATAAAGCAATTGAAAAGAGCTTTATAGTTTTATATTTTTAGGCTTTGAATAATTTTTTTTTATATTCACATGTTCTATAACTGATCCTTTACATGTTTTTTTATAACTAGTCCTTTACACGTTTATTAATCTCGTTGTAATGCCTTCTGTTAATGGTAGTAGGGTGTTGATTCATATTAATCCTGCACTTCCTTCTTTCAGAAATAAGTTCCATAGCCTTATCACTAAAATAATTTTTGTTTCCTTTGTTCCCTTTTACCCAAAAGAGTGCTGTTGGTGTCAAGAAAAGCCTGTTTAAACTGATCCCATTCTTTCTCAACTTCAGCAGTAAGCAAACCACAATTGTCATAATGAATAATTGCCCTAACATGGTATGCTTTGGCTATATCTGGATCTTTCAGACCATCAGCATTGAAGGTAATTTTCTTAACCTTAGCACATTTCTTAAGCTCCAGATGCAAGACACTTTTTTCCAGGTAATGGTCAGACACAAATTCTTCCCCCCCCCCCCCCCGTATGATATGGTATTCCTAACTGAACTAGCCCATATGCTGTTAATTAAGATATAATCTATCATATTCCCTTGTAACCATCAGGTGAAACCCATGTATATTTATAAATATCCCAATGTTTGTAGTATATATTGGTTATTCACAGACATATTGGTTATTCACATTTTTTACTTACCTGTAGTTTTATTCACAACCCAAAGTTTACTTACCTGTAGGAGATGTTCCCTATTGCCATTGTTTGGAATGCCAGACGGACCTAAAACTCCTGCCCAAAGATTACAGCCAGTACCAACTTTAGCATAGAAGTCACTTAGCACAACAGAAATATTCAAAATATATTAAAAAATATATAATATATATACAAAATATGCTGAAACTGGCAGTAAAACGTATCCTCCTCGTTCTCATCAGAGTCCTCTGTGCGAACATAACAGGTGACATTGAAGTCTTTAATTTTTGTTTTAAATTTTGCCGTAAGAAATCTTTCATTAATGCAGTCATATCCTAGAAGAGCAGCACTGGCGTCATCTGCTGAGAAGCAAACCTACATTTGGAGATGCTTTCCATCCTCCCTCCCTGAAAAGATAAATTTAAATTATTTTTAAGTATCTCACCTTTATATGTCCATCTGGTCTTTTGCAAGTCTAGAATATCTAGGTTATAAGGCTGGAATTTCTGCATGAGGACAAGAAGAGAATAATCTCTGTGTAATGTTCTCACTTTCCAGGTATTGTAGAGAGAAAATGATTAGTAGGATTTTTAAAGAAACTAGGTTTATTGAGATAGGTAGGGCCAACAATATCAAACAGGCCCCTGATCGCAGGCATGGGCCAAAGACCTGTTCCTCCTCCGCTAAAGGCTGAAGTCACCGATGCTGGTAGGAACTTCAGGAACCACCTTTTCAAGTGGACTTTTCAAGAGCATATGGCCTGCCTCAGACACATTACTCCAGTTTAGGCTTGACGATGCCCAACTGGCTAAGTGAGATTCAGGTACTTGCGATGGCCTCTGATTAGGATTATCCACCAGCTGATATAAGGTATCCCATGCCTCTGCTCAATTAGGGCTAGCAACCCAGAAGCAAACAGAAAACACAGCGGCAGATTCTCCCTCAACAGAGGCCCACCAGTGCAGCAAGTCCAGGATCCATAATCAAGTCCAGTACGCATAAATGGTCAGCACCAGGACCCTGTGATGTTGACCACTCCTCAGCAGGGTTGAAAAAAAAAAAAGAAAAAAGTGGCCATAGATGACCAGATCAGCTGGCCATACTGAACTGACAGCTCTTCCCTTCCAAAAGAGAATAATCTCTTTTGAAAGGTACTAACGGCCTGCACCACGAAAAGGTGGGGTCAGGAGCTAAGCCTGGCCGGTTCTGTGCATCATCACTGGGGATTGGTACACAGCTCCCCTTCCAGTTAAACCACAAAAAGTTGCAATTGAACGAGCGCGTAAACTATAATAAAATCTTAGTATACCATTTTAACATTTCAATTAACAAGAAGTTGATAGTATAGTGTTATATCTCTTGGCTTCTAAGGTAAAGGTTTCCGGGTTCAATCTCCAGGGTGACAAAATGATTTTTTTTCTCCCAACTTTGCTTTTATTTATTTTTTTCTTTTCCTTTAATGGGTAAATATTTGCAAATATTCGATGTGGAATAACTTACCAAAGCCTCCCTAAACACACCACTATTCCTCAATCAGTTTACTTGGAATGTTTTTGCCTCTAGCCGGCTTATAGCCCTTTTACAGCTTTAGAAAAATTTATCGATTTAGGAGAAAACAACCAGACTATCAGTTATTGGCTCATCTCAGGCACCACCATGGGCGTAGCCATGGGGGGGATGGGGGGAGGCTCTCCCCCCCCCCCAAAGTAACTCGGAGTTGGAAAAATTCGAAGCGACTTCATAAAATCTAGGCGAGTTGTGAAAATTAAAAAATATTTTTTTTTTGGAAAATGAAGGGGAGTTGCCAAAATCGAGACAACTTGGTAAATCTAAGGCAGTTTGGAAAATGGAGAGACGGCAAAATTTAGAGCAGTTGGAAAAATTCGAAGCCACTTAGTAAAATACAGGTGAGTTGGCAAAATCGGGACAACTTGCCAAAATCTTAGGGAGTTGGAAAAATTCGGAGTGACTTAGCAAAATCTTAGGGAGTTGACAAAATTCGGAGTGACTTGGCAAAGTCGTGGAGTTGACAAAATTCAGGTGAGATGTAAAAATTGCAATCTTTTTTCTGTAAAATTATGGCGAGTTAGCAAAATCTAGGGGCAGTTGGCAAAAACAATGGACAGTTGGCAAAATCTAGGGGTAGTTGGCAAGAACTAGGGGCAGTTGGCAAAATTCAGATGAGATGTAAAATTCGCAATCTTTTTTCTGTAAAATTATGGCGTGTTGGCAAAATCGAGACAACTTCGCAATATCTAGGAGAGTTGGAAAATCTTGGGGAGTTGGCAAAATTCAGAGTGGCTTTGCAAAAATCAGGATGTAAAATTGGGATTTTTTTCTGTAAAATTGTGGCGAGATGGCAAAATCGAGGAAACTTGGTAAAATCTAAGGCAGTTGGCAAAATTCGAATCCACTTGGTAAAGTACAGATGAGTTGTAAAAATTGGGATTGGTTTTGTGAAATTAAGGAGAGTTGGAAAAACCAAGAACTCTTGGCAAAATCTAGGGGAATTAGCAAAATTCGAAGCCACTTGGTAAAATACAGGGTAGTTGCGAAAATTGTGCCTTTCTTGTGCAATTAAGGAGAGTTGATAAAATTCGAAGTGACTTGGCAAATTCAGGGAAGATGTAAAAATTGCGATTTTTTCTGTAAAATTACGGCGAGTTGGCAAAATATAAGGCAGTTGGCAAAATTCGAATCCACTTGGAAAATACAGGCGAGTTGTGATAATTGTGATTGGGTTTGTAAAATTAAGGAGGATTGACAAAATCGAGAAAACATGGCAAAATCTTGTGGAGTTTGAAAAGCCTGAAGTGATTTGGCAAATTTAGGAGAGATGTAAAGATTGGGATTAGTTTCGTGAAATTAAGGAGAAGTGGCAAAATCAAGGGAAAATTCACACTGAATCGCTACAATTCAGACGAGATGTAAATATTGGAATTATTTCTGTGAAATTATGGCTAGTTGGCAAAACTGAAAGTTAAATGGTAAATTACGGTTAGCTGACAAAATTGGAAGTCAAATGGCAAAATGCAGGATAGTTGTGAAAATTGCCTCAACCCCCTCCTACGGAGCAAAAATCTAAAGTAAGTTTGGCTCAGTTGGTAAAATTAGAATTTCGAGTTGGAAAAGTTTTGATTTCTCCCCTCCCCCCAACCATAGTCCTTCGCTCCGCCCCTGGGCACTATCTAATATTTCCTAATGTTTCGGAGGCCCCTTTGCAGGGGCCCGGTACAATTAAGGTTTTGGGAATCCAAGGTCGTTTATGATATTCTCTCAGTGGGTGAATTCTAATTTTTCCTGGTATTCTCGGTTTTCCATATGAATGACTTCCCCCCCCCCCCTCTATTATTTTACAACTCATAGTTTGACTAAATAAGAACTTGTATAGATGCCATATAAGTATTTGGCTTGGCTATATGGCCTATTACATGGGCCTTGGACATTCCGTGGATATTTGGTTTACCAGATTGTATTCGTAAAAAGAATATTAATTTATAATAGTGAAACCCGTGACAAAACGATAAATTATCAACTACGTAAATATAATCAAAAACTATTTCATCATTTAGCTTCATTCCTCTTTCTTTTTATGTAATTTTTGTAGTTTAGGACCAGTCTTATTTTTGTACCCTAGCATTTGCCTAGTTTCGCTAAAGCGAACCTTGAGCGTCAATATAAAACAGTCCCTTTGTGGGCGGGTTTTTTAACTGCTTGGCTAAAACAAAGGCAGATAAGAGGTGATGGTCGACCCAAGTGATGTTTTGCATTTATGCCATGAGAGAAAGTTTTGCGGCAACTGAGAAAGATTTTGCAACTCCCCTTAATTTTACAAAAAAAATAACTTCAATTTTCATAATTCACCTGTCTTTTGCCAAGTCGTTTCGAATTTTACCAAGATGTCTGAGTTTTGCCAACTTCCCTTAATTTTTGCAAAAAAAACAACTCGATTTTCACAACCCACTTGGATTTTACCACGTCGGTCGCAACGAATTTTGATTTTGCCTAGTCGCCTCGTTTTTTTTTCCGACTCTCCATAATTTTACAAAAGAAACTCAATTTTCACAACTTACCCTATTTTACCGAAACGCTTCGAATTTTGCCAACTCCCCAAGATTTTACCAAGTTATCTCAATTTCGCCAACTCCCCTGAATTTTACATAAACAATCTCAATTTTCACATTTCACCTGAATTTAACAAGTCGCTTCGAATTTTGCATAAAAATAATAATAATAATAAATACCCCCTCAAGCAGCCGCTTGCCACAGAGGTCTAACAGGAGCCTGTTAGTTTATATGCCACAATAGAAGATCTGAGAGGATGGCAGGGACTCAGCAGAAAAACGACACACGCATCCATGTCTTACATTGTCGACACATGCATCCATGTCTTGAACCCAGGTCCCTTAGATCAGTAGCCAAGGTGCTAACCACTGGGCCACGGGACGGCTGAATTTTGCATACTCTCCTTAATTTTATATAAAAAAAAACCAAAAGAAACAAATTTTCACAACTGATCTGAATTTTACTAAATCCCTTCGAATTTAGCCAACTCTGATTTACTTTTGGGAGAAGCCTCCCCCCATAGCTACCCTGAGTGTGAAGCTCCAATCGCACATTTACTTAACTAGTGATAGCCCAGATCTAGAAAAGAAAATCGAGGGGGGAGGGAGCAAGAAACACAATCGAGCCGGGAAGGGGTTTATATTATGAGATTAATTCAGAATAACATTTCTCTCTCCGTTTCACAGGTCCTTAAAAACAATTCTTGAAAAATGCATTAAATAATAAATAAGTTGAATACTTTTTTTTGCCTCTGTTAACCTTACTAGCATTCCGAAAGAGGGACCACGCCCCCTCCAGATCCGGCCATGAGACCATTCAAATTGATTGGAAGAGGAGCAACTTATTTAAAATTTATATTGAGTTTTGTAATCTTATAAAGCTCTATGCGTAAATCACAATTGTTTGAACTGTTCATTTTTTCAATTAACGCAATGAAAAACGGCAAATACTGCTGCACCACCTGTATGTGGCAATGGCTTCTGAATAATAACTTAAAGCGTCGTCAGTTCTTAAGATGCTCTGAAGGAAGAGTAGATCATTCACTGATTACAACGAGAGTTTGACATACAATGAAACGATGCTCTTTCATGTGCAGCGTAAGTATCGTCGATGTTCAAGGCAGAACCTCCAACAGATAAATCGATTGAAACGCAGCAAGCTCAAGGGCAGCTCTAAGCACCATAACTCCCGAGATGCTAGACAGGGCATTGAGAGAGAGGAATATCGGCTACATATTTGCTAAGCCCACCTTGAAAGGAAGCCATTAGAGTTCGTGCTGAATTTAAAGAACGTTTAGTAAAAAAGTACTATTTGCTCCACTTTAAAGATAAATTTAAAGACAATTTAATTTTTAAAGACAATTTTGAGCATTCAGAATTGTTATAATACTTTGAGGTCACTGCAGTAATTCGAGGGTTAGGTGTAAAGTACGTTCGAAAAGAGTAGGTAAGAGAGCAACACGGTTGCGCAGTACCTGTTGTTTACATTAGTATTATCGAAATCTTTGATTCGTTGCATTCTGTAATTCTGAACTTTAGAATTTTGAGCCTTGTGTGCTGGTTGATGCCTATCGGAACGCTGACATTAAGGCTGCGGAGCAGCTGGAAGAGTACCTTTCGTCTAAATTAGTTTAATATTATCAAATCAGTCAGTTCATTCATATCTCTAATTATGGAACTTTCGAATTTTGAACCATGCCGATGATTTATTGCCAATATCGATAGGTAGCATTATGGTCTAATTGTTACTGCCACTCTGTACATGAATTGTACCGAACGTCTACCATTATTTAGGGGGTAAATTAGAGCTCTTTTAATTTTATATCATGATATTCGTTACTTAAATATCAGTTATTTGGGGCAGATGTCCAAGTTCGAAGCTCTCGTGGTGTCGTGGATGTTTCGGTGAGGGGATCCACTGGACAGCTGTTGGGAAAAGGGTGTCAGCCTCCCGTCAAGGCCATCCAGCGTGTTCTTTAAGGTGCGTGGGTGTGTCTCTACCACACACGGACCACGGTTTAACGTCCCATACGACGGATGGCGGCCTTTTGAAGCCTAACAGTGACCCCTATTCACTGTAGGCAGGGCGGGGAGTGTGGCAGATAAAAATCTCTACACTTGCCCAGCTGGAACCCGAACCTGATAATTGCAGGTTATCATGTTCGGGTTCCAGCTGGCCAAGTGTAGAGATTTTTCTCTGCCACACTCCCCGCCCTGCCTACAGTGAATAGGGGTCACTGTTAGGCTTCAAAAGGCCGCCGTCCGTCGGATGGGACGTTAAACCGTGGTCCGTGTGTGGTAGAGACACACCCACGCACCTTAAAGAACATGTTGGATGGCCTTGACGGGAGGCTGACACCATTTTCCCAACAGCTGTCCAGTGGGTCCCCTCACCCAACCATCCACGACACCACGAGAGCTTCGAACTTGGACATCTGTAACCCTTGCATACTTTGAGACTACTGAATTATATAGAAAGTTTGATACATCTGAGTTAAAGATTCAAATAATGCAGTAAATATGCTGGTGTATATAAAATAGATGTATTTATTTTTTACTCAACTACCACTTATCAAAAAACACTATTTTGCACCAAACCTAAGATGTACGCAGGTTTTACTTTATATTAAAAGCAAATATTCAGTTTAAGTAATCCTCGGGTTATTTTACAGACGTATATTTAGTCATGCCCTATGCACACTAAAAGAACAATTTATTATACACACGCACCTAATAATGTGTGGGCTGGAAATTTCGGATAGTACTGTGGTCCATGATCCGTAAAGTGCTGAGAGTTGCTGTTGGTGAAGAGTGAGAGGGCCATTTAAGGGTTGTGAAATCATTGGAATGCTCCTCCAAGCAGTCCTTCACCAAATAGGAGCGATGAGACGGGGCCTTATTGTTTTCTTAAAAGAAGGCATCCTGCTGTGGGAAATGAATTACCATGAATGGGTGTAGGTGGTCAGCGAGTATGTCAACATAGCCTTGTGTGGTGATGCTGGTCTCAATAGGTACAAGGGGCCCCAAGAAGGCCCACGGAAACAAAACATTACACGACCTCTACCAACCTGTAACACTTGCGACTTGACAGTTGGGTCCATGGCCGTCTGGTATATGACAAATACGCAATCTCTTATTAGTGTGTTGGAACCTTGATTTGTTGACCCAAGCTACCCATTTTCAGTTTTCCATGGTCCACTGGTGATGTTCCTTCGCCCACTGCAGTCTCATAGTCTGTTGACATACTGTTAACAATGGCACTCAATTTGATAGCCCTGTCATGCCCAGTGGTGCCATCGTACGTTGAATGATCTTTGCACAAATCTTTGTAGCTGTCCCATCATTAAATGTAAACATTATCATCTGCACTGAGGCCCTCCATTCTGACCTTATAATATAGGAGAGGCAGTGCTCACCTTGAACATCAATGGCCCAGATACGGCCCCATTTTGGTTTTGATGTAGTCCTGGTACAGACATGTGACAGTCAAAAGCAGAAATCTCAGATGTTTCGTAGCTGGGATATGGAGCAGTCCATCCTCACACCAACTATTTGCACACAATCAAACAACTCACTCAGATTTTTACTCACCGTAACAGTCGCAGGACAGCAGGTAGGTATCTGACTATAGCCCATAAGGAGTTTTGGCTGGCAGCATTATTGTGGTGGAATAGGGCAAGTTTGTTGATGGATGCAATGTGTATAATAAATTCTGATTTCAGTGTGTATCACGACACTAAAAGCATAGAAGTGGCTTTAGTTGTAAAAATTAAAACCAAACCAAACTCTCATCTGAAATTCGATGTTCACCATTTTCAGCTCCTTATTCAGGTAGATTAAAATATTTTTTATAATTTGGTCAAAGCGAATCTTCATTATTTGAATTTATTTCATAAAGCTTACACTGTGAACTGAAATATGTGCATTTTTGAAGAAGAAAGTTTGGTAATATTTAATTTCATGCTTAAAAAAAGTGTCTTTAGAAAAAAAATGCATGAATAATATAACATATACGGAAAATGAAATTTTACGCAAACATTCTGAAAAACTTTCTACAACTAGAAGCACGCATATCACCTCTGGTGAACATGGGAATCTCGTTTTCAAAGAGAATAAAAGTATTTAATTTACTAACTTTTGCACTGTTTTAAAATTTTCAATTTGAACAAATGGATGATGGGAAAATTCAAATAGTAGCATTTTATTAATACTTATAATAAGAACAAACTATCCCTCAAGCAGGTGCTTCCCACAGATGTTTGATAGGAGCATGTACAACATAAAAAGTGTCTTTTATTCCTTAAAATTACAGAATTGCTTTTCTCACGCCCTTCTGATGAAAGGGGGCAGATTGTTGGTAACAGTGGAATACCTCTCGACATCTGCTAATATATTTTTAAAAAACAGATATCTTTCAAAACAAAATAGTTACATTGTCTCCCCCGTGGGGATAACTCATTGTATCAGACTGCTTTCCCTATACTTCTGATTCTGAATGTGGGTGGAGCCTTGTGCGCTACAGACTTAACCCCACCCTCTAATTAAACAAAAATATTAAATACGGTGCCTTTAGCACCTCTTGATTTCAAGACCTTCACTTCGACCCCTATTTGACCTTGAATGCGACACCGTATCTGATAATTCTTATTTCTATCTTATTCACCAATTTTCAGCTCTCCAGCACTGGTATAACAAAATTTAACCTTTGACCTCACTCAAAGGATCCATCGAATTCAAACTTTTGCAACATTTCTGAGATCTACAACTCAAAATACTAATATGAACAAATTTTTAGCTCTCTAGCACTGATAGATCTAAAGTTGACCTTTGACCTCGAAGGACCCTCTAGCTTCGAAGTTTCATAACGTTTCTGATATCAACAATCTGAAACTCTCCTGACTCCAATTTTCACGTTTCTAGCACTGGTAGATCCTGGTTTTCAGGTACATGTAATTAGATGCACTGAAAAGATTTGAAAGCGTAAGCATATGGGAGTTTGAAACTGGAAAGCTATGTAAAACAGCATAAAAATATTTGAAAAAGAGGCAGTGATCTCATTCAAATTTATTAATAGCCGCGTTTCATTTTACTTTTTTTAACATACAAAGATACCAAATGCATTTAAGAGAATCACAAAAAATGGCTATCTTTTATAATAATCAGCCTTCAACTACGTTGACATAGTTCTTGTAAATGAGCTGTCAGGAGTGAGCTTTAGTACTGCTGAAAACCAGAAATGTTGCCCGATATTAAGTTTATGTACAAACTTTTGCTCTTAATGTAACAAATTTATAACGCAGCTGCATCATTCCATTTTTTTCAATAATCACAAATTACTATTGAACAAACATATTGTACGTCGCGATAGTGATTTAATTAGCAATTTTTTAAACGTATAGACATAATGTTAGGACTAGAATTACCCACTTTTCTTATTCAAACAATGTTTGCTTATACGGATATTGCATCACTCAGCATCAACTATATTCGTAGTATTGTCTAAAAATTCAATTCGTTACCTATAATAGAATCCAAGTCGAGCTTGAATCTAGTTTAAAATTATTATGCAAATTTCAAGTAAAAATCGAGAAATAAAGGACTGAAATATCGAAATGGTAAGAAAGTTTAAAACAGTTCATACAAAAAATTCTGCCACGTTTCAAAAGTGATTTTTTAGATTGAAAATACAAAATCTTATTAATGTTTCTCATTGAATTTTCAAGCGGCATTCAACTATTATGATTCAATTAAAAAATGCATTAATGGACGAAAAATCTCTGTCTCGGGTAGGAGCCTCAATTAGCCATTGTAACGGTAAATAACCTATAATTCACAAGTAGCTCTCGGACATAGTTGGGGGGGGGGGGTGATTCAGTAGGTAGAGCACCAGGTTCATAATTTGTAGTTCCCAGTTTGGAGTCCCGCCTGGGCCAACGTCGTCGGATGAGAAGTAAGCTGCGGCCTCGTGGGTGGGAGAGCCCTGTGCACGTTAAAGAACACGCTGGATGGCCTTGACGGGGGAGGCTACCATCTGTCTCCCAACAACTGCCTAGTGGATCCCACACCCCGAACCTTCTCTGAGACCTCGGGGTCTTTGGACATGGCCATTTAGCCCATTATGTGCAAAAAACGTGCAGCTCATAGGTAAAACAACCCAGCCCAACTCTCGACTATAGGGAATCTTGAAACATTAGTTTATATCAGGGCTACTAAAGTAGCTGTCTGCGGCGTAATATATTCTTTAGCCCTTGAAATATTCCGAAAAATACAAAGATAGTGTTTTTGAAAACGAACTATGAAAAATAAATGGCTGAAAAATCACAAAACATTAAATGCATATAATTTTATTATTAATTTCGGCTTTTGCATTCAAACAAAATTCTTTCGACTTTTTACTATGATATTTTTGCATTCAAGCCATAATTCTTTCGGCTTTTTTACTATGATATTTTTGCATTCAAGCCATAATTCTTTCGGCTTTTTTACTACGATATTTTTGCATTCAAGCCATAATTCTTTCGGCATTTTTACTATGATATTTTTGCATTCAAGCCATAATTCTTTCGGCTTTTTTACTATGATATTTTTGCATTCAAGCCATAATTCTTCCGGCTTTTTTACTATGATATTTTTGCATTCAAGCCATAATTCTTTCCGCTTTTTTACTATGATATTTTTGCATTCAAGCCATAATTCTTTCCGCTTTTTTACTATGATATTTTTGCATTCAAGCCATAATTCTTTCGGCTTTTTTACTATGATATTTTTGCATTCAAGCCATAATTCTTCCGGCTTTTTTACTATGATATTTTTGCATTCAAGCCATAATTCTTTCGGCTTTTTTACTATGATATTTTTGCATTCAAGCCATAATTCTTTCGGCTTTTTTACTATGATATTTTTGCATTCAAGCCATAATTCTTTCGGCTTTTTTACTATGATATTTTTGCATTCAAGCCATAATTCTTTCGGCTTTTTTACTATGATATTTTTGCATTCAAGCCATAATTCTTTCCGCTTTTTTACTATGATATTTTTGCATTCAAGCCATAATTCTTTCGGCTTTTTTACTATGATATTTTTGCATTCAAGCCATAATTCTTCCGGCTTTTTTACTATGATATTTTTGCATTCAAGCCATAATTCTTTCCGCTTTTTTACTATGATATTTTTGCATTCAAGCCATAATTCTTTCCGCTTTTTTACTATGATATTTTTGCATTCAAGCCATAATTCTTTCCGCTTTTTTACTATGATATTTTTGCATTCAAGCCATAATTCTTTCGGCTTTTTTACTATGATATTTTTGCATTCAAGCCATAATTCTTTCCGCTTTTTTACTATGATATTTTTGCATTCAAGCCATAATTCTTTCGGCTTTTTTACTATGATATTTTTGCAATCAAGCCATAATTCTTTCGGCTTTTTTACTATGATATTTTTGCATTCAAGCCATAATTCTTTCCGCTTTTTTACTATGATATTTTTGCATTCAAGCCATAATTCTTCCGGCTTTTTTACTATGATATTTTTGCATTCAAGCCATAATTCTTTCCGCTTTTTTACTATGATATTTTTGCATTCAAGCCATAATTCTTTCCGCTTTTTTACTATGATATTTTTGCATTCAAGCCATAATTCTTTCGGCTTTTTTACTATGATATTTTTGCATTCAAGCCATAATTCTTTCGGCTTTTTTACTATGATATTTTTGCATTCAAGCCATAATTCTTTCGGCTTTTTTACTATGATATTTTTGCATTCAAGCCATAATTCTTTCGGCTTTTTTACTATGATATTTTTGCATTCAAGCCATAATTCTTCCGGCTTTTTTACTATGATATTTTTGCATTCAAGCCATATTTCTTTTGCCTTTTCTTCTCTATTTACTGATGATACATGTTTATTCAGCGTTAACGACATTTTGGTGCTTTTGCACAATAGTTAAATATTAAATTTAGAAGATTGAATTTAAGCTAATTTAAATGAGAATCAATTGAACTCTCAGTTCTACTTAATTTTGGAATGGCCACATTCAAAGCTATACAATGCAAACATTTGTACGCTTCTCACTGGAGATGGCTGAGCCCGTGCCATGCCGGAAACGGGCGGCTCAACCTCAAAATAAACAGACAACTTCTAGCTCAGACTCAGAATAATTTAAATTTAAAATATTTCTTAAAGTTGTGAAAAATGGCATAAATATAAAAGTTTTTAATTATAATTTGAACCTTTTAGTCTTTAGCAATTAAAAATAACAATGAGGCTTTAATTTTTTGCGCATTCTTTTTATTAAATAAATGGCTCTTTGCCTTTATAATGATGTTACCCATGAACTCTTAAGTTTCTACTATTATTTCTAATATTATTCGTTCCAAATAGCATTAACATTCAATTTTATCATACAGTACTGTGCAAATTAGTTGGGGCAATAGGAAAATGCAGTAACAAAGACACAACTAAAATATTTGTTTGTTTAATAGTGTAGTTAATAGTGAATGTGACCCCCTTAGCTTTAATTACTTCTTTCACCCTCTCAACCATTGATGCCACTAACTTTCCACACATCTCCTTCACTTCAAGGTCGTGGTACCACACTTTCATGACACTTTCTATCATTTTGGTTTTCGTCGTACAATCCATCTTAGATATCTGCGCTTTAATGACCCACAAATTTTCAATGGGGTTTAGATTGGGTGAATTTTATGGCCACTCCAATACATTCAAATGTTGCTGGGTAAACAAGCTCTTAGCAAGCTTAGAATTGTGGCATGGAGCCAAATCCTGTTGAAATACCCCATCGCCGTTAGGAAACAGCTTCTGCAGTGTTGGGACCATTTTCGCCTCCAGAACGCCTATGTACTTTTTGCTGTCCATCATTCCTTCAATGGGATGAAGCGTCTATGGCCCGGAAACTGTGAAACATCTCCAAAACATGACCTTGGGTGGATGTTTGGGGGATTGCTGGATGTGGCCGGATCGAAGAGGTTCTCTAGGCTGGCGGCGGACGAAATTTGACATGTAGCCATGCACCTCAAAGTGGGTTTCGTCGGAAAATATCACTTTTTCCCAATTCTCCACAGTCCAGTCTCGATGTTTCTTTGCCCAGGATAGCCTTTTTTGCTTCATAGCGGGTGTCAAAAGCTGTTTTTTGGAGGGGCGTCGAGCCCGGCGGCCACATTCCAGAAGGCGACGACGTACGGTGGAAGCATCTATATTAACCACATGAGACGCAGTCTCCCTTTTGATGTCTCCACTGGTCTTCGGGTCTATGATACTAATTCTTCGAATTAGACTATCATCTCTAGGGGTGGTTTTTCTTTTTCTTCCACAATGTCCTTTACGGGACGTGTCCACGGACTGTATCTCCTTATGCAGCTTCATGATCCGTGAAACGCTGGATTTCCCGACGCCAACTGCTTTTGCTATCTACCTAGCAGTAAGTGAAGTGTTTTCGCCTAAAGCGATTATTTTAGCTCGTTTACGAGGCGTGTGTCCATGATATATTTAATAAAAAAAAGTTTCCAATGAAAATTGCGAACTACTTACATAATTACGTCCTCAGCCTATGAAATATCAATTCCGACTAAAGTGGAAATGTAAATAATAGAGTAATACAACAGACAATTCTAGACTTGCAGACAGAATTCTAGGCAGCAGAGCAAGTTTAGACTTGCTCTGCTGCAAGTCTAAACTTGCGCGTGTCCATTGCAGGGATACGCGCAAGTTTAGACTTGCAGCAGAAGGTTACGAACAAGTTTAGACTTCAGCAGTTTAGACTTTGCAGCGGAAGGGACTTAGCATTCCTTCGTTTGTCCCAACTAATAACATAAGGACTGGTTATTAATTGTAAAATGATTAGCGACATGCATATCTGTATACGTCTTATAATGCGACAAAATTCCCCCTGGTAATGTGATTTTCTAAGTTATATTATACTATTGTGGCCGAGTGGTTAGCACGCTTGGCTACTGATCTAAGGGACCTGGGTTCGAGACCCGGATTAGGCATGGATGTGTGTGTCGTTTTTCTGCTGAGGTCCTGCCATCCTCTCAGATCTCCTACTGTGGCATATAAACTGACAAGCTCCTGTCATACCTCTGTGGCAAGCAGCTGCTTGAGGGGGTATTTATTTATTTATTTATTTTATTATAATAATTGCTTTTTTTTGTAGCAAATAATGTACATAAAAACGGCATTAAATATGATTAAACGTATTCTACGATAGTCACGATCATTATCTACAGAAAAGGTAGAAATTTCTTGCGGATGGCACTACTGCATCCCATACTTCTGAATTTTTTTTAACTAAACATTTTATCTACGGATACGTTTTATAGAAAACAATGTTTAATTTAGTTATAATTTATAATTTTTTTCTTATTTACTTTTTCGTCATAGTTATAAGTTGGGTTGTTTTACCTCTCAACGGCTTCTCTTGCATAAAATTGTTTAAGTGGTTTACTGGGCTAAACGGCCAGGTCACAACGACCCCGAGGGCTCAGAGAAAATTCAGTGAAGGGACCCACTGGACAGCTGTTAGGAAACAGATGGAAGCCTCCCGTCAATCCATTCAGCATGTTCTTTAACGTGCACAGGGGATGGGCTCTCTTACACGGGGCAATGGCTTTGCGTCCTATCCGACGAAGAGCGACACTTCCCCCAAGTACATCATCTGTATCCTCTTTCTGAACGAGGGCAGGTGAGAGTTTAGCGGAGATAAATGGGGAACTCGAAACTGGGAACTACAGATTAGAAGCTTGGCGTGCTATTGACCCACCCCACATAGTTGTGAAATAAATTACAGTTGCCGTGTGTTTATCGCGTCAGACAAAGTTGCAGTTAAGGATTTCTCTGATTAATATGTTCTTGAACTTTTATATATATTATTTTATATTTATTAATAATTATTTTTATTATATATATTATTTTATCTTGAACATGAATATCTTCATGAACTGTTTGCAATCATAAGCCAGAGAAAAAAAAAGTTATTTTAATCAGAATGGGTCGTCAAAAATTATAAAACTACATTCAGAACTATTAGGTACTTGAGAATGCTCGCCAAAATAGTATTTTAATATAAATTAAGTTTATTTTAATCATCCACATGATTCTGTAAGAAAGCATGTTTATCCATATGTGCATATGATCCGTTATTCTTACTGTGCAATTAATAATCTAGTGCACATTCATCCAGAAACAACTAGCTTCTAAGAAGTAGAGTCAATCCATAAGTGGCGAGGAATTATAAGTGCTGCTGCCATTAATGGTGACTGACTGCTTTATTGTATGCAGACACTTAAGCTCCTTGACAATGCACCCATGTGTGGAGATACTTGAAAAGGGTTAAAAGGATCCGTAAATAATTCTCGGTTTGCCACACTAATAATAAATCGTTCACTGTGTGAAGTCGATTTCGACACTAAATCATTAAAATAAAATTTCCTCGTTGGCAGCCACTTAGGTTTACTACTTTACAAAGCTGAAAACTTGGATATTTCAGTTAGGCCTTAATTTCAGAAGTTACTCTTGGGAGAGCTCAAATTCGAGAATGGAGAATTATTTCCTTCTTTCAAAGGAAAACTAATCGTTTAACTTTTGCAAATTTCAGAGCAAAATTTATCATTCCACTTCTGTTACAATATTGAAAAGTTTCATCAATACTGGCTGCCCTTTATTTTTCCCTTTTCCACCTTGGCTATTTTAGTGGTTTACTGTCCTTTCTTTTTCTGTCTAAATAGTTTCATTCTCATCCCTTCCTATAGTTTCATCTCATTCTCATCCCTTCCTATAAGTCGAACTATCTTTATTCCGCCAAAATTATTGCAGGCCGCCTTATAATTTTAGCTATCTTCCTATTGCTTTTCTCTCGGCACTTCTCGATTTGTCAATTTGTGGATTTGTCAAAACAGTTGGTCCACCATATCTTTGGAACGCGACGGACAAATTTAATGAATTATGTGTCAAATGAATGTTAGCGAAGCGGGGAGTGTCACAGGCTATAAAAATTTACCCCTCCCCCCGCTTCCTTTCTCCCTGAAAAAGGAGTAATATAGAAAACGATCGTTCCACTATATCTTTGGAATGCAAGTGCCGAAAGTAACGTTCTATGCGTCAAATGAAAGCTTGTGACATGGAGGTTACAGATTATAAAAAATTCTCCCATGGCATCTTCTCTCTCCCACCCCACCCCCCCTAAAAAGGAGGAAAATATGCGAAGAATTGTTCTACTATACCTTTGAAAAGCGAGGGACGAACTTTACAAGTTGTATGCCAAAGAACATTTTTTTTTGTTCTTTGGCATACAACTTTTAAAGTTCGACCCTCGCTTTTATGGAGGGAGACATTTTTAGGAGGCAGAATTATTTGAGTGATAAGGCACTTGAGCTTATTTCAGAAAGAAGGAACTGCAGGAATGTCCTTAATCAGTACCCTACTAGTCCTAATAGAAAGCATTACAGAGAGCTTAATAAACGTGTAAAGGATCAGTTAGCTGCTGATAAGAATCTTTGGCTTGATGGCGACAAAGCTGAGGAAGCAGTTAGGCAGCACAACAGCAGAGAACTGTACCAGATAGTTAATGTTTTATGTTGTAGAAGAGGGACAGGCATACAAGGATTGAAGGATAAACAAGGTAAGGTTATAGAAGGTGGGGATTCTGTCATGGCTAGGTGGGTTCAGCATTTCAGGGATGTTCTAAACCATGTGGTTAGTTCTACTCCCATTGTTTGTAATGATGATAGATGCATTACTGGCTTTAATGTTAGCCCTATTACACAATCTGAAGTTATTTTGGCTATTTCTAAACTTAAACTTCATAAATTCCCAGGGGTAGATGAAATTACTACAGAAATGCTCAGAGCTGGGAATGTTTCGGTTACCACTTGGATGACTGAAATTTTGAATAACTTTTATGATAAAGGCATTGATTCCTAAAGATTTTACCAGAGCTATTATTATCCCTATTTTCAAGAAAGGTGATAGCAGTTCTTGTGCTAACTATAGGGGTATCAGCCTACTCTCTGTTCCAGGTAAAGTTCTTTCCATGATTGTGCTATAATAGAATTAAGAATCTGGTTGACAATCAATTGCGTGATGAGCAATGTGGATTCAGAAGTGGTAGGGGATGTGTGGATCAAAAATTTTCACTTAGGCAGATTCTTGAGAAATGTCTAGAGTTCCAGAAACCTGGTAAGGCTTGTAACAATTGGTTTAGCATAACTTCTGGTGTTCGACAAGGGTGCATTTTGTCTCCTTTTCTCTTTAGCTTGGTTATTGATTATGTTATGCGAAATTCACTTCAAGGGAAAGATTTTGGCCTTAAATGGGCTGGAGATACGAAAATTTCTGATTTAGATTATGCTGATGATTTAGCCCTTTTGGCAAATGATGTTGATGAGATGAACTCTTTCATTCGAGCTGTTGATGAGACTTGTAGTAGAGTAGGTTTGGTTATAAACAGAGAGAAAACTAAAGTGATGAAAATTGGTCAAGTAGGTTGTGATTCAGTTAATCTGAATGGTTGCAGTCTTGAGCAGGTGTCACAGTTTAATTATCTTGGGAGCTATGTAACAGATAATGGTGATGTGCGGCATGAGATTAACAGACGAATAGGGATTGCTGCCAGGACTTTTAAAAATCTATGGAGAGTGTGGAGAAATAGGCGTATACTCCTAAAGACTAAAATTAGATTGTATAATAGTTTGGTTCTTTCTAGGGTTAGTTATGGTAGTGAAACTTGGACACTGTGTAAACATGATAACAGAAAACTAGATGCTTTAGATTCTAGATGCTTATATAGTATCTTGGGCATTAGGTGGTTTAACTTTGTAACTAATGATGAGGTTAGGCAAAGGAGTCTGCAACCTCCTTTAAGCAGCATATTGTGCAGAGAGAGACTCCGCTGGTTTGGCCATGTTGCCCGTATGGATAATTATAGATAGGCGAATAGGGTTATGAACAGTGTGCCTAGAGGCCTCAGAAGGAGGGGGAGACCTAAGATGCAGTGGGCAATGTCAAACAGGACTTTGTTAGAATTGGTGTGCAATGGCCGGATGCAGCAGATGTAGCTCAGGACAGATATGCTTGGAGAATTAAACTGCATGGTCTGGTTGGACCTCCGTGGCCCATTACTGCTTGAGGATGATGATGCCAAAGAAAAGCTTATGACACGGTGAATGTAGAGGATAATGAAAATATACCCTCTTGTTTTCTTCTCCCCTCCCCCCTCCCTAAAGAAGAGTAAACTGGAAAATTGCACTTTTACTATATCTTCCAAACGGGAGGATTCGGTTTAGCAGCACTTTTTTGCACACATTGAGCTAAACGGCCAGGCCACAAGAAGGCTGGGGGAAGGGGACGCATTAGACAGCTGTTAGGAGACAGATGGAAGCCTCTCAAGGCTATCCAGTGTTCTTTAACGTGCACTCTCCTGCAAATTGGGCCACGGCTTTACGTCCCATCCAACGGACGGCAGCCTTTCCCAGCTCATCGGTATTCCCTACTGATCGAGGGTAGGGGGGTTGTAGAGATAAATCTCAACGCTGGCCCAGGTGGGAGTCGAACCTGGAAACTGCATATTACGAACCTGGAGCACTGACTGAAAACCTCACACCAAACAGGAAGGCCTACTGTTATGAGATAGGTTTCAAATTAAAGCTCATATGAGGATCGTCATTGACTATCTTCGAAATATGCCCCCCACTATTCTTCCATCTCCTCAAAACGGAACAGAAACTTAGGGGTGTTATATCTCAAATTAAAGCTTGTGACGTCTCTAATTTGTGGGCTACTTCAAACACGACTCCAAATAAAGGAGTCGGAAAAAATGTCGATGTTTATGAGTCATATATCAAATGAAAGTTTCTGAAAGTAGGAATTTTTGTGACAAAGAATAATATTCCTATCTTCCTATATGTGCCTTACAAAGTAGAAAAGAAATTAAAGCATATGGATGGTGCAATCAGTCACGATATTCGTATTCATTTCAAAGGAAGGTAAGGAGACAATTTACCTACTCAACAAAGTTGCCAGTGACTGATTCGATCGGTTTAGTGGTCCCCAACTAGTTGAATCTTATGGCCACATATCATTGAGATACAGATCCGGATCTGAATACAATTCCATATTTATCGCGATATAAATACGTTTATATTTGCTGTATTCATGAATCGGGAGGATCCAGCGTGTGGAAGGATTTCCCACCGACATTGTGGGAATATCAATGAACATGAAGCCTAGGTATAAAGTCTCCTCATTCAAGGTATAAAGTCTCCTCAATAGCATTACATGAAGGCAAGACTTCACGTGTAATGGAGTACAACGTATATTGAGGTTTCCAAAATCTAACGGTAAAATAGTGCAAAATTATTTTAAGTTATGAAAAATGCATCGGGCTTTTTTGATTCATTTATTCGATTTAGATTTTTTAAACACCTCGAAGCGTTAAAAATTTAACTTTTATAAGAGAAAAAAAATCGCGGTTCAAGCGAAAATTAAATTAATTTGCCACGCGTATTTTAAATAATTTGGAACTCGTAAGATAATTCTAAAAACTCTAAATTAAAAAAAATCATAAAATTATTTTTTTTACTTCGGAAGCTGTTTTCTGAATTTTAATGTTTGTCTAAAAGTGGCATAAAACTTAGAGGCAGGCATGCTTAATATATACAAAAAAATGGGCAGGGTAAAGTGGCTCGATTAACGAACCCCTATAACGAAAGTCGTTTATCAAGTTACTAAAGTTTGGCTGCCATTAGCTTAATTTTTGAAAATTTGAATATTTTTTTTTGCAAAGGTTTGGTTCCATTGTTGCAAATTTGAATTTATTAAGGGCCGCATAAAAAGCCTTTACTAGCGGCAAGCGATTTGTGGGCCGTATGTTGGCGGGGAGCTCTGCCGGCAGCCAAGGTGGGATTCTAACCTGGGAAGTGCAAATCACGAGTCTACTGCGCTACTGACTGAGCCAACTCCCGCCCCACTAAAAAATGGTATGTTCGGGTTGGGTTTTACCACCGAGCGGAAAAGTTTTTTGCACATAATAGGCTAAATGGCCAGATCACAAAGACCCCGAGGGCTCAAAGAAAGTTGGGGTGACACTGAACAATTGTTGGGAGACAGACGGTAGCCTCCCGTCAAGTCACAGAGCATGCACATTCTTTAACATGCACAGGGTATGGCTATCCCAGACTGAACAAAGGTTTAATGTCCAATCCGACACACAGTGGCCTTTCCAAGCTTATCGGTGTCCCCTACTGACCGAGGGTAGGGCAAGAGGTTTTGCGGATATAAATCTCAATGCTGGCCTATCTAGGACTGGAACCTGGGAACTGCAGGTTACGAGCGTGGAGGCAGACATGCTTAATATATACAAACGCTACCGACTGAGAAGGGATACATTTAACTTCCTAGAGCTCTCATGAATGCTCTACGTCAGGGAGGGCCAAACTTTTGGACTCTGCGATCGACTTTTACAACAGAAAATCTTTCGCGATCGATCAAAGTACATAAGTCATAATAATGATTTAACACTGCTTGACCAACTAAGCATAAAATAACAAATAAAATAATAATTTATACTAGAAATACACGATTAAACTAGAATTATATACTTTATTAAAAAATCCGTTAAATATATCTGCGAATTCGCTCACACACAGTAAGACTTAGGTTAGAGTAGTGACAGCGGCCAGTGCGTTCCCATTAGTGTAAAGCTGATAACCAGCTATGGCAGCTACACGATCGACTGTTTGGCCACCTCTGCTCTACGGGATTTTGATGTCGAGAGAACATGTTAGCCACTCCATTGGATGAGGAGCAAGGTTTTGCTCAGTTGGGTTGTTGGGTTGTTATATCTCTGAGCGGCACTTTTTTGCACACCATGGGCTAAATGGCCAGGTCACATGGACCCCGAAGGCTCAGAGAAGGTTGGGGGAGGGGACCCACTGGAACAGCTGTTGGGAGACAGATGGTAGCCTCCCGTCAAGGCCATCCAGCATGTTCTTTAACGTGCCCAGGGTATGGCTCTCCCGCACACGGGGCCACTGCTTAACGTCCCATCCGACGGACGGCGGCCTTTCCAAGCCCATCGGTGTCCCCTACTGACCTTGGGCAGGGCGAGAAATTTTGCGGAGATAAATCTCAACGCTGACCCAGCTGGGACTCGAACCTGGGAACTACAGATTACAAGCCTGGCACGCTACCGACTGAGCCACCCCTTGCTCAGTTGGTAAGCGTATCAGGTTCGTAATCTGCAGTTTCCAGGACTGCGTACCAATTGTGCCTGTGTTGACAATTTTTACTCCCGGTCTGCCCTCGGTGAGATAGGGGCCACCGAAGGACTTGCAAAGACTACCGTCCGTCGGATGGGACATTAAGCCCTGTTCAGGAGAGCCATACCTTGTGCACATTAAAGAACACACGAGATGGCTTTCATGGAAGCTTCCATCTGTCTCTTAACAGCTTTACAGTGAATCCCCTTCCTCAACCTTCTCCGAGTCTTTGGAGTTCATACTCGGAGAAGGAGAATAAGAGATTTAGCTATTGTACATAAAAAAAAAATACGCCTCAGAAGTAATCTAACTCTATCCACGTTACTCATAGAGTTCACCTCCATGTGTTGGTCAACCAATCTTGCTCTGTGAGAAGAGTCCTGTCAAATGAAATTACCTAAAGGTCAAGGGCTTCATTTCTGTACCTCTGAGGCTACATTGAGCTTCTGTGACTGTCCAGTGAATGTCTGCCCAGATCCCGACACTGCCCCCTCTATAATTCTCTGTACGGGATATTCGATGGATGATGCTTCCTCCATATCGGTCTCCGTTTCGATAAATCGAATGGACAAGTTTGACTTGTAGATCAAATGATGCTCTAACACTTTTAATTTCGCGACAACAGACATTTTTCAAGAACTACTTTCAAAAGAATAAAAGAAAGTCTGATATTTTCAAAAGATGTTGCATTTTATAGAAATGCATAAATTCAACTCAATTTAAAAAAGGCCTATCAGAGGAATAATAGTTTGGAAATAAACTTCTAAAGGATTCAATTATATTGCCATTTAAGAAAGGACACCGGAACGCTGTTCCGTCGCTAATTAATTTCTAAGCATACTGCCTTGCTCATTTATTCAGGATACGCCGCAACTTTAATCCCATAATCTGCAATTAAAACTAAACATATTTTCATTGGCACATGACAAAGTTGATATCCATAACTTATTCAATAATCAATACTTTTTTGCACAAAAAAGAATAAACGTTCTTATAAGCGCAGAAAGCAAATATCAACCAGCTCCGTGTTAATGACCACGACATTACACCTTTCATGGAATTAGTCGGAGTGTGTAATGTACCGATAGCCCAGCTTTTAGATAATATGGCTTTGGGCTGTATTGGCAAAGCAGGAGGTGCAATCAATAACGCTTAGCTGAATACCGCCTTGATATAATTAATGAAAATCCATGTAAACTACTGGAAAATTCTGCCTTGAATCAAAGGAAGATTGTTTGTGCAAAGAATGCTCTGTTTTTAAAACCTATTTTTAAATATTAATAATGTAATCAATGAAATATTGATGCTTCGTTTACAACATGAAATTTTTTTCAAAATTTGTCATTGGTTTGGTCTTTTTTATGAGCTTTCACTCTTTTATTATAAACGTTTTCTATTTTATAATTGTAAAAATTTGCATTTCAAACAATAACTACTAAGGGCAGAAGGATATTATTTTTGAAAGGGTTGTGAGAATTTGGAGAAGCCATATCGAAGACTATGAAGCTGTAATCAATTTAAATATTGGAATAGTGCAAGGAGGAAAAATTACGCATACTGAAACCTATCAAAAATTGAAATAATTGGGACCGAACAAATTTCCGTTTATCGGAATTTCGGTCCGAAAAAAGTATAAATTTGTAGTATTACAAAACGTAGACCAAACACTCACAAAAACGTTTATTTGCATAATTAACTATACATATGAATAATATTGTGCATTAGACATATCTTTGGAATATAACAGTGTATCGAGCATGATTTTATTTTATGTAGACCAAGACAAACATGATTTGAAAAAACAGAAGAAAAACTATGAACAATTTTTAAAAAAACTAAAATGGAAAACAAAGAAAATTCCTTTTCAAATGGAAAAGCAATTTCCGAAAATCTACTTCAACACTTTTATGTTTAGTATAGTTTTTCAGTTAGTATTCCTTTATGGGCACATGGAAATTGAAAGGTTTAAAAATCTTAATCTTCCGTTTCGTTTTTTCCAATTAACTAAATATTTCAGAGTTATTTATTACTAACCGTAAAATAACACTACAGATAGTCTACAGCCTCCTCTTTTTTTCTAACTTTGTTCTTAGTTTTTTACTTTCCAATAAAAAAAAACGATAATTCCAGTCAATAAAAAGACAACAGAGGAAAAGAGACACTTTTTAAAATGCTATCAACAGTGAAGACTTCTCCCCTTTTCAAAGACAGAATTTTCATCTGGTAGTGCTCGACCGAATAACCATTGGCACCAAGTTGCAATGGGCAGTGTTACTGGGCTCGTAACGCTCAATAACAATAATATTTCAATTATATATAATATTGTTTATAACAATACAATTATAATTTTAATAATCGTGTGGATGAAAATTTTATTTCCATTACACACGATTTCTTGGCTGACATCAGACTTAAAAAATATAAATTAAAAAAATACCTATCTTCCTATAATGCCCTAAAAAGTAGAAAATAATCCTAAAACATATCGATGGTGCAATCAGTCACTGAGTTCGAATGCACTACAAACGAAAATAAGGCGCCGACAATCTTGTCGAGTAGGTAAATCGGCGCCCTATCTTTCTTCGAAGCGAATACGAATAACTCAGTGACTGATTGCACCATCAATATGTTTTAGGATTATTTTCTATGTTTTAGGCACTATAGGAAGATATATTTTTTAAATTTTTTGATTTTTTTTATTGTCACTGAAAAACACCTACTTTCAAAAATTTTTATATATAACTCATAAACATTGATCACATTTTCCACCGTTTTGGATTCAGGCTTCAAGTTACACTACAACAATGCTATCACAAGCTTTTAATTGAGATATAAAAAAATATAGATTCGTTAAAGTCGACGCCTGCAAAAATCTGCCCCCCACATTTTATCACGAGGGAATAGTACGTGCGATATTCGAAATAGTGTACGACCGTCATTATACGAGCTTTCATTTGACACCTAACTCGTAACTGTAGGGCCCCGGCGTTCCGATGATATGGCAGAATGACCATTTCCCATTTTTTAGGGGGAGGTAAGCATAGGGGATAATTTTTTTATAGTCTGCGACACTTCCAGAATCACAAGCTTTCGTTCGACACATAACTCGTTACTTTCCACACTCGCGTTCAGAAGATATATAGGAACAATCATTTTCACATTGTCCCCCTTTTTTATGGGGGGAGAAAGCACGCGGTCAATTTTTCGTAGACTACGACATTCCCTGCGTTACAAGCTTCCATTTGACGTATATCTTGTTACTTTCGGCATTCGCGTTCTGGAGATATATCGAAACAATTGTTTCGCAATTGCCCCTTTTTAGAGGGGAAGAAAGCATGGAGGGGTCAATTTTTTTTAATAGTCTACGACACTCCCCGCCTCACAAGCTTTCATTGAACACATAGCTCGTTACTTTCCGCACTCGCATTCAGGAGATATAGGGGAACAATCATTTTTACGTTGTCCACTTTTTTTTAGAGGGGAAGAAAGTAAGGGAGGTTCAATATTTCGTAGCTTACGACATTCCCCGCATTAGTAGCTTTTATTCCACGTATAGCTTGTTACTTTCGGCCTTCGCGTTCTGAAGATATAACTTAAGAATGGTTTTCATATTTTCTCTTTTTTAGGGGGGAAGAAAGCACGGGAGTCAACTTTTTTTTTTTATAGCTTATGACACTCCCCGCGTCACAAACTTTCGTTTGGCACATAAATCATTAGTTTCTCCATCGCGTTCGAAAGATATGGTGGAACAATGTTATGTCAAATCCACAAACCGACAAATGTCAAAGACAAAAGCAATAGAAAAATAGGTAAAAATGATGTTAAGATGAGCTCTAACTTCTCCTGACATTTCAAATCAAATCTTCCCAATTTTTTTAGCCATTTCTCTTGCTTGAGCTGCAATACGAGACCCATAAATCGAAACCTTTGCATATCTAGCGTTACAAATTTATCCAATGTCACTGAGACATTTGCTTTCAGCCATCCTTCTTTAATTTCAAAATTCCGTTTACGAATGTCATTAATTGTTTTTCTATTTCGTGTAATATAAACTTTTTTCCATTCATTTAAATAACCATTTATCCTCATGTTTTTAAAAATGCTTTCTAAGAGAAATAGAATTTCCTTCAAAGAAACCCTAGGCAATTCCACTTTCACAAGAACCATACTTCCTCCTGTAAACCTTAGCTACGGTGAATTGAACTAACGATGGTATTGAGGCATCACAGATGCTGAAGGAATACTGATGGGAAAGACTTTACTGAATAGCTTCCCATCCCCTATCTGTCTTAGCCATTAAGAGGAAAACAGTTTCGAATGGATGCAGAATCACCAAACGCAGAGCTAATGCACTAAGCCCCCCCCCCCCCCGACAAAAATTGCTTGCCTTTCGCAGTTCAAAGATTTTGCTAAATAGATAATGTACATCTGAAACATGTATCTAATTTCTATAGCAAATTCAAATGTTTGGTCCCTTCTCTTTTCTGTCAACAAAGGTCCCGGCAATAAAGGTTTTGTGTACTAATTTGCTTTTCAATGCGAATAAGAGAGTCCATTGGCTAACATTTAGTTGGTGGTACACAGAAAATATTTCGGTTAAGAATGGTTTCGGTTTTAGAGAGATTTCATTCTATCATACACTACCTTCTGAAATGTTGCATAACCAGCCTTTAGTATTTTTAAACCATTTCATATAATTTTATAATTTCAGCTGTAAAAATTTGAGACTTGAAAGCTTTCATCACCTCTATTAATAAGGAAATAAAACCTTTCCGACACAAAACAGTTATGCTCTATGAAATCAGGTTGAAATGCATGCTGTTCAAAACCAACTTTTATAAAATGACTAACTAGAAATCCTTTCCAGCTAAAAGGTTGCCATAGGTTAATTATCAAGGACTTTTACCTAGATAGGTACAGCATAGAGTAATTTCCTAAGAGAAAAGGAGCACAACACATGAATTCGACGGAGGGTGTGAAGTGAGATTATTCTTAATCAAATATTAATCGAAAAACAAACATTCAGCAGAATAGAATATCGAAGACATATTGGAATGTCACTGTATTGGAATATCGGGTAAACATGTTACCATGATCACCTCTTTACCGTCCACAAAACTCTCCATCCTGCCCTCGGTCAATAGCAGGGTCGCGTTTAGACATTTTCGAGCCCTAGGCACAAAGTCATCCTTCACCCTAATTACTGTAAAGGTGTAAAAAAATATACAAAATTTAGAAACCATAATTGCAGACATAAAAATTGCGAAAAACTAAAAACGGCATTTAATGTTTTTATGCCAAAATATTTTTTTTAAACTTAAAACTTCTTTTTACACAAAAAATGCGTTTTCTTTCAAAATTTCGACTCACTAAAATCGTTAATTAATTCATCATAATTGAATTTTAATATACTGTATTTTCGTTTCCACTGTACAAAATTGCCAGATTATTCAATCTTTGTTCTACGAATGTACTTCGCGAAGAATTTTCAACATTTTTTTCAGTATGAAAAATAGCCGCCTTCCTTCAACTCTACTCATTGGCAAAGCTAAAAATAATTTTGATTTCAACCTTTAAGGATGTTTAAGGATGAAGAAGTAATTTTATTATGATGAATAAGTCCAAATTTCTATGAGGCAGTTTTCAGATCTGATTTTGATATAAAATTGTTCAATTTCTGCTTCCAATTCGTCCACATTTAATAACTATTATAACAGGACTATCATAACTAGGTTTGAAAATTGTGAGAGTAGAGATCAAATTTTAAAATCATGTG
Organism: Ryuthela nishihirai; assembly: GCA_038380435.1. Taxonomy (NCBI): domain Eukaryota; kingdom Metazoa; phylum Arthropoda; class Arachnida; order Araneae; family Heptathelidae; genus Ryuthela; species Ryuthela nishihirai. The sequence goes on from JAWZYU010000009.1 coordinate 54,573,951, forward strand.
TACCACAGGGCTCAGTTTTGGGGCCATATTTATTTGCAATTCATATAAATGATTTAGTAGAAATAAATTTTCGGGGTATTTTGTGTATGTTTGCTGACGATACCGTTCTGCTGAACGCAGGTCGAAGAGGTAGTTAGATGTGTACAAAACGACTATAATGTAGCAAATTCTTGGTTTCAGAAAAACAAACTCTTCTTAAATGAAGAAAAAATGAAATATATGATCATTCAGAGTAGGCACAAGTTTTTTTATGCATTAAAACACATATTATAACTGTCAATATAAATTAAACATTTACCAAAATGCATGTCCCTGCCCAATTGTGGAAGAGGTAAATAAAATTCAATATTTGGGGATTTATATTGACTAAGATTTTAAATGGAAATCGCACATAAAATATACTTGTGATATAAGGTATACATCTTACAAAGTGTTGAAGTTGAATACACTTATTCCATTGGATGTCATAACAATGAAATATAAAGCTCTCTGTGAATCAATCATTAGGTATGGTATCAGTATATGGATGCGCATATAAATCTGTTTACAATTAAACGAATACCAAAAAAGTACTCTAAATAATATTGTTAAATTCAATAAACATGTAATTAATGAAGATCACCTTGGCAATAGTTTTCATTATGTGAACATTTTACCAGTTGACTTGTTATATATTTATGCAACTATCGTAAAAATTACTTTAAAAATGAACACAAGGAGAAAATTTTGCAAGTGATCAATACAAAACGAAAGTGTGAAAATTATTTTGTTGAGCCAGTTTTTCACAATAATTATGGTAAAGTGCGGATATCTTATCAAATACCAAAAATTTTTAATTCTCTACCGAGAGAACTGTTATGCTTGAGCATTTATTCAGAAATTAAAACTGAAGTTTCGAAATTGTTATTAGATGTAAATAATTGAAAAGTAATGTTTAAGAAGTCATATCCTGTATCTGGTATCGTTTTAAGCAACTGCAATATTAATGTGAAATGATGACTTGTATAATAGGTGATATTTTTGTGCAATGTGTACTATAATCCGTAATTTTATAGGTTTATTTTATACATGTGTTTAATTTTTCATGTGCGAAAAATAATCTTTTCTTAATACGTGTTTTTCTTTTTGTTGTTGTTATTGTTTTAATAATATAATTTGAAATCTTCTTAACCTTTTAATTCTACACCATTCAGAAATTTTCATCAAAAATAATATTCCAGTAATTCGTCTCTTAGAATTATTTTTATTAGTCTTATTGCACATTATTTCTTTACTTTAAACAGTGGCTCCGCATGCAGGAAAGCCATATCCTGTGCACGTTAAAGAACACACTAGACACAGATAATGTGTCATTAGAACTAGACGACTTTGATTAGATAATATGACATTAGAACTAGACGGCTTTGATGGGAGGCTACTATCTGTCTCTCAACAACTGTCCAGTGGGTCCCCTCCCCCCAACGTTCTTTGAGCCCTCAGGGTATTTAGTCCATTGTATGCAAAAAAAAAGTGCCGCTCAGAGGTAAAACAACCAAACGCATATAATGTTTTCAGCTTCGCTTTCAATGTGGTCGAAGTTATAATGGATATTTTGAATAAACACAATTAAACTATTATGCAAAACACAGCGATAATGATCCTCTAGACTCGGGGTTCTCAACGTGGGATACGCCGTGAGAACTCAAAAGTCGATTACCCAGTAAAATGTTTGTAATTTCATAAAATTAGTTAAATTGTTTATGTCTTTTTTTTGTGTTTATCGATATATGTAATTTATGAATTCAAAATTTAATGTGTGTATAAATATATGTTTTATTTTATTCCCATTGTTATACTATAACTATAGTTTTATCCATCTATACAAGGGATACGCCAGTTACATACACATTTCCAGGGGGTACGTGAAGCATAAAAGGTTGAGAACTACTGATATATATGTTTTATTTTATTCCCATTGTTATACTATAACTATAATTTTATCTATGTATACAAGGGGTACGCCAGTTATATACACATTTCCAGGGGGTACGGGAAGCATAAAAGGTTGAGAACCACTGTCTAGAGCAGTGGCATAAAGGTTGAGAACCACTGCTCTAGACTTTATTATATTTAGCGACTTTTGAGCTCTCACGGTGTACCCCAAAAAATTTTACGGCGTACCCCACGTTGAGAACCCCTATTCTAGACTATTGCATAAATTTGCCGACAGCATTTATTACATTTAAAATTTTTCTTCAAGTACACATTAATGAAACAAACTAAAACTTCTCTATCGATCAATAACCAATACACAGTTTATGTAGGACTTGTAGAAAGTTCTTGCCATCCATCCGCGGAACAAAATCCATTATAATTACCTCTACCTCAACAAAACTTACTGTCCTACAAAGTACTCCCCTCTAGCATCTATGCAAGGTTGCAGACGTCTATGCCAATTCTGGGACGCTTGGTGGTACTCCTGTTGGGGAATACCCCGCAAAACTGAATGAACGCATTTTGCAAGGTCTTGTAACCTTGAAAAAGTCTTCCCTGGATTTTCCTTTTTAATATTTAGAAACAACCAAAAATAGTTTGGTGCAAGTTCGGGTGAGTATGCAGGATAGAGTAGCTGTTTGATTTTTTTCTGATCCAGATAGGCCGTAACTTGCCGGGACTGGCATTGACATGAAGAAGGAGAATCCTTGACACTCTTTTTGTTGGACCTGCTCCTTCGTCTCCTTCATCATTTTGGGCAAAACAATGCAGGCGTAGTATGGCCATTTATAGTCATTTTTTCAGGTAAGGTATCCACGGCTACCACTCCTTGGAAATTGAAAAAAATTGTGAACATCCTATTTCTTGAGCGAAAGTCTTGTCGGAGGATTTGGGGAGGCGTTTCATCTTCCGCAACCTAAACATAATTATCGATCTTTCTGATAGTTGTATAATAATAATAAAACCACATCTCAACACCTGTGATAATGTCTGTTAACCGTTTGGGGTCACTAAGTTCAAACATTACCATCATCTTCTTGCACTAGTCGACTCTAGCCCTTTTTTGTTGTTCTGTCAGTTTGTGTGGTATCCATTCGACACAGATCTTTCGAAACTTTAAATATTGATGAATAGTTGTTTCCGCACTGCTAATGAATACACTGACATCTAAACTTATTATCTGAATGGTGATGTGTGGGTTTTTCTTAACGAGTTCAAGAAGCAACAGCGATGGTTCCTGGTTTACGGCCTCCTTCGATCTTTCTGCACGCGGGAGGTCTTCGAAGATCTGCTGTCCTTTTCTGAATTTGCGCATCCATCCCATAACAGTGCCACATAAACAAGCATAATCTCCACATGTGATGGGGCGGGGATGGCTCAGTCGGTAGCGCGCCAGGCTCGTAATCTGTAGTTCCCAGGTTCGAGTCCCAGCTGGGTCAGCGTTGAGATTTATCTCCGCAAAATTCCCCGCCCTGTCCACGGTCAGTAGGGGACACCGATGGGCTTGAAAAGGCCGCCGTCCGTCGGATGGGACGTTAAGCCGTGGCCCCGTGTGCGGGAGAGCCATACCCTGTGCACGTTAAAGAACACGCTGGATGGCCTTGACGGGAGGCTACCATCTGTCTCCCAACAGCTGTTCCAGTGGGTCCCCTCCCCCAACCTTCTCTGAGCCTTCGGGGTCCTTGTGGCCTGGCCATTTAGCCCATGGTGTGCAAAAAAGTGCCGCTCAGAGGTAAAACAATCCAATCCAATCCACATGTGATAAACCGGCATGAATTTTTTCATGTCGTCCCAAAATATACATCCTTGTGGAAATGTAAAATCTTTCCCCATCTTTTATAGGCTCCATAGCAACAACGCACAGATTTCGCAGACCGAACTTTACGCGCCGCCAGCGAAGAGAGAAAAGATGATACGGCTTTTGTTTTTAACACGTAATGATAAGTTTATAAGTCGTAGCTCGGTAATTTTGGAGGAACGAGTGCAAATCTACAGACGTGTCAAGAACTTTCTAAACGCCCTCCTTACCTGTTAAGATATAGTTCAAGAAATACTTTTGCGTAAAAAAGTAGTTTTACCGATGGTTGGGATCCGGGCCCACGCGTCGGTAAAACTCATTTTTCCCGCAGAAGTATATTTTCAAACTCGTCTATTCTTTTATATAGTCCAGCAGCTTCTACTTTACTTGCTTCTATAAGTGATTTGATGAAATCAACAGTATAATCTCGCAGTAATTTTCCTTTACTGCATCAGCGCATAAAGACCACCTAAGTATTTGGTAAGGTTTTAATAGTAAAAGAGTTTTTCTGGAAACAACTTTGCAAAACATATCATCGATGAACTGATCCAAAAAAAAAGTTAGGTTCTTTAAACACATTATAAAAGCTTGTCATTTTAATATAACTCGCTGCGGACTCATTTCCAACCAAATTTAAGGAATGGTTTGCATAAGGAATAAATTCTACTGATGGGCAATATTGTTTAACACATTGTGGAAGGGATATATGAATCCTCCTCTTTCCGCAGTCATTATGCTAGCTGCTGAAATGAGCCATTTGCCTTCGTAGACAATCGACTCATTGTCATAAATTTGACTCCTACAGTTATTAATATTACTTTAAACATATTCCAGTATAACGATTTCTAATTTTTTTCTGGTGTACGAAATTATTGGTAAAATAGACAGAAATCTTTCCATGTGGAATATACAATTATTGGAACAGTTTTTATCTTTTTTTTTTTCAGTTCTTTAATGATATCATTTCATATTTTGTCATTAATGAAACGTTCTTCCCAATTAGAAGACAATAATAGAACCTTTCCTTCTTATATTGGATTGGGTGTATATTTCTATAATGAAACAATAATAAAGCTCTCCATTTTAGTTAGCATTCTAATTTAAATGTGTTCGCAGAAATGGGTCAATTTCGGCCAAATATTCCAAAAGGCCTATATACGATAATTTTCGCTGTGTTCTTTTTGAAATGTTTGTTTTTTGCACGAAACTCTAGTACTGATGTTCGCTGTTGAGTGCTATAACAAGAGCTGTGTCAATGACACCACAACTTTTAGTTCTACCAATAAAATTGCTTATAGATGACATATAGTCCCAGCGACCTCTCATGTTCCGATAGTTTATTAGAAATATTTTTTGCAGTCACTGGTCCCTTGAGTCAATTGTGTTTTTTGCTGAGAATATAATTTACATGTATGGTAATATTCCTGGGATTAGAGAGATCCCAGACATGTTTTTAAGAGAACAAAGTGTTTTTAAGGTAGAAAATCTTGGATAGATATAAGTTATTGTTTCAGGCCATAAGTCAGTATCTTTTGACAATGAATCATTAGTTTCATTAAATTTGTGTGATGAAGATAAGATTTAATATATCCACTAGGCTGGGTCTGTGATCTAGATCGAGTTTGAGAGACACTTGGAGCACACACCTTGGGCCAATGACAGATATTGTGAGGTTTCTTTCTCAGATTGTAGTGGATTATATCCAGGAAATTCATCATTTTTATTAAATAGCAACTTATAGGTTTAAAATGTTTTTTCCCCAAAGTTCTCTTCTGCTTTTTTTCTTATTTTAGCTTCCAGTCAGGTGCTTATAAAAAGCACATTTTAATACGGTTAAAAAAATGTAAAAAGAAGCGACATATGTCAGACATTTTATAATCAAAATGGCCCATTTATATCATGACAAATTATGCTGCTATAGTACTGGAGTAGTAGAATAATGAATAACGAATAAATTAGTTCGTAATTTTGCATAGATAAGTCCGTATGCGAAAAATTATATCGTTATTTCTTTCTATCTGGTATCTGGACGAGGACATGCTCCTTGTTTCCAGCTTTCTTTCTATTCTTGTTTATCTTGTTTTTCTATATGTATGTTTTTTGTATATTTCTTTCAATTCTTTGAATAAATGTTCTTTTGTTCTTTTTTTCTCTGTGTGAAAAAACAATGTTAATCGACATTTCGGAAACATTCACAATCTCCATCTTCAGGAAGAGAAGAGTGTGAACTGCACGAAAATCAAGGCAATGAGCACTCACATTTTCATACGGTATACATTTTATAACATCCCATAAAGCCAATTACCAAAGGAAGCAATAATATTTGTCTTTTTTTTACTTTACGAAATTTATACATTAATTATTGAAATTATTATAAAATTAAGAGGAAGTACCTATTCGATTAAGCTGAAATTAAAATATTTTTAATAAGAAAATACTGGTACTTCAAATGTCAATGAGAAAATTCATAAGCCAAGAAGGCCAAATTTCTAACCTAACTAACTTATATTTCTGGGTCCATAAAAGTTTCTCAAGTGTGGAACACCCTGATCCATGACAAGTGTGCATATATAAGCTGGGGGAGGGGTTATATAAAAAAGTCACTGAAGATGATTGCATTGCAAGTTGTATACTCTAATTGGTTGGTTGGTTGTTTCACTTCTGAGCGGTACTTTTTTTTTGCACACAATGGGCTGAATGGCCAGGTCACAAGGACCCCGAAGGCTCAGAGAAGGTTGGGGGAGGGGACACACTGGAACGGCTGTTGGGAGACAGATGGTAGCCTCTCGTCAAGGCCATCCAGCGTGTTCTTTAACATGCACAGAGCCATGGCTTAACGTCCCATCCGACGGATGGTGGTCTTTCCAAGCCCATCGGTGTCCCCTACTGACTGTGAGCAGGGCGGGGAATTTGCGGATATAAATCTCAACGCTGACCCAGCTGGGACTCGAACCTGGGAACTGCAGATTACGAGCCTGGCGAGCTACCGACTGAGTCACTCCGGCCGTGCCAGGAGAAAAGTCACAACCTCTCTGGCACGCTCCCCAGCAACCAAAAAAATTAATTCATAGTAAATACACATATTACCTGCAAATACAGAATTCAATAATTATACTTATGTGGAAAACATTGTTACCGACGGTGAGGGATTCGATCTAGAGAGTAGTGGGTTCGAATCCCGCACCGTCTGCCATAATTATTCCCACATAAGCATTTATTGAATTCTATATCTACAGGCAATCTGCGTATTTACTAAGGAATGATTTTTTCATTAATAACACTTAAGCGTGAGTGATTTCTTAATTTATATCCGATTCATTAGTAAGAATTGGAAAAAAAAATGTTGCCTCTCCTGATTACAGATCGCGCAAGGTCCGCTACATTCAGCAAAAGTTATAAAGGTCACATTGTGGAAACAAATTGTCGTCTGACAGTTGGATTCAGTGGATAGAGTACTCTGGCATGTATTTAGGGAGTCGTGGGTTCGAATCTCGCACCGTCGGAAATAATTTTTTCGACATAAGTATTTACAAAATAATTAAACCTCTGTGAGACATACGCTTACCGCCAATATACGCACTCTCACTCCACGCGCTAAGAGTGGAAGAATTATCGCTCCTTCCACCTACTGCGGGGCGGCTCAGTCGGTAGCGCGCCAGGCTCGTAATCTGTAGTTCCCAGGTTCGAGTCCCAGCTGGGTCAGCATTGAGATTTATCTCCGCAAAATTCCCCGCCCTGCCCACGGTCAGTAGGGGACACCGATGGGCTTGGAAAGGCCGCCGTCCGTCGGATGGGACGTTAAGCCGTGGCCCCATGTGCGGGAGAGCCATAACCTGTGCACGTTAAAGAACATGCTGGATGGCCTTGACGGGAGGCTACCATCTGTCTCCCAACAGCTGTTCCAGTGGGTCCCCTCCCCCAACCTTCTCTGAGCCCTCGGGGTCCATGTGACCTGGCCATTTAGCCCATGGTGTGCAAAAAAGTGCCGCTCAGAGGTAAAACAACCCAACCCAACCCATGTTCCTCGATTATCAGCATCTGCGCAAGGCTCTATTTACGGATCCACTGAATTTCAAAGGAGAATTTCAGTTTTATAAACTTAAAACCTACTGCGGGGCGGCTCAGTCGGTAGCGCTGTGTTAACATTTTACAAATATACAGTATTGATCCCTGTAAATAGCCCATAATATCTATATAAATATCTCATAAATCCCTGTAAATATCCACAATATTGCTATCCATCCATAATATCCCATAATATTGCTATCATAGCATAATTATAGTATTTTACACAAAGTTTAAGAAAAATTCTTCTTTATTTGGTACAATTATCAAAAGAACTGGAAACTGCGCAAAACCTTTCAGGAATTTTTGTGGACCACTTCCATAGTAAATTTATTGATTTATTGCAGTAAACAGATCTGCAGATTTTGCATTGATCGATTTGATACCTTTTCCTAACGTAATGAAGCTGTTGGAGAGTGTAAATAAAAATGTTAAAACGAAAGGGCCTCGAGAAGAAATTGTGTCACATTGAGTTTGAGTGGAACGAACAGATGTTAATCAGGACATTCTTCTTTAACTGGTTGGCTCATGCTAATTGCACGATTCTTCCCGACTCAAGAAAGGTTCGATGGTTGGTTGAAGATTTATGGGCAGGAGCAAATGAGGATCTTATGAGTAAGGAAGAATTGAGGGGAATATAAATTGTCGGTAGTCTGGCATAGAGCCGTCTCTAGTATTTTGTGAACAGCTGCCTCCAAATTGTCTTCCATTGCAGAAAGCTCCAGAGAGAGTTGCCTGGCTGGCATCGTCCTATGGGACAATGTTGTGCTGGAAAATGCAAAGTTGGGGATGTTAGCACAAGATAGTGGCACTTGTCTACAGCTAACATCTTTTGTTGGAACTGTCTCCAAAATCTTAGAAGCACTGTTTGGGGAACATTGAAATCTTTGCCATATTAGCCTCGGTTTGACCGGAATATAGTGGATGTCTCCGTGATAAAACACCCATCAACATGAACATAATGCTTTCTCAACAGGAAATAAGTGGCACAGAATCAGAGCAACTTTTGACACACCCTGGATTTTCTTTGAGGTATATATGAAATTTTATCCAATCAGCTGATTTTTGGGAGATGTACGGACCTTGGATATATTCTATTTCGTTGAAATAAAATGTTAATAATTTCATATGTTTGCGAGATATTTTAGAGTTTGTCAATTATGCTTAATTTTTGGACACTAGTGTAAATATTTTGAATGGGTTGGGTTGTTTTACCTCTGAGCGGCACTTTTTTGCACACCATGGGCTAAATGGCCAGGTCACATAGACCCCGAAGGCTCAGAGAAGGTTGGGGGAGGGGACCCACTGGAATAGCTGTTGGGAGACAGATGGTAGCCTCCCGTCAAGACCATCCAGCGTGTTCTTTAACGTGCACAGGGTATGACTCTCCCGCACACGGGGCCACGGCTTAACGTCCCATCCGACGGACGGCGGCCTTTCCAAGCCCATCGGTGTCCCCTACTGACCGTGGGCAGGGCGGGGAATTTTGCGGAGATAAATCTCAACGCTGACCCAGCTGGGACTCGAACCTGGGAACTACATAAATATTTTGAATGGCTTTAATAATAATAACTTTATTTATGCCTTGGTATGGTTATATACATACACAGTCGTATATTATACAATACACACAAGGGGTATTTTGTGTGTATATATATATACACACACACACAAGAGTGAGTCAGAGAGTAATATTCTCTATTCAATTTCTGCTGAGGGCAGGTAATTATACAGGTGATAATATATATATGAAATGTCTTCACATACATGAATTTGGTTTCAGCATCGCCCCCAGACTTGTTGACACAATCGTTGTAATAGTCGATCAGCTTATCAAAGCCTTATAAACAGGACGCATCCTGATGGTGTCATCTATCTGATGACGAGGTTCAGTTCTTTGGGAACCGAAGAAGCATTTCTCAGGATGTGATCCACTGGATGAAACCATCAAAGGCGAAGTCACAAATTGGGTTTTTTTTTGATGGCATCATCTGATACAAACCGCCATCCTTGGATTCAGCTTAAAATTTTAGAAAATTAAGCCAACTGTATTATTTTAAAAGCCCAAAACAGGGCTTGAAAATGATGAAACCAGTTTCACCTTTTCCTCTTTAATTAGAATGAGCAATTTTTAAACAAACGCTGTTTTCAGTTTCAATTGAAGGAAAACTTCAGATATTTGTTAGTTTTTATTTTTCGGTCGACCATTTATCAGGGTCATAAAAACCACTTAAATTTTGAAGATACGAGTTTTTCAATATGTAGAAAAAAAATTCCTAAATTTAATTAAAATAAAAAAGGTCAAGTTGAATATCGCAATTGTCCGTATTGATTTGACATGGAATGACAAATTAACTTTTATAATTGAATCATTATATTACAAATAAATATTGCAGAAAAAATAAAAATTTCTTTTGCATTATCACTGAAAATCCTCCCGGTTCGCAAGTTTCGTCGAACCAGTTAAATGCATTAGTGATCATGGAACATCTATTAATATTAATATTGGAAAAAGTTCATTTGAATAAAATATATATTAACAATCACTAATAAAGACACAAATATATACCCATAGAAAGCAAACCATTGTTGTTGTTTCTTTTCGCTGACTCTTAAAAGAAGTGATTATACTAAATAAATTTCATATCATTATATGGCAAAAATAATAGTAATATTAAAGCGAACCTGTTGTTAATAAATCTGAATGACACCATTGCTGACATGTCAACTGAATAAAAACGAACTCACCGTGTACGTCCAGATGAACCCAAGTGCCATTTTTTGGAGAATCAGGTGGTCTGTTCAGAAAGTAAACCTTGCATTCATACCATCCTTGGTCAGTCTCTCGAACATTGGTCAGATTGAGCGAAGCTTGATTAGCAAGAGAAACACGACCCTCGTAGCCATCCCCAGCATGAGGGGGATATCCGTCGTACCAAATATATATTGGTATTTTGATGCCCTGCTTTTGCCACTGAATCACATAGGGCACTGGCTTATTCTCTGGAAATTCGAAGGCACAACGAAGAATTACATCTTCTCCTAAAATGGCAGTGAAATGTTCGGGGTCTTCTTGAATATAACCTAGCACAGAAAATAAAGAAACTTAGAAAGAAAGAAAGAAATAAAGAAATTACATCATGTATATAAAGTTTTTTTTTATATTTTAGATAAATAAAAGTGTATTATGAATTTAATATATTTACTTTTTAATAACATTTATGAGGGTTGGGTTATTTTCCTCTGAGCTGCACTTTTGTGCACATAATGGACTAATTGCCAGGTCACAAGGACCCCAAAGACTCAAAGAAGGTTGGGAGAGGAGACCCACTGGAACAGCTGTTGGGAGAGAGATGGTATCCTCCCGTCAAGGCCATCCAGCTTGTTCTTTAACGTGCAGAGGGTATAGCTCTCCCGCACACGGAGCCACGGTTTAACGTCCCATCCGACGGACGGTGGCCTTTCTAAGCCCAGCAGTGTCTCCTACTGACCGAGGGCATGGCGAGGAGTTATGCAGAGATAAATCTCAACGCTGGCCCAGCTGGGACTCAAACCTGGGAACTACAGATTATGAGTCTAGTGCGCTACCGACTGAGCCACCCTCGCCGCTAATTACAACATTCATAGATATTACATATTTAATATACAGGGTGTCCCTGAATTCATGGCCCAAACGTGAGGGGATGGTAGTACACACCGAACCCAATATTCGTCATAGAATATGCGGCCGCAAACTCAGCCCGGTGCCGGTAGGGGGCGCAGACGAGGTGGTACGGCTTAAAAGCGCTGAATCGGCCAAACCCCAGCATTCTCAGCCGCCGATCTGCGCGACAAGCCCGGTGTTTACTAGCCGGTACGCGATCACTACTCCGCCGTAGTGCCGCCTGTATCAACGTTGGTGGGCGGACGTTTGAGCATTTGTTGTAATGATCTCCAATAAATGTCACTCTGTAAACCTCTGTGTCTGTCCTTCATTTCCGACTCCTCACTGCTTTTGCAGCCGCATATTCTATGACGAATATTGGTGGGTTCGGTAGTACTACCATCCCCTCACGTTTGGGCCATGAATTCAGGGACACCCTGTATATAATTATATTTATTACAAGAATTTATAGATATTAAGAAAACGTTTTGGCCACTTAGGGATTAGTATACTTTCAGTCTCCATGTGCTCTTGCGGGAACACTAGCTATAAAACCATCTTTGATTAAAAAAATATCGAATATACTTTTTCGAAAATTGTTTCCCATATGAGTACATACAATAAATTAAAATGAATAAAGGGAAATCTATGTCGAGACTGGATCCCGACAAAGCCATCCAGTGTGTTATTTAACATGCACAGGGTATGGCTCACCGCACACATAGCCACGGCATGATGTCCCATACAACGGACGGTGGCTTTTCCAAGCCCAGCGGTGTCCCTTACTGACCGAAGGAACGGCTGGGAGTTTTGCGGAGCAGTAGCTTGGCGGAAAGTGGGAAAGTAGAACATGGTGTATTCTGTGGATAAATGAGATGGCATGCAATCAGGGCTTAATCTGAGACGAATAAAACTTTATTAGGTACAGTTTCATGTTTATGTCGTAGTAACTCAGATACAAAGTCAACAACTCCATTAAGTTTTTTTTTTATGAAAAATATGACTGAAGATAATTTAAAGATCCCAGTTAAATCTCGAATTCCAACAATATGTGTTGTGTATTTAAAGAGTTATGGGAAGCTGAAATGTTTAGCAAGTTAGTTCGCTTTGCCAAAAAAATTTAAAAAATTGACGGAAAGTAAATGTAATTTTTTAGCGCACTACAAAAAAAATACACTTACGCACGTTACTAAAACTTTAATATAACAGTTATTATTTTCGTTTTGTACCTTTAATTTTGTTCAATATTTTGAAATTTTATTGCAAAAAATAGTGATTTTGCACATTTTATTGTTTATAGTTTAGTTAATTTATCAACAATCTCATTGTTTTTAATATTACAATGGGCAGGAACCCACTTTATAACACTTTTCCTATTATGAGAAATAGTTTATAGGTATATTTTATTAAGTCTTGAATCATCAGAGTATATTTGGGGGTATTTATATTTTGATAAATTATGCAAATGGTAGATTTGCTATCAGTAAATATAACAATAGTGCAATTATAGAATTGAGAACGCTTTTGTAAAGCTAAAATTATAGCATAAATTTCAGTTAAAACTATGGAAATGAATAGGTTTAATTTAAAGCAGTCAGAATAATTACATTTGGGAACATAAAAAAAATATCTTCTGGGGACATTTATCATCATTAACGGTTCCATCTGTATAAATTTTTAAGCAATCTTTGTAATTATTATTAATACAATAAAGATAATGTTTTAATAGCTTGATATCTGTATTATGTTTGAATTATATACCAAGATATTAATATATCTAAGGCAAAGTATTCTGCTGTGTAATGATCATCGTTTTAAGCAAATTCATGAAGGAAATATTCCGTCGCGCAAATTGAGTTTTGCATTGAAATCCTACAGATTATTGTTCTTCAACTGGCAACACTAATTTCGTGAGGTTGCCTTCTACAAAGCGAACTGAATTCTTTCTGTCATTTTGGAATTTGACTTCATTTTTTTTAATTATCCGACATGTTGGGAAGGTCATCTGGTTTCGGAACAACTGCAACAGAATTTATAAGTTTGAAATTTTCAAATTGGAATGGAAGAATAAAAAACGCTTTACTTCTGGAAGAGCTCTAAGAATTTGAATATTTTTATAATCAGCACATTATTTTATTATTATTAATATATTAAAATTGCTAAAATATAAACTAAAATTTTAATAATTAAAGACTGCAAAATTAATAATTATTTATAAATTTTAGCAATTAACCCATTTTTGAAAACTTTATATAATTAATTTAAGGTAATCAATTGGAAATTCATTTCTCTTTTCAATATATGCAGCATCCCAAGGGAAGAAAAGACATAAGCAAATATTTAAATATTTGAAGAACTGTTTTTCATCAAGTTGCAAACATTATTTCTTATACACCCAGTTCCCGATTAAAACGAGAGATCAATAGTTCTTAAAAACATTCGTGTAATGCGATATCGTATTACAATTTTCTCATATGGAATAATGTAAATAGAACTACGTTGCAGAGTCCTGACCTGATTGACAGGTCCGGATTTCCCATAGGGCATGTTAGGCACTTGACTACGGGTGCCAGCTTTTAAGCTTTACGATTTGTTTATTTAAGTCACAGCAAAATTATGCACTTTTAGAAAGAGTCAAAAAAAAAGTTTCAAATCTCTTTGATACGAACAGTAATTACTCTCCAAAGCACACTCTCTCTCCTGACAATCGAAAGTGAAATTTTCAACGATATAGTTTGTGAGGATCTATACCATATTACCAAACATACTGGGGTTATTGGGAGTTTTACCTCTGAGCGGCACTTTTTTGCCCGTAGACCCCGTAGGTCACATGGACCTCGAAGGCTCAGAGAAGATTGGGGGGGGGGGGAGGAAAGCCACTGAACAGCTGTTGGGATACAGCCTCCCGTGGCCATCCAGCGTGTTATTTAACATGCACAGGGTATGTCTCTCCCAACACAGGACCACAGCTTAATGTCCCATCCAACGGGCGGCGGTCTTTCCAAGCCCAGCGGTGTCCCCTACTGACCAAAGGTAGGGTATGGCTGGGAGTTTTGCGGAGCAGTAGTTAGGCCGAAAGTGGAAAAAGAGAACATGGGAGCTGCAGATTAAGAGCCTGTCGCGCTACCGACTGAGCCAGCCCCACCCCACATACTAGGCTACTTTCATGCTACGTAAATATAAAACCACATTTAACCTCAATAGATTTGGAAATAAGCTTTTTACAGAAAAAATGTTGCAAATGATAATTTATATAACTCAGTGAAATTTATCCAAATCTCGATTTCAAATAATAATCGTGTAATATTAAGAATTGTTGAAGATGAACTATTTTACTGCAAATTCTTCTAAGCTCATCCTAAACATTGTTTCAAAATTTATTGAAACTGAAAAACACAATTATATAAACATTTAAATTTTAATTTTATTTTTACGCTGACCCAGCTGGGACTCGAACCTGGTAACTGCAGATTACAAGCTTGGCGCGCTACCGACTGAGCCACCCCACTCATGTTAGTAGTCGACTGGATATATTTAGAATTGTAAAACTAAAATTATAATTTTTTTTTTGCTTTGACATATAAGACAGAAGAATCCTAGAAACTATTCCCAGCTTTTTCTTCATATTAGGACATACATTACCAAGATCGCATAAGCGGCACACTTATTCCTTATTATGACTGCATTTTGATTAACGTTAGTACTTTTTAATTTATATATACTGCTCACAAAAATTAGGGGATATTTCAAAATGAATATGAAGCGATGAAATATCCCCTAACTTTTGTGAGCAGTATATATTTCATACATAAAAAAATAAAAATAATAAATACCCCCTCAAGCAGCTGCTTGCCACAGAGGTCTGACAGGAGCCTGTCAGTTTATATGCCACAGTAGGAGATCTGAGAGGATGGCAGGACCTCAGCAGAAAAACGACATACACATCCATGCCTAATTCCGGGGCTCGAACCCAGGTCCCTTAGATCAGTAGCCAAGCGTGCTAACCACTCGGCCACGGGACGGACTGCAACTCATTTTTACAGAAAAGAAACAATAACGATAGAAACAGAAAACGTCTGAAAGCAATTTAATGGTAATGTAGATACATGGTAATTTATATAATTATTTAGTAATGAAGATTGAAAATGAGAAATTGATTGCTGTAATAACTGGTGTCGACTAACAAAGATTACTAACTGTATGTTTACAAGCGTTTCTACTCTACACGTGACGAGTTATAATCTTTAATCAATAAGAGTTTCTACATGCGTACATTGCCATTGGTTACTGACAATTAAAACGTTCCATACTGTGTGCAAATGTATCATAGAGGTTTAAACACAATAATTTGCTTAGGCATATGGAAATATCTTTTTGGAAGCGCTTAAAATATTATTTAGGCCAGATTGGCGAAATAAGGAAAGCATCCAAGGTGCTTCTTTTATGGCAAATAAAATATAAATGATCGTATATAAATAATTGAGAAATCGTGCTAAATCGAACGATCAGTCGTGCTAGTCCAAAACCAGCCCTACTTCAAAACTCGTGTTGTAAAAATTCATATTAGTAGGTAACTGGGTATATTTAGAATTGTTTTTTTTTTGCTTTGACATATATAATATATAGGACAGAGAATCCTAAAAACTATTCCTAGCTTTCAAAGCCCTTCTCATACAAGGTCATACACTACTAAGATCGAAGTCACTATTGAGCACTTACTGAGTCACTTACTGATCGAAGTACACCCCACTATGTTTTTACACGAATTTTTTTACACGATTTTGATTTAACACGGTTTAGAAAAAATTCCAATTCGCTTTATGCACGATTTATTTTGATCTAACACGGGTTCAAACGGCGCCTTTTTAAAAATCTCCATTTGAATTATACTGAAAAAATATTCCCATTCAAGAAATATTCTGAAAAAATATTCCTATAAATGTAAATTCAAGAAAAAATTTCCTAGAATTTACATTTATAACAAAGATGCCGCTTTTATGGTCACATTTTTCGAAATAGTTTTAACTTTGAAAATATATTATAGAACACATTTCGTGCACTAAAAATCCCCAAAATAAAAATTACACTAACATAAATACACGACAAGTTTTTCTCCGTTTTATTCTCTATTTTATGGAAAAATTGTACAAAACCTACTTCATTCGGAATAAAGTGGCAACACTGAGTTGCGGGAATTCCCCTCAATTTTTATCTTCAATACATACGTTAGCACATACGTTAGTACTCTCATATCGTGTTTAAATTTAGAAGTGCTTAAATGTTTAATACAAGAAATCGAAAAACGAAATTGTTTTGTTTTTTGAAGTTTTGTGTGCGTAATATAAATTTATTAAATTTTGCTGATAAGTAATTTACAATTTTTCATCATCTGATTTATTAATTACAATTCAAATATTTTTCGTAAGCCTTACCACGATGTCGGATAATTCAACTATACAAAAGAAGAAAAGGAAAGCTATCTCTTTGGATACTAAGATCCAAATTTTAGATCGTCTTGCAACTGGAGAAGTTCAATATCCAAAGGTAAATATTTTGGTTTGAACGAAGCTGCCGTAGGAACCATCAAGAAAAATGAAAATGCTATTAGAAAACTCTGTGCTTTCTGCAACAAAATGGAGCGATAAGTCGTCATCGTACACAAGAGATATTGTAAAAGTGAAGATGGAAAAGGAACTAGGAATGTGGATAGAAGATAACTCGCAAAAAAGAATACCTCTAGACAGAAATACCATCAAACAGATGGCATCATGAAAATATAAGCAGATACAAGAAATGGGATCAACCACATCAACTCAGTTAAACAAAAATTATGAAATTTCTGCAAGGACAGGTTGGCTTGCAGGATTTCTTCAAAGACACGCGTTTCATAATGTAAAGATAAAAGGTGAAGTTGCATCTGTAGACGAGCCGGCTGCTAAAGAATTTTGTTCAAAATTGTCCCAATTCATTGAAGATGGTGAATACACTCCTGATCAAGTTTGGAATGCAGCTGAAACTGGTCTTTTATGGAAAAAAATGCCGAGTAGAACCTACGTAGCAAAATCACAAAAAAACTGTTGGTGGCTTTAAAGCAGCTAAGGATCGTGCGACCTTCCTGTTTTGCAGCAACGCTTCAGGAGATCGTATGTTAAAACCGCTGTTCATCAATCGATCCCTAAAACCACGGTCAATGAAAGGTGTAGATTTGAATAAATTGCCAGTGTATTGGATGGCAAACAAAAAAAGCCTAGGCTGCAAAAGAAATTTTTAATGAATGGTTCCATAAATGTTTTGTTCCAGAAGTTAAACGCTATTTGAAGGGGAAAAAATCTCGAATTTAAAGTTCTAACTGACAGGCTCCTGTCAGACCTCTGTGGCAAGCAGCTGCTTGAGGGGGTATTTATTATTTTATATAATGATTATAGACAATGCGCCTGGCCATCCTGTTTTGGAACATCCAAATGTTCAATTTTGTTTTCTGCCGCCTAATACATCCTTAATACAACCATTAGACCAGGGTATAATTGCCACATTTAAAACTTACTTCGTAAGACGAACATTACAATACATTTTGGATACACTAGATAAGGATAAAACACTAACAGTTATTGATGTGTGGAAGAAATTTTCTATTTTAGATTGTATCAGACAGGATGGATTGACGTTGTCAGAACTAAAACATCAACTTTAAACGCATGCTGGAAAGCTATTTGGCCAAATGTGTAAAAAGCAAAGATCCTGTACCCCCAAATACAACTGAATATCCTGATATCATCACTTTAGCATATGCCGTTGGTGTAGAAAGATTCGATGATTTATCGTTTGCAGATATTGATGAATTGCTGGTTGAGTTGGGTTCTTTTAAATCTGAGCGGCACTTTTTTGCATACCATGGGCTAAATGGCTAGGTCACATGGACCCCGAAGGCTCAGAGAAGGTTAGGTGAGGGAACCCACTGGAACAGCTGTTGGGAGACAGATGGTAGCCTCCCGTCAAGGCCTTTGGCGCATTATAGCCTTAGATGCTAATGCGCCATTAAACCCTAAACAACCAACCAACCAACCCGTCAAGGCCATTCAGCGTGTTCTTTAACGTGCACAGGGTATGGCTCTCCCGCACACGGGGCCACGGCTTAACGTCCCATCCGACGGACGGCGTCTTTTCCAAGCCCATCGGTGTCCCCTGCTGACCGTGGGCAGGGCGGGGACATTTTGCGGAGTTAAATCTCAACGCTGACCCAGCTGGACTCGAACCTGGGAACTACAGATTACGCGCCTGGCATGCTACCGACTGAGGCTCCCCCGCCCCCTTAATTGCTGGTTGACAAAGCTCTTAGCGAAGATGAAATAATAGTTGCCCTTGAGACTCTTCATGAAAAAGAAAAAAGTGATGAAGAGGTTCCATTCACTGCAGGTTTAATTAAAGAAGGGCTTCAAATGGATAGTAAATTGGAAAGTCATTTTCTTACACATGATCCCATTGTCGAACGAGCTAAGCAGCTTAAACGTGAACTGGTCATGTATGGCGCATTATCAAGAATACAAAGATCTAGTGAAAGTGTTATGCGCTGATTTCGCTGCATGGATGATGCGCTGAATCCGAT
The DNA here is from genome assembly GCA_038380435.1 of Ryuthela nishihirai. Taxonomy (NCBI): domain Eukaryota; kingdom Metazoa; phylum Arthropoda; class Arachnida; order Araneae; family Heptathelidae; genus Ryuthela; species Ryuthela nishihirai. The sequence goes on from JAWZYU010000009.1 coordinate 54,593,034, forward strand.
GCAGCTGACGAACTGAGCACTTATAAGTTAAGGGAAGGGTAAGCATACCTTTCTAAGTTGCTATCCTTAATTTTAGATTTTAAATTTAAAGGGGTTCCACAGTTCTATAGTCCATTTAATTCTTTAAGTTCTTTCTCTTTTTAAGTCCACGATAGACGATTGATTATTAGAAAAATTAATTGTTCTGCCTGTACTTTTAAATATTTCGTCTCAATAAATATTGTTATTGTTTTATATTTCGATAAACCTGAGTTGCGTTCATCATTGTTCATATTAATAAAAACGTCTTCCCTTAAGGAGACGGCCTGGGATTTTTGCGGCCCGCATTGCCTAATTAAGGGAATAATCCGTAATTGAGCAATGTGGGAAACACAACGCCACAGATTTAAATTTGCATATTTCTACCTAAAAATTGAATAGTGCTTGCAACCGCGAGGTGCGCACAACAGATTGGTGCCGTGTGCCAGGATTTATTTTTTTTAATTGGCTAATCACCACAAAAGCAGGATTTCAACGATTGATTACAGAGTTCGTTGTCAAAACTAATCAAACTTCAGAATCACTGGAAAAAAGTGATAATTTGGTTCCCCATGCCACAGAGAGCATTTCACCATTGGAGTATGAACACAACGGCCGAAAAGGTTCAAGCGCTGAAAATGATTTAATTCCAGTCTTACGCAAACGAATGCGTCTATTGTCAGAAAGTGACAACGAATAAAATCTAGTTAATAAGCATATAAAGTCATATTTTTTTGCACTTTTGTATTCTTGAATTAGTGACATATTATTTTCTTTATGAAGGATAATTTACTTTTTAATTTAGTTTATAAAATAAAAAATGTGTTTAAATGAATAAAAATCAAATAAAGATTTAATTAAAGACTTTGATATGATTTATTTGAAAACTTATTATTTGTACTAGGTTTTCCCGTCTGGAACCAATCATATATTTTTTCATATGCATTGTATTTCTTTTACGCGGTTTTTTCGGGAACCTATCTACCGTGTAAAAGCAAATGGGTGTACTCCACTGCCTCATAGCTAACACAAACATTGCTTTGCTAGAACTGTAGATGGCTTTCTAATCACTACGTCATCTAAAGCTTCTATTTATTTCTAAGCAGAACTGTTATGCTGCTTTCCAGTCGAATATGTGTAGCGTGAATGAATTTTAATATGAATGGGAACTTACCAACCGATTACTTTTACATTTTTAACGAATATTGTGCAATCCTCAAGCAGCCAAAAGTTAGTGATCCAACCATTTAGTTACACGTATATCCTGAGCAACAACTGTTATATTTGGACATTGCTGGCAAATTCTGATGAAGATGATGATCGTACTTGCACAAGGACGGAGCTAAGGTGGCATGCCCCCCCCAACCCACCCCCCAACCCACCCCCAAACACACACATCTTTAGAATTCAAGTAACCGGTTTTCCCCAGTTATACTTTAGCTCTCGCCACCTTGTATTTTTTTTTTTCTAGATCCGGGCCTAAGCTTGCAGCTCATATTTTCGTATATATTGCATAGTGCAAGTGTGTATTTTTTTTTACTTTCCTTCTAAGGAATTTAAATAAATATCACATATCACAGATAGCAGAGAGAGCAAAAACATTAGAACAAGTATGCAGTAATTGGGAATGTTATCGAAAATCTGTTGCTAAAATAGTGAAATATATGCACCACCATACATAGACATCAAGGCTAAGTACTAATTATACATATAGGTAGAAATAAAGTAGAAAATCGAAATTTGGAGTTATTGGCATTTGGTGAATGTTTAATGAATTTATCTTTGTTTAATAACAAAGAATCGTGTATTCAAAGAAATTATAAAGACAGATGAACTATTTGAGGATTCTTCACTGAGTTTTTCCACATTTCTGAAAAAAAAGGAATTCTGGTCTTATTACCCCTCAAGCATCTGCTTGCCAGAGTTGGGTTGTTTTACCTCTGAGCGGCACTTTTTTGCACACCATGGGCTAAATGGTCAGGTCACATGGACCCCGAAGGCTCAGAGAAGGTTGGGGGAGGGGACCCACTGGAACAGCTGTTGGGAGACAGATGGTAGCCTCCCGTCAAGGCCATCCAGCGTGTTCTTTAACGTGCACAGGGTATGGCTCTCCCGCACACGGGGCCACGGCTTAACGTCCCATCCGACGGACGGCAGCCTTTCCAAGCCCATAGGTGTGCTTGCCAGAAGTCTGACAGGAGCCTGTCAGCATAATACGCCACATTATTAACAAAGGCATGTGAGGAAAGCACAGACAACACAAGAAAGGAAATATCCATTGTCATTCAGGGCTCGAACCCAGGTCCCTTTGATCTGCAGCCAATCATGCTAACTACTGGGATGGTTATAAAAATAAATTGATTCTCAAGCTATAGCCACAGATGTCTGAACAAGAGCCTATGGTAAGTATAATAGGTCACAGAAAAGATCTGCGAGGAAGGGCTTCAGCAGAAAGGAAGCATCCATGTCTTATCCGGGGCTCGAACCCTGCTACCTCTGATCCGCAGCCAAGCGCGCTAACCACTCTGCCACCGTGACTGTCTGCAAATTTTCAATTTCACAAAACCAATCATTATATGCAGACATAATCGACTTAATCACAACGCATTCAATATCGGAGAAGTTGTCAACGAAAGGTATTGCAATGGACAACATAGGCATTAACAGTAAAGTGTTAAAGCCTAAAGTAAAGTGTTAAAGCCTTCTATAAGTTAAGAAAAAGCAAAAACAAAAAAATACTGATTGAAAAATAATTACAGCATTTTGTAGTTAAGCAAAACAAATTGGAACCTCCCTTATAACGGTACTTAACGGATTATTAACTTCCCCTTGAAATAGGAGCGGGGGATGGCTCAGTGGGTAGCGCGCCAGGCTCGTAATCTGTAGTTCCCAGGTTCGAGTCCCAGCTGGGTCAGCGTTGAGATTTATCTCCGCAAAATTCCCCGCCCTGCCCACGGTCAGTAGGGGACACCGATGGGCTTGGAAAGGCCGCCGTCCGTCGGATGGGACGTTAAGCCGTGGCCCCGTGTGCGGGAGAGCCATACCCTGTGCACGTTAAAGAACATGCTGGGTGGCCTTGACGGGAGGCTACCATCTGTCTCCCAACAGCTGTTCCAGTGGGTCCCCTCCCCCAACCTTCTCTGAGCCTTCGGGGTCCATGTGACCTGGCCATTTAGCCCATGGTGTGCAAAAAACTGCCGCTCAGAGGTAAAACAACCCAACCCAACACCTTGAAATATTGTTTTACAGACGATCTCTTAGGAATGCTCCAAAACTCGATTTAAATTATTGCATTCAGGCAAACATGGCCGCACAAACGCAATCTCTCCTTGCAGAGGATGCTTTTTAAAAGTGGTTGACAATCCAGCAATAACCCGCGTGAATCTACACAAAAAGTCATTAGAAAATGATACAGCGCATATTGGAAGCTACATGCTGAGATGATTATATTGGCCATGACAAATTCTGAAGTGACTATATTTGAACACACAACTCTACACCAAGCCCAACAGCAGTTTAAATAACTTTAATCTTCTTGGACGGTTTTGCTCGGTAGTACAGATAATTGTCTGTATGCTAATTAACCATATCTACAAAATGACCATTCGTAAGAAACAGCAACGTCACAAATCTGAAACTACAGCATTTCATCGCTAAATCTCTAATATTCCAAAGGAATATCTATTAAATATGCTGCAATTGAAGTTGTAACTGTAATTACGCCTTTATAATGAGTACAATGGTATTGTTAAAACCCCCATGTTCCCCATCTGTTATTAAAGGTAAGCCACAATCCTTCAGACCGCTAGTGCAGTCAGTTTTCCCTCCTCTACGAACTTCACCTGCTAAGAGGATTTTATCGACCCACGGTTCCATAGCGCGGAAGCATTCCCTTTCACCAGCAACAAACTGCGGGAATTCAGAGCCGGCGGCGGATAGCGTTCCTGTTCCAGCTACAACAAACCCGTACCATCCTTTAAGACGAGGCTTCAACAGCAGCATCACTTTTGGCTGCTAGAGATGTGCTCTCTTACAGGCGTACAGGTTCTGTTCTGTATTCCTTGGCGTAATCATTCTAGTAGTCTCACTAAGCTTGTATAATTCTTGCCTATGCACACTAAATTTGTACTATCCATTAAATTAGGCTATTTCGTACTTGTGATTCTTTCAACATGATGAGTAATCTTATTAAAAGACATTCAAATAAGATTCAACAGTATAACGACGATCCGTATATACTTATAATTCATTTAAGATAAAATATCTTGTCTATCTATATTACATACAGCGATGTACGTAAAATTGTAAATATGAAATTACTAGAATGATTGCTATTTTTTTGAGTTGGAGAATTTGCTCCTGCAAAAATGGTTAGAATAGATTAGTTGTGCTTTAAAAATATATGAACTCATCATTCTTCTTCTTACTAAAGATGACTCCCTAAATTCTTATACATACCCCTATGAATATTATTACCCTGTCTTACTACTTCACATTTCAATAAGGTTCAAAATTCCTCAAAATAAATTTCAACTTTACTGTCTTCTACAATATGATAGATTCTGATTCACTATTTTAGGACTGTACAATGAATATGAAGATTTTACATTTCAAGCACTTGTGCCGTTACTTTCTTCTTGATAAGAAAAAGATTGGTTTTGTTAATAAAGAAAAAAAAAATCAAAAATGCTTCCACAGCGCTTTCGGGGCAGTTATTCGAGAAAATCTGTCTCATTAAACTGTGAAAGTACAAAACGGTAACTTTTGTTTCAATCGCTACAAGTGTAGGTTCAAACTCTGTATATTAAATAGACTCGGAGCAAAAAAAATTGTTCAAAGTTCTGATAAAACCGTTGGACAAAAACAGGGACTGACTGGAGCATTAAGCTAAATTATATCCAATATTCTTATTCTAAACAAAAAATTTTTGATTGAAGCCAGAATAATACCTACTAAAACCCGCAGAAATAATTAAACACTAACAGCGATTTTATTAAAATAAATGGGAAGCAAAGTTTCTCTAACACAGAGGATGAAGATAACCTAAAATTTGTGCTGGTTTCTCATGAAACGTGCAAACATTTATACAAGATCGCGCAAAACTCGCTTAGTCTATAACGCCAGAACTGTGTCTATAACGCCAGAACTGCATGAAAAGAGAAGCGTTAACTTGATTCCATGTCTTATTAAAAGTATAGAACTTCTTCTCAAGACGGATATTTAAATAACAGAATGCATTGCTCGAAAACAACTAACTGTTTTGATTTTCGGATTTGTGGCTATTAAATTCTTGAAAAATCTAACATGATATGCAATCTTTTGTGATAAACCTCTTAAAATATTCAAAACTTTTAATACATGTATAGAAAGACTGCTCTGAGCTTTGGACTCCTTGTGACCTGGCCGGGTAGGCTGGTACCTTAAAACTTACTGCTCGGAGCACAAAAAAAGATAGATTATTGAAGGAGTCCTTCAATAATCTATCTTTTGAAAAAAAAATTATCTTTCAAAATAAATTGCTTTTCACTACAGTGCAGCATTTTTAATATTTTTCCCCTTTATGCAGTTGCACATTAGTAAACGAGTGATTTTGTGGGAACAGCCGGCTTTTGCGTTGAAAACGGATACCTTATGATTGAAAAAGCTCTCCCAAATCGGCCTACTCTTGCTTATCTTCAACTGATAACAACTTGGTGGTAAAGCCAGCTCCTTCCCTCGTGGAAAACACGAGACGTTATGAGCGAATTTTAATGAATCTAGTCATCCACTGTAAGTAGCAAAATTGTTAATATTCAATTTCTTTCGAAGCCTAATAATTTCGCTGAAGAAATAGCCAACAAATCGGTCAATTTTTACTTAACGCAAGGCAACCCCGTTCGACTGCAAAACAGCTGAAATCTGTAATGATCCGAAGTTCAGTTTTGTTTCTTACGGATATAAAATATTACATGCTTCACTTTTTTCTATTTTGGTTTCTAAATCTCTTGACGATGAGTGCTACTTGTGTTATATTTTCTTGCTGACTAGCTTTGATGCTTGTAACCAAGTAAACCTTCAATAACTTTTTTGTCGTGAGATTTAGTTCCATTATTTTTTCTTAGTGCCATGAAAGAACACTGAAACACCATGAAAAAAAAACAAACCAAAAATATTTTTAGAAAATAAAGTTTATTCACCAAATTTGTAAAACAATTACCTATCTTAAGAAATTTTGAATATGAAAAATAAGAAAATGTAAACGTTCATTAGAACTTTCTATATCGTTTAAAGAATGCATTAATAAAAAGAAACTGATAAAAAAAATTAGGTGGTGTCATCCCTGAAATCTGTTAATGATTCTCATTAGCTTTGTACACTACTTGGGTTGGGTTGTTTTATCTATGAGCGGCACTTTTTTGCACACCATGGGCTAAATGGCCAAGTCACAAGGACCCCGAAGGCTCAGAGAAGGCTGGTGGGAAGGTACCCACTGGACAGTTGTTGGGAGACAAATGGTAGTGTCGTGTCAAGGCCATCCAGTGTGTTCTTTAATGTACATAGGGTACGGCTTTATCACACGGGGCCACGGCTTAACGTCCCATCCGATGGACGCCGGCTTGTACACTACTATTAGACCTTCGCTGAGCGAAACCAATAAACTCCATTGCGTCGTCGAGAGCTGTACAATTGATGTATTTATTATTAGCAGGCTTTTAAAAAATTGTATATTTAAAATAAATACAGTAAACTCACTGTTATTCGGTACTCAAACATCCGGAATTATCATGCAACAGGCCTAAACTTCAAATTGTAAATTTGAACTCGGTACAACAAATTTCAATGTTTTTTACCTCTGAGCGGCACTTTTTTGCACACCATGGGCTAAATGGCCACGTCACATGGACCCCGAAGGCTCAGAGAAGGTTGGGGGAGGGGACCCACTGGAACAGCTGTTGGGAGACAGATGGTAGTCTCCCGTCAAGGCCATCCAGCGTGTTCTTTAACGTGCACAGGGTATGGCTCTCCCGCACACGGGGCCACGGCTTAACGTCCCATCCGACGGACGGCGGCCTTTCCAAACCCATCGGTGTCCCCTACTGACCGTGGGCAGGGCGGGGAATTTTGCGGAGATAAATCTCAACGCTGACCCCGCTGGGACTCGAACCGGAACTACAGATTACGAGCCTGGCGCGTTACCGACTGAGCCACCCCCGCCCACACCACACAACATGTTCTTTAACATGCACAAGATATGGCTCTTCTACATACGGAGCAACGGTTCTATGTCCCATCCGACGGATGGCGGTCTTTCCAAATACACCAGTGTCCCCTTTCTCAGAGTGGGGATTCAGCCAACACCTCCTATAATGGGAGGCCAATGGACCAAGCTATGGCATCACCATAGGTAGTCCTAAGTTCTCTCTACGTCACACATTTTTTTCTCATTTCAGTTCTGTCACAGGACAGATTTTTTCTTATCCTATTTCAATTTTTAATATTATTGAGTATTTGCACTTTTATATTTACATCATGGAAGAATACGATATGAATATTTGTAGCAAGTAACTGAATCTGTAGCTTTTATGGTCACTTTTCTGATGAAAATTATTAGAAACAGGTCTTTGAAATTGACTCTAAATGATGTTCTTAATTTTCATTCAATGTCCTCAAAAATTGATGTTTCCTAGTTATAGTAAAACGTGAGTTTTCTCAGTGGAGAGAGTAAGGTTCAATTTTTCACAATAATGTTGAATTTCATTTAAAGAGGATTGGAGACTCTGTACAAGATTACTGAGATCCTTCCCTGAAGCCCAGACAGCAATATCGTTTCCAAATATTGATGTCTTAATTTCTGAAGTGATATTTAATTTTTATGCTTGGCCAAGTCTCTTTAATAAGACAGGACTGATAAAGCTTGCTTGGGGAAGGCCTACTTTAGGATTAAATTTTGAAGAAAAAGTAATTAACTAACTTAACTTCAACTTCTCTCGTAGACAAAAAATTCTTGATGAAATTTCAAATATAAAGCAAGCCCAATTTCGTTCACTTTGTATACTAGAAACTTAAGTTGACAGTATCGAAGGTGTTTTCAATATGAATGAATATACAGAGGGTTATGTCCTTTTTGTTGATTGCATCTTCTACATCAGCGATGAGGTCAATGATAATAACTTAATTGATTTATTTCTTTGGAAAGCGATTTGCTGCTTTGAGAGGATACGATATTTATATATTATGTAACTATACTGACAGGCTCCTGTCAGACCTCTGTGGCCAGAAGCTGCTTGAGGGGGTATTTATTTATTTTTTAAGTCTATTATACACAAGCTTTTCAGACTTTTAAAATGCAATTCGATAAGGCTATAGATCTCTAAGTATTCAATTGATTGTTCGTTTTATTATTTTTTTTTATAGGTATTATATAAGCAGTGTTCCAGATTTAAGGGATTTTAAGGATTACACTTAATGCATGCATTGTAATTTATGTGATCAGGTCCTGGGAATGAAATATTTTTTATAAAGAACTTTATTTAGTTCTTTTAGAGTGAAGTCCACAGTACGATCAATAAGGATGCTATTCTTATCAAGGCTGTTAGTGGAATACGTAAGATAGTCCTCAAAATTTTCATTTCCTTTCAATTTCTCCGTTTGCGTGAAAAATCTTAAAAACTGTTCTGCAGTTTCATTTTATTCCAGTTATTGAACCTAGGTTAAACCAAATCATTGAGTAGTAAGAATTTGTGTTTTGTTAACGTTTTTGATTTTCCTCCATATGTCATTTCCCATTAGTAGTGAGATTGATATTAGAGCATAATTTAATCCATTCTTTTTTCCTATGTTTTTTGATTTTTTTCTTTAGCTTGGCAATGGTTTATCTTAAAGCAATAAAATCAAAAAAGTTTCTAGTTCTTTTGCAAACTCTCTCAAGTTTTCTTTTTCTCGCAAGAAGTTGAAATAATGGGGTTGTACATGACACAGCCTTTAACAATTCTTTTCCTATATTTGTTTTTCTTGAGGTTTACATTAATAGAATGTTGAATATTGTCATAATTTAAATTTGTAGCGATATCAAATTTTTTTATTTACTTTTATTATATAAAATGAAACTAGTTTCACTGCTACAATTAGTACAAATAATTCACAATTCTTAGGCCCAATATAAGCATACAGATGAGATGATAGTATCAATGCACTACACAAAATTACGTACAGTCCATTTTCTATACTGATTCCAGTTTATAAAATATTTATTGTAGAGATTGCCATAATTATTATTTTTAAAACTTATTTTATAGGTAGATGATAACTGGTGCAATTATCAGAGATAATTTCCCAGGTGAAGGATTAAGGAATATTAGAAGTGAAAGTCAGATCTAAATTACTTGAATAATGCCTCTGAAGAAAGTTGGAGAATTGTCATTGTGCAATAAAAGATTGAAATGTGACATTAGTTGGCATGAGCCAAGCCTCTTATCAATTTTATTGCTGTCCCACGTGGGATTATGTCTATTGAAGTCACCAAGGAGAATGTAAGAATGCATAATATGTTTAGGAAGTTTGGTAACATCCTTAATGATTTTATCTGAGGTAGGAAATTTATTACGTTCCAGTAAACATTAATAATGTCAAAAACAGCATTGCAGATTTCAACTGTGCCAACTATAAAGTCCATATAATTTCATTGATAGTGACTTGATGTTGTTTGACATCTTTATGAATGAAGGTGGAAACAAAACTTTATCATTCGGATTACTTTTATATTTATAAACTGTATATGGCTTGAAACAGAAACTGCCTTTTATATAAGTTTCATTAAGAGTAAAAACAGAAGGGTTATGTTTCTAACAAATTGTTCAAGAAAATATTTTTATTAATTAATCCTCTAGAATTTCATTGCAGGAAAACAACATTTGTGGAGAGAGAGAAAGGCGAAAGAGATAAAAGCCAAGGTAGAAAAAATAATATCAGTTTAAGTAAAAAAGAACATAATTTTTGAGGAAATTGGAAATTGCAGTAATAATAATGTTCATTTCAGGTGTTCTTTTATTTGGGGGCACAAATTATACAAACATCTGCAGGCCAAGCTTTATTATTTCAATAAATATCTGGTTGACGGTACTATTTTTCTTAAAGAATTGATTTTCTGACTTTTTGTCGTTTTAAATAGTGGTTTATAGCTTTTTTTTTTAAACTAAATCTGGGAATGTGTTCATTTTGTGATGAAGAGTGGTTCTTTGTATCTTCATTTTTGATTAGTTTAAAGGAAGTTAAGGAAATTCAATGATGAAAGTCATATCAGGCTGACTGAAGTCATTTTTTTTCTTGCAGAAGTTCATCAGATTTGTTCTTAGGGGGAGAGGTAGACTTTTTAAATGGTTTCAAATTTTCAACTGGTGCAGCATAGTGCTTTTCAGAGCTTGTGCCCATGTGTTTCTTTTCAATAAAAACTGACATTTTAGCTGCTATTGCTCGTAAACGGTATGGGCATTTCTCACATGTTGCCCACAACAATTGCAACAGACGATGGGCTTTACTTTACAGCATTCTTTGGAGACGTGTCATTCTCCACAAAATTTACATCGTGCCTTTCCACGGCAGTGTTGTAAAGTATGCCCAAAATGCAAACAGATGTATGGAGTGTGCCTTATAGCTGGTTAAGCCAAGTTCAACATATTTAGGAAGAGGGTTTCATCTGAAATACAGTATCACTGTGTCGGTATTTTTCCTTACCAAATCTCCATGACTATTTTTACATACATAGATTAACCGTTTCACCTTAACACCACCATAGTCCTGCAAACCTGTATGGATGTAGTCATCAGACATGTGAATGTCAATATTTTTTATCATTCCTTGTGGTTTGTTATACGAGTAAGGAAATTTGGCTGACATTTTAATGTTCTCAATATATTGCAGCTACATCAGCTTTAAAGCAGTTTCACGATTTTAACTTTTACAATTAAATCACCATTGACAGCTCCAAAGGTTGACCAATACAAGCTCTAATATCTTTTGTAACATAATTGGCATTTACTTTAGTAAGCTAACCATTTAAAGCACTTAATATAACTGGCACATTATTAACAGTATGAACATCTACGTTATAGGAATAATCTACTTTATGAGCGTGATCAGACTTTTTACGCTTATTTCTAACTGTGATAAAACCATCATTTTCACAATCACTTATTACATTATTTTTACTGTCAAGTATCAAACTGTTTTCATCAATTGAAGTTTGAGAGGTGAAGACTTCCATTAAGGAATCTTTATTCTGGTAGTCATTCGAGACATCATTTACACTCACCTTTTTCTCTAAATTATAGTCAGATGGTCGAATTCGCGTTTTGACAGCCTACGCTCGAGCAGTTCTCCCTAGAGATGCCATCTTTAACCCGTTTTATCCCATTGTCCTATTTGAAAGACAGCTGAAAAATAGTATGTGGAAATCAGTATTTGTTTGTTGCGAATATTTTATTAGCTGGAACATATAGTGGTATGTATAAGCTTCTGCTAGCGTGAGTTATGTGTTGCCCGTCCGCCGCCTCCGTCTGGAAACTTTGTTTATTCCCCGCGTTAGTGGGCGTGGTTTGTATCTTCTCTTTGCGGTTGCAGAATTCCTTTTCAGTTTACTTTGGACACTTGGCTGGGCATTTTTTATGTGAGAGTACTCTTTCTTTATCATCCTGTTGGTTAATTAAAGCTTTATTGTTATTAGGTAAGTTGTGGCGCATTATTTTTTAACTGTCCTCTAAATAGGACAGTGGGACGATAAGCATGCGCGTTATTTCTACCTTATAACTAAGAGTAAAAAAATTTTTCCTGCCTAGCGTTTTACCCCTGCAGAGTCATGTCAATGCAAAGGTTTCTGAAGTTAGAGGAAGCATTAGAACTATTAAATAGTTTAGATTCAGATGAGAACGATGTTGAAATTGCTGTGTTACCACCAGATGGCAGTGAACTAACTCACGAAGACGAAGGGGATGACAATGAAGTAAATACTGGTGAGATTATTGTAAACGACGTTCCTGGGTCTCTGGAGGTTAGAATTGGAGACAGTTTCGAGCCTGAAGCGCCCACAAGCTCTGGTGTTTCGATAACAAAGCGCAGAGGAAGAGCTAAAAAACATCAGTCATCTTGGATAAAGAAGAAATCACCACAATATACAAAATGATTCAACTGCAAATGACTTGCTCAAGCAGATGGAAACTGCATTGAAAGAAAAAACTCCAGCAGAGCTTTTTGAGCAGTTTTATTCCAATGAAGTTTACGATCACATAGTAAAAGAAACTGTGCGATATGCAACAGATGTAAAAAACCAACACGATTTCTTGACCACAGCTAACGAAATACGTGTTTTTCTAGGAATTTTGCTTCTAACTGGTTATCATTCAAATACCTGTAAACGTGACTACTACTCAGATGCTGAAGACCTTGGCATTACCCTGGTGAAAAATGCCATGTCACGAAACCGTTTCCAAAAGTTGAAATCTTATTTACACTTTGTGGATAATGGAACAGTAAGTCAGCATCCCAAGGATCGATCTTTCAAGGTAAAACCTTTGTTTGCCATGCTCAATAATAATTTTATGAAGTTCGGACACTTCTCAGCAAATCTAAGCATTGATGAAATGATTATCATGTACTACGGTAGGAATAGTCTGAAACAGTTTATCCGAGGCAAGCCAATACGTTTTGGATATAAACTTTGGGCTCTCTGTGGAAGCGAAGGATATTGTTACAACTTTTCCCTCTACTGCAGTAAAGAATCTAATGCAAGAAAGGATAATCCTCTTGGTACCCGTGTTGTGATGAAACTGACAGAGAACATTGTGAATCCTTCAAGCTACAGTTTATATTTTGATAATTTTTTTACCAGCATTGATCTTTTGAAAAGTTTTGGTGAACAGGGTTATCGAGCCACAGGAACCATACGAGAAAATCGGATAAACCATGAGTGTCCTTTAGAAGAATCTAAATCTATGCGGAAGAAAGAAAGAGGCACGTCTGATTTTGCATTTGACAAGAATTCCGAGATTTTCCTGGTGCGATGGAATGACAATAGTACTGTCATTGTAGGGCGAGTAAAAGGAACACAAAGATAAAGTTAACGTGAAGATGCCTAATTTGATAAATTCTTACAACAAACATATGGGCGGGGTGGATCACCACGACTGGTTGGATGGACTATATGCCATTAAGATTCGTGGAAAAAAGTGGTACTGGCCACTTTTCATTCGTACACTGGACATGGCAGTGGTAAATGCATGGAAAATCCACAAAGCTGTCAACAAAAGTGATGCCCTAAACTTGAAGGAGTTCCGAAGAGCAATAACAACGGTTTATCTAAAAAAGACTGCGAACAGAACAAGAGGTAGACCCAGGATCTCTTCTGTACCTTCTAGTACAAAAGAAGACATCTGCAATGATTGTGTTGGCCATTTTCTACTCAAGAGGGAAAAACAGCGCCGTTGTCAAAGAGAGGGCTGCAAAGGAAAACCCAAAACATACTGTGGGAAATGCGATAAAACACTTTGTCAGGCTTGCTTTGGGCCTTTCCACCAAGTTTAGTGTCATATTTAACTGAAAATTGAATATTATTCGGATATTGTAAAAATTTGTAGTCGGAAATTGCTTTTCACTAATGAAGAGAACACTAAAACCTATAAGTGCAAATTTTATCCCCTTTATCCCAGTGTCCTATTTAGAGGACGGGTCAGATTTCCTATATAAAAAATAAAAAAATTTCAAATTTTGTTATATTTAGTCTATTTAGGTTTAATATACCACAGAAAATATGATTATTCTCAAATTTGAACAAAATAAATAAATTGGGATAAAACGGGTTAAACCCTTTTCCCGCCTAACAAGGGACTCAGAAAGATAACTCTAAAGTTATAAATTTAACTCTCCCAATACTCACGATAACAAGTGCAGGTGACAGAAGATAATAAAAATTAGCACTGCCAAAGTTAAGAAACAAATTTCATTAACAAATTTACATGTAATAAGAGCACTAATCAAACGTTCTGGACAACTCGGTTGCTAGATTTCTTTTCCATTCAAATAGTATTGCAGAAAAGCTGATTTTCAGGGGCTTGCCTACAACATTACAGCAATTTAAAGTTAAAAATGAATCGCCAAACATTAAACTTAGTTCTTTTAGTTGCATGCCAGTGGTTGTTAAATATAGTAAAAAATTATTGTGATATAAGTTGGATTGTTTTACCTCTGAGCGGCACTTTTTTGCACACCATGGGCTAAATGGCCAGGCCACAAGGACCCCGAAGGCTCAGAGAAGGTTGGGGGAGGGGACCCACTGGAGCAGCTGTTGGGAGACAGATGGTAGCCTCCCGTCAAGGCCATTCAGCGTGTTCTTTAACGTGCACAGTGTATGGCTCTCCCACACACGGAGCCACGGCTTAACGTCCCATCCGACGGACGGCGGCCTTTTCAAGCCCATCGGTGTTTCCTACTGACCGTGGGCAGGGCGGGGAATTTTTGCGGAGATAAATCTCAACGCTGACCCAGCTGGGACTCGAACCTGGGAACTACAGATATAGTAAGTAGAAAGTCCACTGTGCACTTTATAATAATTTTTAATTATATAATTTGTTGTAAGAATTTATCAAATTAGGCATCTTCACGTTAACTTTATCTTTGTGTTCCTTTATTTATTATTTTAAAACTACCGCTCTTAATGTTAATTATTCAGATATAAAAAATTTAGATGCTTGTTTTGTACAAGCAATCTATAGTAATATTTTCTTATGCAAGTTTCATCGTGCATGAAGATTGTTTAAATCGTAGTACAGTAGAGGAAAGATGGCGCCCTCTGTTGGCCATTTTCACTTGTGGATTCAAATGGTAATTCGAAGAAGCAAACTTCCAGGGGCATGATCTTACATTAATTCTATGGAACTGTCCCCTCTTAGTGACATACATTCTTCGACCAATCACTCACCAAAACGAACTTTGGAGAATGCAACGAAAATTGCTATATTTTTCCAACATCCGTCACTGTCTACATTCAGAGTTAAGCACGACTACGAGCTAAACGCAAGACTGCATGTCAGATCAAGAGACCTGCACAGTTAGTCTATAATGGACACAAAAAAGGAACTTTAAAAAATATTCTTCAAACATTAACCGGCAATATCCTGCCATCAAAATCGTTAAAAGGTTTTCTAAAAGATCTGAACACCAGCTTATAGGTAAGTATATCTCAATAACTTGATCATGAGACATATAAAAATCAGTGTAGTTAGTGTTGTTCTAAGAGCGTTTTCAAGGAAAAAAATTAGTATATTTTAGTATGCAGTGTGAACAACTGAATAGAAATAAAATTTTGGTGTTTCATTTACAAAATTAACGCAGTAGAATATGACATTATAAATTACACGAAAAATAAGCAGAAGCCTAACAATATCAATAAAAAAAATGCAATTATAGCCATTGGGCTGTAAAATTAACATTACTTAAACGCTTTTAGCCGATTAACATAAAGCGATTGGTCTTTGCAGAGTGATGAAACTTATTTATGAAATCACGCTAGCAGCAGAAATCAATAGCTTAGCGCAACTCTAACGCAAACAAGATGAACGCAATAATCAGTGCATAACCCTCTAACCGGATCATCACGGATTACAAATAAGAACTTTAACACTAAAACTGGAATTGCCAGCTCAGCGGAGTTGTTAATAACCAGTTTGGATGATCCAGCGTGATGTAAGGCTTTGCGTAGAATGAAAGCAGGCCAAACTCGTGATGATGTACCGAATTGGCAACTGGAGACAATTGTTCCCAGTCTACTAAGATGATTTATCCAAAATCGTCATGCCCTTTCATCGCTTAAATTTAATGGTAGATTAATAAAAATCGATTTCGTTAAAAACACTTGAAGTTCATATTTGTTAGACTGTCATAATAAATTATAACTTTTAAATTTATAATGTCTTCCTTTAAAATTGTATAGCTATAGTACATAATTTATTCTTATTTTAGTCGCTATCGTATATTTGTTTTAATCTAAATCCTATATATTCTATTATTTCATTGAGAATAGCTTTATGTTAATGAATGCTAATTTGAAAGCCCAGTGTGCAAAAATGAAATTTTTGTTACGTTTTCCTTATATTTTCAGTTTACTTTTTGAAATTTATTGCTTGTTGTATAGTTATATACTATGTTATACATATTTATATACTTCGCACTTGCATTTCACACTTTCATAAGCAAAACGTGATGTAAGCGTATTATTTCTTTATCTCGTTCTCAAAGGAAATGTAAATAAGAGTAAATACTTACACATTCTTAATATAGAGTGTCAGATCTAGAAAAGGAATCATTCCCCTTCCGTCATTTGAAAACTTTAATAACCAGAAAGGATGTGAAAACATATTGCAAAAATATTTCTTTTAAAAGACCACTAAAAACCGAGGGTTGGGTTGTTTTACCTCTGAGCGGCACATTTTTGCACACAATGGGCTAAATGGCCAGGTCACAAGAACCCCGAGAACTCAGAGAAGGTTGGAGGAGGGAACCCACTGGAACAACTGTTGGGTGACAGATGGTAGCCTCCCGTCAAGGCCATCCAACGTGTTCTTTAACGTGCACAGGGTATGGCTCTCCCATACACGGCACCACGGCTTAACGTCCCATCCGATGGACGGCGGCCTTTCCAAGCCCATCGGTGTCCCCTACTGACCGTGGGCAGGGCAGGGAGTTTTGTGGAGATAAATCTCAACACTGCCCAGCTGGGACTCGAACCTGGGAACTGCAGATTACGAGCCTGGCGCGCTACCGAGTGAGCCACCCCGCCCCTAAAAACCGGGGAAAAGTATATTCCAGAACACTGGATCTATTAATACGTATTCGAATGTTTAGTTATTGCGTATACTTTTTGTAAATCATGTTCTGCTATTTCATTGCCATAATTTCTCTTTTAAATTTTTAACTTTTTCTTTGTTCACTCTTTGAAATTTATTGCTTTATAAAGCATATTTATATATTTTGCATCTCTCATGACCTGGGTTCGAGCCCCGGAATTAGGCATGGATGTGTGTGTCGTTTTTCTGCTGAGGTCCTGCCATCCTCTCAGATCTCCTACTGTGGCATATAAACTGACAGGCTCCTGTCAGACCTCTGTGGCAAGCAGCTGCTTGAGGGGGTATTTATTTTTTTATTTATTTATATTTTCGTATATACTGCATGGTGCAAGCATATATTTTTGTACCTTCCCCTTTATACAATTTAAATAAATAAATCTAAAACAGTTCGGAAGTCGATCTAGATCCATAACAGTGCGAGCGATCGTTAATTGAAAAACAATTTACAAAATGTTGTAGATTACAATGCTCTTATGCCAAAGAGAGACTTGAAACAGTGTAGAAGAGTTTGAAATAGACTTGAAACCTGAGAACAGTGGAGAAGATATATAAACCCAAAGGGAAGAGATTCACATGAAAGGTGAACATGAAGAAAAAATACAGCAATTACAAATTTACGAGTTTCTTGAAGCGTGCACACAAAACTTTCGCTGCCAATTTTGAGTGATTAGTGCGCTTGGCTACTGATCCAAGGGACCAGGGTTCGAGCCAAGGATAAGACACTAATGTTTCCATTTTTGTGCTGTCCTTCTGCTGAGGTCTTGCCTTTCTTAGAGATCCCTTTTGGGTTGGGTTGTTTTACCTATAAGCAGCACTTTTTTGCACACCATGGGCTAAATGGCCAGGTCACATGGACCCCGAAGGCTCAGAGAAGGTTGGGGGAGGGTACCCACTGGAACAGCTGTTGGGAGACAGATGGTAGCCTCCCGTCAAGGCCATCCAGCGTGTTCTTTAACGTGCACAGGGTATGGCTCTCCCGCACAAGGGGCCACGGCTTAACGTCCCATCCGATGGACGGCGGCCTTTCCAAGCCTATCGGTGTCCCGTACTGACCGTGGGCAGGGCGGGGAATTTTGCGGAGAAAAATCTCAACGCTGACCCAACTGGGACTCGAACCTGGGAACTACAGATTACGAGCCTGGCGCGCTACCGACTGAGCCACCCCCGCCCCTCTTAGAGAACCCCTACGGTGTATTATACTGACAGACCTCTGTGGCAAGCAGCTACTTGAGGGATAATTTTTAAATACTATTATAGCCTTCAAATATTAGCTAGAAGTAGGCTTAATTATATAGAAATGGTGAATATACAGAACACAGTTATTACATATTTATAGAAATAGTACACATAAGACTGGATGTACTATTCTCAGGTTCCCCATTCCCATTTTGTCTTCGAATTACGTGCCTGCTGCATTATTCTCAAGTCTTAGTTTCTAAGATTTTTAGTCTACATATGCTACGCTCTTCAACTCCTTCTCAGGAGCCTCTTCTTCAATACCATCGCATAGCTGTTTCCCAAATTGTTTTTTACTATTTGTACATAGTAAAAGCTCTTTATGTAGTCATTAAGTCTCAAGCTCTCTATGGTAATCACTACTTGCTATACTGCTTTCAATATATTTGAAGTTTTTCTTCAGTAACAGAAATGCTAAAATCCATCATTAATCTGAAATGATATCGGGCTACAGAAAGATTTATAAGCGGAGATCAAGTATTCAAAGAATTTTTCAAAGAGGCAAATAAATGACGATTATTAATTCAATTAATTCAGAACTCATTTCCTAAAGTATCTAAATAACGAGATTTGCCCTCTTTGGTATGTTTAGTCATCACAAGATTTAAATTACCAATGGTTGCACAGAATGAGGGTGAGATATAAAGACAAACTACATTTCGTAATGAAATAAAAATTAGAAGTTATAGTGAGCAAAAATTAAGCTGATTTGAGTGTTATTTCAAGGTCAGGAATTTATGAACTTGAAACAAAGATATACTTTGTAAAATGGTGTGTGAAATTATCATAGGAGTTGTACGTTCTGAGATAGTGAGATGTTCAATTCAGAAAGTATTTTAGATAGACAGTCAAGGATAGCCACTTGACTGGGAATGTCGAATTATTTTAAGTCATGAAATATTGACGAACTGCGTATATTTTAATTCCTATAAGCTCTGGATTGAAAAACGTCATTCAAGTGATTTATAAAGGATAATGAAACCCTAGGTGAGTGGTTAGCGTGCTTGGCTACTGATCAAAAGGGTCTAGGTTCGAGCCCAGGGTAAGGAGTGGAAGTTTCTATTGTTTTTCGCTGTGGTCCTGCCATACTCACAAATCTACTATGGTGTATAAACTGAAAGGCCCCTGTCAGACTTCTGCAGTAAGCAGCTGCTTGAGGGGGTATTTTTAAAACAAGTCTAGAATACTACAATGGGTGAATTCTAAGGAAGATATATTCACTTTATCATCTTTCATAATTACTTCCATACAGGCCCGTATCTAGAATATAAGGGAATGGTCGAGAGGAATGAAACGGAAAGCCATTCCTGTATAAACTTTTTCCCTCCGTTTTAGTAGTCTTTAACTATTTTTTTGAAAAATACGGGAATATGTTTAATACTTTTAGTGCTTCCATTCCGGTTACTAACCTTCTTACAGGTGGAGGGCATGATTTCCTTGATCCGTTCCTCTCCATACATCCGATTATGTTCCAATGTCATGTTTTCTATTATATTTAACCACGAAACTATGAAATATCAACACTTTTCGGCAAGTAGCACAATTAATGAAACTTATGATAACACACTGGTAATTCGTCCTCAAACAGCTAACAAAACATACCGTACTCTTGCAAAATGTTTTCTTTGAGAAGTAAGAAAAAAGATTCAGAAAATATTGAAATTACTTGGTTTACTAGTGCTGATTAAGGTACTGAAGGCTCCAGGTGAAAAAGGGGCCTTCAGAAGGGGGGAGGGAGAATGCTGTAGGGTTGGATTGTTTTACCTTTGAACGCCACTTTTTGTACACAATGGGCTAAATGGCCAGGCCACAAGGATCCCGAGGACTGAGAAGGTTGGGGGGAAGGGGACCCACTGGACAGCTGTAAAGAGATAGATGGTAGCCTCCAGTCAGGGCCATCGAGCATGTTTTTTTAACATGCACAGGGTATGGCTCTCCCGCACACAACAATATGGATTAATATCCCATCCGATGGTCAGTGGCTTTTCCAAGCATATCGGTGACCCTACTGTCTATAGGTAGGGGGGTTTGTGGAGATAAATCTCAACACTAGCCCATATGGAACTCGAATCTGGTCCCACACATAAAGTACTAAACAGCGATGATAAGAGAATCTCAAGGAATGGGGCGGGGGTGGCTCAGTCGGTAGCGCGCCAGGCTCGTAATCTGTAGTTCCCAGGTTCGAGTCCCTGCTGGGTCAGCGTTGAGATTTATCTCCGCAAACATTCCCCGCCCTGCCCACGGTCAGTAGGGGACACCGATGGGCTTGGAAAGGCCGCCGTCCGTCGGATGGAACGTTAAGCCGTTGGCCCGTGTGCGGGAGAGCCATACCCTGTGCACGTTAAAGAACACGCTGGATGGCCTTGACGGGAGGTTGCCATCTGTCTCCCAACAGCTGTTCCAGTGGGTTCCCTCCCCCAACCTTCTCTGAGCCTTCGGGGTCCATGTGACCTGGCCATTTAGCCCATGGTGTGCAAAAAAGTGCCGCTCAGAGGTAAAACAACCCAACCCAATCTCAAGGACTCAGAACTGAATAAGAGAAGCGGATTTATTGGGGAGCTATTAGGACAAGATGGAAGCTTTCAGTCAAAACATCCAAGGTGTTAATGCAATGTACACAGAGAAATACAGCTTAACATCTAATCCGATGGACGGTAGTCTTATTATCAGTGTCTCCTTTTACACCAAAGGTAGATCACAGCTTATCAGAGAAATCACAAAAAATGAACTTACGTCAATTACGAAGCTTTCGTAAGTGACGTCATGACGACCCTTAACATACAGCAGGCTTGCTGGTAAATGGTAAATTAGGGTTCGATTTTCTCCTATTTTTCCTTCTAGTTTTCTGTGAAAATAAACAAATAAGCATTCAATGGCCTTGAATTATAATATAAACACTCCAATGCTGCAGAATGAACAAAAGCTGCTGTACCCCAAGATTAGCGGCAAGTATCATAATTCGTAGCGAATTTTGTGAAAAGTGCGAATTAAAATGTGATAATAATGGTGAAGGCTGGAATATATCAGAATTTGAAGGCATATTTTTTGGTGCCAGTGTATGGATACCTCAATCTCAGAAACACTTGTGTCTCGTTGGTTGTTGCAGTGCAGATGTTGTAAAGGTGGATGAAGACTAGAACATTGAAAGAAATAATGAGTAAGCATAAGAATTCTGGTAGGGAACACAAGAAGAATGTATGAGAGACGGATAGAACTTAAGGAGGCTAAGAGACAGACAACAGTTGAGATACTCACTTGCGAACGAAAGGCTGGACAGTCAAAGATTTCCAGCAGGACAATGCGCCAAACTTTCCATCATTTGTGATATTAATGCAGGTGCCCAAAACACCGAAACTGTCGTGAATTTGTGTAGTGTCAAGGACATCGAGTAGGAAGTTGGTTCGATGAATTGTATTTCGTTCTGAACTATGTAGATTGACGATTACAAGGTTGCCCATTCCACAACTTCTATAGGATGTTGTGGAACGGCAATCCAAGAGGCTGATGCACCAATGGTCACCGTTACTTAACTGTAGATTGCTTTATAGCCATTTACTCAACATGTCTCCACAGGTGTATTGCAATCAAGTAGCATCCATGCCATGTTGTGTCCAGGCAATTAGCTCTTCGAATAGTTTATTTTTTTACCTCTGAGCGACACTTTTAGGGGTAAAATATGGTTATCTTGCACAGAAATCTATGGCTTATCTTATGTCAATCCAAAGGACGAGTCTTTCCAACCCATCAGTGTTTCTTTCCCACGAGTGCAATACAATGCAGTTCAGACTCAAACCTGGGATCATTAGGTTATACACCTGGCCTACTACTTAGTCAATCCCACCCCTCGAGCCTGTGGTGACTGCATGATAATAGGTATTCAGTGTACACTGAATACATACATTGAAAGGCAGAATTTATTATACACACCACACCCATTCACAAACCTATCTTACACTGCCACGGCTATACGAAACCCTTTGTGAGCTATAAATAGGTAGGATATCTACCTGCTGTATTGCGTACCTGCGACTGTTATGTTACATAAACACAGTAATCTAAGTGAGTGAGTTCGTGAGCATATTGTCAGTGTAAGGAAGATGGGGTACTCTATATCACTGACTGGAGAACATCTGAGATTTCCACATGCGACTGTTGCATGTGACTACCAGAACTACGTCAAAACCTACAGCTACTGGGAAAAATGTGGCCATAACCAGGTCATTGATGTCCGAGGTGAGTACCGCCTCTCTGTATCGTAATATCAGGATGGAGGGCCACAGTGCAGATGATAACATCAGCATTCAACAACGGGAAAGCTACAAAGTTTTGCAAAGACCATTAACGAAATGACTGGACTATGACAGGCTATAAGGCTACAGTATGCAAAGATCATCAGCAATAGACCATGGAAGACTGGAAACTAATAGCTTGGTCTGATGAATCAAGGTTTCATCTATAACATGCCACAGGGAGGTTGCATAGACCATGAGGCCAACTGTCAAGTCAGGGTGTTACAAATCAGTGGAAGCGGTGTACTGTTTTGGAGTGTGTTTACGTGGGCCACCTTGGGGCCCCTTGTGCCTATTGAGACCACCATCACTGTACAAGTCTATATTGACATACTCGCCGACCACTAACATCCATTCAGGTTATCCATTTCTCACAGCAGGATGCCTTATTTCAACAAGACAATGCCTCATGTTATCACCTCAGTTTCACGAAGGACTGGTTGGAGGAGCATTCCAGTGAGTTCATAAACCTAGAATGGTACTCTCACTCTCTGGACATAAACACTATTGATCATCTGTGGGACGAAGTGGAGCAATGCATTAGAGCCAAAACCCGGCTGACCTGGAATCATGGACCGCCATATCACCTGAAAGTTCCCAGCAACTGGTAGAGTCCATGCTGTGGAACGGGCAATCCAAACTGTTGCTGCTGTTGTAAAAGTGAAAGTTGGACCCACGAGTTATTAGGTTAGTATGTATAATAAATTGCCCTTTGAGTGTATATATACAATTGTTAAATACAAGCACAATTAACTGCTTATCTTTCATATTTTAGTTTTTCCCCTATTTCATATTATTCGACATCCATCACGCAAAGTACATTGCAGAGTTCATTATTGTTGCATTTTGACATTAAATCTTTATAGCCCTGGAGCCAAAGTGGAAATTTATAAAAAAAAAAAGGATGAAAGAGGTAAGAATTCGTTTTAAAATTGACAGTTTTAATTGGTAAAATAGTAGAGTACAAAAAATGGGATTTCAGATTAAGAAAAAACAACATATGAAAATGGTGAATAAAGTTTAAATTTGGTTAAAAAGAAATTGGTAAGAAAACTACGATTCACGGGTAAAAAATTAACCCATTTTCTTGTCAAAAATGCAGTGAAATAAGCTTAAAACCTGCAAATGGTTTTAGTTGCTTTACTTCGGAGAGAGTGAGGGAGTGGCTCAGCCGGTAGCATGCCAGGCTCATAATCTGCAGTTCCCAGGTTCAAGACTCAGCTGGGCCAGCATTGAGATTTATCTTCACAGGTCAGTAGGTAACTCCAATGGGCTTGGAAAGGCGCCGTCCGTCGGATGGGATGTTAAGCTGTGGCCTACTCTGCTGGAGAGCCATATCCTGTACAGGTTAAAGAACACGCTGGATGGCCTTAATGGGAGGCTACTATCTGTCTTCCAACAGCTGTCCAGTTGATCTCTCCCCCAACCTCCCCGAGTCTTCGGGGTGTTTGTGACCTTTTTTTGCCCTTTGTGTGCAAAAAAAGAGGCTCAGAGTGCCGCTCAGAGGTAAAATAACCCAACCATTTACTTCGGAGCGGTACTTTTGTGCACACAATAGGCAAAACGGCTAGGCTACAAGGGTTGGGTTGTTTTACCTCTGAGCGGCACTTTTTTGCACACCATGGGCTAAATGGCCAGGTCACATGGACCCCGAAGGCTCAGAGAAGGTTGGGGGAGGGGACCCACTGGAACAGCTGTTGGGAGACAGATGGTAGCCTCCCGTCAAGGCCATCCAGCGTGTTCTTTAACGTGCACGGGTATGGCTCTCCCGCACACGGGGCCACGGCTTAACGTCCCATCCGACGGACGGCGGCCTTTCCAAGCCCAGCGGTGTCCCCTACTGACCGTGGGCAGGGCGGGGAAATTTTGCGGAGATAAATCTCAACGCTGACCCAGCTGGGACTCGAACCTGGGAACTACAGATTACGAGCCTGGCGCGCTACCGACTGAGCCACCCCCGCCCCACTAGGCTACAAGGAGCAGATTAGGTAGGAGAAGGGGGTCATACTGGACAACTGTTAGAAGTCAGATGAAAACCTTGGTTGGGTCAACACGATCTGGCCTGTTTAACGTGCATAGCTGGCTCTCCCGCAAATAATTCACAGCTTTACCTAACATCCGACGGAGATCTGCCTTTCCAAGCCCATCGGTGTCCCCCTTTCTTGCAGAGAGTAGGACGGGTTTAGTTGAAATAACCTCAATGTTGACATACTTAGCTGGAATTCGAATCTGGGAACTGCAGATTACGGGACTGGCGCGCTACCGGCTGAGCCAACCTTCACTCCTATCACTTGTAGTTCAGCTAAAAAGTGATCAATTTAACAGTGGTGGCAAACTTACAGATTTCACTGTAATAGGCAATTTCACAACAACACTATTATGTTTAGCAAAAAAAGTCAACTTTCAGAAATGTCAACAGATTTCACTGTGGTTCTCTTCGTGACCTAATATCAGATGTCCGTGAATTTAAACGGTATATTATGGCTTCTTTGACGTTGATTCTAAAGTTTATTTAATAGCATCACTTATTTTTCAAATGTACACCAAATATTTATTAACGAGAGAGGACTTTCATTTGGTGGTTTTTAAAAGAGAGAATTATTAGAAGGAATCAGCCTCCTATTCCTGCACTTAATGCATTCTATATTAAATGATATGATTTGACAAGTAATCTGAACCGGCCCTTGAACTTTATTCCTAATAAAAAAATTGGAAAATTAACTTGAGGTGTCATAGCTACGACAGTTAAAATATTCAGAGAAGAGTGATTGGCCGGAGCGTTAGGAGTGTAACTGAATTTTGCGATAACCGGCCAAAAGAAATCATGGGATTAAAACTGTTTGGATAAAACTCAGAACAGGAGTTTTCTGTCATAGACGTGAAATGTAAAAAAAAAACTTGAAAAAATATATCAAAAAATTGCAGTAAAAGAGCTTTATAGAATTACGCATTTTCCGAAATTGCTGTTAACATTTGTATCACCATTATCATATCTATACTTGGATGAAGTCCTTAAGTTCAACTATGTTGGTATAACGTTTTCACTTCCTATTGTCCTAAATTTGCACTCACATAACACGTAATTAAACTTTATTCAAAGGTACAGTTCCTGCATTACGTGACCGGAGAAAGTCCATATTTCTCCTCGGCAGCTTACAGTCCACAAAAATAAATCATCGCCGATAATTCAAACAGATGAGCGTTCGTTTTGACTTCCGTATCTAAACTATCATAGAAAAATGCTGATAGCATATTTCCCATATATCTCCGAAAATGAAATGATTAGTTGTGTAAGATTCACATTTGTTCGCTATATGATCAATACAACTGCCTCGGCATACCTTCATGACGAAAATGATTTATTTCTTTTGTTTTCCAGCTCTGGGCATAATATTTTTCTGGTAGCAAAAGTGAGTTCGGTATGTGTAGCAGAACAGAGAGCAATAAAATAGTCTCATTACCTCGCTACAGCAAGAGAGGGGTAAGTAGGTGCACATGTACAAATATCGTTTCTATGGCAACCTACACGTCACTATAGAGTGAATCGCGACAGCTATGCACGTTCTGGCAGAGAGCCAACAATGCTAAGGAGTGCCGTGTAGAGTTTCAAGACCAATGTTATCATCACACCCTTGCATTTTTGATTATGTAATAACCAACAAAGTTAAATATTATGCAATCAACTTTAATTACTGTATTTAACGTTGTAGACAAAGAGAGTACAAAACGTTAGCTCTCAAATTAGTAAGTAAAACATATTCCATCACTCTAGTGCATGATTCCAGTATTTTACTTTGTAACACTGTAAATAACATTTAGCTAATATGATCCACTTCTTTACATTTAACACACAATAGAATTAAGCCATATATCTGTATTATGTGAACGATTTGGAATTTAACTTTAAAAGATAGGTTGATTTTTTTACCCCTAAGCGGCTATTTTTTTTGCATGTAATGGGCTAAATGGGCAAATCGCAAGGAGTCCGAGGGCTCAGAGAAGGTTGGGGGGGGGGGGGGAAGAGGAACCACTGGACAGCTGTTAGGAGACAGATGGAAACCTCCCGTCAAGGCCATTCAACGTGATCTATAACGTGCACAGGGTATGACTCTCCCGCATACGGGACCACGGCTTAACATCCCATTAGATGTCATCAGGGCAGGGACTTTTCGAAGATAAATCTCAATGCTGGCCGAGGTTGAACTCGAACTTGAGAACTGTAGATTACAAACCTGGCGCGTTACCGAGTGAGCCACCCCCGGCCCATATATATTGTGACACACTGTTTAAAAATACTTCACCTTACATTCATCAATTTTTACTATTAATACAAGGAACAGAAGCTCATCGCCATAAAAATTTTCTTGTTTCTCAACTTAAATTATCTTAGCATCACACTGGATCAGAAATCACTTTCACACGAGTCACGTAATTCTTTTGCAGCTATCATTATCGATCATCAAATAATAAATCATACTTACATAATCAAGACTTTTCTTCTCCTAAATTTAAAATTCTTACAGTTTTCGAACTGGCTTATACGAGGAATGCTATCCTCCCAATTTCCAAGTGTGCACCAATCGGATTTACCAGCTTTCCAAAAAATATATTCCCCCACCCTCCACACCGACATGCAGAGTTCACTGG
Organism: Ryuthela nishihirai; assembly: GCA_038380435.1. Classification (NCBI taxonomy): domain Eukaryota; kingdom Metazoa; phylum Arthropoda; class Arachnida; order Araneae; family Heptathelidae; genus Ryuthela; species Ryuthela nishihirai. Next base: position 54,620,092 of record JAWZYU010000009.1, read on the forward strand.
TAGCGATTTGATAAATGTTAGCATGAAAATATCACCTGTTCTTTTGTTCGTTTCTTAGTAAAATTCAACTCTTTTAAATGACAACTGATTTTGAAATAGTACTATACAACTATTCCATTATTGGGCTTTTGACGTTACTTTTTTTATCATACATTGTAAGTCCAAATCTGTTAAAACTGTAGAAGTCTTCTATTTCTCGTCTATCCACTGATTCACAGGCGTTGATTAAGGGGTGTGGTTCGGAAGCTCGGGTTACTCCAGAGAAGTTCCCAGAATTCAAGTATGGGTGTTTCAATTTACAGGGATGGAGACATTCAATTTTCAGGAGTGTTTGGACTTTTAATTTCACATCTTGTGCTCTACTTTTAGAGAAGTAAAATGCTATGTGTAAATTACAAAACTGGAAATATTGCATGTTTCATAAAATGCTATCAGGGAGTTAGGGAGAGGAATAAACCCTTCTCCGGAAAAGCTTGAGATGTGGCCTGACTTTTCCATGAATGACCATCTGCATATTTATTACGTTTAACTTTAAAAATCTCGTTTAAATCTTTTTACTAAAACGATAAATATTGCTTTTCTTTAACTACAATACAACTTATTTATCATCCCACTTAAAATTAATCACCACCGAAATTTTTGAAAGTCGATGGATGTTACCGCTAAAGTGCACAAATCAGTTATTCTACAGATTATCTAGGTATTGTGCAGATTAACTAGGGTGATCCGTTAAAAAAAAATAAAAAATAAAAAATACCCCCTCAAGCAGCTGCTTGCCACAGAGGTCTGACAGGAGCCTGTCAGTTTATATGCCATAGTAGAAGGTCTGAGAGGATGGCAGGACCTCAGCAGAAAAACAACACATACAACCATGCCTTATCCGGGGCTCGAACCCAGGTCCCTTAAATCAGTAGCCAAGCGCGCTAACCACTCGGCCATTGGACGGCTAGGGTGATCCGTTAACGTGCGGAAAATTGTTTCATTTCTCAAATTACCTAGGTAATCTGCAAATTACCTGAATAATCTGCACATTAACCTACTAGGCACTCGTTAAAGTGAAAATAAGATCTTTGCTGGAACAACAGGAACGTTTCTGTACGCTTAAATTAACATAATGTTATTTATCTAGTGTCCGAGAGTAGAGTTGAAACCAGGGTCATCCCTCTGTCAACATGAATCAGTCGTCTGAATTATAAAAAACGCCCCCAAAATGAGCAGGCCAAGTGAGAACGAATCATTTTAGTGATTCGTTATCCAGAATGAATCACTTTACCGATTCGTTCTCACTTGGCCTCCGCTCATCCGGGGCGTTTTTTATAATGCGGACGAGTGAATCGCGTGACACGAAGATTCATATTCAAGAGATTCACCACTATGAGAGAAACAAACTTTTGAACTTTAACGATACGGAAGCCGTTAATGTGCACATTACCTAGGTAAAATGCGGAAAACTCTTGATTCCGCACGTTAACGGAGTAAATCATTTAATCTGCAGATTAGCTAGGTAATGTGCACATTAACAGCTTTCGAGCTTTAGCGGTAACAGATACACTAATTATATTACTGACGACTTAATCCTTTAAGGACTATATAATTCTTTTTCACAAATTTCATTTTCGGAACCTTGTAGTAATCACCAAAGACAACTCTTCCTCTGAATAAAGTACATTTTCGGGTTGGGTTGTTTTACCTCTGAGCGGCACTTTTTTGCACACCATGGGCTAAATGGCCAGGTCACATGGACCCCGAAGGCTCAGAGAAGGTTGGGGGAGGGGACCCACTGGAACAGCTGTTGGGAGACAGATGGTAGCCTCCCGTCAAGGCCATCCAGCGTGTTCTTTAACGTGCACAGGGTATGGCTCTCCCGCACACGGGGCCACGGCTTAACGTCCCATCCGACGGACGGCGGCCTTTCCAAGCCCATCGGTGTCCCCTACCGACCGTGGGCAAGGCGGGGAATTTTGCGGAGATAAATATCAAAGCTGACCCAGCTGGGACTCGAACCTGGGAACTACAGATTACGAGCCTGGCGCGCTACCGACTGAGCCACCCCCGACCCACACTTTCGGCAATGGTAGGGCAATGTGAAGATATTGTTTCTGTGACAGAAATTACTTTTCTCATGTAACCGTTTAACCCTTAATGATGGTAACCTGGAATGCCTTTTTTCCTCAAACGATCACACACTACTCTGTCACTCACAGAGTTGCATACCAAGCTTCTATAGATCGACATTTACATCATTAACATAACGTCTTTAGATGATGAATACACATAACATCATAATTACATCTTTCCCCCGATATTTTATACATCTTCATAAAACTAGCAAAAATTTATCTAATTATTTGTAAAAGGGCACACAAAAAACTCTTTCCGTGTCTTCAATTTGTATTTACCTACGTTAAATAATAAAAGCCAGCAAAATATTTTAATGGTTTCGTAAAACAAATTCTTATTCTCCTGAAAAATTCTGAAAGATATAATTAATTTTCTGTCATCATGCTCATTGTTTCCTTTATATTAGATAGCAGCGTGCGAATTCAGTAGGGATGGGAGATATACTTCTCAAACTCGAGTAATTTTCCCAGTTACTGATGCACTGAATTCACGAGAGAATAGGATTTTACATAGGGCACTGAGCAACCTCAACCAATTGTCCAGTCCATGTGCCCAGTCAAAAGACATATGTCTTCCAGTGGCCATGAGGTGAATTGCGTTCTGCTTTCAGCACTCATTCATTTTTCCTTACCTTTTATTCATCCAACGCATTCTTCATTGTATCGTTTCCAGATATTCGTCTTTCATTCCTTGCATACATGTCTTATTCCGACTATTTCACTCTACCAAATTTCACACTACATTGGGTTGTTTTACCTCTGATCAGCACTTTTTTGCACACCATGGGCTAAATGGCCAGGTCACATGGACCCCGAAGGTTCAGAGAAGGTTTGGGGAGGGAACCCACTGGAACAGCTGTTGGGAGACAGATGGTAGACTCCCATCAAGGCCATCCAGCGTGTTCTTTAACGTGCACAGGGTATGGCTCTCCCACACACGGGGCCACGGCTTAACGTTCCATCCGAAGGACGGCGGCCTTTCCAAGCCCATGGTGTCTCCTACTGACATGGGCAAGGCGGGGAATTTTGCGGAGATAAATCTCAATGCTGATTTCACAGTATAACTCTTCTGCTGACTTCCTACACTTTTTAAATGATATTCTTCATTTACATTGCAAAAATGGTATTTGGTTAAATGATGAATGGAACATTCAAAATTGTATCGGCAGATGAGGAAAATTTCAAAATTTTTCTTCTATTAGCTTTTACCACAATTTTTTCCTCGTGTCCCTACATCACTTCACATTGCGTGTAAACGGTTTTGAATCCATCTGCTTATCGTCGCCTTCAGAATAAATACATCCTAAAGAAAGTATATGTGTACAAACATTTCACTACAAGGAAAGCACTACCTACGGATCTGGACAAGAAACTTTTTTTTTTTCTTCTAATTTTTTCCTTAGATTCAATTTTGTAGGTATTATTACACAGATGGCTTGCTATTGGCATCAAAAGCATTACAACATTAAAGGAAAATATCTTTTTTAAACAAAGAATGTTTTGCAAAAGTTGAAATATTTTTCAAATATAATTAATGTCCTTTGTCTTAGTCAGAATATTCCAACTACTAAAATGCACCTCATGCAATTTAAAATGTAGAAGTGAACATTATTTAATAATCATTAAGCGATTCTGAAAATGGCTTTGATCTTTTGCCAAAAATAACTTTTCTCAAGCGACCATGCTGCAGCAAGAAACAAACTTGAGAACAAAAATTCCCGTTCTAGGCTCTATTCAATCTTTAAAGCTCTTTGAGCACAACCGAATGGCGCATCCTGAAGAATAAACCACAGCATTAAAGAAAGAAAAAAAAAACATATTAGATCTTCAATTCACCCCAAAATCAATAGTGTATATGAATTCGACTCGATGTGACTTTTATGCAAACTCTTACGGACTGGTTAAATTCAGCCACGTGTCTTAATTTCGTATTAGATAATTTTTCGATCGATCAGTTGATCGATCTTTATGTGACAAGCAAAAAAAACCAGATGTAATAATCACACTACAATAAAAGAAAAGAACACTAAGCTTAGTAATAAATACAACAGAAAATACAAGACACGATGGACTGACGGCTGGTTGTAATCATAGAAACCAAACCACGACACTAAAGAAAATGTAATTACGAGAATGCATGCAGCAGAGTTGTGAATGGACATGCACTCTGATCGTTTGAATTTTATCTCAAATGAGCAAGACAGCTCGAGGCAATAGCAGCACTCTGCCTAGAAGATTTAGGAAATCGAAAAAAATGAAACCATTAATGTAGTTAATTAAAAGTAATTGTGTAGCGTCAATAAATACGTTTATTACTACGCTAAGAATGAGTATTAGCTGCGTCATAAAGAATCGAGGAGGTATGCATTGATGAAGGATTTTTTTATTGACTAGTGCGGATTAAGGTGTTGAAGGCCCCAGGAGCAAAAGAGGCCTTCAGAAGGGGGGAGGGGGGAATGCAGCAAGGTTGGGTTGTTTTACCTTTGAGCGGCAGTTTTTTGTACACGATGGGTTTAAATGATGAGGTCACAAGGACCCCAAAAGTTCAGCAAAGGTTGAGGAAGGAAACCTACAGGATAGCTGCTGGGAGACGTGGCTTCCAATTAAAGCCATGCAGCGTGTTCTTTAACGTGCACAGGATATGGCTCTCCCGCATTCGGGCCATGGCTTTACGTCTCATCCGACGGACGGCAGCCTTTCCAAGCCCCCCTACTGACCGTGGGCAGGGCGAGGAGTTTTACGAGAATGCAGCAGGTTAAAAAAAATTACAGAACTGCATAAATAGAAAATTTAATATGTATTATATAGCTTGGCATATATTGAAAAATAAAAAAAAAAGTATTATAAGAAAAAATAAAAATCTGTTCTTTGTAGTGTATTTTAACGAACATTACATTTGGGATTAACCTAAGTAAAAGCACGAGATGTGCATGAAAGTAGTTGATTATATTCATTATAAATATTTTGCTAAACAAATAATTGCAGTACCCAAAGGCTAATTTAAGGGATCAAGAGCCTTTCGACTCATCAGAAGGCTCTCGCGACACTTAGTTAGAGAAACCCTGAGTTAGTGCATAATTCGAAATCAAGGTTCTTTTAGATATTACGGTAAAACGTATTATAGTTAAGTGTTATGCATATACTTAGTGTTCGATGAATTTCCCCCCCCCCCAAATTTTCATGTTATGTCACTAAAAGCTAACTTCTAAAATAAACGTTTATGAGAAAATTTGACTGAAGATCATTTAAAGATCCCAATGAACCAAACAGTGTTTTCGAACAATATTTGCTTTATATTTTGAGTTTGGAAGTTTTAATGTTAAATGACAACAAGGTAAGTCTTAAGAAAATTGAAGAATGCTGAATTATTTACACCAACTTTTTAAATGTACATATTTTGTATTAAATGTTTTAAAATAATGCTTGATTCAAATTATAATTGACTTCTGAGGTAAATTTAAATATTTGGCATTGCCCGAGTGGTTAACGCGCTTGTCTACTGATCTAAGGGGCCTGTGTTCGAGCCCTGGGTAAGGCATGGATGTTCGTGTTGTTTTCTGCAGAGGTCCTGCCATCCTCAAAGACCTTCTACTATGGCATAGAAACTGACAGGCTCCTGTCAGACCTCTGTGGCAAGCAGCTGCTTGAGGGGATATTTATTTTTTTAATGTTAAATATCCAAATTTCCATAACTTTTGAAATAAAAAACGAGTATTGTTGAAAATCGAAAACCGAGAGACTTGATTAAGGTCCTTAATCTTCAGTCATATTTTTCTGGCAAAACGTTTATTTAGAAGTTAATATATAGAAAATAATAATAGTTAATATATAAATAATATATAATAAATAGTACTTCAGAAACTTAAATAGATTGATGAAAACTGAAGGTTGTAAAAGCCATCTTATAATATAGTGATCTTTCGTTACTGATGCCCTGTTACGTAACCACATTTACGCCAACGTGTACAGCATGACTACTACGAGTATATTATCTGGATTTAATTCGACGGAACATGTGAATACTTTGTGGATATTTGAAACTAATTCCTTCTATAACTTAATACAAATCCTCTCTAACAACACTTTAACAGCTCTTAGGGTAACGCTTTAGTGTTAAGGGAAATCACTGTGTGGCCAGGTTTTTTTTCTCTTCTTATCTCTAAATGGAACTTATATACACCTAGTGGGCTAAATGGTCAGGTCACAAGGTCCTCAAGAGCTAGGTAAGGTTGGAGAAGAGGATCCAGTGAGCAGCTATTAAGATACAGATGTCATCAAGCCCATCCAATATTTTCTTTAACGTGTTCATGGTATGTCTTTCCTGTCACAGGGAACAGTTCATTGTCCCATCCAATGGACGGCGGTCTCTGCAAGCCCATCGGTGTTCCCCTTTCTCACCGAAAGGAGAGTGGGAGCGGAGATGAATTTCAACGAGGAACAACTGAGTTGCTTTACCTCTGAGCGGCACTTTTTTTATTGCACTATGGGCTAAATGGCCAGGTCACAAGGACTCTGAGGGCTCAGAGAAGGTTGGGGGGGGGGGGAAGAAAACCACTGAGCATCTGTTAGGAGACAGATGGTAGCCTCCCGACAAAGTCATCCAGCGTGTTCTTTAACGTGCACACAAGTATGGCTTTCCCGCACATGGGGTCACGGCTTAAGTTCCTACTAACATGGCAGCTTAATTTAGAACAGTTTGAGGAATAGGTTGTGTTATTTTACCTCTGAGAGGCATTTTTTTTTACACACAATGGCCAGGTCACAAGGGCCCCGAGGGGTCAGAGAATGTTGGTGGCAGGGGAATCACTAGACAGCTGGTTAGGAGACAGATGGTAGCCTTCCGTCAGGGCCATGCAGCGTATTCTTTAACGCGTACAAGGTATGGCTCTCCCGAACATGGGGCCACGATTTAACGTTCCATTCGATGGACGGTGGCCTTTCTAAGCCCATTGGTGTCCCCTAGTGACTGAGGTATAGGGTAAAGATGTGTTCTATCATTAAAAATAGTTGATAGTTTTATACATTATAAATCACAGGCTCGGATCTAGAAAATATAGGTTGGAGGAAGTAATGCAATCAAACCGGAAAAAAGTAAAAGGGAGTCCAAGAGACTATTTCCATTGCAGTATAACATTTCCCCCTCCATTTTAATGCGTGAAATATGCAAAGCTTAATAATTTTTGCCTCCATTACCATTATTAGCATTCTCAAAGGGGAGGGAGGGTCATGGCTCCCTTGCCAACCCCCGTAGTTCCGACCCTAATAAGTCATAATAAATGTTTTCTCTCCACGTGACACATGAGAATACTCAATTACGAAACACAGAATTTCCTATTACCACTACTAACCAGATTTTCCCTAGAAAAATATACTCTTCATATGAGAATTTTATGAAGAAAAGCTTATGTTGGGCCTTTAAGAGATCAGAGAGGAAGATGAGACTGATATGAATTACACATATTTCTATTTTTAGCAGGCACATAGCTAGCAAAAAACATTTTCGATTAAAGCCCAAGCAAAATTTCGTTAAGAGCCTAAGTTTAAAAAGGGATGAAAGGAAACAAAATCATCCTAGGTGCAATATCTTTTAGTTACAGCTGGCTAGTATAAAATACTGTAAAAACTAGATTATCTGGACCCCGATAATCCGGATATTCGATTATCCGGGCTGCATGGCACGTTTTGAAAAATCGCTCACTATGCATTTATATTTTGCAAGTGCCGACAATACAGATTGAGTTTGAAGATCACAGCACCACTAGCATTCGACGTATGGTGATTTTTGATTGTATTTAATGCTTTTATTTAAAGAGTTGTTGATTTTCATGCACTTTTTCACTTTAATTAAATTTTGAGTAATTTTACAAATAGTTAAATATTATTGTTTGAATGCAATCCCGTGGCTGAGAGGTTAGCACACTTGGCTACTGATCTAAGGGCCTGGGTTCGAGCCCCGGGTAAGGCATGGATGTTGTGTTGTTTTTCTACTCAGGTCCCGCCATCCTCTCAGACCCTCTACTATGGCGTATAAACTGACAGGCTCCTGTCAGACCTCTGTGGCAAGCAGCTGCTTGAGGGGGTATTTATTTTTTTATTTATTACAAATACAATAAAACAATTCACCTACATCCCAATTAATCCAGATAATCGAGTTTTTACTGCATATAACAATGTGACATATGACTGAAAAAACAATATAATTTTTTAATCTTCATCTTCTACATTTTTTAGTCTTAGAATTTTGGAGGGAGAGTGGTTATGTATTTGACTTTTAGATCGTTTTAAAAAAAAAAACAGCAACTGTTTTCACTTGTTTGTCATCTGTTTGTAAATTTCGAAATATTATTTTTTTTTTCGTTTCAATAGATGTATGAAAAATTCGTTTCAGGAACATTTTCCAAATCTTGCAATAGTTTGATTTCCCGCCGTTAGAGAAACCCTAAATTAGAAAATGCGAAACTTATAATGAATATTGTAGATAGTCTAATCATGCTAGTAATGTAAAATGTTGATGGTAGAATATGGTCGTCAATGGCACTGTCAACAGCCATCTGCTCCCTTACCCCCCAGGGAGGTCCTTACCCTCAGGGGGTTAAAACACAACTTCTTTTAATAATCGATTCTTCTTGAATTAGATAGGTACTATTGAAAATATTACTATTTGCTATTTTTAGCTATCCATTATTTCGAATTTCTGCCATAAGAAGGTATGCCATAAGAAGGTGAAATCGGAAAATGAAATTCACACTCTTTTGAAAAAACGATCGAGAATTCTATATTCGCCAGAGGCGATATGTTTATGTTCTAGCTAGATCAGTGTCTCGCAAACTGTGTGCCGCGAGAGATTTTCAAATTGAAACTAGATATTCCAAAGATTTAATTTTGACTTGACTTGTGTTATCGACGTGCTTTAATAAAAATCTTTCAGATTTTATCAACTGGGATCTTGTAAGTATTTATCAAGCTTTTTAGCCAAGAATAATGCAAATTTGTTCGCAGAAACAAGCTCATACATCCCATTGAAATATGTTCATATCTAAATTTTAAATAAATTGCATTTAACGAAACTTCAATTTTCCTCTTTTTACGTAACCATCAAAAATTCTTTTTTAGGTGTGCCGCGGAAAAAAAATTAGATTCCTTGTGCCGCAGAGTAAAAAAGTTTGCGAGACACTGAGCTAGATAGTGATAAAAATCAACACAAAAAAAACTACGATTCTTTTATTTTGCAGAAATCCTAGTGATGTACCTTTGCCATGCAACTACAGTAATGAAAGCTTCTTTTCACAGTTAAATCTAAGATAGAATTTAAAAATCTGAATGGTTATTTGCTGCTCCATCCTTATTGGGATTTTTGATGAGAACATTACGAGTTTCGTGGAAACTTTAGGATATTCTGAATTCTCTTACGAAAGATATACTACTCTTATAATAATATAAAAATATTTGGATAAGTTCTCTTAGGGAAGATATACATTATTATAAGAGTAATATAAGTATTTGAATAAGTTTTAAATGTTAGGAAGGAAAATGTTGAAATAAACTGAACGTATGTATGTTTTGAAATAGTAAATAGAATTACTGCCTGGAACAAAAACAGTGCCGCTTAGTAGTAAAACAACAGAACGGTTGTTTTACTACTAAGCGGCACTGCTTTTGTTCAAAGTGGGCTAAATAGCCAGGTCACAAGGACACCAAGGACTCAGAGAAAGTTGAGGACGGAAATCCATTGGACAGCTGTTAGAAGAGATAGGTGGGAAAATAGAATTACTAAGGGAATAGCAAGAGTGCATGGAAATGAGGCGCTTAAAAGTATAGTAATACAAGTCATTGAACGCAATTTCTGCCACTGCTATATCAGAAAATAAAATAAAATTCAAACTACAATGGATACTCGAAGTTACATTATTATCTTTTCATATATTTTACTTAGAGTAGGAAATGGATTTGTATAGATATTGGCTATGCCTCACTCCTTGACTATCGCAAATTTGGCAACACCCTTTATTTAGTTATCGTGGGTTGCCATGGTTACTTGCATTTATGCTATTGGCTGCATATCGTTGCCTAGTAACAACATATTCATGTTATTGGCCGCGTTTCATTCCATGATAGCCAACTACCATAGCTACCAACAGAGATCGAAATATGTGGGAATGCATAGAAACATTAACCACAAAATTTTTCTGGAATAAAAGACGTTACTAAAGGTTTGAGTGGTTTGAAAAATTGAAATGCAAATTATCCTACATAATACGTGGATCAGGAGAACCAGGGTTTGAGCCCAGATAAGGCATAGACGTTACTTTTAGTGTAATTTTTTGCTAAGGTATCGCTTCCTCATAGATCTTCTCTTTGGCGTATTACACTGACAGGTTCCTGTCAGACCTCTTTGTGCAGTAGTAATTTATATATTACTTGTATTTCTGAATCTAGTTACTAGGCTCAACATCCAATAAGTACCTCTTTGTGTGAGGGGGAGTTCAAGGACCCAATGTCTGGGTTTGGTGGGAATAATTACTATTAAAAACAGGATACGGCTGTCAGGACTGTTCAGATTCGAGGTTCGAATCCCACCTGTGCAAGCATTGCGATTTATCTTCGCTAAACCCCCACTCTGGCCTCAGTGAAAAAGGAGACACCGATGGGCTTGGAATCCGTCGGATGGGGGTAGAGCCGATGTCTCCTAGCAGCTATCCAGTGAATCCCCTTCCCCAACCTTCTCTGAGCTCTTGGAGTACTTATGACTTTGCCATTTAGCACATTGTGGGAAAAAAAGTGGCGTGTGCAACATAAATATCGAGGAAAAGGATAGGGGAGTAAAATTACCAAGGTTACAACCGGGCAGCAAGAACATATTTATGTACTAGGCCACTGTAATATTTCGTGTAATTTGCTCGGCAATGAAAAAAGTTTTTAGAACCACAATAAGACCGTAGTTGTTTACTTCCACAACGAGGTTGGGTTGGGTTGTTTTACCTCTGAGCGGCACTTTTTTGCACACCATGGGCTAAATGGCCAGGTCACATGGACCCCGAAGGCTCAGAGAAGGTTGGGGGAGGGGACCCACTGGAACAGCTGTTGGGAGACAGATGGTAGTCTCCCGTCAAGGCCAGCCAGCGTGTTCTTTAACGTGCACAGGGTATGGCTCTCCCGCACACGGGGCCACGGCTTAACGTCCCATCCGACAGACGGCGGCCTTTCCAAGCCCATCGGTGTCCCCTACTGACCGTGGGCAGGGCGGGGAATTTTGCGGAGATAAATCTCAACACTGACCCAGCTGGGACTCGAACCTGGGAACTACAGATTACGAGCCTGGCGCGCTACCGACTGAGCCACCCACGCCCCTTCCACAACGAGGGAGAGCCATAGATAAAGGCGAAATATGAAAGCTGACAAAGGTCGGATCTAGAACACGCATGCTCAAGTTACAAACCTTTCATACTATGCGATGAGCAATCTACTACTAATTACTCATTCTTTAGTTTTAACCCTAAGTGGCGCTTTTTTGGCTAACGAATAATTATTCGCACATATCAACATTTTATGTTTTGAGATAATGGCAACTGGCCTTTCCATTGATTTATTAAACATTTAAAATAAATAATTCTAAATTATTTATTATTATTATTAAATAAAAAAGGAAGAAGTACTTCCCTATGGAAAGGATGGGGATAACCTAGAAGCTATATTAGGCTTGCCCTGGTTTCTCATACAACATACAGACACTTACACAAGAACATGACCCACTTGTCTTAGGAGTCAGGTATGCTAGAGTGGGTTGTTTTACCTCTCAGCGAAACTTTTTTGCACACCATGGGCTAAATGGCCAGATTACAAGGACCCCGAAGGCTCAGAGAAGGTTGGGAGAGGGGACCCACTGGAACAGCTGTTGGGAGACAGATGGTAAGCCTCCCATCAAGGCATGGCTCTCCCGCATGCGGGACCACGGCTTAGCGTCCCATCCGACGGACGTTGGTCTAGCCAAGCCCATTGGTGACCCCTACTGACCATGGGCAGGGCGGGGAATTTTGCGGAGATAAATCTCAACGCTGATCCAGCTGGGACTCGAACCTGGGGACTACAGATTACAAGCCTGGCGCGCTACCGACTGAGCCACCCCCGCCCCTCAGGTATGCTTACTACTAGAACAAGTAGATTTGCTACTAAATTAATTTTATTTTCAATTAAATATCGATAACACACTCTTGTCATTTTATCATGCTTAAGATATAAAAATTTCCGTTTTGTTCTATAATGGGTTGGGTTGTTTTACCTCTGAGCGGCACTTTTTTGCAGACCATGGGCTAAATGGCCAGGTCACATAGACCCCGAAGGCTCAGAGAAGGTTGGGGGAGAGGACCCACTGGAACAGCTGTTGGGAGACAGATGGTAGCCTCCCATCAAGGCATGGCTCTCTTGCACACGGGGCCACGGCTTAACGTCCCATCCGACGGACGGCAGCCTTTCCAAGCCCATCGGTGTCCCCTACTGACCGTGGGCAGGGCGGGGAATTTTGTGGAGATAAATCTCAACGCTGACCCAGCTGGGACTCGAACCTGGGAACTACAGATTACGAGCCTGGCGCGCTACCGACTGAGCCACCCCCGTCCCTGCTCTATAATGAAAACAAATAAAAGCTAATGTTTTACATTTCGATGACATAGCAAGGAAGGGAATTTGAGATTTTAAACTTTCCTCCCCTTGGGGAAATAATCTTTAAAAAAAAAAACATTAGTTCGCCAATTTACATTAACGCAAAAACACTTCAGAAAAATTTTCAGCATTCTGGATAATCCTGGCTTAACACTGTACATAAATATTTGAAACAACTAGAAGAGCTAGAATATGCATCGATAATAAAAATTTTCTTCTTCTGTTAAAATCCTACTTTTTCATCAATGCTCTCCATTAATGATTGTTGTGAAAGTGATTTCTGTTAACAGATCCGATAAATGAATGATTTATATTTATACACAACAGTGGCATATCCAGAAATTTACAATGGTGCGGAGGAGGGAGATGAAGGTCCTCAGTCTAATAGGGGAAGGTTGACATGTTTTAGTCTCTATTTTTCGGAGGCTGCTTTCAAAGATAGATGTTATTCAAGCCCTTTCGGTGGTGGGTTACATCCCTGGTTACGGCGGTGGTGTGCAATAATATTTGAAATATAGTATGTTGTTTACTCTCCGAAATTATAATCCTTTTATTCTCGTATTCAACTATTTTCGAGTTCTGAACATTGCAATTAAGAATTATCGTCGTGTCTCACTGCAATTATGAAAATTCGCGATTTCTTATTAGAAGAGTTTTCTATGCAATGTTTGCCAAAGTTAAACCATTATCAATTTGATTTCTAAATTTGACTCCTAATCTCGTACTTATGAGTATTTTTTACATTATCATTGCCGATTTCAAAACTATTAAAAAATTTATTGTTTATAAATCTGGGTTAGATTCATTAAATGACTTTATTTTTTCGTAAATAAATATGTCACTAAAACTATTTTTTTCCTCGATCTTTTATTTTTGGAATTAAGTTGATTAAGACCAATTTCTGTTTTGTGTCCCAAAGTGAAACATGCGATTTTCATCATATATAGATAATTAAACAACTGCAAAGTGATGGGCAATCACAATACAAGTGACAAAATATAAGACCATTCGGACATAGACCTCGGCAATTGCAGTGTCACCTCGATCCAATGCGAAAGCACTGCACCACCGAGGTGTCCGCAAATTTTTGTATTACAGCAGATGATCCCAAACGTATTTAACCATGGAACACTTTTTTATTTGGATTGGATTGGATTGTTTTACCTCTGAGCGGCACTTTTTTGCACACCATGGGCTAAATGGCCAGGCCACAAGGACCCCGAAGGCTCAGAGAAGGTTGGGGGAGGGGACCCACTGGAACAGCTGTTGGGAGACAGATGGTAGCCTCCCGTCAAGGCCATCCAGCGTGTTCTTTAACGTGCACAGGGTATGGCTCTCCCGCACACGGGGCCACGGCTTAACGTCCCATCCGACGGACGGCGGCCTTTCCAAGCCCATCGGTGTCCCCTACTGACCGTGGGCAGGGCGGGGACTTTTTTATTTGGAATACATTCACGGTACACGGACCATTAAATATTTATTTTATAATGGCAAATTAACGCATAAATTGGTGAAAACTTCATATCTCCTAGGTTTTTATTTACTTTTTAAGGAATTGTTTTCGAGTAAATACTTTGTAACATCTCTTGGAACACAGTTTGGAAAACACCATTACAGTATTTCTTTAAATTTTACTTTTTCTCTTTACGGTACCTTTGAAATGGCTGACAATGCACCAGTAATAATTTTACAAAACGTTAATAGATACAATTAAAAATTAAATTTGATATAAATATTAATTTGATATTATTAATAAAATTAAAACTACTAATTTGAAAGATACCACATTTTCATACAGGGTAAAATAAGTTTGTCGTAACTGTGTAATTTTGGCCTCCTCGGTCGCAGAGTAGTTAGCGTGCTTGGCTACAGATCAAAAGTACCTGGGTTCGAACCCCAGATAAGGAATGGGACATTACTTTTCATGGTTGTCTTCTTGCTAAGGTCTTGCTTTCTGTACGGATCTTCGTTATGGGGTATTAAACTGGAAGGCTTCTGGCAGATCTCCGTAGCAAGCAGTTGGTTGACGAGTCATTTTTTTATATTACAATATTTCCAGTTCATAAAATTATAAAACATCTTCCTGTACAGCTCATGAAGTTATCATAACTATATAGCCTTAGTTATCATAACTATATAGAACTCAAGGTCGGAGTATAGAGAGTAGGTAGGACAAGGAAGTCATTCTGGAAGGCTTCTGTCAGATCTCCGTAGCAAGCAGTTGGTTGACGAGTCATTTTTTTATATTACAATATTTCCAGTTCATAAAATTATAAAACGTCTTCCTGTACAGCTCATGAAGTTATCATAACTATATAGCCTTAGTTATCATAACTATATAGAACTCAAGGTCGGAGTATAGAGAGTAGGTAGGACAAGGAAGTCATTCCCCATCTCTTGTCGATAATTTTATCAATCGGAAAGAAAGCAAAAAGTAGTAAGCATATCTATGCACATATTCTACTAAAATATTTTCTTTAAACAACCACTGGGATGATAGGAAAAAATAAAAATTGCAATATTGGGAGAAAAACATTTTCCATAAACATATACCAGAATGGCACTGGTCCAATTACTCTTCCCTGGATTTTAATCTAGATTCCGCCTTTACAATACACTAATTGGAACAGCAGGGAATTTTCCTATTAAGTTCACTATCGTAAAAAGGAGCCGAACATAAAAATTTGGCACTACTCTTTATAGAATTATTCATTAACTGACAAACTATTTCTAATTATCTTAACTTCTAAATGGTACGTATCTGTGAGTGGAAGACTATTAAGCACTAATTTCTAAAGTTAACACCTATGCGGAAATTAAAACGCTGAATCGATAGAGTTGGCTGAAAACCAATTCTGCGACACCAATACGTTCTTGATGAAATGTACGGCTGACAAGGAAAATTCAGAAATCCAAGTGGACGAAATTTGTAACAAAAGGATGCGTCGCCATAACAAACTCCGCTTCGCCCATTTCTTTTTTGCAAAAAAGTTGGTGTCAAAAGATAGCCCCAAACGTATGGCAGTGACAACGGCTTCGCCCAGAGGAGAACAGGCAAAATAACACCGACTTGATATACTGCAGGGAACACAGAGGGGATAGAATTTCTGCAAGCTTGACAACAATGCGGGGTAAATCCGTTATAACATCACGTATAACGAAAAGTGAAGAGAGAGAGAGAAGCAGGATGTCGAGGCAGCAGCATTCGCCTTCGATCACCCCACCGCTGGCTCCGACGGTGCTACCAGAGTGACAAGCTATTACCTCAGCTCTATAGACGCCACTTCCTGCGCCTGTTCATCCCAACCACCAAATTCCACGACACCGAAGAATATATCAGTTAACGGATGAACTCCACAGACATGTCGCTCCTGCGTTCAGATTGAACTCTCACCCTATAATAGTCTAGATAGGTAGCTTAACACCACAGTTTTGTTTTGTAACGCAAATCTACAAGAGAGAATATTTGAATAAAATGAATACATTTTCGCAAATGGTAAAAAGTGGTGATTTAAAAAACTTAGAAATAATATATTGATTTCTTTTAGCTGCGGTAGATACTTTCACCACTTAGCACACTTTTAAAGTTATGTATAATGCATAAATTAAAATCATACTTGAAATAAGCAAAATTTTGTGGGATGCGCATTATCATAATTATTCACTGCTCTACCAAAATATTAAGAGAATTTCCATGTCAGTCAACGGGAATCTAATTTCGAAGCTTTATAACTTCTAGCCGTTCCATGGCCGAGTGGTTAGCGCGCTTGGCTACTGATCTACGGGAAGGGACCTGGGTTCGAACCCCGGGTAAGGCATGGATGTATGTGTCGTTTTTCTGATGAGGTCCTGCCATCCTCTCAGACCTTCTACTGTGGCATATAAACTGACAGGCTCCTGTCAGACCTCTGTGGCAAGCAGCTGCTTGAGGGGATATTTATTCTTTATAACTTCTAAAGTATGCATTTAATGGAAAAATGTGACTGAAAGCATTATAATGATCGTAATCAAATCAATTTAAATCTCGATTTTCAACAAAATTCGTTCAGTATTTAAAGAGTTGCAGAAGGTGGAACATTTAACAATAAATCTCACATTTTATTAATTCTAATTTATATTTAATCTCACGTATTTTATAAAACTCGTTCATAATTGTTCAACATTAAAATAATCATTATGCAAACATCTAAAATGTATGTTTATTTTACTAAATGATTTCAAACGATATACTTATTAAGTTTCAATTAATTTCTAAGAGTTGGGTTGTTTTATCTCTGAGTGGCACTTTTTTGCCCACAATGGGCTGAATAGGCCAGGTCACAAGGATCTCAAGCCAAGGACTCAGAGAATGTTGGGGAAGGGTAACCACTGGACAGTTGATACTCTCCAGTCAAAGCCATCCAGCATGTTCTTTACGTGCACAGAGTATGGCTCTCCTGCATACGGCTTAACATCCCATCCGACGAAAGGTGGCCTTTCCAAGTCCACAGTTGTCCCGTTTCTCACCGAGGGCACGGTGGGATTTACCGGGGTTAAAACGCAACGTGGGAGTCGAACCTGGGTTGTTTCATTTTTGAGTGGTACTTTTTTGTACATAATGGGCTAAATGACCAAGAACCCCCAAAGACCTTGTGCTTGGTCATTAGCCCCCAAAATGTTTATGGGGCACTTCTCTAAAAACCTGGACTATGAACACACTAGGTATGCTGCATTTGATAGTCCAATTCAGAGAATGTTGGGGAAGGGGACCCACTGGCCAGCTTTTAGGAAATTGCTGCCAGGCGATAGTCCGCTTTTTTTCCAACTCAGATAAGGTTGGGAAGGGAGACTGATGGAAGCCTCCCGTCACAACATCCAGTGTGTTATTTAACGTGAACAGGGTTCTCCCACACAAGGGAAAATGGCGTAAACTCTCTCCGACAGACGGCGGCCTTTCCAAACCCGTCGGTGTCCCCAACTGATCAAGGGTGAAGCGAGATTTTTGCAGATATAAATAGCAACGGTGGCTAAGGTGGGACTTGAACCTGGGAAATTCAGATTACAAGCCTAGCACACTACAGACTCCCCCCCCACCACCACCACCACCAATACTTTTGGTTGTTTTAGGTTTTATAACGCAAGAGCAACATCGGCTATAAATAAAAACGTAAAAGACGTTGAACCCAAAATCAAAGTTAAAATCAAGACACAAATTGTAAAGGACGCTACAGGAACAAAAAGGGTATAACAACGAGTAAAAAAAATATGGTTAAAAAGAAACAACAAGAGTAAAAGTCAGAAATCAACAATGGGTGTAAATATTCTCAGGTAAAATTTGTAAATATGAAATCCAGAAATCTAAGTTAAAAGGTTATAAACAGTAAAAATATTCCAAAAAACGTAAAACGTCGGTAACAGGTGTTAAAGTCGAGTCTTTAAACAAAAGGTGTCCGAATGTAAAGAGCCGAGACAGGAAACGATAAAAACTAAAATAAATACGACATCTGATATCTGACATCTTGAATTAATTTTTGAGCTCCAAGCCTAGGGTTTATATCTCGAAGTCTAAAATAGTGCTTGATTGGCAATAGCAAATGTTAAAACACATAAACCCCAAAGGAGCCACAAGGGCAAAACAAATTTGCTAAAAAAGCACAACTAAAAGTAAAACATGCGAGTTTCAAACACCATTATCTTTGGACACTTGAATTGGTAAAAATCCAAGGGATCGTAATAGATCAAGGATCTTTAGTCCGGTCACTTATCCATCCAAGAGAGAAGCAACAAAATCAAAGGCTTGGATGCCTACTGAGATCCTCTCAGTCCAATCCTTAGCCATCTTGAATTTATGACAAAATGTTTTAACTCTGAGCAATATATTACCCAAATTCAATTTCCTAAAGAATTCCAGAATATCTTTAACTTCCTTAGCAAAGTCAAACGATTCATCCTCATTTGCTTTGCTCTTTTTAGTCGGTACGTTAACTGTGGCCTTCCCTTTGTCTGAAAGCTTAGTAACTGGTGGAGCAATGTTAGATTTTTCTGGAATCTCTTCAGATCTGGTAGCTTGAGCGTAGGTCTTATTGGGTTGTAAATATTGGGGTACCTTATTTTTACCCTTCTTGGGTTTTTCCAAAGATACTTCTTTATTGGGAAGTTTGGGAAAGAGCTCACAGCCTCTATAATTGGCCGTGTGATCTTTCCCGCAGTTAGCACAGGTCGGTGGACCATATTTGTGTGTCCTGGCACACGTAATAGTAAGAAGGTTGCCAGCGCATTTTACACATCTAGGGGTGTTGAAGCAGTTACCCTGAGTGTGCCCATAACATTGTGTTGATCCTTTCCTCCTTTGAAAGGACTCAACAGTGATCTTTAGATGGAAAAGATTAGTCAGGTTAAAGATCTGTTTGTTGGCATCTGTTTTTGCCAACTAAATGAGAAATATAGGTAAGGGAGTCTTGTCACATTATTTCTTAAGTTGAGAAACTTTAAGGGTCTTGAAGCCCATTCCGGACAACTCCTGAACGTCATCAGGAATGTTCTTGATGACCACCTTTAAGTTCTTTTCTGACTTCAGCTGGCATGTATGAAAAGAAAGGAATGTGAAAAAAATAAATGGCCTAAGCGGAGCATATACTATTTCCTCTTTGCGATTCCCTCAAAAATAGGACTGCCACGATTTGGAAATACGCTTGATCTCGAAAAGCTTGTTACCAATCTGTTCAGGCCAATATCTCTGCCATTGTGCCCGGAGCTCAATGGAGAAACACTGCCCGAAGTCCAGGTATGGAACCGGCAGTGGAGAGTCGGATAGGGGAGTGGCACACTTGGCAGCATCCGCCAGAAGATGTTCGAGCGGGCTGCCACACGATGGAATTGCTCGTGGATCTTGGAAATTACAGGGTGAGGCCGAAGCCTCACTGATATCAAAAGCCTGTAGCGAGCTGCTATGTGGTCCAAGGATATATGTCCCCCAATACAACTGGATAATAGTCATGGCGGACAATTCGCAGTAGGTAGGTGAGCAATAATTCCCCTACTAAGCGCGTCAAGTACAGATTGCACAGTTTTGATGCATAGATTGACAGTAAGCCTATGTCTCACAGAGGTCTGACTTTTAATGTTGTCGCCAGCATATTGAAGAGATGTGACTTTTCTTGTGGTAAGGCTAATTCGAAGTCCTCATGCGAGATGCTTGGGGTAAAATTCGTACCTCGCTGACTGCATTCAAATATGTCGCAAGAGTGCACCGATTGTTTTGGTGCTCAGTGCAATCCGTGTTATTCTATAAAAAAAAGTGTCTACGTTTTCACGTAAGCTGTGTTAATTTAAAAAGGCGTAAATACAGTGACCGACTTATTCCAAAAACGCGTTAATTAAATTCACATAAATCGAAAGCCGAATGTAATATCGTCACAAAACACCAGTACATTTGGAAGTCCCGAAAATTGTTTACGGGACACCGGGGCAGTTCTCTAAAAATCAGGACTATGACACCCTAGGTATGCTGAATTTTATAGTCCAACTCAAGACGTTTTTTCCACAAAGTTAAACTTCAATATGAACACGTTTTGTGGTCTGGTGCACATATAAATAACCAACGCTCTATGTCAGACGTGCTTGGTCTGCCCGTTGTTTTTCGATCAAGAACGTTGCCAGTTTCCAGGAATTTCTTGTACCATTGGGATGGTGTTGAAGGAGTCAGAAAATTTCGCCGAGCTGAATATCCGATTTGGTTTTAAAAATTCCAACTAGGCTGGTAGCTTTCTACTGTGGACTTGTAATTTTAAAATCTGATAAGTTTGCATGGCACTAGTGAATCTACAATTAAAAACGTTGGAATTACAATAAAAACTAAATATACATTAAACATACAAATTAATAAATACAATAACATGCACAACATACAAATTACAATAAAACTAATGCTCAATAGAGAGATTTCACAGGACAGCTATAAGAGCTAGGAGCCTTCAGTCAAGATCATTGAACGTTTTTAAAGTGCATACGGTGTAGTATCTCCTATGCACAGAACCTTGGTTTGATGACAAAAGGCAACTTTTGCAAGCCATTTTTTCTTTCGCAATGAGATCATGATGCAGGCAAACAAAAAAACCTCGACGTTTGCAGATTTAGAACTCAAAACCCAAGAATTTCAAATTATGAGTCTAGCTAACCGCCCTGTTTGCTGACTCGCACCGTATTAGGTAGAGACCGAGAGTGCGAAGTAATGTAATTTTGAAATATAAGCTTTACAAGATAAGCGAGCAAATAGTCAGTCGTAAACGGTTTTCGGTGGGAAACATTACCAAAACAGTTCTTACATATGGAATAGGGAAATAAAAAAATTACTGGTAAAATGAGAATTTTCCAGTTCTGTAGTTTTTTACGGTTGAAGAGTTCATCCAGTAAAACTTTAAGTTAAACTTCTATCGGCAGCACCATTTTTCTTCTTCCTCAGAGTTTTTAGAAAGAAGCCTTAGTGACACTAACAAGAAAATGAAAGCACAGCGTTGAAATGTTTAGGTGTAGACTTTGCAGTAACGCTGCTCTTGAGGCAATTACCAAAAATAAGCAAAATTGTCGATATCATGGTAAAGAATAAAGTGATGTTGAGGTCGAACACCGCTTTGTGAATACATTACTAAGATAAAACGTCGGTGAAATTCTCGCCTCTTCGCTACAGCAGCTGGGTAATAAAATTGCGTTCAGCTAACTCCGATGCCACTGGCTGAAGTGCAAGTTTGGGTGATTGAAACAGCCTAATGGTTTAGATGAAATTACGCGTAGAGCTGGAGAAGGCGTGTGGCGATTAAGTATTTGCATTACATGCTCCACAGTCTTCTCCATTTCAGTGATTCTTGGGTAGCACAGATTTCTGTTCATCACGGCAGCAAGGTACAGGTTGTAGGGCAGCTATCCGACATTCTTTATAGAATATAAAATGAATTTATTTATTTCTCTTGAAATTTTAGGTTAATAATAAATTTGTAATATATTATTTGTAATAAATAAGTGTGTTTGTAATAATTTGTGTGTTGTGTTAGCTCTAACTAAGGCAGTAGTCAGCAGTGACTTTGGTCTTAGTAGGGCATGTCCTTGTATGAGAAGGCCTGTAAAAGCTAGGAGTAGCTTCTAGGATTCTTCTCTGTCCTATATGTCGCAAATCAAAAAAAAAGTAAGGGATCTGAGCCTTCTGTTCGCTCTAAATTCCAGTGAATACCCTTTTTTTATCTGCACACTGGATATTATAGAGATACATCTAACTGATCAAACGCACTAAAAATGTATTATACATTTTCTGGGGCATGGAGCAATATACTCTCAGATAAAATCGATTGTCAGCCAAGCACAAGCATTTTCGAATTCATTTTCAAGCCTAGGTAAATTATTTCATTTACTTCTATTTTAGGACAATTGCATGTACCAGGTGATAAACCATCCAGCCTAGTACAACTTATTCGATGCTTAGTAATTCTTCTAATAAGTGTAGGTTGTTGAGAACCAATACACATAAATTTAGTTTTTTTCTCGTTTACACTCAGTTTGTTAAGAGAAAACTATTTAACTGCTTTATTGAAATCACTTTGTAGATTGCAAATAGCGTATTCTAAATCAGAGTGGAAGTTGATTAGCACTGTATCATCAGCATACATATATAATTTACTATCGAAATTAATATTAGCCACATCATTTATGTATATTTGAAATAGCATAGGGCCGAGAATAGATCCTTGTGGAACTCAAAAATTGATCTGAAATTTATCGCTGAAATTATCATTTATTTTAATAACTATTTCTCTATGTAATAAGTAGCTTTTAAACCATTCAAAAATATTCCCTCTTATACCAAGTAAATATAATTTCTGTAGCAAGATATCAATGTCAACTGAATCAAATGCTTTATTTAAGTCCATAAATACCGCAACGAATTTCTTTCCTATATTTAAATTAATATTAATATTATTAATAAGATCTTCTAAAAGACTTTGCGTTCCCATACATTTACAGAACCCAAATTGCTGACTTGACAGAAAATTAATTTTATTCAAAAACTTTTGCAAGCGATCTCCAAAGTATTTTTCCATTATCTTATCAAAAATTGTTAATAGAGTGATTGGTCTATAATTATTAAAATTCTTTTTTGATCCACTTTTATATACCGGACGAATAATTCCAATTTTCATAGTTATTGGGATTTGCGAATTTTCAAAAATTTTATTTATAAGAATTGTTATTACATGAACAAAATTGCATTTACTTTCCTTTATGTATTTTGGCTTAATATTGTCAAATCCACGAGATGCGTTATATTTTAAGTGATCTATAATATTAGCAACATCGAAGTTACTAGCTAGTGGAAAATGCATAGAATTCTTATTTATGTAACATAATTCGTAAACCTTATCTGACCTGGTATTCATCGTCGCATATTCTGTTTGCATCTCACTAATAATTGTTACAAAAAACTTAACACTCCAAAAGAAATTCTAAATAGTTTTGTTATCTCTAATCAAGTGTCTTTCAACATTTTCGTCGATTGACATCCTTTTTTTTATCATCAATAATATCATTAATTAATTCCCACATTCTAGTATTATTACCTTTATTAATTGCTAATTTATTTGAATAAAATATGCGTTTTTGTTTCCTTATAATGATGTTTACCCTATTTCTTTCCATTTTATATGTCATAATTTTGTTTATTATTTACATTATCTTTATATCTTTTAATATATCATTATCTCTATATTATCTCTATTTATATTTATCTCTATTTTTAATTGCTAAAATAATGCCATCTGTAATCCATTCTTTCCTTATTCTCTTAGTTTTACCATTATTAATTTGTTTACTACAACAAGAATTTTCCCGAATCTCATCAATTTTACTTAATATTTTCATATATAATAATTCTGTACTCATGTCTTCATCAACTATATCATTCCATTGTGTCATTTGCAATTTTTAAATAATAAGAGTATCATTATAAAAATTTTTAAAACCTAGGTTTGAATCCTCTTTCAAAAATGTAACATCATTAGAGCTAATATTCTTTTTGAAAATCTTAATTAAGATACCAAAATGATCTGCAAATTTATTTCTATATTTTTGCTTTTAGCATCAAAACTATTTGTTTTAACCAAAACATGATCAATTAACGTCCTTGTAATTTTAGTTAATGTTTCGTCCTCCCTAGTAAAACCCTTAACGATTTGTTCTAAACCAAATTCAATCAAAGTATTTAAATACATATCACAACCATATTTATTAGTATTTGCCACATCAATATTAATATCACCAACAATAATTAAATTTTTAATTCCAGCCCTTTTTAATAAATACTCAGAAATTTCTTTTAGGAACCAGTTCATATTTTTACTAGGAGATCTATATACTGCGATGATATTAATTTCATTATTATTAATTAATAATTTAGTAATTATTGCTTCTGTTGATTCTCCAATAGTTTCATCCAGTTGTACTAAATTAATTTTGTTTAGATAAAAAATAATGATCCCACGTTGTTTATTTTCTTTTGCCGTTAAAATAAGCTTGTTATACCCTTCAATATTAAATGTAGCTGATTCCTGTTCAGTTACCAATAGTTTCAACCAAAATAATCAAATCCAACTGACTTCTTGAATTCCATTAATAATTTAGTAATTATTGCCATAATGGCAATAATTACTAAATTAATGGAATTCAATTAATGGAATTCAAGAAGTTCAATATGAACTAGTAAATTATCCCAGTATTTTTTCAGTGATCTAATATTTAAATACATCAATTTTAACATTTTATCATCCGATCCTTGAAACCAAACATTCACATCAGTTAAGTCATCACAATACAATTCCTTATCTACCTCAACATTCTCAACAATATCTGGCATAAACATTAAAAGTAGCAAAAGAAAACTATTTAGATTTAGGACAGACAATTATTTTAACCTTCTTTTTCCAAATCCTCTAGGCTCTGAACACTGTTAATAATAATCACTTGCTCAGTTTCATTCTTTCTAATAAAAAGTTTATTGTTCTTAAACCAAACAAATTTATAACTTTTATCCTTAGCCATTTTCTTTGCTCTCCAAAGTAAATCCCGATTCATTTGCGTCAAATTTTCATTTATGTGGATAGGTGAATCCTCTTTTCCTGCAAACACTGTTCCGCATCCCAAATGAATCTTTCCTTGTAATGTTTGGATAACCTTGTGGTTCTTTTCAACCTCTTGCTCTAATGTTTTATTTCTTTTTTCCGATTCAACTATTTTATCCAGAAGCTGATCATATTTGTCAGACAGGAATTCTAGCGACTTTTCAACACTATCTAATGTTGTCTTCATTTGTAACAGAGTCACTAATTTGTGATCTATTTGGGTCAAAATTGACTTGACCAAAGTTGAAGTTCTCAACCACTTTCAGCGTTTGAAAACTCATGTCATCGGACTCCTCAGCATTTTTTATTCCCTCTTTATAAATCTCTCCTCCCCTTATATTATTTAATTCATCTCTGGTTTTTTCTTTGCATTTGCAGCAGATCCACTTGTCTTTCAGATCTTTTGACATTTTCTTAAATCTGTCTTCACCCAAACTGGCACAATGATAGGAAGAAATCTAACTAGTGACAAACAAAGAACTGTTACTACAAAATAAAAGCTGTTTTAAACTCGAAATCAGTTTCTATCATAGATAGGAATAATTTTCAACGCAACTTGGGGTACAAAAGAAGAAAGTGGAGTGCCAACCCATAAAAGAAACTTGGATTAGGTTGGGTTGTTTTACCTCCGAGAGGCACTTTTTTGCACACAATGAGCTAAATGGGTAGTTCACAAGGATCCCGAGGGCTCAGAGAAGGTTGGGGGAAGAGGGCCTACTGAACAGTTGTTAGGAGACAGATGGTAATCTCCTGTCAAGGCCATCCAGTGAGTTCTGTAATATGTACAGAGTATGGCACTCCTGCAGATGAAGCCATGGTTTAGCGACCCATCAGACAGATGGCGGCCTTTCTAAGACAATCGGTGTTCCGATGGGCTTAGAACTGACTGAGGGCTGGGCTGGTAGTTTTGTGGAGACAAATCTCAACGCTGGCTTAGGTGGGACTCGAACCTTGGAACGGCAGATTAAAGGTTCGGAGCACTATTGAATGAACCACTTCCGCCCCAGAAATTTAGATGCTTAAGTATTTGGGTATTTACAGAAGGATCAAAAAGGGTTAATTTCAAAATTTCAATCGTTCATTTTTCACAATTGTGAAGAAAAGTCGATTCAAGGTCCTAAAATAGCGTTCTATTATAAGTAGCGACTTGGATATAATTAATATCTCGTAAACAATAGGCCAACAGCAGCAGCTGGAGCGCTCCAAAGGTTATGTCATCATCACATTGTGAAACATTTCGTACAGACATTTGATATTTTATACATACATGAATTTGGAAAGTTATTTCATTGTTTGCTTGCTGTGCATTTGGTGACCTTTTAAGGTATCGCAACCAAATTTTGCATGACAGTTCTCGAGATCAAGGAAAAGGGTTTTGTGCCCCCCCCCCCCTCATCCCCCAAAAAATAAGGGAGAGGAAAACTTCTCTTAAACGGTAAGAACTAGGACAACAAAATTTGGTCAACTGCTTCCTCTTATCATGTAATAAAATACATATAATAAATTTAATAAAATTCTATCACACTAAATAATTAAAACACAGCTGAATGATGCAGTAAGATTAACCGTAAATGGTAACAGTGAAGTATTAGGATCTGAAGTAACAAGATTTTTCAAACCAGGTTAACCTTATTGGTTAGCAATATCCGTGCATATAAAATCTATCAGTGAACACTAAAACAATATCAAAAACGTAATAACTCGCCTTGCACGGCATATACACCTGTAACTTAGAAGAGTTTTGTGTAAGTATACTTTATAACTTCAAAACTACTAACTTTGTTGGTTAACGATATTCGTTCACCAAAAAATTATCAATAAAATATAAAAGAACATCAAATATGTAACATTTCGCCTTGCATGGCATTTAGCTTACCTAAAAATCTCGTACAATGCCAGCTTCTCTCTCATAAGTAGTCTCATTCTATAGAAATATAGACCTGTGTATTCTGTGTTAAGGAGATACTTCTGTGTCATTAGCATCCATTTTGAAAAATATTGTTATCTCAGATCATAATACTTCACTGTTACCATTCAAGTTGGATCTTACTACATCATTCCTGCTGTGTTTTAATTACAGTGTTATAGACTATTTATTAAATTTACCTATCATAATTTAAGCAACGCAAAAGTTTGCTCCCTCCTCAACTTTTCTCCCCCAAAACAAGGGAAATGGGTAAACGATTTTTCGATATAACAAGTTTACTCTCCAAAATAAAGCTCTTGATGTGGGGATTATGATGGACTACCTAAAATTATGTTCTCTCTTTTCTACCCCCCCCCCCCCAAAAAAAAAAAAGGGTAAGAAATTTAACAGGGGTCGATCGTAACGAATTCTGCGTCAAATGAAAGCATTTAAAAGAGTGTAATCTACTCTATATTTCTGAGTTTATTCAACGCTGTTCATCAAAAGTTAAACACGGATAAATAAAATGTCCAAATATATTTCGAGATATGCACAAGTCAAATTAAATTTTACAGAATGATAACGTTTAGATAAATCGTGAAAATTTGTGACAAAATGATTTACACATATATAAATAAACCATTAAAAGAATAAAGTACGTGAAAAGAAAAGGATGCGTGGGTGGATGGTTTTGAATACAAAATGTATACTTCCTAGGAGATGTGGCCCTGTCTAGGCCTACTGAAAGCTTGGCAATGTCTATTCATACCCTCAATAAGATAATCCAAAGAATGGAGAATAATAAGAGCAGTCCTGAGGGTCTTGCAAGATTTGGGGAGGGGGTTGAAGTGGTAATTTATCTCCCCATGGTTTTCCTCATGGATATATGTTCTATCGAGTTATAATCCGAACGAATGCAGGTCACTCCATTGATTGATACTTTCTTATTCAAGATAATGGTTGGCCAGTCTTGCTCTGTGTGCATCGGCATTGTCGTCTATTGGGAGCAAATTGCCACTAATTACACCGGCATAGGGCTTGACATGGCAATCAAGGATCTCATCACGATATCTTAAGCATTAACAGAACTTCTATCAAACACAAGGAGGTTGGTACCACATAGTCAAATCTCCACTACCGAATGCATTTTTCTTAACGATGTTATGGGCTGGTATATGTTTCCACTTATTTTTCTGGTCAGTAAAAATTATAATGACCAACTGTAGAGAAAATCTCGACCATCCACAAACAGGATGCGATTTCATTGTTCTTGGCACGAGATTATTGATCATATTATTTCAAGTGGGCCTGTCTGTCTACAGGTTAAAAGGGCTCATAAAACGTTTCAACGCGCTTTGTGAAGCCTTCTTGTTACAAATGGGACAGATATCTGCCTTCTAGTGGTTGTAACGAGATCTTAAGGCAAATATAATGTTGCTTTCTTGCTCCATCGGGACAATAGTTCAATATAACAATCTTAAGGGATTAAATTCTACTATGCCTTTCAAAATGTCTTCTGATAACTGTTTGGATCGTTTGGAATTGCTGCCATAGCCTTGAGATACAGAAAGGTGGATACAAAAATTATTACCACCTCTGTGGTTTTTGGCCAGCTTCCAACTGCTTCCATCGATTTGAATAGTCTAAACATTTTCTTTGAGGCATCATGAAGCAATCGGTTATTCCAAACTCACAATATAACGTTTCCATCGGAGATATCGGCTATTATATCATGTACAGTCGACGCGCCATGTATTGTAGTTACTTCAGAATTGAACCCTCCATCTCGTAACAATGAGAATATTTGAATTAATAAACTTTCATTTTTCATTCTTATGAGATATTTGTACTGTGGTGCAGTGTGCATCAAAAATCAAACAATTAATTATTTGTAATGGAAAGCACCTTTTTCTAAATGATTCTTTTTACTGGGTGGGTAAGTGGGCCAAAAGCATCAGGACTTGCTTGTTTTTCTAAAAGTTCAGGCATGCGCTTTGTTGGTTAATAGAAATGTTATATCTTTAATTTTGAAATGGATGTATAACTGTATTTTTTCTATTTTAAAAAATAAAGCACTACATTCTGAAATCAGATATGGTTTTCTGATTAATTGGAAGATGATAAATCCGAATATGACAATGAGAATTTGTATAAAGCAGGTAAAACTCTTTGGTATGCAAATCGAGTGAATTTTGAAAACGTGCAGGTATGAATGTGTTTCTAATCTACTGCACTTAGTAACATAGTAGCTCTTTACAATGTTTGCATGGAATGAAACGTACGTCATATCATATGGAAGATTCCTTGGGAATCTACAAATATATGTATCATATTTGCGAAATTCTGGACTTCCTCATTCTACAGAGAAGATTAGCAGAGTCCTCAGATATGAGCAGCTTAGAAACAAGGCCAGCCATAAGAGGAAGTGTTTATTGCCTTGAATATCGCCAAAAGTGATCAATCTAGATTATGATGACAATTTCAGGAGACATGGGAGTATCTCAACCCATACTTAAGTGCAAATGAAGAGCCATTACTTATCAAGCTCTGTCTTGTCTTAATAGCTAGATGTTGTAGGCAGATGACAGGTTGGCAATCCTCTCTAGATCATTGTAGTCAGAGGTAAGTCAGTTTCACTTGCTGCCTGAAGGCTTAACCAGAGAGGTTTTATGGAAGATGCCCAGGAATTGGCTTAGGAAGAAGTGAAGAGAGCCTTTACTCCTTTTCATTTAGTGCATATAACAACACTCCAACTAGAGAGAGACTATTATATAAGAAGCCCCATGGTAATGCTCCCACGAATTACCTCGAAAAGGAGAAGTCGTTCCATGTAGTCATACAATATTTCAAATGGAACAAAGCAAAGAATTGTATATTGTTTACTGCATTTTTTGTACACAATGGACTTAATGGACAGTTAACAAGGACACCACGGCTCACAGAAGGTTGAGACAAGGATGCATCATCATCCTCAAGCAGCAATGGGCTATAGAGGTCAAACCAGCGTTTGCAACTTAGTTCTTCAAACATATCTATACTGAGTTATATCTGCTACATTCGTCCACCGTACACCAATTCTAACAAGATCATGTTTGACATTGTCAGCCCACATCATCCTATGTCTCCTTCTCTTTCTGAGGCCTTTAGGCACACTGTTCATAATCCTATTCGCTAATCTATAATTATCCATACGGGCAACATAGCCAAACCAACGGAGTCTCTGTGCACAATATGTTGCTTAAACGAGGTTGCCGACTCCTTTGTCTAACCTCATCATTACTTACAAAGTTGAACCACCTAATGAATCAAAACCTCTAGAATTAAAAGCATCGTTTCCTGTTATCTTGTGTACAAATCGTCCAAGTTTCACTACCATAACTAACTCTAGAGAGAACCAATCTATTATACAGTATAATTTTAATCTTTAGGTGTATACGCCTATTTCTCTACACTCTCCATAGATTCTTAAAAGTCCCGGCAGCAATCCCTATTCGTCTGTTAATAACATGCCGCATATCACCTGTTACATAGCTCCCAAGATAATTAAACTGTGACACCTGCTCAAGACTGCAACCATTCAGATTAACCGAACCACAGCTTTCCTGACCAATTTTCATCACTTTAGTTTTCTTTCTGTTTATAACCAAACCTACTTTACTACCAGTCTCATCAACAGCTTGAAGGAAAGAGTTCATCTCATCAACATCATTTGCCAAAAGGGCTAAATCATCAGCATAATTTAAATCAGAAATTTTCGTATCTCCAGTCCATTTAAGGCCAAAATCTTTCCCTTGCAATGAATTTCGCATAACATAATCAAACTAAACAGAAAAGGAGACAAAATGCACCCTTGTCGAACACCAGAAGTAATGCTAAACCAATTGCTACAAGCCTTACCAACTCTCGCATACGACTCGATGTCATTATAGAAAGCCTTCATTATATTAACTAACTTGTCTGGTATACCATTACGATCTCACGATCAACCACAAATTATGACGATCAACAGAGTCGAAAGCCTTTTTGAAATCAACAAAGCTAGCAACCAAAGGTTTCTGAAACTAAACATTTCTCAAGAATCCGCCTAAGTGAAAATATCTGATCTGCACATCCCCTACCACTTCTGAATCCACACTGCTCATCATGTAATTGCCCACCAGATTCTTAAATTCTATTAAGTACAATCACGCAAAGAACTTTACCTGGAACAGAAAGCAGGCCGATACCCCTATAATCACAAGCACTGCGATTACCTTTTTTTAAAAATAGGGATAATATTAGCTCTGGTAAAAAAATCCTTAGGAACAATGCCTTTATCATAATAGATATTCAAAATTTCAGTCATCCATGTGGTAACTGAAACATTCCCAGCTCTTAGCATTTCAGAAGTAATTTCATCTACCCCTGGAAATTTATTTATTATTAAGTTTAGAAACAATCAAAATAACTTCAGACTGTGATATAGGGTCAATATTAAAGCCAGTAATGCATCTTATGAGCATTTCAGTGATGTTTAAAACCACATGGTTTAGAACATCGCTGAAATGCTCAGCCCACCTAACCGTGACAAAATCCTCACCTTCTATAACCTTACCTTGTTTATCCTTCAATCCCTATATACATGTCCGTTTTTTACCATAAAATATTAACTATCTGGTACAACTCTCTGCTGTTGTGCTGATCTAAGCGCTGCTTCGGCTTTATCGGCCAATCCAAAGATTCGTATCAGCTGCTAACTGATCCTTTACACTTTATTAAGCTCTTTGTAATGCTTTCTTATTACGACTAGTAGAGTATTGATTAAGGATATTCCTGTAGTTCTTTTTTTCTGAAATAAGCTCAACTGCCTTATCACTCAAATAATTTTGCTTCCTCTGCTTCCTTTTACCTAAAAGAGTAGTTAGTTTCAAGAAAAGCCTATTTAAAACGGTCCCATTCTTCCTCAATTTCAATAGTAAGAAAACCATGATTGTCATAACTGGTTGGGTTGTTTACCTCTGAGCGGCACTTTTTTTTGCACACCATGGGCTAAATGGCCAGGTCACATGGACCTCGAAGGTTCAGGGAAGGTTTGGGGAGGTGACCCACTGGAACAGCTGTTGGGGGACAGATGGTAGCCTCCCGTCAAGGCCATCGCGTGTTCTTTAAAGTGCACAGGGTATGGTTCTCCCGCACACGGGGCCACAGCTTAATGTCCCATCTGACAGATGGTGGCCTTTCCAAGCCCATCGGTGTCCCCTACTGACCGTGGGCAGGGCGGGGAATTTTGCGGAGATAAATCTCAACGCTGACCCAACTGGGACTCGAACCTGGGAACTGCAGATTACGAGCCTAGTGCGCTACCTCTGAGCCACCCCTGCCCAATTGTCATAATGACTAAGTAACTTATCATGGTATGCTTTAGCTATAACTGGGTCTTTCAGAGCTTCAGAATTAAAGATAAAAAGTGTTGTGCTAAGGTTAAAAAATTTAAGTTTAAGTTGCAAGACACTTTTAACAAGGTAATGGTCAGATCCAATTTCAGCGCTCCTATATGACCTGACAGAACTAGCATTGATAAACAGAACTAGCCCATTTACTGTTAATTAATATATATCAATCATATTCTTATGCAGTCCATCTGGTGAAACGCATGTGTGCTTATGTATGTCACGGTATTTAAATTAAGTGTTAGTTATTCTCAAATCATTAAGTTTACTTACCTGTGGGAAATGTTGCCAATTGCAGCTACCAATACGAAAGGGACCTATCACCCCTCCCCAAAGATCAGAGTCAGTACCAACTTTGGCATTGAAGTCACCTAGAAAAAGGGTAATATCTCCTTTCTTGACAGAATTCAAAATATTCTGAAGTTATCCGTAAAACGCATCCTTCTCATCGGCATACTCAGTAGGGACATAACAACTAATAACATTCAAGTCTTTAATGCTTGGTAAAATTTAGCTGTGATAATCTTTTCATAAATGTACTAATATCCTAGATGAACATCACTAGCGTGTCTACTGAGAGGCAAATCTACGCCTTGGAGATGCTTTTCATTTTTCCTCCCTGAAAAGAGAAATTTAAGATTATTTTTTAGAATCTGACCTTTATCCGTCTGATCTCTTGCAAGCCAAGAATATCTAAATTATAACGCTGGAACCCTTGTGTGAGGACATCAAGAGCATCTCTGTTCAGAGTCCTCACATTCCAACTACCAATGGAGAGAAAAAGGTTACTGGGATGTTTACAGAAACTATGCTTATGGAGAGAGGGAATGCCGACAATATCAAACAGCCCCCTACTCGACCATTATCAGGGGAGAGTGGAAGGCCTTTCAAACTGTTCTTCAAAGTTCATAGGGTATGGGATCTCCTGCACACGGAGCAAAAGTTTATCATCCCATCCGAAGCATGGCAGTTTATCTAAGCCTTTGGGTGTCCCCTTCTCCCTGAGGAAAGTGCGAGTTAGCAGAGAAAGCCTCATTGCTGGCATAGTTGGAACTCAAACCTGGAAAAGGTATATTGCACTAATGAGTCACAATTCTTAACTGATAGGTAGAGATTAGTTTCAAACACTAATCAACGTATTTTCATCTAAAGAGAGCATAGGAACTCACATCCTGACTTAACATCAGGAGAGTGACCAGTGTATAGATGCGACGGCAAAGGTGTGGAAAGATAGCGTGTTAAATAAAGGTCAGAGCTCAACAATATCGGGACGAGATCCTTGTGGTCTGTATCAGACTTTTCAAAAGTAAGTCAACCCTGATTTAATTTTTAATTATGACAACTCTCGCCCACGTAGGGCTCAATTGGTCGAGAAGCAAAAAACTGCGGACATTCGATGTATGCTTGTGACGAACAGAATCTCCGGAACTGAATAAAATAGACCCTTATCTGGAATGCTTTAGGGACACGTTATGGGAGACGTCAACTTCATCACAGAACACGCGGTGATATCAGCTATCACTTCTTTCTGGTCCTTTTGAATAATACGGTTGCAGCATAACAGCTCGGTGTGAGGGCTGTTTGGCTATTACACTGCATTTAATAGAATTTCATTCATTTTTTTCATAATATCTTTTCTGTGATTGAACCTTTAATTTTGGATATCAATTTATGATACTTTGAACACAGAAAAAGAGTTTATCAGCGTTGAGCATTTTCTCCCTGCAAAAGTAAAATGTTCTTTTCTAACTAGGTAACATCACACTATATAGTTTAAAGTATCCAAAGAAAACTTACAAGCTGAACTTCTGTTAAAGTAGAACAAATCGATTTCCAGCGGCATCAAATTATCACCGTTTTGTACTCGAAACATCTATACGACTACTGAAAGTTGAAAAGTAGTGAATTCCGCACACTGAAGCAAAATTTCATCCATATACTTGGGCCTGGATCAAAAACTTTCAATGAAAGTAAACTAATATAAACAGTAAAAACAAAATGATTAACAAGTGACTATCTCTGCTTTATATTAGTTTCAAATGCAAAAGGCCGATTGATATTATGGAGAAAAGCTTATTGTTTTTTAAACACAAATTTTAAATCTCAAAACTTTGATAGTGTGGTTTAGAACAAAAATATCCTAACGTGGATCACTTATTCTGTGGCCGAAGCTTTTGCATGATAACTGAGATAAGGTACGTATTTAGGACATGTGACAAGAAAAACTATAGACAAGACGCGAATTTTTTAAAATTATTTCATAAATCGGCAAGAGATTTTAATGCACTCGAATAAAGCCCATCATAAATGAATTGCATCCTGTTTTAGTTTAGAAAGTTAAATTTTCACAATTTTGCATAATATATCAAAGTTTCTTTACAGTCCATTATTTGGGCATCAATTAAAAGTCCTAGTTAAGTAAGTAATATCGGGAAACAACTCTATTAAATACTCAGGTTTTATAATGTCAGAAACAAGATCAAATACTCTCAAGAGAAGTATCACTCATAGTTCAAAGTCGATATCAATTTTTGAGGAAAAATTGCCTTGAGCAGGGTGGGTACGAACCCACGACCTCCTGATAACATGGCAGGTGCTCTGGCCGCAGATCAAGATATCCTCTAATTGATGTTATGAACTTTCTACCAACAGTACACAATTTTCTGTGTCTCATCAAGGTATTGTTCCAGCTGCTCTCAGCCTCAGAAATAAAAATAAAAAATAAATAAAAATAAATATCCCCTCAAGCAGCTGCTTGCCACAGAGGTCTGACAGGAGCCTGTCACTTTATATGCCACAGTAGAAGGGTCTTAGAGGATGGCAGGACCTCAGCAGAAAAACGACACAAACAGCCATGCCTTACCCGGGGCTCGAACCCAGGTCCCGTAGATCAGTAGCCAAGCTGCGCTAACCACTCGGCCACTGTTAAGCAAAAACTTGTGCTTAACATTTAAGCATGTTAAGCACAAGTGATGCTTAAATGTTGCATCACAGTGCTTACATTAAATGTTAGCACTGTGATGACTATGTCATGAAGATGGCAAGTGTATTCTGAGTATACAATTGAATAAATTGAATAAATTTCTCGACATTTTTGCTGCACAGTCAAGGAACTACTGATGAAGATCTCTAATTGGCAGTTATTAACTGCAGAAAGAGGAAGCTCTATCGACTCATATAACTACTTGATGCGATATATTTCGAACATGCCAATAACTTTGTGCAATAACTCATTCACTTATCGTGACTATTGCATATTAGGTACATCAGATGTGCGATATAGATGATATCCCATACGAATAAGAGAGCACACATGCCAAATGGTAAACCTCAACCTATATATATGAATCATAGTTTGCGAAATTCTGAACTTCGTCATTCATTTCCAATCATGTAAGTGGGAAGGGCGCTACCCCATCAGGATTTAGTCATTCATTTTCCAGGAACAAGTTGACAGCATATGACTAAGCTTAGCGCAGGTGTATCGACCTTGTGCTTGGCAGCACGTAAAGCAATGTAACGTCGTCTGAATGTCGTGACAATCAGTAGAGACCTCCAAAAGTCACAGTGATGATGATGAAAACTATTGAGTTATATCAAGGTACGTTTAACTGGAAAATTTCTTTGATGTTTTATGTACAATAGCAAGAAACACAAAAATGAATATTTTTTCTAAAATAAACCTGTTTTCGACAACTGATGTGAAAAATTTAAAAGGTTAAATATAAAGTTTAGAGTAATGTTTGTTCAATGATTTGATAGGATTTCCACTTGAAAAACTTGAAATGTATATTTGAATTAAATAAAATTATCATTTTTCAGAGGGAACTACAACAATACGTCAAATACAGGAAACAAGTAGTTTTACTTTAGAAAAATATAAATACGAAAATTTTACAATATGCTATAAAGCTTGATATTTTTTTCATCTTCAGATCATATTTCAAATTCATTTCTTTTGATTTGAAAAAAAAATATGCCTATGCACAGCATTATTTTGGAGATAACATTCGAACAAACAAATTACTTTTCTGACATTTCACTCGTGAATTACGGCTTTTACTGCTGAAATTTCTTTCGGATAATAGAAACTTCTACACAACAGATCATTTTCTATTCAAGAAACGTTTTTTTTTTCCTCTGAAATTTCACAGTACACTAATAAATCAATACACTAATAAATCAGTTCACTAAAAGTATATAATATTTCTCAAAATATTTGTACCACATTCTTATGTACATATACCTTTTACTTCATTGTTTCCCGTTTCGTTTTGTTTTGTTTTCAGCACGTTTTTTGTCTGTTCTTCTCTGCTTTGATGAATATAATCTGAGTTGTTTGTGCAAAATGAAACTCCAGACAATTCAATTCCAAAACTACCGTTTTCACGCATTACGATCCTGGAAAGTTAGAATTGTTCCAAGCGTGATTAAAATTCAGAGAAATTCAACTACTAAAGAAAAATTGTAGCAATAATCATGTGTTAATACAGCAAAGATGGTAGCTTCCGAAGAAAGTTAGAATTCCGAAATGAAAATGCTGCGAAGGATGTTATTGTCTGAAGTTTCTTATCACCTAAACTCGATTTATTATTATCCAATTTGATCTATTCTGCAAGTGTCTGCTTGAGAATAGGGTTCATTCTCACTATTAAAGCTAATTATTTGCGTAAGAAAATTTTTCTTAAGTCTTTCATAACTTTCTCTCTTCTTTACTAAGCTTTACTGAATATGATGGAATTAACACACTTGATATTTGAGGCCAAACATATTTATCCTGAAGAATGAGTTTCAGAATTTGGTTTTTTGGCAAACACTACTACTAGTATACGAAATGTGCATTAAAAATGAATTTACTTTTACCAAGCTTTGAATAGGTGTGTTCTATCTCCCGAACTGTCGAGTTCTGTATAGAAAACAAATCGTGAAATATTAAGACTGGAAAGGTGCTATTCAGGCTACTAAATAAGCGCAAAAACATTCAAGAGGTAAAAGAATTAAAATTGGAACAGTCTCATCGAACATCTTATATTACTGGAGAGTCAAATTCGAAGCTCCATGGGGCGGGGGTGACTCAGTCGGTAGCGCGCCAGGCTCGTAATCTGTAGTTCCCAGGTTCGAATCCCAACTGGGTCAGCGTTGAGATTTACCTCCGCAAAATTCCCCGCCCTGCCCACGGTCAATAGGGGACACCGATGTGCTTCGAAAGACCGCCGTCCGTCGGATGGGACGTTAAGCCGCGGCTCCGTGTGTGAGAGAGCCATACCCTGTGCACGTTAAAGAACACGCTGGATGGCCTTGACGGGAGGCTACCATCTGTCTCCCAACAGCTGTTCCAGTGGGTCTCCTTCCCCAACCATCTCTGAGCCCTCCGGGTCCTTGTGACCTGGCCATTTAGTCCATGGTGTGCAAAAAAAGTGCCGCTTAGAGGTAAAACAACCCAATTCGAAGCTCCATAAGGGTGGGGATGGCTCAGTCGGTAGTGCGCCAGGTTCGTAATCTGCAGTTCCCAGGCTCGAGTCTCACCTGGACCAGCTTTGAGATTTATCTCCTCAAAACTCCTCACCCTGCCCTCTGATTAGAAGGGGACACCAATGAGCTTGGTAAAGGCTGCCGTTCGTCGGATGAGACGTAATGCAGTGGTTCCAATTGCAGAAGAGCCATACCCTGTGCATATTACAGAACACACTGGATGGCCTTGACAGGAGGCTACCATCTGTCTTCTAACAGCTATCCAGTAAGTCCACTTCTCCAACCTTCTGAGTCCTTGTGACCAGGCCATTGAGCCCATTGTGCGCAAAAAAGTGCCGCTCAGAGGTAAAACTACCCAACTTGAAGCTCCATAACTCGTTACAAATACTTTTCTATAAAACACCGCAAATAAATTTAAGATCCCAATACGCTTCGGTCGCGCAGTGATTGATACTTCAACGCTTATGTCAGTGCACGAGTCCAAAGTTAATGTTATGGTCTTCTCTTTCATTACATATCTGATCACATGAAAAAATTTCAAACCACTCTAAATTTCGATTTATGGCACTATTGTCCATAGTTAAAGATTTCTGAAATCTGAAATATTTCGCAGCAACGAAACGAAACAATAACTGCTTAATCAAAGAATTTATTAAAAAACAAACATTTTCATAAATTACTATTTTTTTTTTCGATTTACAATTATGAACATTTTTCTGCCATTACTCTTTAAACACAGCACAGATATTATTGAAAAATCGAAATTTATTTAAGATCAGATTGTGAAATTTATTTGCAGTCTCAGTTTTGCACTAAAAGCTTATTTAAGAAGTTACACACGGAGCTTCAGATTTCACTCTCCATTGTCATATAAGGAACTGTTCATATTTTAAGAGCCTTTGAGACCCATACGCAGAAACAGATCATAAGTCAATAAACACTAACCAATACGGTGACGAGCAAAGTAGCGCAAAATATAGACTTGAAGGAATGAAGAAACAGCATAATTCGCTTGCGATCATTCCGCGTCGGATCCTAAGAAACATCGGGCTTCCAGCAATGGCAAATCATTTGAGTGGGAACAAGATGACGTTAGCAGACTATCTCTGGAGACCTCGACATCCCTCCATCGACTGTGAAGAGTGGTAGTCCAATTGAGGAGTAGCCAAAAGTCATCGCTGCAGCACGCATGTTGTCACATAGATCCCAGAATGAACATTGCCTGCGATCAAAGAGTGTGTTGAGACCAACCCTCGTCAACCGGCTGCGAATTAAGCAAACACAATCAGGCGATATCTCCATAGCAGGAACACTCGCGGAATATTGCTCGGAAGTAGTAGTGTACATGGAAGATGTTAACACAGAACATGCCTTTTGGAACATTGTCATTTTTCTCTGAGTCCAATTTTCGAGAATGAACATGTTTAGATGTAAGCATAAAATTGTAGCATTCGCAAGCGCCATTGAAGCATGGTGGCATTTCTGTCATGGTGGGAAGATGCTGTTTGGGAGACTGAATGGTCAGAGTTGCTGGTCTGCAAAGAAAAGGCGAATTTGGTTCGATACATTAGCAAGTTAGAAAAAAAGTTCTGCCACCAGCTGTCTCTACTATATAATATATATGGAAGATTGAGCCACATTTCGAAGCATTTAATGTTTCTTAATTTGCGTTATTACATCGATGATTTATATGAAACAAAGCTAAAAATAAATTCCAAAATGCACTGCAAGTTAGATAGTTTTTCTTATTTTCGCAAATGTACAATCTATAATTGACACGACATTATATTATTCGATTTATATATCAATGCATTATAATTAATACCAAAGTATTAAAAATTGCAAATTCAACAGCATACAATTGAGAAAATAATTAATGATTCCAATAGAGTAAAAACTCGTATTTTTGGAAGTAATTAGGCTAAATAATAACTTCATTACAGCAACATAAAAAAAGCTATTACTAATATATAAAATTATACACAAACAGAATATTATTTGTGAAAATGTATTTATATTTTAAAACTATTAAAATCTGATATATATTACATTAATTTAATAGATCTTGCAAGTTGATCATAGGAAACTAGCCAAATATGCTTAGAATGATATATTAATAATTACTATGTTTAAAAGCCATATTTTTGTATTCTTAATAAATTCACTTTCATTCTTTTATCAGTTTTATTTTTTTCTGGTAGAGCATTAAAGAATCTACTTGCTAAATATATACATAGTGTTTCTGTACTTTTGTTTTACGTGCAAGAATATCAATTAAGACCTGTAGAAAAGTTCCAAATGTTTTCCTAAATATTTCAATGTTTCGAAGACAGAATCTTTTAACCTGTAATATGCTTAGTTTAGAATAAAAATCAGCTAAACTATAACATTTCTTTATTTTCATTATACACTTAATATGATTCTGTGCATATTGAAGTGATGTATACACAGAAGGTAGTATGAAGTATGTATAACAGGTACCTCCCCCCCCCCCCCCATGATAATGCCCATAAATAGATGCGATATGACCCAAAAAATATATTTTCAACACAGAAACGTTTACGAATTTTTGAATGTAATATACAGGGTGAATCTGAAAAAGTGGGCAAAACTTTACGGGGTGATAGAACGCAGCTATACGAGCAATATTCGTCATAGAATGTATGGTCGGAACGCAAACGGCGAGCCGCTAGGTGGCGTTGGAAATGGTATAAAAAGGGTCGGTCCTCGCACCCAACGGCATTTCTACCCTGGATGGCTGAGAGGATGGCTGGTTATACTAACCACGAAATGGCGGATATGCACTTTGTGTACAGTGCGGCGGACGGGAATGCAAGTGAGGCACAGAGACGTTACCGCGATCGGTTTCCGACGAGATGCCTGGTGTCTTCGCAAATGTGCGTCGGTCCCTATCCCGCAGGTGTGAAGCCTGCATTACAGCTGGCGGCAGCTCTTTTGAGCAATTTCTTTGAGCATGTACCTCAATTACATTCCTGTTAATAAAATGTTTTCTGAAGTATCTCCTCTCCTTCTTGTGTTCATTCTTTAAATGTGACAGTGGAAAACTACCTTTTAACTTCTCACCGCTTGCGTTCCAACCATACATTCTATGACGAATATTGCTCGTATAGCTGCGTTCTACCACCCGTAAAGTTTTGCCCACTTTTTCAGATTCACCCTGTATATAAAAAAATACCCCCTCAAGCAGGTGCTAGGTATAATAAATAATGTTCTGAAGAAAATTCTGAGTGTTCCAAGATATTTTCTATCTATGTAAACTCCTTAATATTTATAGTTATCTACTCCCTTAATTATTTCACATGAGCAATCCTGCATACAATTTTGAGAATGAAAGACAATTTTATGTTTAAAAAAATCTTTCCGATTTTCTCTTAATCTAAAATATATATATTGTTTCTTTAATATTTCAAAATAACCTATTTACCCTAGTTCTGAACACAAATCATATCACTATTTATATTATTTAGAATCTCTAACTCATGCCCTGAATAAATTATTGCAGTGCCATCAGCAAAATGCAATAACTTTACCTTTTAATTTCATATTACAAATATCTTTTAAATATATTAGGAATAACAATAGGCCCAAAACAGAACACTGAGGAAGTCCAACGTGAACAAAAGTTTCGCTACTAATATATTTATCAATTTTTACCTTCTGTTTTCTGTTTGTTAAATAACTTTTTTTATCCATGAGAAGGTTTTGACTCTGATTTCACTAGGATTTAAGTTCGCCAATTAATAAGGAATGAGGAACTGAGTCGAAAGCTTTTTTTTTAATCTAAAATAATAACCATCGATTTTTGATTTCGATTAATATTTTCATGCATGAATGAAGTCAATTCAAAGTTCTTTATTTTGTTATTAAAAAGTCAAAACTAAGTTTCAAATTTTCGGTATCTGGGTCTTTTGAGAACGAATTCAATCTTTTAGTTAATAATTTGCGCTCACATTAAACAAAAATAGTTAAACTCAAACTTTGTAGAACCCAAGTTTAAATATCAGATGAGGGAGGAAAGGTCTTGTTCTGAAATAAATCGAGGTAGGTAACAGCAAAGTCGGAGAAATGCCGATTCAATTTTTACTATCTTGTCAGACAGCACAATGTAAGCTATTCAAGATCCAGAATACGGGCATAAAAAAATACCCTCCCATTGAAACCCTTGGTGAAGATCATGTAAAACTTCTCATACTAAAACGCTTTTTTAGTTTTGAATATTTTAAAATTCTGTCTGTCGTGAATTCCAAAATATTCCTGGGGGAACAGAGATTTATCTCGGCAAAGCTCTCTGCCCTGCCCTCAGTCAGTAGGGGACACAGATGGGCTTGAAAGGCCGCCGTCCGTCGAATGGGACATTACGCCATGACTCCGTGCACTTAAAAGAACATGCTGTATGGCCTTGATGGGAGGCTACTATCTGTCTCCTAACAGCTGTTCAGTGGTCCTGTGCAGTCCCAACGTTCTCTGTGCTCTTGGGGTCCTTTGGACCTGGCAATTTAGCCCATTGCCTGCAAAAACTGCCGCTCAGAGGTAAAAACCAACCCAAAACATGCAGCATGAATATTCAATCTGTCAAAGAGAAATATTCTTTAGCTACATTAAAACAACTTTAAATATTTTAAATCGAACAGAAATTTTATTTATGACAATTTTAACAGCACTTTATCTTTTTCTTTGAAGAAGTTTTTTTATCTTCTAAGCATAATCAAATATACATCTCCGATAAGGCATTCTTTGGAACACATCATTTATTTTCCAAAGTGCTTATTTTTTATACTTATTAAACAAACTAAGAGCTTTTTCTTACACGCAGGAAATGACTTCAGATAAGCTGTTACACGTACTACAGTATTCTTACATTTGCTTATAAAATCAAGTTGAGCAAACTACATGACTTTAAAGAGAATAACGGGTATAGTCAGCTAACATGGCACTCTTTCTTACTCATTTCCTTCCCAGTCGGTAATACCATTGCGTGTACTGCAGTCATTTTGATAGCTTTTTGTTAATTAACGACAAACAGTCACGAAGATGCAGAGAACCATGCTCATTTCTTATGTTAGTCAAGGTTTCCAGAGAAATCTGTTAGTGTCAAAATTTCGCTCAGTTATTTCGCTTTTCCAGTTTTTCCAGGAAAAAAGGAACTTTGCTATTTATTTGTCATAGCGTTGCACTTAAATGCAAATGTCTCTTTGGTAGTTTTTCTATTTACTATTCAATGCATTGCTTTCAGGGCCACCGCAAACAGGTGTGCGAGGTGAGCGTGGCACGTGGCGGCCGATTTTAGCGGCTGCCAAAACACACAAATTAAATATGAATGCAAAATATTAAGGAAAATTTTTCTTTTTAAACTCATTAGAGAAAAAAATACTCAAATGATTGTTTTAATGAGTAAGTGCATTCGTATCAGTACTTCCATTTATATTCGAAACAATTTGTTCTCCAAAGTTAAGAGCAATATGATCATTTCCTGAACTTCAGCTGACCTCATCCCATGCAGGCTCTCACTTGAGGAGGGAGCGATGAATCCTGACTGACCTCTGAATGCCAATAACTTTTCTTGTTACTACGAATGCATTTTCTGTTTTTGGGAAGGGGATTGGAACGCTTGAGGCATAACTCATTCTGCATAATTTAGATTTCTAAGAAAGAACTTCAATCTTTGTTTTGGTCACAAAGCGATCTCATTTTATCACATCGTGAAGCGATTCGTTCAGCTAAAGGGTCTGTATATAAATAGCAACAGTAGCATATGATAAGAAAAAAAAAACGTTTCATAAAGGTAAATACCTAATTCAAGTTACCCTCTTTTTTTGGATTATTTCGAAATTTATTTTTTGTAGATAACGTTTCTATTTGTTTATTTTGTTTAGGTTTAGTCAGAAAATTAAAATTTAAGTAAAAGCGCATTTTTGGACCTGTTTCCAAATTCATTATAAAATAGTTATATTTAAAAACTGAAAAATTTCCTTTCATTCATACATTTTGCCTATTGTAATTTTCGACTTGTTTCTGCTCTGCTCTATAAAGAATTATGGCTTTTACTGAAAACAAGAAAAAATATCGAAAAACGCACCTTTCCATTCAAAACTTTATTAAAAGAGGTTAAACTTTAAAATATCTAAAAAATAATGCGTTTAGCATCTTATTTTATTTACTATGCAATAAAATAGAAAGTAAGATAGATTGATCTCAATGTTTAAAATATACTCTGAAGTAAACTAAATACAAAAGCAAAATATTCTCCTAACGTTCAGTAGAGTGAAGAAATTTTTTTAGTTAATTTTAATAGTTAATCTTTTATAGTGTAATTCACATCTGAAAATACGTATTTTCTTTAGTTAACTATGAAAAAAAATCCTCTAGAGCAGGGGTTCTCAACGTGGGGTACGCGGTAAAATTTTTTGGGTAAGCCGTGAGAGCTCAAAAGTCGCTAGATCTAGTAACAAAGTCACGAAGTTGGCATTATTATACTATAACT
Organism: Ryuthela nishihirai; assembly: GCA_038380435.1. Classification (NCBI taxonomy): domain Eukaryota; kingdom Metazoa; phylum Arthropoda; class Arachnida; order Araneae; family Heptathelidae; genus Ryuthela; species Ryuthela nishihirai. The sequence continues at coordinate 54,664,317 of JAWZYU010000009.1, forward strand.
ATAGTTTTATCTATCTATATAAGGGGTACGCCAGTTACATACACATTTCCAAAGGATACGTGAAGCTTAAAAGGTTGAGAACCACTGCTCCAGAGAAATCAGCTAGGAAATGTGTTTTTATTTCATTTTCAAAAAATGAAAAGAGAAAATAGTTTTTAATGGAGAAAAATTAAAATTTATTTTTATGTTGGATAAATATTGATGTAATATTATAATTTGCACTTTCCGAATAACCCAAAGGCTATGATCCCTCTAAAGGTAATAACCCAAAGGCTATGATCCCTCTAAAGGTGGAAAATGCTGGAAATTCAAAAGCTTCAAACGAATATAACAAAGGATGTAGTGGTTATGCTAGAAATTTTAAGTTTTGGTGGTGGAATGCGATGCCACGAAGTTTTCATTGGGAACAATGAGTTGACACCTTAACCCAGGAGGGGCGGGGGTGGCTCAGTCGGTAGCGCGCCAGGCTCGTAATCTGTAGTTCCCAGGTTCGAGTCCCAGCTGGGTCAGCGTTGAGATTTATCTCCGCAAAAATTCCCCGCCCTGCCCACGGTCAGTAGGGGACACCGATGGGCTTGGAAAGGCCGCCGTCCGTCGGATGGGACGTTAAGCCGTGGCCCCGTGTGCGGGAGAGCCATACCCTGTGCACGTTAAAGAACACGCTGGATGGCCTTGACGGGAGTCTACCATCTGTCTCCCAACAGCTGTTCCAGTGGGTCCCCTCCCCCAACCTTCTCTGAGCCTTCGGGGTCCATGTGACCTGGCCATTTAGCCCATGGTGTGCAAAAAAGTGCCGCTCAGAGGTAAAACAACCCAACCCAAACCCTTAACCCAGGAGAGGTGGAAAAATACAATTTTTTTTTGTTTTTGAGAGATAATTGATTATTTTTAAAGATAAATTAAAAAATTGTTTTAGGTGATATTACTGTTGAAATATTACGATTTGAACTTTCAGCCTCTACTAAAAGCTATAAATGCGCCCTCTGACGGTGGAAAAGATGAAAATTCCGAAATTTAAATCGAATTTAAACGCATAATGTATTTACGCTATAAATTTTAAATTTTGGTGGTGGAATGTGAAGGTCATTAAATTTTCATTGGCAACAATGAGTTGGCCTTTTACATCCAGAGGGGTGGGAAAACACAACTTTTGTGTTTAGGAGATAATTTTTTAACTTTTATTTAGAAACAAACAATTGTCTTTCGGTTGGATAGGTATTGATGAACTCTTAAGATCTACACTTTCCGAATATCGTAAAAGCTGTAATTGCGACCTCTAACAAAGGGGGGGGGGGGAAATAAAAAATTCGAATATTTTAACGAATATTACAAATGATATATTTATGCTAGAAATTTTGGTGATGTAATGGTTGGTTGTTTGAGGTTTTATGGCGCAAAGGCAACTAGGCCGTGATGCGACAAACTTTAATTATCTTTAAGGTGTAAAAGATAAAGAGAAAACCCTAAAAATCAAGCAAACCCACAACCAAAGTTAAAATCAAACGACTGAACAAAGACAAATACATGGTGTAAAATGTAAAAGAACAAAATGCATAAAAACATGTGCAAAACAATAACAGAAGTAGAAAACCAAAACCAAAAAATGGTGAAAAGGACCCATAGTAAATAGGAACAAGTCTAAACAACGAAAAGTAAAAGCTCATATACGGCTAAAATATCCGGTAAAGCGTAAAAACTGGAAAACAGGTGTCAAAAGAGAGTCACCAGATACAAGATGGCTGAATGTAAGGGGCTCAGCCGTAAAATTGTGGGAGTTAAAATATAACCGACGTTCAAGGGTGAAAGCAGGATAGGTTCGCCGTCCGGGTGGTGTAATGTGAAGGTCCCGAAGTTCCATTGGTAGCAGTGAATTGGTACCTTACGCACTGGGTGATGGGAAACTCAATTGTTTTGTATTAAAAGATAATTGGAAAATTCATTTTTAGTTATATTGGTACTGATGAATATTGTAATTCGCGTTTTTAAAATACTTAGTAGTTGTAATATATCTCGTTAGAGATCACCAAATATGGAAATGGCGAAACTGTTAAAGAGTGTTGCAAGTGACCTATTATGTAGAAATTTGAAATTTCTGTGATATTGTCAAGAGATATTCCACTGACAACAATAATCTGCCACCTTTTCTCAGAGGAGTATGGAAAAGCAACTTTTTAAATTTAAGGAATAAAACAAATTTTTATGTTGTATAATTTATTACTACTATTTGAACTTTCACCCTCGTCCATTAGCTCGAATAAAAACTTTTCAGGAGTGAAGAAGCAGACAAACGAAAAACTTTATTCTCTTTGAAAACGAGATACGGATATGCTCCAGAGGCAATATGCGTTCTTCTAGTTATTATTTCCCTTCCGAACACTTTTACATATTTAATTTTTAGACATTTTGTGAACTACATAAAACATCACGACCTGGTCCAGATCTAGAGGATTTGGGTTGGGTTGTTTTACCTCTGAGCGGCACTTTTTGCACACCATGGGCTAAATGGCCAGGCCACAAGGACCCCGAAGGCTCAGAGAAGGTTGGGGGAGGGAACCCACTGGATGTTGAGAGACAGATGGTAGCCTCCCGTCAAGGCCATCCAGTGTGTTCTTTAACGTGCACAGTGTATGGATCTCCCGAACAGGGGGCCACGGCTTAACGTCCCATCCGACGGACGGCGGCCTTTCAAAGCCCATCGGTGTCCCCTACTAACCAAGGACAGGGAGTTTTGCGGAGATAAACCTAAACGCTGACCCAGCTGGGACTCGAACCTGGGAACTGCAGATTACGAGCCTGGCGCTCTACCGACTGAGTCATCCCCGCCCTAGATCTAGAGGAGGATAGGAGTGTGGAATGGAGAGGTGGGGTTAAGAGGCATGCTCCCCCCCACTTCTATACTTTTTCCTGACTCGATGAGATACACTCCTCAAACAGTTTGATAAATAAGTAGTAGAATGTGGTGATCAAGAGGCTGCCCTTTGAGAGCCGTAACTTACCCTTCCTCAAGGACAAGGAGAGAAATTTAAAATATTTTACTTTTGACGAAGTGCATTCCATTTTCGCTAGACTATAAACACTTTTTAAATCAGAAGTGTTAAAATATTATTTGAAATTACAAATGGTTAAGTTCAGTGTCAGTAATCACAGAGTCTGTGCAGCTGTAATTATTAAAGCAGTAAAATGAATTTGGCATGCATTGGTGAAAAATACGCTACTTTATGGAAAATACCCAAATATGAAACCGTTTACCGAAATAAATTAATTTTTCAATATTTTGATTCTCACAAAGAGAGATTTCTCTTATTTAAAGGGCATTTGGTCAGTTGTCTACCAAAAAGGAAGGAACCTCTCTCGACCCTTGAGTCCTTAATATTTCATATTTTCTAAGGCAGTCCCAAAAAATCAAAGACTCAAACTCGACCCTCTCCCTCATTGGAAATTTCTGAATATGTCACTGCATTTGAGTACTTTAGGTCAGTATGTCCTTTTGCTCACTGAATAGGGCCATTTTGAAACCCCGAATGAAGCAAATTCAAACAGGGAAAAAGAGCTTTTGGGAAGAAAGCGACAAATGGTATTTTTACCTATCTTCGTACTGTTTTTCATTCATTTGTTGGTTTGTGGATTTGTCAAAGCAGTTTTTCTACCATATCTTTCGAACAAGACAAACTTAATGATTTATGTTTCAAATGAAAGCTTGGGATGCGGAGGATGTTATAGGTTATAAAAATATTTTTCCCCACATGCCTTCTTCCCTTCTAAAGGAGGGGAAATGGGAAAATGATTGTTTCGCTATATCTTCGGAACGTGAGGGCCGAAAGTGACAGAATATATATGTGTCAAAAAAAAATATATATATATGTGTCAAAAGAAAGCTTGTGACATGGAGTGTGGCTGATCCCCCCCCCCAAAAAAAAAAAGTGGGATCGGAAATGTGTGGATTGTTCTACATCTTTCGAACGCGTGGGTCAAACGTAACAACTTATATATAAAATGAAAGCTTGTGTCGTGGAAGTATTCTGGCCAATAAAAACATACCTTCCTCTCCCCCCCCCCCTGCACCCAGTAAAAAATGAGAAAATTGGAAAGTCGGTCTTTTACTGTATCTTCCGATCCGAGGGCCTACAGTTACGAGTCAGGTGTCAAATGAAAGCTCATATGAGGACCGTCGTAGATTACTTCGAATTATGACTAAGGGATCCCACCATTCTCCCCTCTTCCCCTCAAAAAAAATATGGCAGAAATTTCTAAATATAGTGTTCTAGGTGGGAGCGGATGTCGACATTACCAAGTTATGAAACTATATAAATAAATAACCCTTCAAGCAGCAGCGTGCCACAATGGTCTGATAGGAGCCTGTCAGTTTAATACGCCATAGTAGAAGGTCTGTGAGAATGGCGGGACCTCGGCAGAAAAACAACACAAACATCCATGCCATATCCAGAGCTCGAACCCAGGTCCCTTAAATCAGTAGCCAAGCGCACTAACGGGGCGAGGGTGGCTCAGTCGGTAGCGCGCCAGGCTCGTAATCTGTAGTTCCCAGGTTCGAGTCCCAGCTCTGGGTCAGCGTTGAGATTTATCTCCGTAAAACTCCCCGCCCTGCCCACGGTCAGTAGGGGACACCGATGGGCTTGGAAAGGCCGCCGTCCGTCGGATGGGACGTTAAGCCGTGGTCCCGTGTGCGGGAGAGCCATACCCTGTGCACGTTAAAGATCACGCTGGATGGCCTTGACGGGAGGCTACCATCTGTCTCCCAACAGCTGTTCCAGTGGGTCCCCTCCCCCAACCTTCTCTGAGCCTTCGGGGTCCATGTGACCTGGCCATTTAGCCCATGGCGTGCAAAAAAGTGCCGCTCAGAGATAAAACAACCCAACCCAAGCGCACTAACCACTCATTACTCGGCCACGGGACGGCGGCTTACCAAGTTATCTCATTAAAGCTTGCGACGTCTTCAATGTCTAGGGTTACCTCAAACGAGACTCCCAAAAGACGGAGGAAAAATGTAGCTTGATGCTTACGAGTCATGTCAAATGAAAGTTTCTGAAAGTGGCTTTAATGACAAAGAAAAAATATTTTTAAAATTTTTAATTTATTCATATCTATCTTCCTACATGCATCTTAAAAGTAGAAAATAAAACTAAATCATATCAATGGTTCAATCAGTTATTGAATCCGTATTCACTTCAAGTGAGGATAGTCAAATGAAAGTTAAAAATTGAAATTTTCTTGATTTCATTTTCACGTTACAGTTTAAATTCTGGTAATATATTTAAAAAATTACACTCTTTGGTAGCTAAAGCAGTCGCCTGTCTTACGAAAAGTTGCACCTTATGCTCCAAAAAATTACAACACTACACTTTGAGAGCTTTATTTTCAGCTATATTTTTTCACACAATGAAATCTTTTCTATTTCTCGGGTTTCTAGGGTTTCTATTTCTCGAATTTTCTAGGGTTTCTATTTCTCGGATTTCTAGGGTTTCTAGAAGTTTCTAGGGTTTCTATTTCTCGAATTTACGATAGCACTCATTCACTAATTGTAAATTACAGAAACTGGAATTCTAAGGTAAATTCTCATGAATGGTATTGTTCTTGATAAATATTTCGGTTACTATCGCTCTAAATATTGAACGAATATTATTAAAAACAGAGATTTCAATATATTTATATCGAAAATTAATGTTCAGTCACATTTTCTATACAGACAATATTCATTCACTGTTTAGAGTGATCGAAACTGGAATAGTTAACAAGAGCAATGTCACTCATAAAAATTTCCTTAGAATTCCAGCTTCTAACTCTACAATTAGTAAATGAATGTTATCCAAAAACCGAGATTTAGAAAGATTTGATTGAGAATTGTAATCTACCTTCAGTGACATTTTTTTATAAAAAGTGTAGTGTGGATCTTCGAAGTTATATCAATGGGGAACTAACATGGAAATTATCTAGTAAATTGGTAGTGCTCTTTGAATTATTTATTTACATTCAAAACTACTTAATTTCAAAATAAGTTTTGCACAAAAAAAGTCATTGTTGAGAAAGCGAAAATTCTCTCAGATGTCGCTGAATCGCGATTTATTATTCATTTTAACAGTTAAAAAGTTATTGAATGTGATGCATTTAACAACAGATTTCTGTTAGTCTTCTTCGTTGATGGATTAATGGGGAAGGGCTGAGCAGGCGCAGCTCTAGGTTAGAAGAGGTCTCAACCTCGGACCAAGGATAATCTGGATATTCTTTATCATTTGATTCTTTCCATCCCACTTATAGAAGCATAGTGCGATTATTTAAGCTCACCGGACAAAAAATTAGTCATCTCCTGCTGTAAGAGGGTTACGTCCGTTCGACAGCAACAGAGGGCGCACCAGTAATAAACACGTCCTACAAATAGCTGTGCCATGCACTATAGGGTTCATACAGTGACAAGAAGTGGTTGTGTGCCACATATGTGTTAGCTGCTCCGTGAAACATGGATCATGCCAAAGATGTGAATGAGTGGCAAAAAGGTATTATTGCGTTTGGCCGAGCCAAAGGGTTGCTGCCTTTGCAGGTGTGTCGAAACGTACTGTCCAAAGGGTGTTCCAGCAGTGGCGTACATCACAGTCCACCGCTAATCATCGCCAGAACTACGGCAGAAAGATTGTGCTCACCAATAGGGACCGCCTTGGAACGAGGCAAGAATTGCTCCAGTCAGTCAATGCAGGCCTACAACAAGCTGTTTCCGAATGAACACTTCGAAGGCAACTGCATGCCATGGATATCTAAAGCAGAGTAATTTGGAAGAGACCCATGTTAACAGCTCTGCACAAGGCTGCACTGTGCCACAAAGACTGGACGGTCAGCTCTTGGAAGTGTGATCTGGTCGGATGAGTCAGGTTTTTGCTTGTACTCGAATGATACGAGGCGATGGGTACATGGTAATCCGCGTGAAGCCTTCCATGTGGACTGTGTGCAAGGTTCTGTTCAAGCTGGAGGAGACTCCGTTTCATGTACGAGGAAATGGGTCCTTTGGTTGCAGTGACGTCACAGTTGAATCAGAAGGGCTATATGGAGCTATTGGACGACCATGTTGCCTTTTGTGCAGATCTCCACAGTGAACACCAGAAGGACACCCCCAATCTTCCAAGACGACAATTGTCACGTACACAGGGCTCAAAGTGTGTCGGATTGGCGCGATGAGCATTCTGAAGCCTTCGAACATCTCAACTGGCCCACCAAATACCGGATCTGAATTCCATAGAAAACTTGTGGGGCTATTTAGGGCAACGAGTAAAGCACCGTCCCAGCCAACCAGCCAATCTGCAGCATTTGTGCTGGAAGAGTGGATGGATATTGATGTGCACTACATCCGCACACTGGTGGCATCCATACCAGACAGTATTTCAGCTGTTCTTCGGTTGCACGGAGGCGTTATGCACTATTTTTTTTTTTATTTTATTTGCGACATATAGGACAGAGAAGAATCCTAGAAGCTACTCCTAGCTTTTACAGGCCTTCTCATGCAAGCACATGCCCTACTACGACCGAAGTCACTGCTGACCACTGCCTTAGTTAGAGCTAACACAACACACAAAGTTTGCCTTGCTGGAGCAGTCGCTAGCTGCCTAACCACTATGCCAGTTAAGGCATAGTGGCTATTAGGTGACATTCAGCCAGGGGTGACTAATTTTTCGTCCATTAGCTTATATTGCTTAATAACTTGTAGATCAAACTACATTTCTAACATTAAATTTTCATCATACATCTCTACATTGGAGAGGGAGCTCATGGAGGTGAATCGCCAATGGCCCAGATATACCTAATTCGTCACTGCTCGTTCTTAAACACTTATCTTTTAAACTGATGAATTCTAAAAGAAACATTTCACGGAACTTCTACATGTATATTTACTAATTTTAAAATTTAAAGTAATTCTAAAATTGAAAAAAACTGACATTTAAAGGATTCATTGAACATAATTTCTACATGTATATTTACTTCAGTAACTGATTTGCTATAAATTCTTATGCTCCAATTCACTTCTCAAGTAAATTCTTACGAGTAGCAATGAAAGCTACGGTCTTCCTCTTTGAACTATTCTTTCCATTTATAACTAATTAAAATGTTGCTGTTAAGTGCTCCACCTTTAAGAAGTCTTTTGTATTAAATGAAATTGCTTGAAATCGCGAGTTGGATAAATTTGTTTGGGATCTGCACTTTGTCAGTGAAATATTTCCATTAAAAACATAAAAAAAACATAAGAAAAAGCTTCCAGCAATAAAATAACAAGGGAATGACGTAGTAATTTTGGTAATACAGTGTATATTGAATGTCAATTTCACACTGTTTTCAAGAGTTTTATTGATCGACTTTATTTCCTGTAAAACAACACTGCCCCTTTAAAAACGTATTAATTTCTTTGAACTTGTAAAAATCGTTCGCCGATCGTCAAGAGATTACAGATGATAAGATGTTAACTCTTCCATGAATTAATGCCTGATTTCTATAGTTAGATATCATTGAAGACATGGGAAAATCATTGTGAATGCAAAACATTTTATTGCACACCTTTCATTATTGAGTACTTTTATTAAACTATTATTTATTCAGATTCCCACTAATTTACAATATTTATTCTATAAATTTCCTTATTCTCCTTTTAATTTCCATTCTGATTTCTTTTTCGTGATTCTGTGTATAATTTGTCTTGAATAAAGATAGTCTTCAAAACAATATATTTTCGTGTTGTATGATCCCCGATATGTTAAAACATCATCATCCTCCTCAGACCACCATGCGCTACGGAGATCATCTACATATCTGTCCTGAATTATATCTGCTGCATCTAGCCACTGCACACCAATTCTAACAAGGTCCTGTTTGACATTGTCTGCCCACCGCATCCTAGGTCTCCCTCTCTTTCTGAGGCCTTTAGGCACACTGTTCATAACCCTATTCGCCAATCTATAATTATCCATACGGGCAACATGGCCAAACCAACGGAGTCTCTCTCTGCAAAATATGCTGCTTAAAGGAGGTTGCCGACTCCTTTGCCTAATCTCATCATTACTTACAAAGTTGAACCACCTAACGCCCAAGATACTGCGTAAGTATATAGAACCAAAAGCATCTAGTTTCCTATTATCTTGTTTACAAAGCGTCCAGGTTTCACTACCATAACTAACCCTTGAGAGAACCAATCTATTATACAGTCTAATTCTAGTCTTTAGTGTATACGCCTATTTCTCCATACGCTCAATAGATTCTTACATGTTCCTGCAGCAATCCCTATTCGTCTGTTAATATCATGCCACATATCACCTGTATCTGTTACATAGCTCCCAAGATAATTACACTAAGACATCTGCTTAAGAACGGAACTATTCAGAATAACTGAAACAAGTTTGCCTGACCAATTCTCATCACCACAGTTTTCTCTCCAGTTATCACCAAACCTATTCTACTACCAGTCTCATCAACAGCTCTAATGAAAGAACAATCTCATCAACATCATTTGCTGAAAGAACCAAATCATTAACATAATGTAAATCAGAAATTTTCAGATATCTCTATCATTTAAGAGCGAAATCTTTCTCTTGCAGTGAATTTCGCTTAACATAATCAATAACCAAACTGAAGAGAAAAGGAGACAAAATGCACCCATGTTGAACACCAGAAGCAATGCTAAACTAATTCCTAAAAGCCTTACCAACTCTCGCACATGGCTCGGTGTTATTATAGAGAGCTTTCATTATGTTAATTAACTTGTCTGGTATGCCATACGATCTCACAATCAACCACAAATTATGATAGCCAACAGAGTCAAAACCCTTTTTAAAACCAACAAAGCTACTAACCAAAAGTTTCTGAAACTCTAAACATTTCTCAAGTATCTGTCTGAGCGAAAATATATGATCTACACATCCCCTATCACTTCTGAATCCACATTACTCATCACGCAATTGATTATCAACCAGATTCTTAATTCTATTAAGCACAAGAATACAAAGAACTTTACCAGGACAGAAAGTAGGCTGATACCCCTATAGTTATATCACAAGAAATGCGATCACCTTCTTTAAAAATAGAGATAACAATAGCTCTGATAAAATCCTTAGGAACCATACCTTTATCATAAAAGATATTCAAAATTTCAAACATCCATGTGGTAACAGAAACATTACGAGTTCTAAGCATTCCCGTAGTAATTTCATCCACCCCTGGGGATTTATGAAGTTTAAGTTTAGAAATAGCCAAACTAACTTCAGATTGTGTTATAGGGCCAACATTAAAGCCAACAATGCATCTATCATCATTGCAAACAATGGGAGTAGAACTAACCACATTGTTTAGAATATCACTGAAATGCTCAGTCCACCTAGCCATGACAGAATCCTCACCTTTTATAACCTTACCTTGTTTATCCTTCAATCCCTGTATACCTGTCCGTTTTCTACCACAAAAAACATTAACTATCTGGTACAGCTCTCTGCTGTTGTGCTGTCTAACTGCTTCCTCGGCTTTGTCAGCCAAGCCATCAAGCCAAAGATTCTTATCAGCTGCTAACTGATCCTTTACACGTTTACTAAGCTCTTTGTAATGCTTCCTATTATGACTAGTAGAGTATTGATTAATGACATTTCTGCAGTTCTTTCTTTCTGAAATAAGCTTAAGTGCCTTATCACTAAAATAATTTTGCCTACTCTTCTCCCTTTTACCTAAAAGAGAACAGTTAGTTTCAAGAAAAGCCTGTTTAAAATGGTCCCATTCTTCCTCAATTTCAGTAGTAATCACACCATGACTATCATAATGACTAAGTAACTTATCATAGTAAGCTTTGGCTATAACTGGGTCTTTCAGAGCTTCAGAATTAAAGGTAAATTTTTTAACCGTAGCACAACAGTTCTGAAGTTTAAGATGAAAGACACTTTTAACAAGGTAATGGTCAGATCCAATTTCAGCTCCCCCATATATCCTGGTATTCCTAACAGAACTAGCCCATTTGCTGTTAATTAAAATGTATTCTATCGTATTCTTATGCAGCCCATCTGGTGAAACCCATGTGTACTTATATATGTTGCGATGTTTGTAATAAGTGTTAGTTATTCTCAAACCATTAAGTTTACTTACATGTAGGAGTCATTGCCCATTGCAGCTACCAATACCGAAAGAGACTATCACCCCTCCCCAAAGGTTAGAGTCAGTACCAACTTTGGCATTGAAGTCACCTAGAAAAAGGGTAATATCTCCTTTCTAGAAAGAATTCAAAATATCCTGAAGATGTCCATAAAACCTGTTGTTCTCATCGGCATCCTTAGTGGGGCATAACAGTAGATAACATTCAAGTGTTTAATGATTGTTTGAAATTTTACTCTAAGAAATCTTTCATTAATGCACTCGCATCCTAGAAGAGCATCACTAGCGTATCTGCTGAGAAGAAATTTAAGATTATTTTTAAGAATCTGCCTTTATCTGTCCATCTGGTCTCTTGTAAGCCGAGAATATCAGAGTTATAATGGTGGAATTCTTGTGTGAGGACATCAAGAGAATGATCTCTATGGAGAGATTGCATTCCAACTACCTATGGAGAGAAAATGGTAAGTGGGATGTTAAGGAAACTTTGTTTATTGAGAGAGGGAATGCCAACAATATCAAACATCCCCCTAATCGCAGGCATGGGGCAAAGCCCCGTTCTCCCACCACTAAAGGCTGAAACCATCTACAGGAAAACTTACTCCAATGTAGAATTTGACGATACCCGAAGAAGCAAGAGTTCAAGCACCTGCGATGGCCTCTGATTAGAATTATTCACCAGCTGATAAAACATATCCTGTGGATCTATTAACTTGGGGCTGTCAACCCACAATCAAACAGAAATCACAACGGAAGATTTTTTCTCCACAGACCTGCTCATTGCAGCAAATTCAGGATCCACAATCAAGCTCAGAGCCATTATTCCAGTCCCGTAAGTTTATAAGGTCAGCATCAGGACCCTGTGTGGTTGACCTTATAAATCAGCAGGATAGAAAAAAAAAGTAGCTATAGTTCTCCAGATCAGTAGGCCACACTAATCGGGCAGCCGTCCGCTTCCGTTCCCTTCCACAAGAGAGTATCTCTTTTGAAATGTACTAACGGCCTGCAGCATAAGAAGGCGGGGTCGGACTTTAGGTGCTAGGCCTGGCCGGTTCTATGCATCATCACAGGGTATTGGTGCATAGCTCTTCTTCCAGTGACTACTAGCTACAACATAAAAAAAAATAATTTATTTCTCAAATTGTTACTTTAAAGAATATATTAATAATTTTTATAATAAATAAATAGTTATTATAGCTAATCAGGATTTAAACGTAATTCATATTACTTTAAAAATTCCCATTTGCTCTTTCAATTATACCTATGATTACTATAAAAGAGCGGCACTTTTTTTAACTATTTTGCACACTGTTTTGCACACCGGCGGCCGCAAGCCTCGCAGCGGCCCAGAGTGCTTTAAAATATATCACAGAATGATGCAAAGTGGTGAGATAAACAATAATAATATGCTGATGTGATCTATTAATCCGTTTAAGGTGCGATTCCATTATGGTGCCGAAGATATGACTGAATTTTTCTAACGTAATTTTTAACTTCCACACAAATTCACCTTATTTATAAAAAGTGTGCAACACTCAAAGTACTGCAGCGTAAAAGTTAACTCATCATCATCATCATCCTCAAGCAGCCATGGGCTACGGAGGTCCAACCAGACCGTGCAATTTAGTTCTCCAAGCAAGTCTATCCTGAGCTACATCTACTGCATCTGGCCACTGCACACCAATTCTAACAAGGTCCTGTTTGACATTGTCTGCCCACTGCATCCTAGGTCTCCCCTTCTTTCTGAGGCCTTTAGGCACACTGTTCATAACCCTATTCGCCAATCTATAATTATTCATACGGGCAACATGGCCAAACCAACGGAGTCTCTCTCTGTACAATATGCTGCTTAAAGGAGGTTGCAAACTAATTTGCCTAACCTCATCATCAGTTACAAAGTTGAACAACCTAATGCCCAAGATACTGCGTAAGCATCTGGAATCAAAAGCATCTAGTTTCCTGTTATCTTGTTTACAAAGTGTCCCAAATTTCACTACCATAACTAACCTTAGAAAGAACCAAACTATTCTACAGTCTAATTTTAGTCTTTACGTGTAAACGCCTATTTCTCCACACTCTCCATAGATTCTTAAAAGTCCCGGCAGCAATCCCTTCGTCTGTTAATCTCATGCCGCATATCACCAATATCTGTTACATAGCTCCCAATGTAATTAAACTGTGACACCTGTTCAAGACTGCAACCATTCAGATTAACTGAATCACAGCCTGCCTGACCAATTTTCATCACTTTAGTTTTCTCTCTGTTTATAACCAAACCTACTCTACTACCAGCCTCATCAACAGCTCGAATGAAAGAGTTCATCTCATCAACATCATTTGCCAAAAGGGCTAAATCATCAGCGTAATCTAAATCAGAAATTTTCGTATCTCCAGTCCATTTAAGACCAAAATCTTTCCCTTGAAGTGAATTTCGCATAACATAATCAATAACTAAACTAAAGAGAAAAGGAGATAAAATGCACCCTTGTCAAACACCAGAAATAATGCTAAACCAATTGCTACAAGCCTTACCAACTCTCACACAAGACTCAGTGTTATTATAGAGAGCTTTCATTATGTTAACTAATTGTCTGGTATACCATATGATTTCACAATCAACCACAAATTATGACGATCAACAAAGTCGAAAGCCGTTTTGAAATCAACAAAGCTAGCAACCAAAGGTTTCTGAAACTCTAAGCATTTCTCAAGAATCTGCCTAAGTGAAAATATCTGATCCACACATCCCCTACCACTTCTGAATCCACACTGCTCATCACGCAATTGACTGTCAACCAGATTCTTAATTCTATTAAGCACAATCATGGAAAGAACTTTACTGGAACAGAGAGTACGCTGATACCCCTATAGTTATCACAAGAACTGCGATCACCTTTTTTGAAAATAGGGATAACAATAGCTCTGGTAAAATCCTTAGGAACCATGCCTTTATCATAACAGATATTCAGAATTTCAGTCATCCAAGTAGTAACCGAAACATTCCCAGCTCTAAGCATTTCTGTAGTAATTTCATCTACCCCTGGGGATTTATGTAGTTTAAGTTTAGAAACAGCCAAAATAACTTCAGATTGTGTTATAGGGCCAACATTAAAGCCACCAATGCATCTATCATCATTGCAAACAATGGGAATAGAACTAACCACATTGTTTAGAACATCACTGAAATGCTCAGCTCACCTAGTCATGACAGAATCCTCACCTTCTATAACCTTACTTTGTTTATCCTTCAACCCCTGTATACCTGTCCGTTTTCTAGCTAACAAAACATTAACTATCTGGTACAGCTCTCTGCTGTTGTGCTGTCTAACTGCTTCCTCGGCTTTGTCAGCCAAACCATCAAGCCAAAGATTCTTATCAGCAGCTAACTGATCTTTTACACGTTTATTAAGTTCTCTGTAAAGCTTTCTATTAGGACTAGTAGGGTATTGATTAAGGACATTCCTGCAGTTCTTTCCTTCCGAAATAAGCTGAAGTGCCTTATCACTGAGATAATTCTGCCTCTTATGCTCCTTTTTTCCTAAAAGAGTACTGTTAGTGTCCAAAAAAGCCTGTTTAAAATGATCCCATTCTTCCTCAACTTCAGTAGTAAGCATACCATGACTGTCATAATGACTAAATAACCTATCATAGTAAGCTATGGCTATAACTGGGTCTTTCAGAGCTTCAGAATTAAAGGTAAAATTATTAACCCAAACACAACACTTTTTAAGTTTAAGTTGCAAGACACTTTTAACAAGGTAATGGTCAGATCCAATTTCAGCTCCCCTATATGACCTGGTATTCCTAACAGAACTAGCCCATTTGCTGTTAATTAATATATAGTTAATCATTCTTATGCAGCCCATCGGGTGAAACCCATGTGTACTTATGTATGTCGCGGTGTTTGTAATAAGTGTTAGTTATTCTGATTCCATAGAGTTTACTTACCTGTAGGAGAGGCCCATTGCCATTGCAGCTACCAATACCAAAAGGGCCTATTACTCCTCCCCAAAGGTCAGAGTCAGTACGAACTTTGGAATTGAAGTCACCAAGAACAAGGGTAATATCTCCTTTCTTGACAGAATTCAAAATATCCTGAAGTTGTCCATAAAACCTATCCTTCTCATCTTCATCGGCATCCTCAGTGGGGGCATAACAGCAGATAACATTCAAGTCTTTAACGCCTGTCTGAAATTTTGCTGTAAGAAACCTTTCATTAATGCACTCATATCCTAGAAGAGCATCACTAGCTTGTCTGCTGAGAAGCAGACCCACACCCTGGTGATGCTTACTGTCTTCCCTCCCTGAAAAGAAATTTAAGATTATTTTCAAGAATCTGACCTTTATCTGTCCATCTGGTCTCTTGCAAGCCGAGAATATCTAAATTATAATGGTGGAATTCTTGTGTGAGGACATCAAGAGAAAAAGCTCTGTGCAGAGTCCTCACATTCCAACTACCTATGGAGAGAAAATGGTTAGTAGGATGTTTAAAGAAACTATGTTTATTGAGAGAGGGAATGCCGACAATATCAAACAGCCCCCTAATCGCAGACAAGGGGCAAAGACCCGTTCCCCCACCACTAAAGGCTGAAGCCATCTACACTGGAAGACTTCCTCCAATGTAGAATTTGACGATGCCAATAGAAGCAAAGAGTTCAGGTGCCTGCGATGACCTCTGCTCAGGATTATCCACCAGCTGATAAACATATCCTGTGAATCTATTCACTTGGGGCTGTCAACCCACAAACAGAAAACACAGCGGAAGATTTTCCCTCCACAGAAGCCCACCAGTGCAGCAAAATCGGGATCCTTAATCAAGCTCAGAGCCATATATCTGTCCAGTGGGTTTATATGGTCAGCACCAGGACCCTGTGTGGTTGACCACTCCTCGGTAGGGTAGAAAAAAAAGAAAAGTAGCCGTAGTTGTCCAGATCAGTAGGTCACACTAATCTGCAGCCCTCCCCTTCCGTTCACTTCCACAAAAGAGTATCTCTTTTGAAAGATACTAACGGTCTGTACCACGAGAAGGCGGGGTTGGACATTAGGTGCGAGGCCTGGCGGTTCTATGCATCATCACAGGGGATTGGTGCATATCACTCCTTCCAGTGACTACCTAGCTACCATTTACAGGCCACTGGTTTCCATAAATTAAGGAAAAATGAGAAACAGCGCGATATGTGCGATCCTCACCAAACGTTTTCATGTAACCGTTAAAATAATGCTTAGTGAGCATATCGTATGCAAATTAGTCTAGGTTGCGTCAATTTGCGCAATCGGATATCGGCATAAAAACGGGTATTTTGGAGTGGATCGTTATTTTTCTGTTGTAAATGTGAATAAAGAAATTAGAAATAGCCATTTTGTGGGAATGACCTCGAGACATCATTTGCCAAATGAACTGCGGTGGAGAGCTATAGGCCGGCTCGAAGCAGACCAAAATCAGTCAGACGTGGCACGATGGCTGAATGCGAGTCCTTCTGTGGTCCATAGACTGTGGAATCAATTTCTTAGCACGGATTCCGCATCTCGGAGGTTTAGCCGAGGAAGGGTTAGAGTTACGACCGCTGTACAAGATCGATCTGCGATTAACAGCATGAAGGAACAGATATCTACTCCCTCTCTTGCAGCAGCCACTGGGAGGGTTGTATCAGCTTCTACTGTGCGTACAAGGCTTCGTGAGGGAGGTCTGTACGCTAGAAAGCCATAAATTTATATACCTCTCACGTCACAGGAGAGAACGGTTGAATTAACACGCACGCACGTTAACTGGACAGAAGAGCAATGGAGGTCCGTACTCTTCACAGATGAGTGCAGATATTGCTTGCAGAGTGATTCCTAACATTTTTTGGTATGGAGAGAATGATGTACCCGCTATCATCCCAGTAATATCCGTCAAAGGGATAGTTACGGCAGAGGTAGCGTGTGTGTTGGGGTGGCATTTCCTTAGGTGGACGCACAGACCTCAATGTGTTGACGAGTGGGAACCTCAATGCTCAAAAGTTATAGAGATGACATCCTGGACCCTTATGTACGTTCTTACGCTGGTGCAATAGATGAAACATTCATCTTACAAGACGATAACGCTCGTCCACACAAAGTTCGACTAGTGGAACAATACCTTCAAGTGGAGACCATTATGCGCATGGAGTGGCCAGCTCGATCTCCCGACCTAAATCCGATTGAGAATGTGTGGAATACACTAGGGAGACGTGTTGCAGCCCTCAATCCGCCATCTGAAACAAAGGGAGAGCTTATTATTACTCCCTACTGAGCTGATTCACATCATAAACAGCATGGAACATCGCTGTGGTGCCTGCATTGCTGTAAGGGGTAAGCACACTCCTTATTAAAGAACTTAGCCCATTGCATTCTGACACCTAATTTTTGAACAAGTTCCTGTGTTACTTTTTGACAAAAAAAAATATTTCTAGTATATCTCGTGCCATTCTGAAACTAGCATTGTAATTCATGTTTTCATCAAGTTTCATTAAAATCATTCATATAGTTTTTTTTTCATAATTTTTGTGATTTTCCTTAATTTATGGAAACCAGTGTATTAATCGTATAAATAATATCCAACAATTATATTTTAACCCTCAAAGACGTGGTTGCTTTCGAGGCTAATTATATCGATGCCTAATTCAAACTAATCGAGACATATGTACTGTTCAATTTCAATACTGTGAATTTAAATAGATTACGTATGCGAGTACAAATTATAAGAGTATCTAAACTGTGAATGTCAAACGTTATTAGCAGAATACTCAGCAAAGTAACTGGTTAGCAGAAGAGGCAGTACATCTGCAAGATAGCAGCGAAATAAGATTAATTTACCAGGAAGAATCTTGAAATTTAACACGGACAAGTCCAAACTAAATACAAAGACACAAACGTGTGGTGCAATTCTTTGTTTAACCTTTCACTGCAGTTAATGATTTCCAAATCTCTGAAACCAGCCCATTACCATCAATCACTCTCTCCCTTTTCTCTCCGAGGAGGTGGCTAAAAGTTAGCCGCTTCGGAAACACTCTCTGATATCCTAACCCTTACGTATCGATCCCTAAGAACACCCAGAATGGCAGTCTTCGCGTCTCTTCCCACTGCTACCAGTAAACAAAAATGCTCTCTTTTCAACACGATTCTTCAGTGATCAAACTCGCACACGATTCTTTGGTGATCACTTTTCTGATTATCCTGCATCATCTGAAAACAAAGTATCTGCGCATAAAAAAGATTACTTTTTGCTGAATGAATTCGTGGGCAAAATCGAATGATTATTCTTTTTATAAACAAAGGCTAACTTATTGTTTTCAAGCGTATCCCTAAAATACTCTTGATTGCAAAACGACCAGCAATAATAGGCCTCAAAGAACACAACGCTTTCTGACAGGTTTAAGAATAAAGAAAAACTTAAATCATTTTCAATCTGATCTTGGAGAAAATTTTTTTTGCACTTTTACTCGTTTCATTAGTAACTCTCGGATCTATTGAAAACTTCTAACGCAAACAAGAGACTTGTATCTTGATGGCTCCTGAATTCAGTTAACTATGATGAACAATTTTGTTCACCAATATGCCATCACCAAGAACTGATCATTTGTTTTTCCCTTGGTCATAATTTGAAGCATTCTTCCTTTACATCCAGAAGCAATTATCACATTTTTTTTCTCCTAATGAATCATTAGCAGAAATCTGTCCGAGGAAGTTCAAGGGTCGAATCTAGAAAATTTGGAGCCCTGTGAAAATTGTTGTGTTCTCAACAGATACACTGAGAAGCCAGTTTATTAGGTACACCTACCAAGTAGTGTATTCCGCCTTAATTGGCCTTCAGAACAGCCCGAATTCATCGGGGCATGGAATACTTACAAGATGCTGGATGCGTTGTGCAAGAATGTTTTACCATGTGGAAATGATTGTGTCGCGCAGTTACTGCAAATTGGACAGTGGCACAGTCTCACTGTGAATTGCCTTAACACCTTATCCTAAAGATGCTCAATAGGAAATCTCAGATCTGGAGATTCTGCAAGCCATGAAGAGGAAAACTCGTCAGCATGTTTCTGGAACCATTCAGTGACGATATGTGTTTTGTGAATAAGTGCATTATCTTGCTGAACGTGTCCATCTGAGTGACGATAAACTGTAGCCATGAAACTTCGGTCAGCAATGATAATCAAATACGTGATGTTCAAATGCCTTTCGATGAGTATCAGAGGCTTAATATATGCCAGGAAAACATTCCTCACACCATCATATCGCAAACACTGGCCTATACTCTTGACACTAAACAAAATGGCTCATGGTCTCATGTTGCTTGCTTCAAATTCTGATCCTTCCATCAGCATAATGCAAAAGGAACCTTGGTTCGTCCCACTAGACTAGCTTTTTCCATATCAGTCCACACAGTCCAGTGTGAATGCTCCTGCGCCCACTTTCATGTTCTTCACCGACAACATCGGCACTTGACATGGTCAATGGCTGTTGTAGCCCATTCACGACACGGTCCAATAAGTGATGCGTTCGGAGATGACCTTCTGCACACCAATATTTAAGTTTTCTTTTAATTTTTTTTGATCATGATACAAGTATATTTTATCATTACAAGTGACCCGCAAAGCTTACAGCTTATCTGCAGGATATAGAATAATTACATTTATGGTTTGTTACAATACTATGATTAGCCTTCTATCATCTGATGTGACATTAATAACGTTTAGCATTGATATACGATGAATGTAATATTGACATTGAAATGACATTTATAATATTTAACAAATAAATAAATGACATTGACTTAGAACGTCGATAGTGAAATAAAATTTCTAATTCAAAAGCGAATTTCAACGTATAGGGTATTTCACATTCCAGTTTCTCGTTTAACTTTAATCTGTTTTGCGCTGTAGAAAATCTTTTCCAGATATAATACAATAAATCTCTCTTTTTTTTCTTCGGTTATGTATAGTTTCTTTGAGTCTGAATAGTCAGTTATAGTGAATGTTTTTGTTTCTTTGAATCTATTTTTAAGACTTCTTTTAGTTTGGGTTTCAATAAAGTAAAAGTGTTTATGGAAAATATTTCTCTTGGCAAGAGGTTAAAAAGCATGTAGCATGTGGTATTTTGTAATTGCTTTTATTTTTTCCATTGGTTGTTTCTAAAAGTTGGTAACTGAAAATAGTTTTTTTGTTTCAGTCTTGTATTATTTTTCGTGTTTGATTTTTACTTTATGTTTATCAAAAAAAATATTTACTGTTAGGTTGTATTTATATAAATTTCTAAAAGGATAAGATATCTAAATAATCAAGTCTTTAGCTGTGGTTAGATGTGTGCGGTAATTGACAGGTATTAAGATTTTGGCGATTAAAGATTGAATTCCCTCAATCTTTTTAATGTTTATTGAGTTTGTTGTGCCGTAAATTGTTATACCATAGTTTATGATCGATTCACAGAGAGTTTCAGACTATTACACATGTTTCGGTTTTTAAAATATATCTTAATTTATGTAATTTTACAGCGCAGAATCTTAAACTTTCGCAGTTTTTTCTCTGATTTAATAGACTTCGGCGCCCTATTATTTTCCATATACCTTCAATAGATATTCTCCATAATTTATGCAATTGCATAAACAAGTCCCAAATTTAGAACACAGATCCCCCCCTCAAAACTCTGTGTTAAAAATTTGAGTCCCAACCTGCAATGGGAAGGGTGGCTCAGTCGGAACCACGTTAGGCTCGTAATCTGCAGTTCCCAGGTTCGAGTCTCAGTTGGCCCAGTGTTGAGATTTATCTTCGCAAACCTCCCCGCTCTGCCCACAATCAGTGGGGGACATTGATGGATGTGGAAAGGTCGCCTTCCGTCGGATGGGAAGTTAAGCCATGGCCCCGTGTGCGGGACAGCCATACCCTGTGCAGATTAAAGAACATGCTGAATGACCTTGACGTGAGGCTACCATCTGTCTCCCAACAGATCTCCAGTGGGTTCCTCCCCCAACATTCACTGAGCCTTCGGGGTCCTTGTGACCTCGCCCATTTAGCACATTGTGTGCAAAAAAGTGCTGATCAGAAGTAAAACCCAACCTGTAATTGGACGGGTTTAGAACCTCGGGTGTCTTTGCGAACGTAGGAGATGTGGCATCGTTCTACCATGACGTTCTCAGCTTTTTGAATGAACAAATCAGTGAAGAAAACTGCCGGAGGAGAACTGCTGCTTTTAATTCGCCAAATGTTTTATGTGCAGTATGCTAGTTTATAGTCGTCGATTGAGAATATCAAAAAGTCAAAATTGCTTAATAGGTATGATTTTACTTTTTTTTTTCAAAACTGTCGAAAAAAATTAAAAACTACAAAGAAAACTACAATGTGTGCTGAATGATACTTTAATCTCAGTGTTTTGATATTTGCAAACTGAACCTAATAATAAAAAAAAAATGCAGTTTTATGTTCAGCGGTGCAATAGTATTTTCACAAATGGAAGTGGAGACAAAACATCGGTTATAGAACTTGAGAGTGCTGCTAAACATAAAAAGGCTCTATCAGCAAGAGCATTCTCTTCTCTGGTCAGTAATTTCTTCAACAGGAAAAGCACAAAAGATGAACATAATTTAGCAATTCACAGCTAGCTGAAAGACTATTCACGAGTACCATGTTTACATAATATCTCCTGTGATATTCTACTATGGAATCAAGAAGGTATAATTTGCATACCATACTGTAGCATATAATCAGAATTTCGGTCCATGGATAGCACAAGTAATTTAATGAGAAATTTTTCTGCAACAAGTTCACATGTGCAAGAACAAAATGTGAAGCAATAGTGATAAATATTTTTTCTCTATGGGCTACTGAGAAGTTTATCAAAGACTTATGCTAAATTATCTCTTGATACTCAAAACGTAACATAAAAACATTGCCCGCTAATGTTAATTAAAAATTATACTAGGGACTAAACTCCAGTTGAAAGAATTTTTTGAAATATGAATATAGATGTATAAGAAATCACGTATAAAAGTAAACGCCATGAAGGCTTTGCTGCAAGTGAAAACAGATTGTCGTATTTTTTGTGAAATCTTTAGTGCAAAACTTGCCAAAAACAAAAACATTTTACAGAAAAATACATTCGTATGAAAAATACACACAGTAACAGTCATGTATGTTAATTAACTTACGCCACTCATGTTTTATTTTGTGCTACTAGATATTAAGATGATTATTATGTGCAATAATGTATAAAACTAGAAGAATAACACATCGCTTCTACCGAATATTGGATGCTCGTTTTCAGAGAAAACGTTTTTTATTTTCTTAATTTTGCCAATCCCCTATAAGTGATAAGGCACTTGAGCTTATTTCTGAAAGAAGGAACTGCAGGAATGTCCTTAATCAGTACCCTACTAGTCCTAATAGAAAGCATTACAAAGAACTTAATAAACGTGTGAAGGGTCAGTTAGCTACTGATAAGAATCTTTGGCTTGATGGCCTTGCTGACAAAGCTGAGGAAGCAGTTAGACAGCACAACAGCAGAGAGCTGTACCAGATAGTTAATGTTTTGTGTGGTAGAAAACGAACAGGTATACAGGGATTGAAGGATAAACAAGGCAAGGTTATAGAAGGTGAGGATTCTGTCATGGCTAGGTGGGCTGAGCATTTCAGTGATGTTCTAAACAATGTGGTTAGTTCTACTCCCATTGTTTGCAATGATGATAGATGCATTGTTGGCTTTAATGTTGGACCTATAACACAATTTGAAGTTAGTTTGGCTATTTCTAAACTTAAACTTCATAAATCCCCAGGGGTTGATGAAATTACTACGGAAATGCTTAGAGCTGGGAATGTTTCAGTTACCATTTGGATGACTGAAACTTTGAATAACTTTTATGATAAAGGCATGGTTCCTAAAGATTTTACCAGAGCTATTATTATCCCTATTTTCAAAAAAGGTGATCGCAGTTCTTGTGATAACTATAGGGGTATCAGCCTACTCTCCGTTCCAGGTAAAGTTCTTTCCATGATTGTGCTTAATAGAATTAAGAATCTGGTTGACAGGCAATTGCGTGATGAGCAATGTGGATTCAGAAGTGGTAGGGGATGTGTAGATCAGGTATTTTCACTTAGGCAGATTCTTGAGAAATGTTCAGAGTTTCAGAAACCTTTGGTTGCTAGCTTTGTTGATTTCAAAAAGGCTTTCGACTCTGTTGATCGTCATAATTTGTGGCTGATTGTGAGATCATATGGTATACCAGACAAGTTAGTTAACATAATGAAAGCTCTCTATAATAACACTGAGTCATGTGTGAGAGTTGGTAAGTCTTGTAGCAATTGGTTTAGCATTACTTCTGGTGTTCGACAAGGGTGCATTTTGTCTCCTTTTCTCTTTAGTTTGGTTGTTGATTATGTTATGCGAAATTCAGTTCAAGGGAAAGATTTTGGCCTTAAATGGGCTGGAGATACGAAAATTTCTGATTTAGATTATGCTGATGATTTAGCCCTTTTGGCAAATGATGTTGATGAGATGAACTCTTTCATTCGAACTGTTGATGAGACTGGTAGTACAGTAGGTTTGGTTATAAACAGAGAGAAAACTAAAGTGATGAAAATTGGTCAGGCAGGTTGTGATTCAGTTAATCTGAATGGTTGCAGTCTTGAGCAGGTGTCACAGTTTAATTACCTTGGGAGCTGCGTAACTGATACTGGTGATGTGCGGCATGAGATTAACAGACGAATAGGGATTGCTGCCGGGACTTTTAAGAATCTATGGAGAGTGTGGAGAAATAGGCGTATACACCTAAAGACTAAAATTAGACTGTATAATAGTTTGATTCTTTCTAGGGTTAGTTATGGTAGTGAAACTTGGACACTTTGTAAACAAGATAACAGGAAACTAGATGCTTTTGATTCTAGATGCTTACGTAGCATCTTGGGTAATAAGTGGTTTCACTTTGTAACTAATGATGAGGTTAGGCAAAGGAGTCTGCAACCTCCTTTAAGCAGCATATTGTGCAGAGAGAGACTCCGCTGGTTTAGCCATGTTGCCCGTATGGATAATTATAGATTGGCGAATAGGGTTATGAACAGTGTGCCTAGAGGCCTCAGAAGGAGGGGGAGACCTAGGATGCGGTGGGCAGACAATGTCAAACAGGACCTTGTTAGAATTGGTGTACAGTGGCCGGATGCAGCAGATGTAGCTCAGGACAGATATGCTTGGAGAATTAAACTGCGTCTGGTTGGACCTCCGTAGCCCATGGCTGCTTGAGGATGATGATGATGATGATAATTTTGCACCCTTTAACAGCAGTAATTCGTACTAATGGCTGACAGGAAAATGTAAAAAATAAATTATTAGCCCTATAAAACGCAATTCATTTATCCCTTAAAGTGAAAAGTTGCATTTTCTCATACCGTAGGTTTAAAGGGCAAATAATCGAGTGTATGTAAATTATTTATTAGTTTTACATTGCAATATTATAGAAAATTTTAAAATTAAGTACTAAATTTATAAAAATAAGAAGCAACCGGTCACATTTTAACCAATTGCAATTTAATTAAAACACGTATAACTACTACCAATTATTCGGTTCTTCATCAACATCACCAGAATTTCCAATTTCTAGCATTACTTCAAGATTTACTTTTCCTATACTATTAGCGCCCTCTAACGATGGTAAATTCAGGCCATTTAAAGCATTTGGAAACTATGAATCACCCATATTTCGTTAGTACCTATTTAATTCAAAAACACTTTTTTATTAATCTCTCAAAACAAAAAGTTTAGTTTTTCCAACCACCTTGGGGGTGAAGGGGCAAATTGTTGCTGCCAACATAAACCCCTTGATCATCACGCTACTCCACTAAAATATCAAATTTCTAGCCCAATTGAATCGTTTTAAATATTCATTTAAATTTGGAAATTTTCAAACTATTCCACCATCAGAGGGAGCAATTAAAGCTCTCGGGAGATTATAAAAGGGTGAATCATAATAGTTTATCAATACCTATCCAAAGCAAAAAAAAAACACCTCTTAAAACAAAAACCTTCCTTTTTCCCACCCCCTCTGGTAGTAAAGGTGAAAATCATAGCTGTTAATGGAAAACATCATGACAATCACATTTCCCAACCAAAGTTTCAAATTTCTAAGGTAATTATATCGCTTGCAATAATAGTTTTAAAATTTTCCTTCGTTAGAGGGCGCAATTACAGCTGTAGGAAGGTTCTGAAATAAGAATCGTAATATTTTTTTCAATATCTATCCAATTAAAAAAAAATTATCTTTAAAAACAAAAACTTTCGATGTCTCGCAGACGACAGAGACGACTAAGTGAAAACATTAGCTCTTTTTTTTCTGAAAACCGGCTAATATGTTCTAAACGAAAAAGAAAATTCCTTTTTAATATAATTTCATCAAACGTCAATTCTTCAGACTGAATTTTCAAAAGTCCCTGGATACTTTTTTAAAAATCTGGCCACTCTAATAAAAAGACAATCCTTCAGAAAAAAATTTCAAATCCTCAGGATTCTCTGCTAAAACTGGACACTGTTACTTCAGAAGTTAATTAAAACTTAGTAATAAGTATTGTATCAAAGTGTTTAATAAAATAAGTATTCATTTTAGAAGTTTCTGTAAAGAATTCTTTCACTATTCTTCAGTTTTGTATAAAGTTTATTAAGACTGGCATTGTTATCGTTAAATATTCAATCTTCCACAACTCATTAAATACCGAACGAATAATTGTTGAAAATCGAGATAGTGATGTGTTTGATTGAGATGTATTATCACATTTTTTTTTTTGGAATAAAAAAAAAATATTTTAGAAGTTTGAAAGCGTCGAAGTTAGTTTTCCATTGACATAATATAGGATTATTCTTACGTTTATGGAAACAAGTGTAGTTCATACACTGGAAATAGACGATCGATTCTGATATTTTGGGGTTTCGGAATCAAAGATCGTGTCTGACATTCCCTCAGCAGGCAAATTCTAAATTTCCCCCCGGTATTCTCAGTTTTCTCTATGCATGACTACCCCTATTCTTTTCTAACTTAAAGGTTGACTAAACAAGAACTTGTATCGATGGCATACATGTATTTTGATTTGGCTGTAGGGCTTTTGACGTGGGGCTTGGCCATTTCCGTGGATATTTGGTTTTCCAGACTAGTCAATTCGTAAAAACAGAACTATTTTTTAATTGGGAAACGCCTGGCAAAACGATAAATCGTCAACTAATAAATATAATCAAAGACCATTTCATCAGTTAGCTCCTTTTCTCTTTCTTTCTACAAAATATACATTTTTTTTTTAATTTTGTATTTTAGAACCACTTTTATTTTGCCCCTAGCATTTGCCTAGCTTCTTCAAAGCAAATATGGTCTGCCTGGAGCGAGAAGTAAGAAGTGGCTTTGGGGTCGGTTATTTACTACTCGGCTACAAGAAAGAGTCGGTGGTAGACCAAAGTGGTATTTTGCTATTATGCCATGAGAGAACAAAGTTTGTGCCAACTAAGATCGTTTTTTGTCAAGTTGCCTTGATTTTGCCAACTCCCCTTAATTTTACAACTCATGTGTATCTTTTTTTGCCTAGTCGCTTCGAATTTTGAAAACTCACCCCCCCCCCCCCCCCCCATAGCTACGACCTTGTCTCTGCACTGATAAGAATTGCTAATATCTGGACCGGATACTGAGTGCAAGTCAACTGAGTAGTTTGTCCGAATGTAGTTACAACGAGATGAAATTCGAATTCCATTACAACAAAGATAAGTGTTTATGTAATGAACTGAAAAGTAGTCAACTCCAAATGATCTTTCCTCTGAAAAGTTTCCAATGCGACTCAATAAAGGCACACAGAGTTATTTGGAGTACGAAAATAATTTCGAAGTCTTATGTTCCAAAACCATTTCTGCTACTGAACCGTATTATAAATTAACTATTGATGGTCAGAACAATTTAAAAGGTTCATCATACTCAGTTTACATAAATTTCTCACTACTAGGCGAGGTATTTTTACACAAGGAGTCAAAAATTTATTGTTGGAAAATCATCTGCAATATTTTAATATTGTGTCATCTATACATCTCACAATTATTTCACAAATGCAATTAATATAAATTTAACTACTTCTATTAAATTTAGTTGGGTTGTTTTACCTCTGAGCGGCACTTTTTTATACATAATGGGCTAAATGGCCAGGTCACAAGGACTATGATGGCTCAGAGAAGGTTGGGGGAAGGGAACCCACTGGCCAGCTGTTTAGGAGACAGATGGTAGCCTCTCGTCAAGGCCACCCAGCGTGTTCTTTAACGTGCACATGGAATGGATCTCCCCACAGTGGGGCATGGCTTAACATCCTATCCGACGGACGGCAGCCTTTCTAAACCTATTAGTGTTCCTTATTAACCGAGGGTAGGGAGGGGGAGTTATGCGGAGATAACTCTCAACGCTGACTCATGTGGGACACGAACCTGGGAACTGCAGATTATGAACCTGACACGATACCAACTGAGCCACCCCTGCGTCCCATTAAATTTATTGACTGGGTTCAAAATTCGGCGAAATATGCAATCGAAATGTAGATATTTAGTGATGTTTTGAGAACATGCAACTAATATTCTTAAGTACATTTTGAGAGAAAAAGAGGCTGCAGCAGAAAATAATTCTGAGGGGGGAAACGGTTTTACACTAGTTTCATCGCTGAATTCAGTTAACTATGGTGAACAATTTTACCACTGTACCAGCAGCAAATGAACTATTATCGAGCAGTTTGGCTCGATGCAGCACAAATGGAAAGGAAAACTAACAAATTCCAAGGAAACTTCAGCCGTCAAAACACAAGTACAACCTTCACTGTTCGTCTTACTGGAGAAACTAACATGTGGTGTCTCGTTCTTGCTGGGAACCAATGATCATTTTTCCAACCGAAATCCAACAAACACCATTAGGAAGTGACAGCTTGGCAAAAGCAGGTATCATTCTTCATTACAACTGAAACCCGCTGTAGATACTCTTAAAAATATTGGAGAAAATTCTATAAATCGCCAGAAGAAGAGTTAGCCACCTGCTCTACTCGATGAACTTTATTGATATCGCGAGTGTCAATATCTTTGTACCCTGGTTGGTTGGTGCTTATGGCACACCAGCAACTCAAAAGGCATATAACTAAAGTGCTTCAAACTACATTCACAAAAACTACCACAGTCAGAAATCAAATGTATCTTATAAAAGGTAAAGTGCGAAGAAAAATCTGGTAGAACAGGAAAAATGAAACTGTAATATCAGAATTTAAGTAGCGCTTCCCGTTTAGCTCTAATAATTAAAAAAAACATTAAATATATGACGTAAAATGCAAACAACAACCATAAATATTGAGGTTTTCCACATTCAGAACGGCATTGTAAACTATCTTTGATATCTACATATTAGTTCTCGAATTTTCCTACCATATGTACCAATATGTTATATGTTTAGGTAACATTAGATCACAGTTCTAGTGTATAATAAATGTAATGCCCTGGCACTACTGCAAGCTGGAAGTGAATGCGAAATTCCTTCTGCAACTGTTAATTTCATTCGTATCAGGTGTTGCTGTACGCCTCTCTGCATAAGGCATATATATAACAAAGAATATGTTCCAGGCTGCGAGTCAATCAAGCTGACTGTAACATTGAGTCCGATTCCTTTTGATAGCAAAATCATTGTCAGTTGAAATTCTGAGGTTTACGCTGTCGGATTGCTTTATAAAAATTTCTTACAAAATTTCGACAATACTAAGCAATTGTCACAGTATGTAGTAAATAAAATTATGTGGTAAGTAAAAAAGTATGTAGGAAGTAAAATTAAATATTAAATTATTTTTAAATCACTTTTTAAATAATGTATCTGAATTAGCCGATTTTTCAAAACATCACTCTTCGTTAATTTGGTCTGAAGCTCGGCTATATTATAACTCTCTGCCTAAGCCGATATACCAATGAGATGAAAGCAAGACTTCTAAACCAATCTCTTCCAGAAATAGCCTTTTGTTTGAAGCTGTAATTCACAACTTTGCGCACCGATAACGATTGTGATGCAGAAATAAGGAAAACAAGAGCAGATCGGCTGTATAATACTTACGCCTCAAACATCTGATTACCACAGATGTTTGATAGGGGCCTGTCAGTATAATACACCATAGAGAAAAACTGTGAGGAAGGTTAAACCTCAGCTAGAAAAGAAATAATGAATTTCTTTTATCTCTAACCAGGAGTCCTTTTAAGAGATCTCTAACCAGGATCCCTTTAATCAGTAGCCAAGAAAACTAACCACTCAGCCACGGAAAGAGAATAATGCTTATAAACATTATTAGTAATACATGTTTCTAGACAATTTATTTAATAATATTTATAAATTTAATTTAAACCATTATAATTTAATAAAATTGCGTATACCTGAAAATAAACTCTGCCATGAAAAGAATTCATTTCATTCTCAAATAAGAAAACCTATCGAATAATTCTGTAACATACATAAATAATTCATTTTCTACAATTTGCCTTTAACTGAAAGTTATTTTCAATCAAGCTCTTTAAGCAGGTTCTTGTATCACTCAAAATATCCATTAAGGAGTTTCATTTAAAACGTTTTTGATTATACCAATTGCTGTTGCATTCTTTGTGAAAAGCGCTTTAAGATACTCAGAAATGTCAGAGAAATAATATCTCAAGTTTAGTAACAGCTATTTCCATTCTTGTCAGATAAAACAATACTTATTACTTGATAACTTTGGATTTTCATATTGAATGGCAGTTTTGTACTCCAAAGCTAAATTTTGAAGAACTCGAAAATGAAAAGGTTAATTTTCTCCTGAACAGTAGTTCAAATTTAACAGGTAAACAGCAACAATAGCTTATACATATAGAAGCCATTACGTGAAACACTAAAACCGATATATATGCAAATTACGAAATCATATGGTGTGGTATGTGTTTTCCTGTTAACATTAAATCAAATTTTCCATCACAGAAACATTTCTTTAAAAAAAAAACGTGAAAAGGTTGCCTAAGGAATTTCTAACAGTGTTTTTGTCGAATATATAATTACTCCGAAAATGATATGACCACTTTCGTAGGGGTGGCAGTTAGCTCAGTCGGTAGTGCGCCAAGCTCGTAATATGCAGCTCAGAGGATCGGGTCACAACAGTGCTTGCATTGAGCTTTATCTCCACTACTGCCCTCTGTGAAAAAGGGGGGAAGTATGGGCTTGGGAAGGACATCCGTGTCCCCTTTCAAATCAGGTGCGACGTTAAGCGTGTAGTGTTATAAAGTGTGTAGGACAGCCATACCTTAGGCACGTGAAAGAACCACCTATCTCCTATCAGCTGTCCAGTGGATCCCCTTTCCCAAACTTCTGAGCTCTTTGGTTCCTTGTGACCTGGCCTTTTAATATTTGTGGGCACAAATTGCCGCTCAGTGGCAAAGCAATACAACTAAAACACTTGCGGAACTTGAACAATCTCTACTGCTTCAGAAGGGCGACCAGAATGAAATTACTTAATTTTTTATTAGGGGTGTAATAATAAAAAAATTGTGGAATGCATGAAAAAATGGAACAGAAAACATATTATAGCGAAAAGCACAGTTAGAGTAGTGTACAAAGTTGTGACTCGTATTCTCATACGAAATAGCATCAGGAAGTTGCGGCACTAAATTTGCATCGGGACTTGGTATAACAAAGTAGCAAAGCTACATAACACAGTAAGTCAATGTGGGAAATATTTGGGCGCTACAACAAGGTAAACAAGAAGTGGATTTTGCATCTGCTGTCAACACGAATCAGTAAAGTTTGGAGGAGACAAAGACACTGGGGACACCTATGAACGACATAGCCCAGCCCAGAATAATTACTTCTTGGAAAGTTGCTTACACAACTTTAGAGAATGCATAACATCGTCGCTGACCTCTTGCTTAATAGGCATTTGCTGTTTGGTAATGAATCTCAATGCTATTTGTTCCACGACTCTGTGCATCTGGGAGGATGCGTTGTTGGGTTGTTTTACCTCTGAGCGGCACTTTTTTGCACACCATGGGCTAAATGGCCAGGTCACATGGACCCCGAAGGCTCAGAGAAGGTTGGGGGAGGGGACCCACTGGAACAGCTGTTGGGAGACAGATGGTAGCCTCCCGTCAAGGCCATCCAGCGTGTTCTTTGACGTGCACAGGGTATGGCTCTCCCACACACGGGGCCACAGCTTAACGTCCCATCCGACGGACGGCGGCCTTTTCAAGCCCATCGGCGTCCCCTACTGACCGTGGGCAGGGCGGGGAAATTTTGCGGAGATAAATCTCAACGCTGACCCAGCTGGGACTCGAACCTGGGAACTACAGATTACGAGCCTGGCGCGCTACCGACTGAGCCATCCCCGCCCCAGGGGAGGATGCGTATGTGCTTTCAAAGTCTCTGGCATGGTCAGAACAGAGTAAATCAGTAATAATACAAGTAAGATCTTATAATTCTCAAATTGATCTCTATTGTGTTCAAACAGATCTGAACGATGCTATTTGCAGGAAGTCTGCTGCAATCAGTAACTGATACATTTTTTTTGCAAGTTATACCTGACATTAAACTAATCATATTGCTCTGAATGCTTTGGGGAGAAAAAAAATTTAAATTTAGGAAAAACATGCTTAGTCACCAAATAAATTTCATTAATTTTATTTGGTGACTAAGCATGTTTTTTCTAAGTTCAAATTCTTTTTTGGGGTGAAATCAGTTGTCTTTCAGAAAATTTTGATATAACTTAATTGTCTCATTGACTGTAAGTCAAGAATATGCCGAACTGTTATATAAACACGGACTACTGATGAACACAGGAATTGTGTTTCAGGTTATATTTCGTGGATTAATTTCTTTCCCCTCTTTATTGATACAGTCGGCTCTCAGAAGCATTTCGTAAAAAAATTATTTATCATAAATGTGATTTATAGGACTTGTGACTGCAGCAAATGCATAATTAAGCATCCCTTACGATGTTACAATATTGCTTCAAGTTTCAGAATTTAAATGCTAGATTTCTTAGATCACAGAACAGTTGAAACAGATGATAATCTCGCTGATTTTAATAGCTCAAGGAATATGTGAGCAAGGAATTACAATGGCATGAGTTACATGACATACCAGTTGAACTTTGATTGGATTTACTTCTTTTTCTGTCATTGGCGTTGTTAATGTAAGTCACAGCTGGCTCTGGTAACATTACTGTACTTTCAGCTTATGACTATATGGTGTAAAATACTAAACGTACACAATTACTGTGAAATTTATAATCGAAGTGTTGGCTTTCACAGAAAAGGGATTACTGTAATATTGTGAAAGGAAACATTTTCCTAGGGTATGAAAAAGTAAATCTAAACTGCATTGGTAATACCTTTGGATCATACTTTTACATTTCAAAACACTTCCGTCTCAATGTAAAAACTTCCGTCGAAGTAAAAGACAAAAGTAAAGCAACAATTTAAATGTTCAACTTATGCAATTAAATAACGTTTCAATCTGCTTAGATTAGACGTTAGGTTCAATTCCACACTGGAAAAGCGATAATTTTCCTCAGCATCATATGGATGAGATTTTCCCATTCCATCCGCTGGATGATGCAACCTTTTTCCGCAGAGCAGTTCGGCGACATTTCTGTTGTCATGATTGCGGCCTTCCTTACCGGATACTAGTTCCCTGTCACACCACTGGCGCGCACTCTATACAAAACTTATGCGATACCCGCTTTCCATTGGACCGTACGAGAGATAACCCTCCGTATCCCTTACTCTGTGCTTTATAGTAAGACCAGATCTAGAAATATATTTAGATGATCAAATGACTGAGTCGGAACAAACCAAAATGCCGCTACGGTATTTTTTTTTTTTTCCAGAAATTATTCTTGCCTAATTGAACAATGCTTTTTCCCCTTTCTTCAAGTGATTTTTAAAAAAATGTCGTCGCAAAACGCGTGCATTATATACAAAATCCTCAAGCAGTCCTATCTACACTGTGTAATTTAGTCCTCAGACGTCTATCATAGGCTACAGCTGTTGTATTATATTATTGCAGGCCAATTCTAACAAGGTTCTGTTTGGCATTGTCTACCTAGTCTTTCCTGAGGCCTTTAAGCCATACTCTTCAAAATTCTATTCACCAATTTGTAGTTATACATACAGGCAACGTGACCAAATCAACACAATCTCTCTCTACACACGATGCTGCTCAAACGTGATTGCCGACTTCTTTACCTCATAATTACTTACATAGTAAAACTATTTAATACCCAAGATACTGCATACGCATCTAGACGCAAAAGAATTCTAAGATTCTTGCCATATTGCTCACAGATGTCTAAAGCTTAATTTTCATAGCACATTTTGGAAAGAAAAAACTATTACATAGCCTAATTTTAGACAGGTGTACAGCAAATTTTTCCACAATCACTGCAGATTCTTCAAGTTCCAGCAGCAATAATTATTCTTCTGTTGATCTCACGTCGCACATCACCATTATCTGTTACACAACTCCAAAGACAATTAAAATTAGAGACTTGGTCAAGGGTGTAACCATTCGAAAGAACTCGAGCGCAGCTTGTCTGACCAATTTTCATCACTTTAATTTTCTCTGTTTATCGTTAAACCTACTCTACTACCAGTATCATCAACAGCGCTAATGAAAGAGTTCATCTCGACAACAACATCATTTGCCAAAAGGGGCAAATCATCAACGTAATCTATATCGGAACTTTTAAAATCTCTAGACCAGCGGTTTCCACCCCTTCTGGGAGAACGCTTTCATTTACTAAGTACTATTTTTTAATTTTATGGAAAACAAATAGTTACTGTTAGAAATCAAATAAAAATTACCAGTTGAAAATACATTTACCATGTATATAAATTTACGAGTATTTTGATTCAAGAATTTCAGAGGTTTTTCCTCCAAATAAAACATGCAAAACTATCTTAATCGAAGAAGCAATCCCTATTCTATTTAATATTTTCCACATACAAAAAAAAAATCCTCAAGTAATGGGGGTACTATCGTCCTCGTTAGGAACCATTACTCTAGACCATTCAAGGCTTCAATTTCTAATTTGGTGAATTTCACATAACATAATCAATGCAACTGGTATGACCTCAGTGGCCCATAGCTGCATGAGGAGTTTGCATTGTATAATCAATACACAATCTAAAGAGATAAAATTCACCTTTGTCGAATTCCAGTAGTAATGCTAAACGAATTACTACAACCTTACCAATTCTCACACGACTCACTGTTATTACAAAAAGACATCATTATGTTAATTAAATTATAAGGTATGCCATATGATCTCAGGATTAATTACAGATTATGACGATCAACGCAATCAAAAGTCTTTTTTAAATCTACAAACTACTAATCACAGGTGTATGAAACTCTAAACGTATTAAAATCAACATATTTTCAGCAACCATTTGTCGAATCCAGGATATTTATTAATGAAGCTAATAAAGTAGGTTGCCATCCAATGAAATAAGTCTGATTTCAAATATTTAGGTCTTGATATGTACGAGCCTAATTTTTGTACATAATTCCAGAATTGTCGTCACTGTTTTAACACACTGACAGCAGAATTCACATTTCATAACAATATGAATCAACCTTCGGGCTTGAAAACCTGGGATGTTCCAGTTACTCTAGCTTACCCTTATATATTTGCAAAGAGGCTTCAAAAACCGATAAATATTTTATTGGTATATATGTTGAAAACCAAATAATTGCATTTCTCTTAGGTAGATATAGAACTATTTATTAATATTATTTTTATTATAATCATTTTATTAATTATAGCAATACATAACCATCACCAATTAACAGTTTTTGGTATCCCAAAAAGGTTAAAAGAAGCATTACGTTTATTAATCGAGTTGCAGCCCAAGTGCTGAACAATTTCCTTGCAAAGAAGTATGGATACACTTATTCTTTACATATGTTCCAATTATCTGAATTTTATCTTTTTTTCAATAGTTTATAATTTTCTCAAAAACTGATAGAAACAGAGATTATCACTGACCACTTTACTTCGACCCCCAACTTTGTCAGCCACGTTTCATGGATAAAAAAAATCCTCATTTATTGAAGAGGAAAATCTATTTTAAGGTATGTAACGAATAATTCTTCCAAAGTTTCTCCTTAAGAATTTCTGTGTGACAGTTTTCCAAATACACGCAGAAAAAAATTATAAATTACATTTTGCAGCTTTCTGTCACATCACAGTTATTTATTCCCTTCCAAGAAATGATTACTTTTCTAAGGAAAAGAATTTTCTCCAGTTAGAGTGCATTATTTGTTTTGCATGAACTTAAACATAGTATGTGTGATAAGGTTATGGAAAGTATTTCATTGTTCCTTCACAAAACTTCGTAAAATCTTATCTATTCTCTTCACTTTTACATACTTGGTCCTTGTTTATAAACGTCTTTTAATATTTAGGTGCTAGCATTATTTGCATAGGACAGTCACATTACTGCAACCAATCTTAAGTTAGTTGAATTAAATTCTCGTAAAAAAACAAATATTCATTTTACGACAGATTAGAATGCTTACTACTGATAATACTTAAAATTACACTTATGCAATGAATTATAAGAAAACATCTTCAATTTATGCATTGACACGATAATAAAGAAGAATAAATTAGATTAAGTATAAAGCTGCTTTGACCCATATGGGCTAAAAAATACTCTACTGACGATTTTACGGAGAAAACAATCTAATCAGTGTAAATGATGAAAAGGAACCGCCTCTCAAAGGGAGATTAAAAACGTCCATGCCTTACTGAAATCCACCCGGAACTTCTGTTTTCTTATGAACAATGAGTAGAGCCAGAGAGCTCGCAGCTTCTTGTCCACCTACGTGAATACGCCGTTTTCCTTTCTGATATTCAGGACACCCAGAGGGAGGGAAGCGCTGGCAATTTGGCCTAGGCCTCACACAAAAGAGGACACTACAAAGGGCATTTATTAGTCAATGGTAGAATAAACAGGGCTCCCGTATGGCATTTTTCGCTCTTCAGGATACTCTGAACTGCTCAGAATATAATTACAATTCGCTTTTCTTTGATCGCGTACATTCATATATTTCATTTTATTTCTGTTATATAACGAAAATATAAACTTCGACTCAAGTGAAAAATATATCTAAAATTCATTTTTATATCTCTGGTAAATTAGTTTCCTAACTGGGATACTAAACCCAAGAATTTTATATGTAAAGCAAATGTTAGATAAATTATGTAAATCTCTGATGTTAGCACTTCTGTTGGGTTACTAATGCTAATTTACTATTCAACATTAATCCAAGTGCTACTCAGGTCAAAATTCGCCTAACCCAACTCTGAATTTCTGCTGCTATATAAAACAATGATTCTTGTTCATTTTATACGATTTGGTGTGCTTTATGCATGGAAATAACAAAGAATACATACTCAAAA
This sequence comes from Ryuthela nishihirai, assembly GCA_038380435.1. Lineage (NCBI taxonomy): Eukaryota > Metazoa > Arthropoda > Arachnida > Araneae > Heptathelidae > Ryuthela > Ryuthela nishihirai. The sequence continues at coordinate 54,700,886 of JAWZYU010000009.1, forward strand.
CGCTGATTGTTCTAAAAAATATAAGAGAATTCATTCTAACTATATTTAATGGATACATAACCATTAAAAACTGTTACATTCGATTTGTGCAATATAAGAATTCAGGAAAAATATAAACATATTATTTTATCAAAAGCGTTCGGTCACTTCCATGTTATTCGAATGGAAAGCTACATTCTGAGTTTCCCAACTTTCAAATAAGCTATTTACGGAAAATGTCCAATAGATACTCCAGGTTATCTCCATCCTTTGTGTAAGAGAGTAACTATCTTCCCATATTTAAAAAAAAAAGTCACTGGACGCGAAATGAAGATCTCACTCAAATCTTTCTAAATATCGTTTTCCCCTCATTCGTTTGATATTTAAAGAACGTAATCTGATGCAATTCCATCAATGGTATCCAGTCTTTCTAATAGCAACGACCCCTTCACTGAGGCGGGGTGGCTCGATCGGTAGCGCGCCAAGCTCGTAATCTGCATTTCGTAGGTTCCAGTCGCACCTAGTAGGCCAGTGTTGAGATTTATCTCCACTCATCCTCCCCTTGGTGAGAAAGGGGACACCAGTGGGCTTGGAAAGGACACCATCTGCCAAAGGAGAGTTTATACCTTTTGCACGTTCAAGAATACGTCGGATGGACTTTACGGGAGTTTTCTGTTTGTCTCTTAATAGCTTTCCAGTGGGTCCTCTTCCCCCAATCTTCTCTAAGGCCATTGTGTGCAAAACAAAACAGAAAACAACCTTACTCCTAACACTATTGGTGCTATAATGTACTCCATTATCCTGTACAGGATATTAAGATTATATATATATATACACTAAACTATCCCACCTTCAAAGCAGTTTTTTTTTACCTCTGAGCAGCACTTTTTTTGAACACGATGCGTTAAATGACCAGGTCAGAAGGGTCTCGAGGGCTCAGAGTTGGTTAAAGGAGCCCACTGGATAGTTAGTTGGTAAGAAACAGATGGCAGCCTTCCGTCAAGGCCGTCCAATGTGTTCTTTATAGTGTACATGGTGTGACTCAAGTCCCATCCGACAGACAGCAGCCTTTCCAGCCCACTGGTGTTACCTTTCCTCACCGAGAGCAGGATGTTGATTTAGCGGAGATCAAACTTAAAGCTGGTCAACATTTAAGACTCGAACCTGGGAACTGCTAATTAAGAGCCTAGCGTTGTTCCGACTAAGACAACCCAAGCCACCACCTACAAAGAGAGCTCGCTTTGAGCTAAAATAAGTGGAGTGACAGAGCAAATAAGAAATTATTGAGTTTATATAACAACTCGGCAGTATCTACTTACGAAAATGTGGTGTACATCAATAAGAAGTATGGTCTCTATGAATAGAGATAGAAGCGACCACACGTTGCGGTACCGAGTCGAAGAGGTGGTGAAATGTCATCCTTCTTGCAACTGTCCCGTGAGCTGGGAAACAGTGGTAAGATGTATGAGAGGCGGTGGGCAGTGAATATTCTAAACGCGTTCAATGGGCGACAGACATGGGTTGTTGGGTTGTTGTTTTACCTCTGAGCGGCACTTTTTTGCACACTATGGGCTAAATGGCCAGGTCACATGGACCCCGAAGGCTCAGAGAAGGTTGGGGGAGGGGACCCACTGGAACAGCTGTTGGGAGACAGATGGTAGCCTCCCGTCAAGGCCATCCAGCGTGTTCTTTAACGTGCACAGGGTATGGCTCTCCCGCACACGGGGCCACGGCTTAACGTCCCATCCGACGGACGGCGGCCTTTCCAAGCCCATCGGTGTCCCCTACTGACCGTGGGCAGGGCGGGGAAATTTTGCGGAGATAAATCTCAACGCTGACCCAGCTGGGACTCGAACCTGGGAACTACAGATTACGAGCCTGGCGCGCTACCGACTGAGCCACCCCGCCCCACAGACGTGGGAAACACCTCCCTAGGTCAAGAAAGCACCTCCCGGTAATGCCACATCACATAGGCATTACCGGGAGTACATACATATGTGGAATTATTCTGCTGAAAAGTAGCGTTTGTGATGCAGCATAGAAGCACTGGTCCCAGAATGAACGGCTGGGGAGATTCTGGGTATTGGCCCAGTATGACACTCTCTGATATAGGCAGGATTCTGTCCTCGATGTCTCCAGACGTGTATTCGGCAGCCAATGGGCCCCAAACAGAAACGTCTTGTCCTCATGCAGCTTTATCCCTACAGTACGGCATAAGCAGACAATGGGATGGCATCAGAGGTAGACAAGACAAAGGGACAACGCAAATATAGATTCGATTATCTCATTCATCGTCTTCCAATTGTACTCCCAGACAGAGATGATGTTACATGTTCTGGCGCCTAGTGACATATCTGTCTCTCCTGTCACCAGTTAGACGTTCTTTTAATGCGACCAGAACTTTGGAAACGTGTCCAGGTACTTTCCTGTACCCATCACTGCCAATAGCGGTGAGGAATTCAGGTATCACGAACCATACGAAGAACAATTTAGCGTTTTGCCCACTTAGTTTCTGGTTAGATACCACCACTTAGATAACCCAATATCAGATCCCTTACAAATTCCGTCAACTGTACATCATATCGCCATATGTGTTTATGTAGGTATTTATTATGTGTAGGCATTGTACTCTTCGCATGCCATTCGCTCATCATTTTTTTTTTCCTGTTGATGCCATTCGCTCATCATTTTTTTTTCCTGTTGATGTTTACTCTCTTTTTTACGGTCCACTGAGATAGGGACGAACTCGGGGGGGGGGGGGGGGATCTTCCCAAAAATCCGGTCATCTTATACGAAATCTGAAACTTGTCTACCTTCTTTGAAATCCAAAACAGTTGTCTTTGTATAATTTTATTTTAGCCCCATATTTAACTCCGACACTAAAACTAGACAAAAAAAAGCAACTATAAAATTTTATTCAATGTAGAAGATCATTCTAATCTTTCCTGTCCGGTGAAATATTTTAGTAATTGGGAAACCCATTTACTAAAATATTCCACCGGACAAAAAAAATCAAGTCTTATTTTAAGAAACTCCCTCCTCCTCCCGAAGGGGTGGGGGTGGCTCAGTCGGTAGCGCGCCAGTCTCGTAATGTGCAGGTCCCAGGTTCGAGTCCCAGCTGAGTCAGCGTTGAGATTTATCTCCGCAAAACTCCCCGTCTTGCCCAGTCAGTAGGGGACACTGATGGATTTGGAAAGGCCGCCGTCTGTCGGATGGGATGTTAAGCCATGGTTCCGTGTGCGGGAGAGCCATACCCTGTGCACGTTACAGAACACGCTGGATGGCCTTGACGGGAGGCTACCATCTGTCTCCCAATACCTGTTACATTGGGTCCCCTCCCCCAACCTTCTCTGAGCCTTCGTGGTCCTTGTGACCTGGCTATTTAGCCCATTGTGTGCAGAAAGCTGCCGCTCAGAGGTAAAACAATCCCTTCCCGTAACTTAATTCTAGGTCCCCTCCAAAAATAATGCTCTCATGATTACATCCTGCTCAAGAGAATTTTTCCCTCCATACTTGAGATTGTCCGTAGCCCTAGAGGTGTTTACTGTGAATAATTAATATTTAACGAAATAAGTGTTCAGTACCTCTAGCTAAAAAACAAATTGGTGCATAAAGTGCAAGAGAGAAACAATATTATTCAATGATTACATGTGTAAACTGATGGACTTTCTTTCCTTATTTTGATTATTCACAATTTGGGAAGGCACGTTTAGAGCTTCGAGTTCAGAGAATGAATTCATCATGATTATGATCGAGTTATCATAGTAACTCTATAAAGTATTTCCAATTCCAAAAAAATCAACTTCTTTAAGTGATCATTGTCTACTTTGTCATTATTTTCCTTTAACTGAGAGCAATTCTTACTTTACTAATATCATCATCTAATAGTCGTAATTCCGAAATGGCGGACACGTCTGACGTCATCGGCGTCAGTTTCCCTGTGGTTCCGCGGCTCTTGAGCGATCGGTCCCAAATTTCGTAAGGGGTGGTCCAAGAAATTTGGGTCAGATCGGGTTGCTAGCTGCCATGGGTCGAAAGTGATCCCTCGAAAAGTGTCCGAAACTTCTGGGGCGCTGCCGTCGCCTACCTTGTGAATGAAGTAGTACGTTATGAGCAGTAAGCGTGATTATGACATACATTTGGCGGGATTTAATTGTGACTTGAGTAGTATGTTAACGGTGGAGAGTTATGAATGAACTTATATCCATTGATAACTCTTACCATCGATAAGTTTTGTGACAAACTTTTGGCGTTGGTTTAACTAGTTTCCTTAACCTATACTGAAACTTCAGTAGTAATAGGAAATATCAAAAAATACGAGGTATAAAAATATAATACATATTAAAAAAATTAAAATAGCACATTCTGTTCATTATCAGGTAAGATAAAAGATGATTTCAGTGAAGACACAAGACTGAAGATAATCCGATTCTCTAAAAATATTTGCCAAAGCGTAACAGCTCTAATCTTAGCCACATCACGGAAGAGGTAAATTGCGCTCTGATCATGTGACCTACATTCCAGACCAGAAATTATGGAAAAATAATGAAGCCATATTTGAAGAAGTCGAGAAGTCGTCCTTGTGACCTAGCCATTTAGTCCATTGTGTGCAAAAAAGTGCCGCTCAGAGGTAAAGCAAACTCAACTTTTCTCTTAAAATCACATAAATTTTTTATACACACTGTATTTCCCCATTAAAATCACAGCTCAGGAAATTCGATAGTTTTCACTATGCATTTCGTCAAACAATAACTATTCAGATTGTAAATTTTCGACTTAGATTATGTCTTACTATTTTGACTGTTGATTAAAAAATTTAGCACAGAATTTTAAAATGTAGACATAAGAAAAAGAGGAAAATTTTATTGTCTACCAAGCTGACCCCTGCTATTCTGCATTAGCATCAATATCAGCAAGGCTAGATGTTACAGAGAATAGACAAATTTATTCGAAAGCAGAAATTTTGGTTTGGTGTCTTTCAACTTCCCATAGATAAACAAGAGATTATCTTGCATTACCTTTCATGATATGAAAAACTGTGGTTTTGATCTTTGGAACTTGTAAGAACTTATACATTGCACTTATTTCGTAATTTAAAGTTGCAATTCTTTCTTTGCCATTTTTACATATAAAGATCTAAACCTTAAACGCCATTAGTATAGTCCTTCATAAGACTACTTAGGCCCATATACAGAGTGTCTGAAACATAATGGTGGGATTTCCAGAACCACTATGTAGGAAAATAATATACATATTCAAGAAAGTTAGGTTGTTTTACCTCCTAGCGGCACTTTTTTGCACACCATGGGCTAAATGGTCAGGTCACAAGGACCCCGAAGGTTCAGAGAAGGTTGAGAGAGGGGACCCACTGGAACAACTGTTTGGAGACAGATAGTAGCCTCCCGTCAAGGCCATCCAGTGTGTTCTTTAACGTGAACAGGGTATGGCTCTCCCACACACGAGTCATGGCTTAATGTCCCATCCGACGGACGGCGGCCTTTCCAAGCCCATCGATGTCCCCTACTGACCATGGGCAGGGCGGGGTGTTTTGCGGAGTTAAGTCTCAACGCTGACCCAGTTGGGAATCGAACCTGGGAACTGCAGATTACAAGCCTGGCACGCTACCGACTGAGCCACCCTAGCCCCATTTTAAGAAAGTAATATTTCAATTGAAAGCGTACCTCAAATAGTTTTGAACATAATTAGTGACTTTCCACATGCCCATCTTTCGTGACCCTTCATATGTCCAATTGGTATTTCACTTCCTTCCATACACGCTACAGTATATCTCTTTTACGTGTTCAGTTCCTTCTCTTATTCTGGCTTTCAAATGATCCAGGTCTCAAATCTTGTCCATGTAAGCATAATAAACATTTTTTACACCCCTCCCCCCCCAAAAAAAAAGACAAAAGCAAAATTAACATTTTCTACCAGATAGAAGGTTACAATTCTATGGCCACCAAGGAGTCCTGATTTCACATATCTTGATTTTTGCTTGTGGAGCTTTGTAAAGAATTATGTTTACATGGACTGAATTCGAGACTTTCATCATCATTTGAAAGCCAGAATACGAGAAGTAAATGAGCAAGTAACAAGAGATATGCTGCAGCGTGTATGGAATGAAGTGGAATATCGATTGGACACACAGAGTCATGAACGATAAACACGTGGAAATTCACAAATTACGTTCAAAACTATTTGAGGGACGCTTTCAATTTAAATACATTGAAAGGACAATTACTAATAACGTGTGGATACATCTTTCGTCCTCACAACAGCAGCAACAAGTCATGGCATGGACCTTTACATGGTATTAGAAACGTTTGGGTGGTATTGCGGCCCATTGCCGGAGGTAAATTTCGGGCTCCACTTGGTCTCACAAATGCCCAATAGAGTTCAGATACGGAGAGTGAGAGGGCCATCCAATGGTTGTGAACTCACTGGAATGCTCCTACAACAAGTCCTTCACCACACGGGAGTGATGAGATTGGGGTGTTGTTGAAAGATTGCAACCAATTGTTCCCACAACACACAAACATGGATAGCCATGAACAGGTGTAGGTAGTTGGCGAGTATATTAACATAGCCTTGTGCGGTGATGGTGGTCTCAATAGATACAAAGAAGTCTCCAAGGTGGCCGACATAAACGCACCCAGAACAATACACCGCTTCCCACTGACCTGTAACACCCTGACTTGACAGTTGGGGTCCATGACCTCATCTGGTTTATGCACACGCGCAACCTCCCGTCGGCGTATTTTAGTTGGAACCTCGATTCGTCAAACCAAACTATCTTTTTCCAGTCTTCCATGGTCCATTGGCAAAGTTCCTTCTCCTACTGCAGCCTTGTAGCACAGTGGCTTCTGTAACAAGTGTGCTCGATGTGGGTGTTGACTGCCATTTCCCAGTTGTAAATGTGGAACGTTCTTTGCACAAACCTTTGTAGCTGCCCCATCTTTGAATGCCGATTCTATCATCTGCACTGTGCCCATCCGTTCATATGTTACAATAAGGGAGAGGCGGTGTTCACCTCGAACATCAACAGCTCAGTTACGGCCATATTTTTCCTAGCGGCTGCTGGTTTTGGTGTATCCTGGTACATACATGTGAAGACAGCAAGCATAAATCTCAGACGTTCTGGAGTAGCTGTTTTTGAGCACCCCCATCATCCTCGCCACTCATCATAACAGTCACAGATACGCTTTACAGTAGGTAGGTTGGGTTGTTTTACCTCTGAGCGGCACTTTTTTTGCACACCATGGGCACACAAATGGCGAGGTCACATGGACCCCGAAGGCTCAGAGAAGGTATGGGGAGGGGACCCACTGGAACAGCTGTTGGGAGACAGATGATAGCCTCCCGTCAAGGCCATCCATCGTGTTCTTTAACGTGCACAGGGTATGGCTCTCTCGCACACGGAGCCACGGTAACGTCGCATCCGACGGACGACGGCTTTCCAAGCCCATCAATGTCCCCTACTGACAGTGGGCAGGGCGGGGAATTTTGCGGAGATAAATCTCAATGCTGACGCAGCTGGGACTCGAACCTGGGAACTATAGATTATGAGCCTGGCGCGCTACAGACTGAGCCACCCCCGCCCCTACAGTAGGTAGGTATCTGACCTATTTATAAATAGGTCAGATACACACCTACTGTAGGGGCGGGATTGGGGGTCTACTGTAGGGACGGCAAGGGGTGTTGGCTGGTCGCATTATTGAGGCGGAGTAGGGCATTTTGTAGGTGGGCGCGATGTGTATAATAATTTGTGCTTTCAGTTTATTACTTTCTTAAATACGCATATTATCTTGTAACATATAGGTTCTCGGAACTTCACCATTATTTTTCAGACATCCTGTACATATGTTTATTTTTATATGGGTTTGTTAGCAGTAATCAACAACCAGATATAAATCCAAGATTTTGAAAATATTGAAAATACGTTTCTTTGTGGCATGTCTCAGTAATTGATGGCATTTTTTTTTTCTTTTTTTTCGTTCTAGGTACTTGCTCACAATTCAATCTCGCTTTTATAGATACCCTTACACACTATATTAACACTTGACCGTGTAATAAGAATCCTTTAAATTTCAGTACACAATCAGGCGTTACACTAACTTCATTTGTAGATATGAAAGTAAAAAAAAATCACTTTAAGTCGATCTGATTGCACAGTCTTATTGTTCTGATCTTTTAATTCGATTTAAAACAACTAATAATGAAAAATATACTTCTCCAGTTTGATTTAAGATAATTTCCACCTAAAGATGAATCCAATAATGTAAAAAAAATGCAATTTTTTTGATCACTGAATTGTGAAATGAGATTCGGAAACACAAACATCAGTGAAAAGACTATTTTTAAATATGCTCATTTCAAACTCCCTCCGTTTCGAAACAAATTAACGAGCGGCGTGACATATTTTTAAAACCTTCATTTCTTTATCTGATTTCCGTTCTAATAATCACTTTAACTCTGTTCAGCATTATCTTAACAAAATCTTTGCCCGTACCGACAGAAGACTAATGACATGTAACTTCTACAACGGGTGCGGCCTTCGTTCTTAAAAGATAGGAACTACGAATTTTCTGTCAGTCTTTTTGTTGCTTCGTCACTTTCGAAGATAAGACTGATAATTTTGCCGTCAGATAATTCACTTCTCTACAAAAGCAGTAAATCTTATTTATTTGAAATGACTTCTATCTCTTATACCAAGATGCAGCCTGCTTAAGATCCGCTGACACATTTTCTCAGTAATTATGCATAAAAAGAGAAATTAGTCTTTACAACATTTTCGAAACAGTCTCATTTTAAAAGCTTAGTTAAATTACGTGTTGATCAAACAAGGCTGTAACACTCCTCTGTTCTTCGACAAATTAATTTAGCAACGCAATTTTTACAAACACCCTGTGCTAGTTTGTTTGAAATGAGAACATTTTCAATTATGGAGTTCAAAGTTATGATTAAGACACTGTTTACACTGTAAAACACTGTTACCAACAGCGGTATATTTTGAGCAAAAAACGTTTATTAAAAAAATTCTTATACCTGTACAAAAAACAATGTAGTCTGTATTTCACATTTCTATACGAATGTGGGACAGGAGTGGCTCAGTCAGTAGCGAGCCAGGCTCGTAATCAACAGTTCCCAAGTTCGAGTCCCATCTGGTTCAGCGTTGAGATTTATCTCCCAAAAACTCAACAGCCTGCCCACGATCAGTAGAGAACACAGATGGGCTTGGAAAGGTCGCCGTCCGTCGGATGGGACGTAAAGTCGTGGTCCAGTGTGCGGGAGAGCCATGCCTTGTGCACGTTAAAGAACGCTGGATGTCCTTGACCGGAGACTACCATCTGTCTCAAAACAGCTGTTACAGTGGGTCCCCTCCTCCATTTTCAACCTTTCCTGAGCCTTCGGGGTCCTTGTGACCTCGCCATTTAGCCATCGGTGTGAAAAAAAAGTGCCGCTCAGAGATTAAACAACCCAACCCAAATCTATACGAATGTTTAAAAAATTATTTTTTCAAATATTGAAGTACTGCAGTTGGTAACCAATGCAAAAATAAAGTTATAAAAAAATTATCCCTCAAGCAGCTGTTTGCCATATAGATCTGAGAAGAGCCTGCCAATTTCAACAAATCGCAGAGAAGGGTCTGTGAGGAAGGCGAGAACTAACAGAAGCGTAAGAAAACATTAATGCCTCCTCATTCCAGCCTCGAACCCAGATCACTTTTATCAGTAGTCAAGTAGAATAACTATTCGGCTAAACAGCAAACATTATACTAATTGGTGCTCATAATTAAAGGATAATGGACAAACGTGCACATAACTCAAATTAAGTTATTTAATTAAATGCAAAATATGGGTTAAGTTTCCGTGATCTGGCAGGTCACCTATCCTATGAATATATTCACTTCAAGGAAGGAGAGCACATGAGCCCTAAGGTTGGGTTGGCTCTGACACTGTTTTTGCACGCAAAGGGCTAAATTGCCAGATCACAAAAACCCTGAGGGCTCAGAAAATGTTGGGGGAAGGGGACCCACTGGAGATCTGTTAGGAGACAGATGGTAGCCTCCGGTCAAGGCCATTCAGAATATTCTTTAATATGCAGAGTATGGCCCTCCCGCGCACAGGGCTACAGCTTAACGTCCCATCCGACACACGGCAACCTTTCCAAGCTCATCGGTGCTCTTTTTCCCACCGAGGGCAAGGTGGGGATTTAGTAGAGATAAATCTCAACGATGGCCGAGCTAGGACTCGAACCTCAAAACTTCGGACTTTGAGCGTGGCGAGCTACCGAATGAGCCGTCCCTGAGCTCTAAGGGAATAAACATCATCATGTTTATAACAAAGCCAAGAGCACTCCCTGCTCACCCTAAGGGCACAAGAATATCGTATCTGAATCGTTGAGCAGTCAGTGTGACTCCCAGAAAGATAAGATCTGTGCGGATAGTCCTTTGATGCCTCTCCAGACAGTCACACTATCGCCATCAAAATGGTCACTTTCTCTGATCTTACGACAATTGTAAAATTCTTTGATCTCTCCATAGGAACACACTTCGTCACTTTCAAAGCTTGGACTTCGTGAATCACTATTCAAACAGAATCTGGACTAATCTGTGACTAGCAGATCTGACCACTAGACTGGGCTCTAAAGATATTATCTGCACACGTTAACGCTCTTCTGGTGAGTGGGTTAGGGGACAAAAAAATATTGGTCTTCGTACATACAGAACCTCCTATACACAGTAAATCTTGAAACCGTCGTTACTGTGGCTCCTGATAACATGGGATATAGTTGTCTAGCTGTCATTTCCCTGTATCATCTTGCATCATCCTGAAGAGTTGTGGCATTGGGACGACTTGATCTACGACTAATCTCTTCTGGTTCTTGAAATTGTCTCTAAAGCATTGAGAGAACATTTTGTGGTATATTTAAGGCCCTGTACACTTCGGTCTGGGATTGAGCCACTTTCATCCTAGCTGTAGCTCTCCCACCGTACAAAAGCAAACACACGTGTCTTTATGGCATGGTGAAATTAAATTGCTACACACGTAAAGCCAGGCTGACTGGAACGGAAATGACTGGTGAACACCCCATGATCTTTTATAGAAACCCTAATTTGCATGCTCGTGGTTGTGCCAGTTATATCTGCACGTATTTTTCCCCTCTTCCGCACTGCAAAATTTACATATACACCAGATTTCGTGTCATTCCGTTATACACTTTTCGAGATTCATTATCCTTTAATTTTGAGTCCCGGTAAACTTTTATTAGGGGATTGGTCGTCGAAAACATTTGGGTTTACAAAGTGTCTGTGGTCCCCCTGAGCTCGCCAAATCTGTCTTTGAATTCTCTAGGTTAGATTTCACCTCTAAGCGGCATTTTTGCGCATGAGTGGGTTAAATGACAAAGTCACAATTACCCCCAAGGGCTCAAAAAAGGTTGGAGAAGGGGTCCACTGCACAGGTTCCATCAGCGTCATAAGGTCACCCACGTGTTCTTTAACTAAGGGTCTCCTTCACACAGTGCCACTACCTTTTGGTGTTACCCTATCTTATGCAGAGACAAACTGTTTTTAAATAAATATTGGAAAACATATGAAATAAACAATTAGATGAAGAGAATGGCTGATTACTTTTTCTTCATTAGGCGCGAAATAAAAGCATTGGGAGAAAAGAATTGTATCAAAACAAAAATTAAAAGTGATACAGTTACTCAGACATAGAAGTTGACAGAAAAAAGGGCCAACTTACGAGAAATTTCGATCTACTAAAGTTGCGCCACATTTAACATTTAAGTAAATCCAATCTAGTAAACAAATCCAATCTAGTGAACAATCAGTGGGAATGAGTGATTAAACCGTAACGTATCTGAACACCATTTTATATATATTTTATTCAGAAATTATTCTCGTCGAAAGAAATATATATTTCCCCTTCAGTTTCAGTGGCTTTCATTTTTTTCGCCTCTATTTAGGTTATTAAAAATTTCCAAGGGGTGACGACTATAATCCCCTTGCATAAACACACAACCCCTAGTTTGTTTAGAAAGGAGGAAACTGGGTCAATGGGAACATGTCAAATTCTGGAATTGCAGGGTCTCATATTGGAGTATAGCTAACAACTATGCCTGTCAGTTTAATATTACAAACCAGCATTCGTTTAGACCAGAGTTTCCTAAGCACTTTCTAACCGATAGCAACATTACTAGCCAATATTATCTTTGGAAACAGAACAAATTTTTTGCTCCCACCTCAATCACTCGAACTCGTAATTAATACCTAGGACTTAAAACTATGGTCAGCGGCCTAATGAGATGTTTTAGTATTTTTATGAATACTTTCATCATAAACATTTTTATTTTGTGCACATTTATTTGATAACATTCGAACTTGAATATCTCAATTAAACATATTTTGTTTTTCAGGATAGGTAACGAAATTACTTAGACACTTACAAAGCTCAAGCTCACAAAATGCCAGACTTGCCTGCTGACAGCAAAAAAAAAATACTATCTAGCCCAGAGAGAGGTCTTCATCGATAGTGTCGCCACACACTGGTTGTCGCTAGAGGCCCCCATATAGGTAGAGGTTGGCCATCTCTAAATTGGATGACACGTTTTGTCGTCGCGCGGACTGTTTGATGTGTAAAGATGAATGGTTTCGCACGAATACTTATGAATTCCGGAAAATAGTAGGATAATATTTGATACAGTTTTCAGTGCTCGCGATTGGAAGCACTTTAGAAAACGGTTAAAAAGGAAAAGCAAATTTTAGGGTTTTTTTTTTTAGAGATCATTTTCGCTTTGTCGTATGCAGGAATTGGACTTTTTTGTTTATACAGATAAATAAAAAATTCTTTTTGTGTTGGATAGGTATTATTGATATATTACGATATGTATTTTTCGAACCTCCCAAAAGTTATAATTGCGCCCTCTAATGATGGAAAAAGTCGAAATTTGGAAAATTTCAAACGATGTAGTTATGTTAGAAATTTGAAATCTTGATGTTGAAATGTGAAGGTTACGATATGCACTTTTCGAATCTCCCTAAAACTATAATTGCACCCTCAAACGTCGGAAATTTTTAAACGAATATTACAAACGATGTATTTATGCTAGAAATTCGAAATTTTGGTGGTGGAATGTGAAGGTCATGAAGTATCCATTGGCAACAATGAATTGACTTCTTCGACCCAGGGTGGACGAAAAAACGCGACTTTTTTGTTTTAAAAAACAATTATTTGTTTATGAAGATAAATTAAAAATTCTTTTTACGTTGGATAGGTATTGATAAAATATTACGATATGCACTTTCCGAATATCCCAAAAATCCTAATTTCTCCCTCTAATGGTGGAAAAAATAAAAACTTTTAAACGAATATTGCAAACGATGTGTTTATTCTAGAAATTTCAAATTTTGATAATTAAATGTAAAGGTTACCAAGTATCCATTAAACCAATTTAAATGTAAAGGTTACCAAGTGTCCATTAAAGTAATAAATGGAAAAACTCATCTTGCATTGGTACTAATGAAATATAATTCACATTTTTCAAATACTTAGGAAATTTTAATTCATATCGTTACAGATTATTAAACATAGAAACAGCAAAACTACTAACTTTTGCAAATTGAGTTGTATATAACAGAAATTTGAAACTTTAGTGGTAAGTTTCAAGAGATTGACAGTTATAATGCACCCACTTTTCTCGGATTGTGGTAAATACAACTTTAAAATTTAAGAAATAAAAGCCAAATTCTTTTTATGTTGTATAATTACTAATAAAATATTATTTATATTTCCCCATTATCCGTTAGCTCAAAACTTTTAAGGAGTGAAAAAGTAGGTAAAGAAAAAACTTCACTCTCTTTGAAAACGGGATCTCAATATGCGTCAGAGGCGGTATGTGTTCTTCTAGTTAGTTAATACTAATGATAATGAAACATAATTTGCATTTCTCAAAGGTAGTTTTAATTTATATCATTAGAGATCACTAAATATCCAAACGACAAAGCTTTTAACGAATGTTTCAAGTGATCTGTTTATGGTAGAAATTTCGGCGGTAGAGTTCTGTTATGTTAGAAATTCCACGACAACAACAATCTGTCCACTATTTTCAGAGGGGTGGAGAAAAGCACCTTTTCAAATTTAAGAACTAAAGACAAATACTTTTTATGTTGATAATTACTAATAAAATGATATTATTTGCATTTCCCCCCCCCCATCATACATTAAAAAAATAAATAAATATGCTCTCAAGCAGCTGCTTGCCACAGAGGTCTGACAGGAGCTTGTCAGTTTATACCATAGTAGAAGGTCCGCAAGGATGGCGGGACCTCAGCATAAAAACAACACAAACATCCATAATTAAAACTTTTAAGGAGTGAAAAAGTAGGCAAAGGAAGAACAATTCTCTTTGAAAACGAGATTCTCATATGCGCCAGAAGTGATATACGTTCTTCTAGTTATTTTATACATTCAGTACCCTTTGACAGTGGAAATTCGAACTACTGCATAATTGGGAAAATAAACTATTAACATTTTATTAGTACCTGTACAACAAAAAAGCTTTTCATTTATCTCTTAAAACAGAAAAGTTTCATTTTACCAAAAGGAAAAAATACATTTACATACAAGGGTACAAATCATTACTATTTGTGTAAACCACTTGAACATTACATTCTTTACCGAAAATTTTAAGTTTCTAGCATTAATAGATCGTTTGCAATATTGGCTTAAAGATTTGGTATTTTTCAGCTTTTTCCGCGCTAGAGACCGCCTTTCGAGTTTTTATTTACCACCTTTGGTACTTTCTAACAGTAAAAATTCCAAACTGATGGGGATTCGAAAAATGTAAATATTAATATTTCGTTAGTACCTGTAAAGCAAAAATATTTTTCGTTTCTGTCTTAAAATAAAAAAAAGTTTCATTTTCCCACGCCCATTGGGGATAAGTGAGGAAAAGCCTTGTTGCCATTGTAAACCTTCTGACCATTACATTCTACTACCAAAGTTTCATATTTAGTGTATGTACTTGTTTGTAATATACGTTTGAAATTTAGCATTATCCATTTTTTTCCACTGCTAGAGAGCGTTATCAAAGTTATTGGAAGATTTCTAAATTGAGAATCGCAATATTTCTTCGACACCTATCCAACCCAAAAAAGAATTTTTCATTTATCTCTAAAAGTTAAAAGGTTGATTGTCTATAGTCGGACAGACAGGTGGAAAGACAGACAGGCAGAAAGACAACAATTAACAGACAGACGGACAAACATTGGCATAGGCAGACGACAAAGTAATTTATTTCCGAGTGGAATTTTTACACCCAAATGTTGCGCAATGAGGCATTGATAAAATATGGAAGATTTAATAGACAAAAAAAAGTGGTAGAAATGTATAAAACTATTAACAGTTGAGAAGCTTTAACTAGGTACACACACTAACTCATAGGCTTTCGTCTCACGGTACCACAAAACATGGCGCCCATAAACCACGTGACTCAATGAACCAATGGCAGTCAATCACCGAGATAGCCAGCTTCTTAACTATACAGGATCTCTAGTTGTCGCACTCAGTTGTGAGGTGCGGCGCAACCAATTTGTTATCAATAATAGTTAAAGTACCAAAGTTGATGTTACGAATGATTTACTTTTTTTATAATTGGAGCAGATTCAAAAGTTATCGTTATAATAACGTCACTCTCATTCGCATCTTAACTCTTCTTGCATCATTCAAAATAGCTGAATGGGTTTCTTCAAAATATAGGTAGGCCCACGGGAGTGTATCGTGCATGCGAATGTCATCTGTCATATGTGTCATGGAGGAAAAAACGGTTGAGAACCACTGATCTAGCCTACTGATTTCGCTTTCTTCATCGCTTTAAATAACTAAGTGGGGAGCAGATTTCAACAGATTTTTAGTTGGGTTAAGCAAAGACTACTAGCAATAAGGATACTCATTAATAAAAACAAATACTATTAGATTGTAAAGATGCAAATTATCTTTTTAAAATTAGGCTTTTCTTACTTGAATTTTTTGAATATTTAACGCAAGAATTTTATATGATTTATCATGCCTAGCAATTCTTTTTTGAATTACAAATAGTATTTGTCTTCAATTGATAAAAGGCTATTGGTGATTCAGCATGCAGCATTTTAATAGTCACAAGTTGTCGTCAGTATCGGTTAGAGTAGCGATTCTCAGATATTTTCTCGTGGTCGATTTACCGGCCTCAAGCGATTCGTTGTGACCGCATTACAGACCACCAGCAATTCATTATGATCGCATTACAGGCCACAAGGCAATTCATTGTGACCGCATTATAGGCCACAAGCAATTCATTGTGACTGCATTACAGGCCACAAGCAATTCGCTGTGGTCGCGTAACCGATCACGAACATTTAGCGCACTAGGCTCGTAATCTGCAGTTCCCAGGTTCGAGTCCCAGCTGGGTCAGCGTTGAGATTTATCTCCGCAAAATTTCCCCGCCCTGCCCACGGTCAGTAGGGGACACCGATGGGCTTGGAAAGGCCGCCGTCCGTCGGATGGGACGTTAAGCCGTGGCCCCGTGTGCGGGAGAGCCATACCCTGTGCACGTTAAAGAACACGCTGGATGGCCTTGACGGGAGGCTACCATCTGTCTCCCAACAGCTGTTCCAGTGGGTCCCCTCCCCCAACCTTCTCTGAGCCTTCGGGGTCCATGTGACCTGGTCATTTAGCCCATGGTGTGCAAAAAAGTGCCGCTCAGAGGTAAAACAACCCAACCCAACTGTGGCCGTATTACTATGGCCCACGAACAATTCTCTGTGGCTGTGTATTACCGACCAAGAACAATTAGCTGTAAACACATTAAAAAATATACACCATCAAGCAGCTGTTTGCCACAGAGGGACCTCAGTAGAAAAGCGACACAAACATCCATGCATTACCCGAAACCCGAACACAGGTCCCTATGATCAGTAGCCAAGTTACACTAACCACTGAGTCATGAGACAGCTTTAAGAAAAATTAAAATAAATTTTAAGCAGGGATATACA
Source organism: Ryuthela nishihirai (assembly GCA_038380435.1). Taxonomy (NCBI): domain Eukaryota; kingdom Metazoa; phylum Arthropoda; class Arachnida; order Araneae; family Heptathelidae; genus Ryuthela; species Ryuthela nishihirai. The sequence continues at coordinate 54,717,900 of JAWZYU010000009.1, forward strand.
GACTTGTAAGGTAAACTTACAGAAAAATGCTTTTGAAGAAAACATATAATTTTAATTTTTAGCATATAATAATCAATCATCATGAAATATACAGATTGTCTTGGGCCATCATACTTTATACGGCTGTGGTTCAAGGCTTTTATAATAAAATAACGAATGCTTTAAGTTTGAATATATACTAATGCGCTTGTTTGAAAATTTCTTTTTGTTGAGAATCTGTATGATAAATAAAAATTATAATTAATAATAATAATAATATTTATTTCCATTCTCATTTACAGAAACATTACACACAAAAATTTACCATCAAATTTGGATGGAAAATAGCAAAAGGAAATAATATAAAATAAAATTTAAAAAAAACGATTAAAAATAAAAAACACACAAACATACATTTTACAAGTATTTCTGTGTAATCTAGGAGTTACAAAACAACTCTTACAGATTACAAAAACAAAATTCTACTGTAAATGAAAATCTTTGGCAATGGATAAAAAAACTAAGAAATTACATTAAAAGCGTCTTCAATATCTTCAGTATTTACCAAAAAAAGTTTGGTTTTTTTCTTAAAATTACAATCACTTTTTTCTTCTTTTATACTATTTGGTAAAGAATTATATAATTTTGGTGCAATAAAATTGAAATGCTTATGCATGATTTCTTTTTTTGATTTCACAACATGAAACATGTTTGTAGAACATCTGGTATCGTATGGGATGAACCGTTTTTCGATCTAATTGTTGTTTTTATGTAGATACAAAAGACTTCTATATAAATATAACTTTCTCAAGGGTAATATATTTTATTCAAATGTTCTAATGACCCCACCTAAAACTGTCTTGTAGTCTGTCTGGTAGTAGTAAACAGACAGTAGTAAACTGTCTGGTAGTCTTGTATTTCAATTATTCAAATGCTGTCTGGTGGTCTTATGCGTCCACGGAGGCCGCACTTGAGACCACTATGCTAGAGTTCCACACTTCATAACAAGCTACGTGTAAGATTATACTATGTTGTTTTCGCTGCAATAAGAAAATCGAGCGCAAGAACGTTTCATGCAATCCTGCGTTCACTGCAACAACCAAATGAACACAAGAAAGCAAAGTGAATTCTGCTTTCACTGCATGCAAAATAATACTGCAGTGAAGTCCATTCAAAAGCTACATGTAAGACTTGTTGCTTTCGCTACAACAATAATCGAGCGCAAGAACATTTCATGCAATTCTGCTTTCACTGCAACAACCAAATCTAACCCAGGAAGTGTGTAATTCTGCTTTCACTGCATGCAAGTTAATACAGCAGTGAAGTCAATTCAAAATAATTACTTCAGTTACGTTGGGTTATTTTAACTCTGGATCGGCACTTTTTTTTGCACACAATGGGCTAAATGGGCAGGTTACTAGAACCCCGGGGGCTCAGAATGTTGGGGAGAGATTAGAAAATAACAATGCCTTCTTATATCAAATACTGAAATTTTCTTATGGTCGCACCTAAAACTGTATGGTGGTCTTATGCGCCACAGTGGCACTTGAGAACCACTATGCTAGAGGTACACTTAATAATACGCTACATTTAAGACTAAATTATGTTGCTTTCGTTGCAACAAGAAAATCGAGCGCAAGAATGTTTCACGTAATTCTGCTTTCACTGCAACAACCAAATCGAACACAAAAAAGTGTCATTCTGCTGTCACATTGCATGCAAAATAATACTGTAGTGAAATCAAGTCAAAATAATCTAAAATATTTCTAATTCTAAGAAAGCATTACTGATTCTTTTCACTGAACTTTGATGGGAGACATGGTAGCTTCCCATCAAAGCCCATTTCGTTTAACGTGTTCTTTAACGTGCACAGAGCATGGCTCTCCCGCTTAACACCCCATCCAACAGACGGAGGGGGGCGGCCTTTCCAAGCCCATCGGTGTCTCCTACTGACCGAAGAAGGGCGGGAGTTCTGCGGAGATAAATCTCAAAGCTGGCCCAGCTGGAACTCGAATCTGGGAACTCCAGATTACGACCTGGTGCGCTACCGATTGAGCCATCCAAGTTGGGTTGTTTTACCTCTTAGCGGCACTTTTTTGCACACCATGGGCTAAATGGCCAGGTCACATGGATCCCGAAGGCTCAGAGAAGGTTGGGGGAGGGGACCCACTGGAACAGCTGTTGGGAGACAGATGGTAGCCTCCCGTCTAGGCCATCCAGCGTGTTCTTTAACGTGCACAGGGTATGGCTCTCCCGCACACGGCTCACGGCTTAACGTCCCATCCGACGGACGGCGGCCTTTCCAAGCCCATCGGTGTCCCCTACTGACCGTGGGCAGGGCGGGGAATTTTGCGGAGATAAATCTCAACGCTGACCCAGCTGGGACTCGAACCTGGGAACTACAGATTACGAGCCTGGCGCGCTACCGTTTGGTTTTGGTTTGTTTTACCTCTGAGCGGCACTTTTTTGCACACCATGGGCTAAATGGCCAGGTCACATGGACCCCGAAGGCTCAGAGAAGGTTGGGGAAGGGGACCCACTGGAACAGCTGTTGGGAGACAGATGGTAGCCTCCCGTCAAGGCCATCCAGCGTGTTCTTTAACGTGCACAGGGTATGGCTCTCCCGCACACGGGGCCACGGCTTAACGTCCCATCCGACGGACGGCGGCCTTTCCAAACCCATCGGTGTCCCCTACTGACCGTGGGCAGGGCGGGGAATTTTGCGGAGATAAATCTCAACGCTGACCCAGCTGGGACTCGAACCTGGGAACTACAGATTACGAGCCTGGCGCGCTACCGACTGAGGCACCCCCGCCCCAGCCATCCAAGTATGACTTTAGTTACCTCAAAAGTCATTAAAACAGAAATTACTGTTATACGGAACGCTTTACTACAGTGAGCATACAGTTAAAAGCTTACTCAAAAAAACTTGCTCTGTGTTCATCATTTTTGAATATCATTAGGTTGTTTCGACTTTGCAATAACCAAGGCTGTCGTGTCCCTAAACAAGTGCAGTATATTAAACAGTATATAATGGTTTTCCCTTTCACTAGTTGTTTAAGTTTAAAAAATATCGGTTTATGTATTATCTTCGTATGATACATTATATGCCTTAACAGTACTTTCAAATGCATCATGTCACAAGATCTAATTCATCCTAAGCGTCCAATGAATGTAAAATAAATCCTTATGCAGCCAATCGCCATGGAGGCTCAGACAGCAGTCTAATCAATGTAAATGGCCATAGAGATCCATGAAACAAGAGATACCTCATCAGAAAATTTAACATATATTCCATTCCTTATCCACAATTCCAACCAAAGTACATTTGTTTCGCCAACAAACATGCAAGCAACTCAATCATTCAAGCGTTCTGGTGGCTAAGTTCCTTTAAAGTAATCAAAAAATCATTAAGAAAATATTTAAATTACACTGGCCACAACAGCTATTAATACACCTTTAACTCCCTATAAAATGGCTTAAATTAGTTCAATGTCAAAGTCATTCTGAAAGAACAATGTTGAACGAATTTTCACATTAAGTTGTAATAATGCACTACTGCAACTATGATCGCACTCTATTAACAGAACAAAGTTTCTTATTATCCATCAAATGGCAATGATCATTACATTTTAACTGCTGACGACGTAATCATGCTAAAACTTTGCAAAAGGTTGACATTTAGGCTCAGTGGACTTTCATTTTTATAATTAGAATAAATTTTTCCCAACATCCATTGCTTTAGCGTTTATTAACACAAAATGACTCCACCTTTATTTTAAATAACAAGAAGGTAAATTAGCATCAATAGAGAGGGTTTATTTTTACAACCATGCACTGAACGATCTAATTGAATAAAAGACAAAAGCGTAAAAACCACAAAAATCTTTAAGCGTTAATGCTTGTATAGAGATTTTGCCAAGGATCCCTACAAGGCGGAACAGTCTGCATTCGACGCCGTACATGAGACGCTTGCTGACATTTATCGATCTGCTGACGGAGTCTACCTATGTAACCATGAGAAAGCTGAAATAATGGAACTATGTTTAAGTGAGGAGGCGCATTTGACAAACTGGAATTCTGGCTGCGTGGATCATAATAAATTTTGATAGCTTTATAAGATAATTTTGCATCCATGAACTTCTAAGGGATAGTAACTATGATCATATGTTAATAAAGCGAATTTATGAAATTAGTTTTAGTTATTATGTATACAGTATACCAAGATACTGTATCCACAGTCTTTGTGCATTTTTTTTTTTCAGATGCAGTAAATTTTGGTTTCAAACTTTTACTAGGGTGATAAGTCTGCGTTTTTCGCCATACAAAATGCGTACGGCGACACATCACCATGTGTTGCATTTGCATATTCTGAATGCAGTACTATGCGGAAAATATACTCCACTGCGTCAGTCCATAACTTTGCAAGTATCGGATTCTTGGTTTCTGTCATCAGAAATGCTGTACAATGAGCGAGTTAAGTATTAAAATTCATATTAGTTTTACATCATTACTGGAAAAAGGATTAAAAGCTACTGAAGCTGCCTGAGAAATACGCAAAGCGGAATGTGAAGGGGCAGTCTCCATTCGTACTGCTAAAGTTTGGTTCAAGACATTCAAAAGCGGTGACACGAACCTAGAAAGTAACTCGCGATCGGGAAGGCGAATATCGGTAGACCGCAACATTCTGAGCCACGCTGTTGAAGCTGATTCATCGACAATCCCTCGCAGGTTCTCGTCCAAACTTGATTGCTCACACGCAACTATAGTACGGCATAGCTAAGGTACCCAGGACTTGCTGAAGGGTTTGTTCCATGTGAAATGATTATTGAACAAACAAACCGTCGTATAGAAGTCTGCATGAAACTCCTCACTATCCACGCGACCACTGTTACATCAAGCCAACAGTTACGGGCGATGAAAAATTAATTCTTTAACAATCCGAACATCCAAAAGAAGTGGTTGATCAGGCCAGCTCGCATTCGTGTCCCAAAGATGTCGATTCGAAACGAAGGCAATGATGATTTTGATGGTGTAGTACATTTCGAACTAGTTTCCAAAGGAGGTGCCATCAATGCTGACCTCAACTCAGCACAACTGGAGGGCGTACACTCTATAATGTTTCAACGCTACACAAGATTACTAAACAGAAGTCAGGCACTCCCTCCAACAAGACAACGCAAAACCACACACTGCAATTCGGACCAAAGAAAATATTAGAGAACTGACATTCGAGCTTCTTCCTCATCAGCGTATAGCCCCGACCAACCTCCTTCCTACTAAAACCTCTTTCGTTCCATGGATTATTTCTATTGAAGTAGGCGTTTCAAACATTTCAGGAAGCCAAAAACGAATGTCGAGTCTTTTACATTCAAGGACAAAGCGTGGTATCGAAAAGGATTCAAACTAGCTGACAGATGGCTACGAACTATTGAAAATCAGTTTATATCGCTGAGTATGATTCACTATTTATAGTGTAATAATCATTTCTCAACGATAAAATACGATAAAACACAGACTTATGAATCACCCTAGTACTTTATGAACTTGAGCATTGTACTGGTAGTTACTTCCCAATTTCACTTTCTACACATATAAGCCAATGCAAAATTTTTATTGAACACCAGATTTATCCGTATGTTTGCTGCACGCGTAGTTAAAAGATGAAACAAATTCCTCAAAAACTCGAATACATATATATCGCGATGTCAACTGATTATAGGGTATCTAGCTAGCACAATACACACTTAAAAGTCCTACAAACTTAATCACTCTTTAAGAAAACAAATACATAAAGTCCTATCCGGAATTTTAACAGCAGATTATTGCTTTCAATCACTACCAGAACCGGAAGGTAATTTATTGTTGATTTAATATAAATATACTATGGCTTGCTGTTCCGAGTTAACTGAAATTGAAGGGACATAAATAAGAACTTTCCTTCAACACTTACAATGGCATATAATAAATGCAATCCTATTATACAAAATGTTATGCAAAATTAGTTTAAACATGCCGTATATGTAACGATAATCTGGTGATACAGTTTTGGGTTGGGTTGTTTTACCTCTGAGCGGCACTTTTTTGCACACCATGGGCTAAATGGCCAGGTCACATGGACCCCGAAGGCTCAGAGAAGGTTGGGGGAGGGGACCCACTGGAACAGCTGTTGGGAGACAGATGGTAGCCTCCCGTCAAGGGAGCTTGTTCTTTAACGTGCACAGGGTATGGCTCTCCCGCACACGGGGCCACGGCTTAACGTCCCATCCGACGGACGGCGGCCTTTCCAAGCCCATCGGTGTCCCCTACTGACCGTGGGCAGGGCAGGGAATTTTGCGGAGATAAATCTCAACTCTGACCCAGCTGGGACTCGAACCTGGGAACTACAGATTACGAGCCTGGCGCGCTACCGACTGAGCCACTCCCGCCCCGATACAGTTTTGGAAATATATCAAAAAACCACTTGAGCAACTGATCCTATTCCTACGACTACTTTTTTTAGTCTGCCCCGATCTTCTCCCAAATAAATTTTTTAAGTTTTCACTATGACCAATTAAACTGAGTACACGTTTAAGGCCTCTGAATTTGGAAACCAGTTTGATCCAAATACATCTGCAAAATGTTAAGTTTCGATTAACTGTCCCTACACAAGTGGTCAGATACTGGTACTAATATCAATGCAGGTTGTCATAAAATTCATCATTTTCAGGCTTTATTGATTCTACCCTGATAATTGGTATCATTTTGACTTAGTCACACCATTGTACAGAAAAAAAAAACGTTTCCAGGTCATTGCTAATTTTCTTCATTGACTGAACCCTAATAATATATACCTTTATTTACTCTTTTTTTCACGGATGATATTCAAAAAGTTCTTGACACGTGTCTGTAGATTTGCACTCGTTCCTCCGAAGTTAACGAGCTACGACTTGTTTGAAAGTTTGTCCAAACTTGTCGTTACGTGTTAAAAACAGAAGCCGTATCATCATTTCTCTCTTCGTTGGCGGCGCCTAAATTTCGGTCTAAGGAATCTGTGCGTTGTTGTTACGGAGCCTTCTAAAGACGGGGAAAATTTTACATTTTCACAAGAATGCAGCTTGGAGACGACGCAAAAAAAAAAACTCATGCCTATTTATCATAAGTAATTGGGGAATCATGCCTGTTTATATGGCACTGTTAGGGGAAGGATGAGCAAATTTAGAGGACGTCAGAGCTTCGAAGACCCTCGTGCAGGAAGACCGAAGGAGGCCATGAACGAGAGAAACATCGCTGCTGTTCGTGAATTCATTAAGGAAAGCACACACATACCATCTTTCAGGTAATAAGTTGAGATGTCAGTGTATTGTTTGACAGGTAGAAACAGTTATTCATCGACATATAAAGTTATGAAAGATCGGTGCCAAATGGGCACCCCACAAACTGACAGAACAGCAACAAAAGGACTAGAGTCGACTTGTGCAAGGAGATTCTGGCAATGTTTGAACTTAGTGGCCCCAAACGGTTAATAGACATTGTTATAGGTGATGAGACGTGGCTTTGTTACCATACAACTCCCAGAAAGATCGGGGCGGGGGTGGCTCAGTCGGTAGCGCGCCAGGCTCGTAATCTGTAGTTCCCAGGTTCGAGTCCCAGCTGGGTCAGCGTTGAGATTTATCTCAGCAAAATTCTCCGCCCTGCCCACGGTCAGTAGGGGACACCGATGGGGCTTGGAAAGGCCGCCGTCCGTCGGATGGGACGTTAAGCCGTGACCCCGTGTGCGGGAGAGCCATACCTTGTGCACGTTAAAGAACACTCTGGATGGCCTTGACGGGAGACTGCCATCTGTCTCCCAACAGCTGTTCCAGTGGGTCCCCTCCCCCAACCTTCTCTGAGCATTCGGGGTCCATGTGACCTGGCCATTTAGCCCATGGTGTGCAAAAAAGTGCCGCTCAGAGGTAAAACAACTCAACCCAACAACCCAGAAAGATCAACAACGATGTTTGGGTTGCGGAAGATGAACCGCATCCCCAAATCCTCCGACAAGGCTTTCACTCAAGGATGATGATGTTCACAATTTTTTTCAACTCCCAAGGAGTCAGTTAACCAACATTGTTTTGCCCAAAATGGTTAAGGAGATGATGGAGCAACGTCCAACAACAAGCGTGTCAAGGGTTCTCCTTCTTCATGACAATGGCAGTATTAACAAAACTCGGCAAGTTACGGCCTATCTGGAGCAAAAAATAATCAAACGGCTATCCCCCATCCTGCATATTCACCCGATCTTGCACGATGCGATTTTTGGCTGTTTCTAAAGATTAAAAAGAACCTGCTGGGAAACCTTTTTCACGGGTGAAAGACGTTGCAAAATACTTTCAGAGTTGCAGAATACTTCCCAACAGGAATACCACAAAGCGTTTCAGAATTGGCATAGACATCTGCATCTTTGAACAGATGCTGGAAAGAATACTTTGAAAGCCAGTAAAAGTTTTGTTGACGTAGATGCAATGGTTTTTGTTCTGCAGATGCATGTCAAGAACTTTTCAAACGCCCCTCGTAAAAATAGCAGCCACAGTAATTGTGAATGGCTATTACATAGAAACAATTCCAATGGTGTTCTTTTGGTTGCAATAGCATTCATAAACACATATATTTAAGCAAATTTAGGTCTGGAATAAGATATTTGAAATTGATTTAGAGTTATGCTCTTACCAAAGACTCTGGTGAGATTGGGACTGTCAAACTTCATTACGAAGTTCATAATATTTCAGTTGTTGGGTTCTTTTACTTCTGAGCGGCACTTTTCTGCACACATTTCTCTAAATGGCCAGGCTACAAAGAACTCAAGGTCTCAGTAAAGGAACTCTATTAGCAAACAGATGGGAGCTTTCCCTTCCAGCAAGTTATTTGACGTGCAGAAGTTATGACTCTCCTACATACGGATCCACAGTTTAACATTCCATCCAACGATATTTGTTGGAGTTCTTTAATAAAGAGATATTTCTATTCCACTCGATCTCAGAACTAAAGTTGATAGTGAGTCCAATCTTTACATTAGTGACTACTTTCTTTTGGTACTAAATAATGGGTTGGGTTATTTTATCTCTGATCGGCACTTTTTACACACAATGGGCTAAATTACCAGGTCACAAAGACCCCGAGGACTCACAGAATGTTGAGGGGAGGGGACCCACTGGACGGCTGTTAGGAGGCATATGTTTGCCTCCCATAAAGACCATCCAGTGTGTTCTTTAATGTGCTGTGGCTCTCCCACATAAGGTGGCCATATCTTAATGTCCCTCCATTGGACGGCAGCTTTTCGAGCACATCAGTGTCCCCCACTGACCATGGGCAGAACGGCGAATTTTTCGGAGATAAATCTCAATGCTGGCCTATCTGGGACTCAAGCCAGGGAACTGAAGGTTATTAGCTATGAGCTTGGCATGCTAAAGGCTGAGCTACCCCATCCACAAAATAATAGGTTGGGTTGCTTTACTCTCAGAGCGGGAGATTTTTGCACACAATGGGCTAAATGGGCAGGACACAAGAACGAACCCCAATGGCTCAGAGAAGTTTTGAGGGGAAGGGACTTACTGACAGCTATTAGGATACAGATGGTAACCTCCCATCAAGTCATCCAGTGTTTTTTTACGTGCACAGGATATGGCTTGTCGTCACACGGGGCCATGGCTTAGTGTCCCATCGGCGAACAGTGGCCTTTCCCAGCCCATCGGTGTCCCCTACTGACCGAAGGCAAGGCGAGGAGTTTTGCGGAGATAAATCTCAATGCTGGTCCAGCTGGGAGTTGAACGTGTGAACTGCAGACTACGAGCATGGTACGCTACTGACTGAGCACCCCCGCCCACTAAAATATGGAGTAATTGGTGAAACATTATTACTGGCAGAAAAAAAAGCGAAAAATATTATACACACTTTAAATATAACTTTGTATGAAAATCAAGTCTCACCAGATTTGTCATACATTTACTATAACTGGATAGTATAATTGAAGACTACATATATTCTGATGAATAGTTAATTCTGTTAGGAATATCAGTTTACAAGGAAGCTTGAGATTCTTCTTATTACGTTGTAAAGATGTATTGAAATCTATAATTATGAAATAAAGTTAAAGCATTATTTTTTGAGGGGTTGGGCAATCAATATTTTGTTGACATTCATGTCAATTACTAATCTGTCATAAGAAATATGATTTGCCTAATACAGAGAATGAAAGCGAGCGTTTCACATAGAATGTGCTTTCAGCTGACTATTTCCTGGGCCTAACAGAAGTCTTACTAGAGTAATCAAGTGGTATTGGTTATTTCTAATTCGAAGAAGTACAAGAAATATCTACAGGTAACTCCTATTTATGGAGGGAGATGCGTTAAACGTTTTTTTTTTCTTATTTGCAGTTTATTTATATTATAATGGATGTCGGAATTCAACAAAAATAATTATAATTAAGTTTTTATTTAAAAAATTACATAAATGTGTCCATAAATGATCGACTAGTTAACTTTACAATTATTTCTTAATAAAGAGGGAAAGGTCTGTGGGAGTTATCAATATGTACTGCGTTATCTGTGATCTGACACGACTTAGGTGCCCTTTCTGGGAGAAGAGAAGAAAAAGAGAGAGAACCATGAAGATTAGAGGTGCTGCCTCTTTCACGCGCTATTCAGAATTATGACTAACTTCTGTAAAAATTCTAGATTATTGTATTCATTTACAAGTCACAACTGGCCGGACCGGTACACTAAATATTTAAACATATTTATCTATGTACACAATTTTAAAGTTTTGTAAAGACGTTTTACAAAAGAAATACGGAAAAGAAACCGCGTTTTAGCGAATCACGTTAAATCGGAGTTACCTGTCTTCTTATTGTTATTATGTCCGCTCCGTGGCCGAGTGGTAGGTGTGTTTGGCTACTGATCGAAGGAACTTGGGTTCGAGCCCCGGATGAAGCATGAATGTTTGCGTTGTCTTTCTGCTGAGGTCTCGACTTCCTCACAGAACTTCTCATGGCATATAACGACAGGCTCCTGTCAAACCTCTGTGGTAAGCAGCTGTTTGAGAGGGTATTAATTGCCTCAACAGACCTCCGCGTCCCTATGGGGAACCGAGTGTAAATTACATTTTACCACCCTCTGGTGGTAAAAAGCAAATTTACACTGGATGCAATAATAAAATTGCTGCTGTCGATGGACAAACCTCTTGTCCAGCACACTTTACAAACTAAATTTATATTTCTATCACGAATATATCGTTTACAACAGCCGATTAAGTTTGCCGTTTTCCGTGTTTGACACCTTCTCACTGCGCAAATTAAAACTAGAGGAAGAGTAGGAAAATATGAATCCTAATATTTTATTAGACAGAAAAAATGTCTCATCTAGCTCTGAAAATAAAGAAGTTTAATGTCTACAGAGAAAGGACAAAGTGAAAACAATCGGCCGTTTTCGAAAATGAGCTAAAAATGAAAGTGACATGCCGCTACCTAAATATTGCCCAAAAATGAGGTGTGTGCATTAAACAAGCAGAAAACTATTTGTGTAGCATATATCAAACGTGTATGCTACAGCTACCAATGCAATAACTTGGCAAGTCTAAGCGATATTTTAATAGATACAGCTCGTTAATTTATTTTTTCTTGTTTAGTAATTATGTACCATAAAGGGCGCTTTAAAATAATCAAAAACCGATATATAGAATGACGTTTACAAAAATAATTTAACAAAACACGACATTACAAGGTACAATCGAATGCATAATTTCTTTATTAAAAATGACATCTTGACGTACGAAATAGAACAAGACATTGAGAAGGGAGGGGAGAAAAGCGTTCTATGAGCGTCGAAGTATGGAGCACTGAAGCAATATATCCCATTTAAAATCGAGTCTTCTTACTAACGGTGACTGAGATTACTTTTAGCGTTTATTACTCATGACATGGCGGAAAATTGCTGACAAACTTAATACTGCCAGCGCTTTTGGCGAAGGTGCTCTGCAGCCCTGATATGAATGGGTAACGATTAAAAACGCAACATTTTAAACACATACGACTGGGAATACTTTGCCTGAAGACTGATTTTGATCAGGCAAATATTTCGGTATAAATCAAAGACAACTGATGATGATGATTGCTACGAATCTAAAAAGCATACGTTGAATAGGATTGCGACTAGTATTGTTTACGGAACACAAATGGGTTCGCAAGAAATCATTACGAAAAATACGCCAAGTTGTATATTGGTACAAAAATAAAAAAAACCTGATCAAACACTTTAGTATATTCAAATGATATTACATTAATGGATTTTCAAGTATCTTATGTACAATATTCACAAATATTCAATTCTATGCATAAAGGTTTTTCTGTCTTTATGGTTCAGAAAACTATGCTTTTCAAATGGGAAAAACTAATTTTGTTCGTCCTTCAGCATACGTCTGAATTTAAGAAACTAGATACTGTTACAATTCTTACTTTCAACAAAATTTCAAAAGTTGAATGGCTTATTTAGCAGGATCAAGGCACTTTTGAAAACACTGTCATCATATACTTTCAATAATCATTGACATTCAATATAAAAATAACTACGATGATACATTTTTAAATTGGTTGAGACTTTTAAAACAAATACATATTCTTAATATGCTACAGAAAATATAAGTTGCAGCGTTTCACATTTATTACCGGGGGCATTCCAAAAATTCTTGACACGTATCTGTAGATTTACACTGGTTTCTTGGATGTTAACGAGCTAAGACTTGTTTCAAAACTTGTCTAAACTTGTCATTACGTATTAAAAACAAAAGCCATATCATTTCTCTCTTCGCTAGCGGAGCGTAAAGTTCGGTCTGCGAAATTTGTCCATTGTTGCTATGGTACCTATGAAAGATGGGGAAAGATTTTACATTTCCACAAGGATGCATCTAGGGGACGACGTGAAAAAAATTCATGCCGATTTATCAAGCCCGTTTATGTGGCACTGTTATGGGATGGATGCGCAAATTCAGAGGACAGCAGAGCTTCGAAGACTTCCCTCGTGCAGGAAAACCGAAAGAGGCCGTGAACGAGAGAACCATAGCTGCTGTTCGTGAACTCTAAGGAAAATCCACACATCACCATTCAGGTAATAAGTTTAGATGTCAGTGTACCAATTGACAGTGTGGAAACCATTATTTATCAACATTTAAAGATCTTTGCCAAATGGTATCCCACAAACTGACAGAAGAGCAAAAAAGGGCTAGAGTCGATCCGCGCAAGGAAATGCTGGCAATGTTTGAACCTAGTGACCCCAAACGGTTAACAGAGATTGTCACCCCTGACGAGATGTGGTTTCATTACTATACAACTCCCGGAAAGATCGACAATTACGTCTGGGTTTGCGGAAGATGAACCGCGTCCCCGAATCCTTTGATAAGATTTTCGGTCAAGGAAGAGGATGTTCACATTTTTTTTTTCAATTTCTAAGGAGTGGTAGCCATGGACACCTTACCTAAAAAAAATGACTAAATGGGCAATACTATGCTTACATTGTTTTGCCCAAAATGGTTAAGGAGATGAAGGAGCAGCGCCCAACAACAGGAGTGTCAAGGGTTCTTCTTCATGACAATGCCAGTGCTCACAAAACCTGACAAGTTACGACCTATCTGGAACAGGAAAAAAAATCAAACAGTTACTCCATCCTGCATATTCACCCGATCTTACATCATGCAAATTTTGGCCTTTTTTTTTTCAAAAATTAAAAAGGAACTTGCTAGGTAGCATATTTCAAGGGTGCAAGACCTTGCAAAATGCGCTCATTCAGTTGCGGAGTATTCCCTAATAGGAGTATCATCAAACGTTTCAGATTTGGCGTAGAGATCTGCAACTTTGCATAGACACCGGAGAGAAGTACTTCGAAGGCCAGTAAAAGTTTTGTTGAGGTAAGTGCAATGATTTTTGTTCTGCAGATTTATGTCAAGAACTTTTTGAACGGCCCTTGTATTAAACTCCCAGACTACTTGTAATTTTGGTAACAGCAGAAAATGGAAATTAGAAGTTCATATTTCTACGAATTATAAAATAAAATGCATAAATATTATCACCATTTGTTTACAAATTAGCAGACCGACAGTGCCAGATAAAATTGCAACATAATTACCATAAATATTCAAAGGCTGTAAACATAGACAAATATTTACACTTATTTCAGAGAGAGCTAACCTTCTATGATACTTGCCACTATACACAGCAGAAATTTACAAATAAAACTAACAATCACAAGTCAAGACAAGCACTATGCAAACAACAGATATTAGAAAAAACTCAATGATTTTTTATTCAGAAATTTACACCGATTTACCTCCTATAATAACTTTTATAGCTAAATACGATCTACTTCTTAAGGAAATCTTATTTAATTACACAACTTTAATTCTTAAATAACAAGTTTACCTATCGCGAACCGCAACCTTCCTATTTAACTTTATTGTTGTTGGGTTTATTTATACCTTTCTTCATGGAAAAGTTTGTACATTTCTATATTCAAAACTATTATGGATATTTTGAAAGGTGGGAAATGACATTCCCTTTATCAACTGAGCCAAGAATCGCAGAGAATGATGTAGCAATATTTTTCTTAGAGCTTTCAATCTGAAAAATGTGAATATTACTACTTCAACAAAAAAACAACATATTTGCTCTACTTATCCAAACTTGTAATTATCAGGCAGACAAGGATCACTTCGCAATATTTATCAGATGACGACTGAACAAAGAATAAGCTTAATTTGATTTTCAACTTTAAGTTTGCTCTCAACGTTTTTTTTTTCGGCAATTAATAATTTCAATTAGTTCTAGAGTAGATATTTACATCATTTCATTGAAAATTTTCTTTTCCCTCTAATCAAGTATGGTAAGTCAGGGCCGGATTAACCATTAAGCAAAATAAGCACGTGCTTAGGGCATCAGGAGAAAAGGGACACCACAAAAATACACAGAAAAAAAAACGCCTTTTTAAACAAAAAATTCCATGAACAGCTAAATAGTTTAGTACCCCTTTTTTTTTTTGGAAAAAACTGGCAACGTTGACTTCTGGCCCTTGACCTTCAGCCTGCTTCACACTGAACAAAGGGTGGTTGTGAACAATTATGCAACAAGACAGGCTTGATGCTTTATCTCTACTAAGTATAGAAGCAGATGTGTTACGGAAAATTAGTTTTGAGGATGTGATCAAAGACTTTGCTACTAGAAAAAGTAGAAGAGTTGGGTTGTTTTACATCTGAGAGGCACTTTTTTGCACACCATGTGCTAAATGGCCAAGTCATAAGGACCCCGAAGGCTCAGAAGGTTGGGGGAGGGGACCCACTGGAACAGCTGTTGGGAGACAGATGGTAGCCTCCCGTCAAGGCCATCCAGCGTGTTCTTTAACGTGGGCACCAGCGTGTTCTTTAACAAGTGCACAGAGTATGGCTCTCCCGCACACGGTGTCACGGCTTAACGTCCCATCCGACGGACGGCGGCCTTTCCAAGCCCATCGGTGTCCCCTACTGACCGTGGGCAAGGCGGGGAATTTTGCGGAGATAAATCTCAACGCTGACCCAGCTGGGACTCGAACCTGGGAACTGCAGATTACGAGCCTAGTGTGCTACCTCTGAGCCACCCCTGCCCAATTGTCATAATGACTAAGTAACCTATCATGGTATGCTTCAAACATAATAAAAAACATAATAATATTCAAACATAATAAAACTTACAAACATAATAAAATTATTCCTCCTTTTATAAAACATAGGTTGCTAAATTTAAGGAGTGCGGAAGATACACTATGATTTGTGTACAAAATATTAAAGTTTCTTTTGCAAATGAATTGCTTTTCAAGTAACACGCTTACTAAAAAATAAATCACCCCTCAAGCAGCTGCTTGCTACAGATGTCTGACAGGAGCCTATCAGTTTACACACCACAGTAGAAGATCTGAGAGGTTGGCCGGACCTCAGCAGGAAAACAACACAAACGTCCATGCCTTATCCGTGGCTCGAACCCAGGTCCCTTCGATCAGTAGCCAAGCACGCTAACCACTCGGCCACGGGACGGCTACGGAGATCTAATAAGAACCTGACAGTATAATACTCTAGAGAAGGGATCAGTAACGAAGGGGGACCATAGCAGAAAAACGGGTAACAGAAAGCATCCTTACTCTAAGTAGTGTGCTACCCACAATACTCGTGAGCTATAAAATGCTTCAAAAAGATATTTTATAAAATGGAAAAACACTTTTTTCCAATACATTTCTGCCAATAATGAAACTTTGCACAGATTCATATAAGGCTAGTCAGTACATAAATGGCTAGCCTTGCATGAATATTTCGTCTTTAGAGAGTCAGTTATAAATTTGCTAGTGATTATCGGGCATTGTGATTTTGCATATATAGGAAAAGAGGCAATTATTTTAAACTATAGCAAGAATATAACTAACGGAAAAGGTAAAGTAACTTTACTGCAAATAAAACTCTCTCCAAAACACGTATAATGCATTACTTGGGTTAAAATAACATTGTATTCGGAGATATATAAACATTATAATATATAAAATTACTATGCAGTGTGATATTTATATTTTAGGCGATCCGTTTGCTTCACTATTACACTGTAAAATCCTTCTTTTAGCAGTTGGTGCTGTCCGTGCAATTGAAAGTTCAACAGTTCAATTTTCACCGGAGTCATCAATAGCAAAAGAATGAGGCTAACTAATAATCATAAAATTACTATGCAGTGTGATACTTATATTTTAGGCGATCCGTTTGTTTCGTCCACGCTTCCAGCAGTTGTTTTTACTGGCGTTCACTTGTATCCGGTTGTTTCCTGATTGCCTATCGCACAAGGGAGTTATTTATACTTTTTCACTCTGCAGACTAATTCCATGAGCCACTGTGTCGACGCGTTTCAAAACCGTAGCTTCATTATCAAGACACTACTTTCGACCCACGCGAACGGAGATTATATACTAGGGGTGAAGGGTCTGGTGTGCAGGCGTTTCTTGTTGTGATTGAGCCGCTGTTTTGGTTGGCGTATCCACTATTGTTGCGGGGGCTGGGTTTTCGTGTGCTCTTGCATTAGTATTGTAGTTGATAATTTTTTTTTCGTCTATGATGAGCTTCCATGGGAGTGGAGGATGATATATTTCGTCGCTACATGTAACACGTTTCACGTCGGTGTGTCTATTTTCGTATATGGTTAGTTGCTTATATAAATCCAGTTTTTTTTTTTTTGCGTAGGCGGAACGGCTTGAATTTTGAAATTTTTGAAGTCGGGGATAGCTTGTTTTTGCTAAACAATTCGGGTCAGGGCAGTTTTTTTGTTGTTGTATATCTTTTTGGTATTCCTTTATTCTTATGAGTGTAGAGCGTTTGGTTTTATTATAGTACGGTCGGGATTCATAATCATTAGGTAGAGTAACTGGGATCTTGTAAACATCACCGATTTTCATTTTAGGATCTCGATCTTTTTTAACCATATTAAATATGTTACTTCCTGTTTTTACTGGAACTTTAAAATTATATGGTCTCTTGTAAGTGTTTTATTTTCGGCAAAATATACAGTGTTAAAAGTTAAAAAGTGTTTCTCCCAGCTATGGGATTAGAGGTATACTGGAGGTATATTTATTTTTAGCAGCTTGCCTTTGTGCCAGTGTATTTGGGTATTTTTGAGAGTGGCTTCTGTATCGATATATTTGGCTTCATGATCGTCTCTTCTACTGATGGCTGTCGGGCTGCTTTTGCGCTGTAGTAAAAATAGTTGACGTTCTCGAGTTCATCCAGCTTTGGTTATGGAGTATCGTAAATTTCGTAATAAGGGTTTACATTCGCGTGGGCCAAGAGTAGTGTCTTGATAATGAAGTTATGGCTTTGAATCGCGCCGACACAGTGGCTCGTGGAATTAGTTGCAGAGTGAAAAAGTGTTAATAACTCCCTTATGCGATAGACAATTAGGAAACAACCGGACATAAGTGAACGCCAGTAAAAACAACTGCTGGAAGCATGTACGAAGCAATCGTCTAAAATCGTCTAAACATAATACCTAAATCGCCTAAAACATAAGTATCACACTGCATAATAATTTTATGACTACTAGTTAGCCTAATTCTTTTACTATTGATGACTCCCGTAAAAATTGAACTGTAAAACTTTCAATTGCACGAACAGCACCAATTGCTAAAAGGACTTTACAGTGGAACAGGGATACATGTTTATATATCTTCGAATTGTATAGCATTGTGTTACATATTTATTATCTGTTCATTGTATGTTACAAAACACACTCTTCAGTTTCAACCAACCTCAGATCATGGCCATGATCAGGGAAGGGGATCTCCTCCCCTGATACTAACCCTAATGTCTTTTAGAATCTCAAGAATGCTACTGATTGTTTTCTAGAATGGACCATTCCAAAACGTTTTCTTTGAAATGTGTAAAAGCGACTTTCTTTTTTTTACCATTCCCTTACATAATGCCTCAAACATTATTCCTCCAAGAGTAAAAATTCATTATATACATATATTATCTCTGAAGAAGTCGCTTCCCGCAGAGGTATGATAGGAGATGTAACTATAATACGACATACGAGATAATCTGTGAGGAAGGAAATAAGATATCAGGAAGGAAAATAAATTACCTCTCAAGTAGATGATTCCATGGAGGCCTAACAGAAGCCTAGAGTCAGACAGTTAATAAAAAAAAATATGCCATAGAGATCCTAGCAGAAGGGCAAATCAATAAAGAAAGCATCCAAGCCTTATCATAGACTCGAACCTGGTTTCCTTCGGTCAGTAGCCAAACTCGGCCTCCAGGTACAGTATCTTCGCTTTACGGCCGCACGAGAGGACGAAGATATATTAGAAAAATATACACAATATGATATTAAAAGTAACTTTACAGGATTTTAATACCATTAAAAGCGTACATTCCTTAAAGCCATATCAACACACTTTTAATTTGAATTCCTAAATTATTCAGCCAATAAATAATTATACCTTTAATCAAAGGAATCAGAACAAAAATCAATATAGTAACATCCCTAGAGTTTTCTTTTTAAGGACAATCTCGTGCCTTATATCATTCAACTATATTTCAATACATTCCGGAACGTAGAAAATATATTTGTAAACTAGAATTTCCTGATTAGCTATTAACAGCTAAAATTTTAATATTTAGAAAACTTGTAATTCTGATGACAATGCTTGGAAAACTTAACTGTTGGACATCACAAATATTTACACAGGTTTTGCACAAATGGGTTAAAAAGATTACCCAATTATCAAATTAGGTAATTCATGCGAGTGAGTTAGAAAAGGAAAACCGTATTTATCTTTGCCAATGTAATTTTTAAAGGTTAAATCGTGTTGCCTTAAGCTTTCGGTGGCGAGGTCAACACATTGTGTTTACCTTCTGTTGGGGGGAGAGCACGTTTACATTACAACGAATCTTCATTGGCAGAGAAAACATACACACGAGAAAAACAGTAAATTCAATTAACGTGTTTGTGATGACTCCTTTATGTTTATAACAACTACATGAAGCGTATCTAAAGATACGTACGTAGCATTTGGTATCGATTCTGAACATTTAGGTAGTAATTTCTACTGGAAGAGGTATGTTAACTAAAATCTCAAATTTTCTTACAATCCCAAATGGATTTTAATAACTCAAGAAAGTAAATATTTATATCAACGTATCGTAGGTGGAATACTTCTAGCATAAAAGTTGCTTTCAAAATTTATGTTTTAACCACCAAAAGTCTTCAACTTTTCATTTTCTTGGAATAATATATGCTATGCGAAAAACGTCAGACTATAGATAGGGTGTCAAATTGATCTTTGTAAATAAATGATGATTTTTTAACTATCTTCTTCAGACTGTCAACCCGATGTTCACATGATAGGATATCATATTCAAAAGACTATTTGAACTTGTATCAAATTTGTGGTTATTCTTCTAAATTACTCCTTTACTAAAAGTTCATTTCAGCACAGAATTCTGTATGCAAAGGAAAATAGAAACGTTGAATAAGAAATCTGTTTTTTCTTCATATATTTCACCTCTAACTCTTTTTTTCTGGGAGAAAATGTTCTGCTTAGTGACGTATGTGCTGCAGCAGCTGCATTAGATTATCCTCTTGGAATATAATCGATTTTGACTCCCGCTGCTCTTTTTCGTTGAACAATTGTTTAGCTATCGAACAGTGAAGGGGAAAAACTGACAATTAATATGAAAATATTCTTCTGTTGCAGTTTTCTTAATGGATATTAGACTTCCATAAACGTTATGAACTAAATATTCATCAAAAAAAAATATTGTTTTGGAAACTCGTGAATCCATACATACAGACGAGAGGAATGAAATTTGTTCGTTATCAAAGCATGCTTTCACCTGGAAGGAAGTAATTTGCTCACTATCAGTTAACAGAGATTGTGTCCTTCTTTGAAAAGCAAGTCTGGGCAGCCATAGAATGCAAAAAAAAAATGGTTCAGGTTTCGAAATGTTTACAATATATTGTGTATGGGATGCTTAATATGTACATACTAGGAGCAATGTAGCAGTAGAATATTTTCCTTTTATTGCCAGTCTCTCCAGTTATGCCGTTGAAGAACAAGATAACTGTTCAAAAAAAAAAGGACAGCGGGAGTCAAAATCGATCCCATACCGGGATAATCTAATGCAGCTGCTGCGGCACATCCATCACTAAGCAGAATATTTTATCTCTGAGAAAATGGTTACGAGTAAATTGTGAAATATAGACAACAGTTTCCCTTGTAAAATTAATTACTTGAGCTTACAAATTTGTTCCATTATATTAAATCGGAAAAACACTACAAATGCCTAACTGAAGATAGAAAACTCCTAGCAAAAATTTCTCCAAAAATTTGACATCTCACAATTCGTTGGTCATTTCCAGATAAGATTTTTATCAGAGTTTGTAACGAGTGCATCTGTCGACAACTTTACATGTAACCAAAATTCACCTTGTTCCGTGGCCGAGTGGTTAGCGCGCTTGGCTACTGATCTAAGGGACCTGGGTTCGAGCCCCGGATACGGCATGGATGTTCGTATTGTTTTCTGCTGAGGTCCTGCCATCCTCTCAGATCTTCTACTGTGGCATATAAACTGACAGGCTCCTGTCAGACCTCTGTGGCAAGCAGCTGCTTGAGGGGGTATTTATTTTTTTTTTATAGGCTCTCCTCTTAAAGAATTCTTCCCAACATGTGGGGTTTTCTCCTTTTCTCTATAGTGTACGTGATGTAGGGGATAAAGTAAAATGCACTCCATATGGCAACAAAGTAAAATTAAGATCAGCCCAAGATACAACTTACAATACGAACTGGAGTGCATGTCGGTTGGTGAAGGAAATGCTATCTAACAAGAATCGGCACTTGCCTCGTAACACATGAGTCTTTGCGTTCAACATTTCTTCGACTCGTTATCCGTCAATTCGTCTACCTCTGAAATTTTCAATGCCATGCCCCAACTAAAAGAATAAAGTTTTTCTTCCATTAAAAGCACACTGTCGTCATGATCGCGAAATAACATAATTTAGAAGCAATACAACCTTAAATGCACTTCATGTGTGTACCTTTAAAAACCTTAATTTTTTTTCCTAAGCAAGAATTCATGCACTTGATAATTTTATTACGTGATACTCAAGTTATAAAAAGAGTTGTAATTCAAGGATCGTTTATTACAGGATCATTTGCACGAAACTTGTTTGGAGACCACTTAGCAAAAAAATGCACTCCGATAATATACAGCGCTTTTCGGGCATCGCTGATCAAATCTTTTGTGGCTGGCAGGATACTTAAGGCTTTGGCAAGCTTCGCTAACTACACAATTAATGCAGATGCAAATGTTTAATGATATTCAAAATCCGCTTAGACATACAGCGCCGCATTTCTTTTCTTGTGTTGTCTTTCTCCAGAGGTCGCCTTTTCCTCACAGACCTCTATGGCGTAGTATATTGACTGACCTTTATTCTATATTGCGAACCCTTATGAGAGTTAATAATAGGTGGCCGGCAATTATATTAGCGCCTAACCTGACAGCTAGTGTGATTGATCAGATTAAATTTCAATTTGATTGAGGCAATAAATAAAGAACGAGAGAAAACTGGCGTCCCTTGTGGTACAAAGTGGGCTAAAAGAACATAAGAATATTTATTAACAGGAAGTTCGAACAGTAAGGCTTATATAAAAAAAAGGTGACTAGATATCTTGTCAAACCTCTTCGGGAAGCAGCTGCTTGAGAAGTATTTCATTTTATAGAGGAAATAAATAAGATACATCGATAATTATATTTGAAATAAAAATTAAGTTGAATCATATTAAGTATATGCATTATTGAGGTATGTAATCATATTTAAATGTATGTAATCTTATTAAGTATATGCATTTACACAGTTAAAATAATTTTTCAGAATGAAAAGGCTACAATTTTTCTTATTGCTTCTGCTTGACAAAATGGTTGGCCACATATGATCATTTGATGTCGTAAATTACCCCGTTTTAAACAAAGGCTAATAACAGCGTGTACACCCAAATGATTGGTAACTCGGTTCCAAAAGATGCAAATTAAGGATATCGTACTTTTTCAGTGGGTGTTTCATTGGAATTAATACAGATTATGTTAATACGTTGTACATATCTTACCTGAAAGCAAGAAAGAATAATGGAGAGGAGCCGAACACCTCAATCTCCGAATTTCTGCTGACAGGGTCCAAGATCGACTGAATAACAAGTTTGGAATTTCTGCTGATAGGGTCCAAGATAAGATCGACTGATCAACAAGTTTGGAAGAAAAAAAAATGCCATGCTGGTTCACATACGCAATGGCTTGGGTTGTTTAATTTCTGAGCGACTATGCACACAATGGACTAAATGATCAGGGTACAAAGACCCCAGGGGCTCACAGTTGGGAGGGGAAGGAGACTCACTATACAGCTGTTATGACAAAGATTAAAATTTCCTGTCAACTCATCCAGAATGTTCTTCAACGTGCACAATGTTTGGTTCTCCTGCTCACTGGAACCACGGCTTTACGTCACATACGATGGAGGAGGCTTTTTAAGCCCGTCTGTGTCCCCTTTCTGACCGTGGAAGTTTGGCGGAGACAAATCTCAATGATGGAACAGTTAGGACTCGAAACTGGAAATTACGAGTCTGGTGCTCTACCAATTGAACCGCACACAACCAATCGATAATCCCTGCTTTTACCATAAACTGCTAATGCGACCATTATTTCAAATATCTAATCTGTTAATAAGACAATGTATTACTAATTTCATCTTTAAAAAATACCCGAAAGTGAGCGCCAAAAACAATTAAAATTTGCATTAAAAGTTTTGCTTTACCCTAAGAGCTCGCATTTCCAAAAAGAGAAAAACTAGTTTTCGTAGCATATACTGAATTTACACTGCTCGTCAGAAATTAAACATGGATCACCAAAATATGAATAAAAAAATTCGTTGCAGATAAAACTTGAACGTACTTAGTTAATTTTATGTGCAGTTTGGAAAAATCAGCCTGTAAATCCCGTATAACATCACGGAATATGTAAAATAGATACCTTTTAAAAGGAGTATTTTTGTGGACAGTCGATAATTTCAATTTGAAATTCTGTCAGTCTGAAATAGCAGATACTTTTATGATGCCTCAAATAAATGCTTATACAACTCAAACGATTGAGAACCTTTGGATGGCTGGTCAAACATCAAGGAAATGGCCATATTCTTTGGTGTGCACCATTCTGTTATCTCAAGACTTCGGCAGCAATTCCAAACAACCCAGTTATCAAAAGACACGTTCAAGGGCGTTCTAGGGTTAAGATGATCGCTATATTAAACTACGCTACCGATGGAACAGGAGAACAATAGCAACATCTCTGCCTTCGAACTTCATTACAGCCACAGGCAGGCAGGCGTCTCTCACAAGTGTGAACAGAAAGCTTCGACAAGGCCAGACTCTATGACCGTCGACCCGCTGAGACACTCTTTAAACTCCAGAGACAAACAAGCCAGACTGAAATGGCACCACTATATCATGTAACCTCGACCTGAGAACAATGAAATCGTGTATTGTTGATGGAAAATCCGAGATTTTCTGTATAATTGGACAGCATACCTTAAATGATCTAATGAAATGTGGTATATTGCAGCCGGACCATTACATCGTTGATAGAAGTGCATTTGATGAAGGTCTGATTGTGTGGGCGGAGTTTTCATTGGGTAGCCATACAGATCTCCTTCTGTATGATAGAGATTATATGAGTACTCCAAGATAATGGGATGAGATCCTTGTTCCCTATTCCAAGTCATATGTTCGTACAGTAGGTGACATTTCCTTACAATGGGTGACAATATACACAAAGACTGACCAACTAATATATGAAAGTAATACCCAACGAGCGGGGTAACCTGCATTCTCTATGGATCTGAATAACACAGAATATCTATCTGATGCTCTTGTGAGTAGTATTACCACTATTCAACACCCGCCCCAAATCCTCAGGACTACCCTTATGCATCAGTAGACTTTATCGCCCTTTCATTCTCTGGATTACCTTATTGAAGACATGAATCAACGTTCACATGTCTACGTTATTAATAGAAAAGATCACATTCTCTATTCAAAACTAATACATTTTGTATTCAAAACTACACCTTTACTCTTTTGCGTACTTTCCTTTATTAGTTTTCTTAAGATAAATACAAATTAATTTGGTCCAAATTTTCATGACTTTTCGAAATACTATCTATGAATTTTCCTATGATATTTCATCAAAATTGTCGAAATATATTTCAAGATATGAGCATTTCATTGATCCATGCTGAACTTTTGACAAGCAATGTATTTTATTATAAAAATTATACTGGTATTATCATATATGCAGTAGAAACTTTCGCAATTAAAATTCAGTGGGATCCTTAAAGCAAAAATAAATGGGGATTTAAACTCGAACATAGATTATTAAATATGCACAGAAAGGATAATTTACTACACGCCACCTACCTAATAGCGTGTGGGTCCACCTTTGGCCCTCACAACAGCAGCAACATGTCGTGGCATGGACTCTACCAGCTGTTCGAAAGGTTCGGGTGGTATTGCAGCCCATGATTCCAGGAAAACTGTTCATAAAGCACTGAGAGTTGCCGGTGGTGGGTTTGAGGATCGAGTTGGGTTGTTTTACCTCTGAGCGGCACTTTTTTGCACACCATGGGCTAAATGGCCAGGTCACATGGACCCCGAAGGCTCAGAGAAGGTTGGGGGAGGGGACCCACTGGAACAGCTGTTGGGAGACAGATGGTAGCCTCCCGTCAAGGCCATCCAGCGTGTTCTTTAACATGCACAGGGTATGGCTCTCCCGCACACGGGGCCACAGCTTAACGTCCCATCCGATGGACGGTGGCCTTTCTAAGCCCATCAGTGTCCCCTACTGACCGTGGGCAGGGCGGGGAATTTTTGCGGAGATAAATCTCAACGCTGACCCAGCTGGGACTCGAACCTGGGAACTATAGATTACGAGCCTGGCGCGCTACCGACTGAGCCACCCCCGCCCCCTTTGAGGATCGAATGCATTACTCCACTTCGTCCCAATGATGTTCACTAAAGTTCAAATCAGGAGAGTGAGAGGGCCATTTGAGGATTGCGAACACTCTGGAATACTCCTTCACGCAGTCCTTCACTAAACGAGAGTTATGAGATAGGGTGTTGTCTTGTTGAAAGAAGACATCCTGCTGTGGGAAAAGGACAACTATGAGCAGGTTTAGATGTTTGTCGAGTACATCAACTTAGCCTTGTGCAGTGATGGTGGGGTCTCAATAGGTACAAGGCCTCAAGATGACCTACGTAAACACACCCCAGAACATTACACTGCCGACATCGGTCTGTAACACCCCGACCTGACAGTTGTGGGTCTATTGCATTGTGTGGTATATGCCACACATGCAATTTTCCTTCAGCGTATTACAGTAGGAACCTCAATTTATTGGACCAAACCATCTGTTTCCAGTCTTCTATAGTGCACTGGCAATGTTCCTTTGCCCAATGCAGCTTTATAGCCCAATGATGTGCTGTAAACAACAGTACTCAATGTAGGAGTCGGCTGCCATAGCCCAGTAATGCCATCATACATTGAATGGTCTTTGCACAAACCTTCATAGCTGCCCCATTATTGAATTAATATTAACATTAAATAAAGGCAAGTCCCAGATGTACCGCAGCATATCGCTGCACACCATCTATGGGGAGAATGCCATGAACACCACTACCTATGCTGGGGCAAGACAGTGCCACAAAGACACAGCTCATCCACGGCTACCTATGGCGAACAATCCTATAGAAGGAAGGTTCATCCATCGGTCAAAACTAAATTTAATGTTCCCCGGTTAGCCACAAAAATGGATATATAGATCCAAGTTGACTCGGCTCCCAGGGTGGAGACTCTTCATTTGGCTTTTGCATCGATGAGCATGTCAACCAGTTAATGCTTCCAGTCGCAAGCCCTCAACTTCGTCCTCTCCATAGCGCCACGCACCCACTGCCCCCCAGAAGCAGTCTGTACCCCAACTTCACCGAGGCTGCACCGATGAGCCCACTGGACCGGTGCCCCCCAACACCAGTCCGCAGAACTCTCAGCCACAGCCCCTCCATCGGGGCTGCAACCTAAAGCTTTCCTGAGTCGTCAGTAAGCCCACAAGTCTGGAGGCTCTCTTACCAGTCCACAAGCCCCCAACAAGCTCTGCAGTCAAAGGTTACATCTCATCGTGCAAATGAGGAAACATCGATTATTGAATGCAGATGTTATCATCTGCACTATGGCTCTGTTCTGATGCAGGAGAGGTGGAGCACCTGTCGAACATCAGCAGCCCACTAACGGTCCTGGCAGCTGAAGATTTGCCAGTTTTGATGTATTTCTGGTACACGTGTGACGGTTGCACAAGGAAATCTCAGATCTTCTGCAGTCTAAAATGGAGTGCCCCCATCTTCCTCGTACCGACTATTTGCTGATGATCGAACTCGCTCAGATCATTGTGTTTACCCATATAACAGTCACAAATATGCTACACAGCAGGTAGGTATCAGACCTACACTATCTGATCAAAAGTATCCAGACATCGCTTCTGAGTGTCGTCTGTTGTATGGGACGAAGTATTAACCTGTGTGGGAGAGCATACCCTGGGCATGTTAACGAACACATTTGATGGAAGGCTAACATCTATCTCCCAATAGCTGTCCAGTAGATCCCTCTCCCAACCATCCCTGAATCCAGGAGAGTTTTTAATTTGGACATTTGTCCCAACATTTGATATTAAGGGGCAATAATATTTTTTTATAAAAAAATATTAACATTTTCTGCAGAGCAGAGTTACAATATTAATTTAGATCACAATGCTATCATTAGAAATATCAATAATAAATTTTCGGCACGGCCCAAAATTCAAAAACAGTTCCACAAAGTTCCAGAGATGAATGACAGACTTAAATAGATACCTTCAATATAGATCACTTCGACAGGTCCCTTCTCCGCTGCTCTGCGGCAAGTTTATCAGTTTACTTTTAGGATTCTATTCGCCCGTAAATGTGATTTGTGGTGCCATTTATCAGATCTAGTACGGTTTAATACAGTGGAGCATCGGGTGGCATCACTTAATCTTATTTCTACTCCTTCTGAGTAGTGGATTCACCTTTATACGCCACAGCCCTGGCTCAAACAGGTATAAAAGGATGAATGTGGCCTGGAAAACCTCATAGACATGCATGAACAAGAGAATGGGCCGTATGGCAGAGCTCAGTGACTTTCAACGTGGCATGGTCATAGGATGCCACCTTAGCAACAAGTCAGTTCAGGACATTTTGTCCCTGCTGCAGCTGCTCCGATCAACTGTAAATGATGTTATTGGGACGTGGAAATGCCTAGGAGCAACAACAAGTGCAATCGCGACCTGGTAGGCCATGTAAAATGACAGAGCAGGACCTCTGAGTGCTGAAGTGGGTGTTGTGACAAAATCGACTGTTCTCAGTTTCAACTATCACCACCAAGTTCCAAAATGTCTCTGGAAGCAACACCAGCACCATAACAGTTTATCACAAGCTGCAGGAAATGGGTTTCCATAGCCTAGCAGCTGCAATGCATTGCCTAACATCAACAAGACCAATGGCAAGTGTCGGTTGGAGTGGGGTAAAGCACGGTGCCAGTGGACTCTTGAGCATTGGAACTGCATTCTCTGGAGTGATGAATCACGTTTCACCATCTGGACGTCCAATGGATATCTGTGTGTGGAGGATGAAAGGTGAATGCTACCTGCCTGACTGTGTTGTGCCAACTGTGAAGTTTGGTGGAGGAGGCATTATATTCTGGGCTATTATTCATGGTTCGAGCTAGGTCCCCCTAATTCCACTGAATGGGACTCTGAATGCCGTAACCTATAATAACATTTTCGACAATTTTGTGCTCCCAACTTTATGGAAACAGTTCAGTGAAGTCCCTTTCGTGAACCAACATGACAATGCTCCCATCTACAAAGTGAGGACTTTACTGGAATGGTTCGATGAGACGGCTGTGAAAGAACTTGACTGGTTTGAACAGAGCCCTGATCTCAACACCATCACCTTTGGGATGAATTGGAATGCGACTGTGAGCTGGGCCAAATTGCCCGACATCAGTGACTGGCCTCACCAATGCTCTTGTGGCAGAATGGCAGGCGATTCCCACAGCAATGTACCAAAATCTAGTGGATAGCCTTCCCAACAGAGTGGAGGCTGTGATAGCAGCAAAGAGTGGATCAACGCGATATTACGTCCTTTCCAATTACAGGTAGATTCTGATTGAAAGTATCCAGACACTCACTCAATCATTTAATGTATTTATAGATCACAAGTGTTTCGGCAACCCGCATTATCGTGACAGAGTAGGGCACGCTTGTGGATGGGTGCGGTATATATAATAAAGTGTGTTTTCTGTATAGAATCGAACGCACAGAAGAAATTGAAGGTCTAGTAGTGGAGTATTTAAGGAAGTATGAGTAGAATCAAATTTGTTTTAAAAAACAGAGAGAGAGGAATCCAGCTTTTGCACTTTCAATTTGTGTTCACCCATTACCCATCAGTAACATGCATGAAAATGATTAGGTTTGCAGGACAATTGAAACGATTGGACAGGTGCGAGCTGACGTCACAGATGGCGAGCAGCCAAACACAGATAAAGGCAACCGAAGCTCTCTGGTTAATAAAATGTTGTGGAAATTGTTCTAAATCGCTAAAGTTGCCCTTACACAGATGTCAACAGCAGTTCCAGCAGTTAACAGACTTTGAGCGTGGAAGAATCATCAGCCTTAGAGAAGTTGGTTTGTCATACCGAGATGTGGCCAACCTTGTTGTCTGCAATCCCAGGACCATTGTACACATATGGCGCCAGTGGTTTCTAGAAGGATCCAGCACATGCCAACAAGGATCAGGAAGATGACCACAGAGTGAAAGGACCGCCATTTGTGATGCATGGCATTGTGTGACAGATTCGTGACAACACAACTACAAAGGGACTGGCAACAGGTAACACATCGAATACCTACCAGGTGGGCAGTAAACAACAAGTTTTTACAGTATTCATTGGGAGACTATCATCCACCACTGCATTTGCCCCTCACATCTGGCCATGTGCAAGCACATCTTTAGTGGTGTCGCCTCAGACAGAATTGGAATGAACAATAGTGGAGTTTAAGTGTACGAAAAATGTTTAGTGACAAATCTCGTTTTTGTCTTGGTCAGCACAATGGTAGATGGGTTCGCCGTCATCCAGGGGAAAGGAACGCCACCCAGTACGTGTGACATTGTCACACACTCCAGCACCTGGTGTCTTGATGTCGGGTACGATTAGTCAGGTATCTTGGTCAGAATTGGTCATCATAAGATTTTTAACTGCCCAACGATATATTACCAACATTTTGCAGCTAGTGGCTTGTCCTATTTGTTCAACAGCATGGAACTTTTTACCAGCAAGATAACTCCAGTCCCCACACAGCCCACATTAGTCTGCATTATCTACATGAGCAAAACTTATTGAACACGTCTGGGACATGATAGGTCGACAGCTCCAACAACCCCCAAGAGGTGCACCAACCATTGTCACTGAAATGGAACAGCGACTTCACGCTATTTGGTGTTCTATCCCTCAGGATGACATTAGAGAGCTGTACGATAGTCTTCCCCACCGTGTTCATGAATGCATTCCTGCACAGGGCGGTTCGACATCATACTATTTATACTACTTCACCGGGTAGGTAAAGTGGTAATTTTCCATAATTTGTTTTGATAATGTAATCAATCACACATCACAGTATATTCTAACAGCCACTTGCGTTTCAATAAAGTGGCATTAATCCTTCCAGGTGTTGCAATTTTTTTTTCTGTAGTATATATATATATCAAGCTATGTACACCGATCATTTGTAGCGCAAAATCTCGAAAACTATTAGTGCTAGGTTTAAACTACATTGAACCACTGTTTTCACAGCGTTCACGCATTTGAGTCCAAAAACGTTTTTTTTATCCAGAAAAATTGAGCTTGCAACAATGCTTTTTTCTGGCAACGTCCACGAAATCCATTTTGATATAGCGCTAGCAAGATTATAATAAAAGCTCACCACTTCATTGACTGTTGAAAATTTGTCATTCTTAAAAGATTTGAATACTCCAGATCCAAATTAAATACACGGTTTTTTCCCCTTGCCACCAAATGTTGCATTAAAAACTCAAATTCCCAGAACATGATTTAGAACCTTGAATCACTTTTCTTCCTATTTCTATAGTTTATTGTTTTGAATGGATTTTGACCCTCTATAATTTCGCAAACAAGGGATGATTTTACTTTCATATGGGTGCCTTGCCACCCAATAGTGCATTAAAAATTCAAGTCTCTGTCTATGGTAAAACCTGCTCTTTGCCTTCAGGTCTCATGTCGCCATGGGAAGGCAGGCATCTTTATTAACCATGACCAGAGGTTCACAACGACGGCCTCTATGCCAGTCAACCTGTTGGCTATGTCCCTTTAATCTCCAGACACAGAAAGGCCCATTGGAAATATGTTATTCTCATATAAACTTCAACCTGAGAACAATGAAGTCATGTCCTATTCACGAAGAGTGGATATTTTGCTCTGTAATTGGACAGCAAGTAATTCCTGATCTGGAGAGAGGTGGAAAATCTTCGAGAGATCTGAACTCTCATGTGGTTTGACTGATATGCCTATGATAAACCCGAGTTCGAGTTTAAAATCACATTTGTTTTTCCGTTTCATTGGTGGGATCAAGGAAATCATTGAACTTCAACAAGGAATTCGTTGTGTTAAAACTTCAAGTCACTGTCTATTACAGAACCCTATTTGGACTGTCAAATTTCGACAAGCTGTACACTAGTATAAAAATGCTGTTGTTTTACCTCTGGGTGGCACTTTACTACACACAATGGGCTAAATAGCTACGTAACAAGGATTTCAAGGGCTCGATGATGGTTAGGGGACAGCTGTTAGGAGGCAGACAATAGTTTCACGTCAAGGCCATTCAGGGTGTTCTTTAACATATATAGAGTATGGTTCTATTGCACCTTAAGCATGGCTTAACATCCCATCAGATGGATGGCAGCCTTTCAAACTCACTGATGTCCCTTTTCTGACTGAGGGCAGGTTGGGGTGTTTCGTGTAGATAAATCTCAATGGTAGCCCAATTGGGATTCAAACGGCAAATTACGAGTCTTGTATGCAACCAACTTAACTAAACCCCATCCCAAATAAAAATGATAATTTATATGATAAGAACATTGATTTCTGTATGGAATAACAATAGTGGAGCATTTAAACAAGCACTACAACAGGTTCACGACAGCTCAGTCAAATTTGCAACTACACTGGTGCTCAAAATTAAAGGATAATATATAAATTCGTACATAACTTGAAGTTTTTAAGGGAATAAAATAAAATTTGGCAAAGAGGTATATTATTACATTACAAATATAAATTAAGCAGAAGAAATTCATAACCGTATAATGTATATGCGTTAAGATCATAATCGTGCATTGACACAAGGAGCAGTCCATGGAACAATGGTTGAAGTCTGTTACGTAAGACATGCAGTAGGTTAATAACAAGTATGATCACCCCCGGCAGCTATGCAACTCAAGCAATGATTCATACTGTTTATGAGGGTTTTGATGAGGTCTTGAGGGATTAATGATCACACCTCGACAAGTGCTGTTCCGAGTTCGCCGAGTGTTCTGGGAGGGGACTG
This sequence comes from Ryuthela nishihirai, assembly GCA_038380435.1. Classification (NCBI taxonomy): domain Eukaryota; kingdom Metazoa; phylum Arthropoda; class Arachnida; order Araneae; family Heptathelidae; genus Ryuthela; species Ryuthela nishihirai. Next base: position 54,750,169 of record JAWZYU010000009.1, read on the forward strand.
GCAAGCTCCAATAACTCTCTCTAAAGCATCCTATACATGCTGAATGGGATTGATGTCAGAACTGGATGGCAACTCCATTCAGCGAATATCCTCCTCTTTGAAAAAATCGGCGACCACATGAGTTCGATGAGGGCGGGCGTTATCTTCATTGGAGGCTAATTTCACCGTGTACTTACAACACCTTGAACCTTGGGGGGCATTATCATCCATAAGAATAAATTCTGGGCTGACGGCTCCCCAGAATGGCCAGACATATGGGTTCAGGAACTGCATCTCTGTACTGCAGAGTAGTAAGAGAGCCACTCAGAAAGATGTGCAGGTCTGAATGTCCGTTCGTCATGAATCCTGTCCCAACCATCACCCCATGGCCACCAGAGCAGTCCCTTTCTCTGATGTTTAAGAGACTGTTGCGGGTCCTTGGTTCTCCCCAGATGCGAATACGTTGCAAATCAGTATTTAATATGAATTGCGATTCATCTGTGAACATAACATGCACACACTGGTCTGAACTCCAAGTGTGATGTTGGCAACTCCACGTTAAATGAGCTCATTGGGTTATGGGAGTTAGGACACAAATAGCAGGTCTCTTGGCATTGCACATGAAGTCTCCTTTAAGCAGTATGACTTGAAACCCTCATTCTTGTAGCTGCTGCAAGCTCCAAAGACAGTTGCCTAGGGGCTCATCACTGTTCCGTCTGGCAGTAAGACTCGTATAGCGATCGCCTGCAGCAGTTGTGGCTTTGGGACGACCTTGTCCTGGTCGACAAGGAACATTTCCTGTCTGTTGAAACTGTCTCCAAAGTCTTGACAGGACAATTTGGGGAACATTCAATGCTCTGGAAACTTCCGTCTGGGACTGATCTGCTTCCATCCTTCCAATTGCTCTCCACCGCTGAAAATCATCCACACGTCTTCAGGATATAATCAGCTCGACGTGCCACTGAAGTGATAGCAAGAGTTGCCTAGAACAGCTACAAGCTGAGAGTAGACTCGCGAGTCTTTAACGCATTCCTAATTTGTATATTCTGCTTACATGTGGCAACTGTAACTGTCGGATAGTTTTCCGCTTAACGTATATTCCACGTTTGCCCATTTTCAGTGAATTCTTTTACATATATCGGCAGCTATATAGGTTTTTGTCGATTATCATTTCATTTTGAGCACTAGGGTATTTCAGAAATATTCATACTAGAAGAATGGATATCGTCTCTGGCAAATATGGGAATCTGGTTTTCAAAGAGAATGAAGTTTTTCGTTTAGCTACTTTTGCACTCCTTGAAAGTTTAAATTCGAACTAATAGATGATTAGAAATTCGTTAGTACTTATACAATATAAAAAAAAGTATGTTTTTTATTCCTTAAAATTCAAAAGTTGCTTTTCTGACACACCCATCGGAGAAAGGAGATTGTTGCTATTAGTGAAATATCTCTAAACACTCTACCATAAATATATCACTTTTATTATTCATTAAAATTTCTAATCCTTAAGTTTCAAACCACCTAAGGATTAGAAAAATGCGAATTATATTTCATTAGTAAAATCCCACTAAAACAGATATTTCCAGTTATCTCTTAAAAATTTTTCATTAACTTAAAACAGTTGCATTTTCCACCCACCCCTGAGGTTAAGGAGTCAACTCATTGTTGTTAGTGACCTTTACATTCTACCATAAAAATCACAAATTTCTAGCATAGATACATTACTTGCAATATTCGTTTAAAATTTTGCAATTTTCAACTCTTTGCACTTATGGAGGGCGCAATTTGCCCCTGCCTTCCGTCAGTAGGAGACACTGATGGGCTTGTAAAGGGCACCGTCCATCCATCCATCAGATGGGACGTTAATAGGAAATCAGGAGCAATTTATAAACTTCTGGGAGATTCGGAAAATGCAAATCATAGTACTTCATCAATACTTATTTCAACCCAAGAATTTTTTTACCTCTAAAAACGAAAAAAAAAGTTGGATATCTACAGACAGATGGGCAGAGGATAAAATGAAAATATTATCTCCTTATTTTATTTGAAAACGAGATAAAAACTAAATTGGATGTAGAAAAAAATTCAAACGGTGTAAAGTAAGATTATAAAAGTCAATCCCATGTGATCATGAAATGTCCCTTTTCAAATAGAATATTCCAATTATGAAATGACTTCTGATTTCCTATTAACCAAGTTAGGGCACAGAATTTTTTTTTTTAGTTTATAAAAGGAACCAATTTTAAAACAATATTTTTCTTTTAAGTTCACATGAATCAGTAAGTGATTTCATCTTTGGCACGTTTTACTTTCATTTTCTACAATTTACTTTTTAAATTTTATTATTATTATTTAGGGTGTACATAGGGAGATATAAAAATTGAAAAGAATTAAAAATGCATATTTTATTTTTTGTTTTTCACTGGCAACTTCAAAGGTAGTTTTATCACAAGATTTGAATTGTTGAATCAGAAGGTTTGAATAGTTTTACTTCTGAGCAGCACTTTTTTGCATCCAGTGGGCTAAATGGCCAGATCACATGGGGCCCCGAGGTGATCAGACAAGATTGGGGGAGGGGTTGGGGTTGCTTTACTTCTGGGGGTACTTTTTTGTACACAATGGGCTAAATGACCAGGTCACAAAGACCCCGAAGGTTCAAAGAAGGTTGGGAGACGCGAATCACTGGAATAGCTGTTGGGAGACAGATGGTAGCTCCCGTCAAGGACATCAAGCGTATTTTTTAACATGCACAGGATATGGCTCTATTGCACACGGGGCCACGGCTTAATATTTCTTCCGATGAAGGGCGGTGTTTCCAAGCCCATTGGTGTCCCCTATGGACCGTGGGCAGGGCGGGGAGTTTAGCGGAGATAAATCTCAACGCTGGCCCAGCTGGGACTCGAACCTGGGAATTGCAGATTAACGAGCCTGGCGTGCTACAAATTGAGTCACCCTTACCCTTGTTATGGGAGAGGATCCAATGAACAGCTGTTAGGAGATAGATGATATCCTCCCGTCAGGGCCATCCAGCATGTTCTTTAACCTACACTGGGTATGGCTCTCCCGCACACGAGGCCACGGCATAACGTCCCATCCGATGGACGGTGCCCTTTACAAGCTCATCAGTGTCCCCTACTGACGGAAGGCAGGGTGGGGGTTGTTCGGAGGAGAAAACTGTTAAAGTTTCCATTTATTCATAAAATTCTAAGCTTTTATTTGGCATACAAGTCGTTACAATCAACCCCATTAAACTACACTCTCCTTTGGGGAGAGGGGAAACGAACAAGGGAGCATAATTTTAGATAGCTAACATTCCCCTCGTCAAAATGCTGTCATTTGACACATAACTCATTATGATAGACCCCACCCCTCTTAAAATTTTCTCTCGCTTTAAGTACGAAAGAAAAAAAAGAAGCATAACTAAAGATAACCTATGACATTCGAAATGTCACGTTTTAATCTGGAATATAGCTTGTTACGTTCGGTTCTATATGCAAATGATACAGCAAAACAACTGTTTACATTTCCCCTCATTTTTTAGGGATAGAGATAGGTGTTACAAAAATTTTCTCATTAATTTATAATTTCCCACGTCAGAAGTTTTCATTTGGTACATAATTCATTACAATTATTCATTACTGGTGGGATGATGTGATGGAAAAACCGTTTTGAAAAATCCAAAAACCGACAGTCACAAATGTCAAGGGAAAAGTAACAGGAAGAAAGGCTAAAAAAAATTAGAAGTTTCCAACTTTAGCGTCCTCTAAAAGTGGAAATTTAAATTAACAAAAATTAGGGAAGTGCGAATCGTAATATCTTATTAATACCTATCCAACACAAAAATATTTTTTTTATCTATTACTACAACCAAGAGCTAACACGGGGCACAGACAGACGACAAAATGGAAACAGTATCATTTTATTTAAACGTGCAAAACAGAAAGACTCTGTTCTAAGAATCTATAACAAAAACTAATTTGTCTACAGTAAGCAAGAAATATAAACATATGTACCTATTACGCGACTGGAATCTAGGACGATGAACTGTAATGAAGTGTCTCGTTTGCAATACACGTAAACAAAGTTTTAGGAACGAATACTGAAGCTGTTAGATATCAGTTGATCAAGGCACGTCGCCAATAATATTGAAACTTCTGGCTGCATAATAAATGCAGCTATTCAGTGCAGCCTCAGTTTATGTGATACAATATTTATCACTAAATACTAGGAACTAGTGCTTGCAAACAGACTGTATACAATTCGAAATACTTATGTAAATACCCTAATTTTTAGGCCCCTGAAATACTGTTATTTACTATCTTACAAATCAATCAATTGAAAGTCTGGTGCAGACCCAGGGAGAGGAGGCAAAAAGCCTCAAGTAAAAGAGGGTCCCTATGCACCTGAAACCTTTCATTTTAAACATAAAGTAATATATTTTAGAATTTATGCAATGTTTTCAATTAGTAAAGAAATCAAAATAAGTTGGTTGATTGTTTGGGGTTTAATGCCGGAATGGCAACTAAGGTCATATTGCGCCAAACATACGATAAAAAGTAAAAGATAAACAGATGAAAGTTATATAAGCCTCAACCAAAAGTAAAAAACTACACACAAATGGGGAAAAAGAAACGAAATTATATAAGACGAAACAAGAACGAAGTGTATATAATCAAAAACAAAATGTAGAAACAACAAGCGTAAAATAGTATCAAAATAAGATTACAAAATTATTAAACATCGAAAAAATTTTGCAGTCGGACTAACTATAAGGTCAAAGTTTTTCATCTCTCTCCGTAAACTTTTAAAAATATTAAGTGACTTACTAGGGTCGTAAAATATTGTACTCAAACAAGAGTAGTTTATGTAAAAAAAAAGTTCCAGTCAAATAAATGGGTATTATTTTATTTATTTGTTCATTAATTATTTACTCGCGATCCAATTATAGGAGGAAGTGGAATCTCAAAATTCTTAGGATCCCAAGAATTGCTTGATGGCAGTGTTTCATAAAACTAATGGCTGAACCAAGTATCCGCCAGGCGAAACAGAACAGCGCCATAAAAATAAAGTACTTTAAATAATGAATACTTTAATAAACTTCAAAATCTGCTTATTATTTATTAACTTATCGGGTAGTTCGAAACCGATTATAGTTGCCTTTCATTTTAATATTTAGTTCATATTTGAATTTCACTTCTACATCAATAAAAAAATTACTAAAACTACATAAATTAGAATTTTTTTCGAAAAATACCCATCTTTTTAAATGTGTCCCAAAAAACTAAACTATAATGTCACTCTTAAAATCGCACTTCCGTCTATTCATATTAACTCAGGGGAAGAAGGCGACAACAGTTTCTGTCCAATTACTACAAGAAACCGTTTTGGCGCCTATCTTTCCTTGCAGTTAACAGGAATCGAAAAAGTGAGTTCAGTATTGGTATAATGCTTTACTTCTATTTTAGTTTTTATAGTACTATTTTTTGCCTTTAAGTGGAATAAGACTTTTATCATTAAAATCTTTCCTTTTCTTACGTACAGAATCGTCATGTTCCCTATTTACACCGAAGAGCCAAAACATTAAGACCACCTGCCCTAAAATGATGTTGGTCCTCCACGTGAAGATTTCAAACTTCTAATTCTCCACGTGCCGCCAAAACAGCACTTACCCGGCGAGGCACGCACGCTACAAGATTTCTAAAGGTGTCTTTGTATGGTTGGTTATGTTACCAGCAGATCCTTTAACTCTTATAAGTTACATGGTTGAGCCGCCGCATATCGGATATGCTGCTCCAAGACAAACAACAGATGCTGGATTGAATTAATGTCTGGAGAATTTGGAGGCCAAGGCAATACTTGGAAATCTCATGTTCCGCGAACCATTCTCGAACAGTATGGCATGGCGCATTATCCTGCTGAAAGAAGGCTCTGCTAGAGGAGAATACCGTTGACAAGAAAGGTTGGGTTGTTTTACCTCTGAGCGGCACTTTTTTGCACACCATGGGCTAAATGGTCAGGTCACATGGACCCCGATGGCTCAGAGGTTGGTGGAGGGGACCCACTGAAACAGCTGTTGGGAGACAGATGGTAGCCTCCCGTCAAGGCCATCCAGCGTGTTCTTTAACGTGCAGAGGGTATGGCTCTCCCGCACACGGGGCCATGGCTTAACGTCCCATCCAATGGACGGCGGCCTTTCCAAGCCCATCGGTGTCCCCTACTGACCGTGGGCAGGGCGGGGAATTTTGCGGAGATAAATCTCAACACTGACCCAGCTGGGACTTGAACCTGGGAACTACAGATTATGAGCCTGGCGCGCTACCGAATGAGCCATCCCCGCCCCCAGACATGAAAGGATGTGCCTGGTCTGCAATGACTAGACCCAAGATTTTCCCTGCAGAACATTGCCCAAAGCATTACACTTCCTCCACCGGCTTGTTTTTTCATCCCACGGTGCATCCTAGTGCCAACATTTCCCCAGGTAAACGACGCACATGTACTCAGCCGTACACATGGTGAAACAGGAAACGAAATTCGTCGGACCAGACGACCTTCTTCCATTCATTCAAGGTCCAGTTTTGATGCTCGTGTGCCCATTGTAGCAATTTTGACGGTGAACCGAGGTTAGCATGGGCACTGGGAGTAGCCTGCGGCTATGCAGCCCCATTTTCAGCAGGGTTCGATGTATTGTGACATATTACTCCCGTCACCAGCATTCAAATTACGGGCAAGTTGCGCCACAGTAACCCTTCTGTTCCTCGTACCATACAATAGCTTTCACCCATTTCTAGCAAAGACAAGCCGAGGTCGGTGAACACCTTGCCAGCGGTTCGTGTTTTTCTCCTCAGACCACTTTTTGAAGGTACTAACCACGGCTAGCCGTGAGTACCCCACAAGCCTTGCCGTCTCGGAAATGCTCTGACCTAGTCGTGTGGTCATTACAATTTGGCTTTTGTCAAACTCACTTAAGGTAGCTGCTGCCTTTCCCATCTGAAGAACAAGAATAACACTGTTCACAGAGCTCAGTATCAGGTGTTATTTATAGCGTTTTATGACCTTCACACGCGCCGTTGTTTACCTGCAGTTGCTTCGATTTGCATAAAGGCGCGCTGGTCACAGAGTTTTGGCTCTTCAGTATATATACTATGCACGGTTGGTTCATTTGCAATTCATAAGCTCAATTTGCGATTAACTCCATTATTTAATCTCATTCTTTTCGGGAGAAACAAATAAGAAATATTTTGTAATGACTTATGAAACTGTCCGTCACAAACCTTCATTTGAAATATAACTAATTACGATCAACCTTCTCTTTTTAGATGAAAAAAAAAGCCATAATTTGAAATCGTCTACGCCAGCCAGCAATGTGCCAATTTTCATTTGGTAAAACTGGGGATGTTCGGCCATAGTGTTCAAAAGATATAATGAACCAATCGTTTATAAATTCCCTCTTTTTGGAGGAAAAGGCATAAAGTTTTATAACTTATGACACTTATTAAGCCCCATGCTTTCATTTGACAAATAACTCTTTAAGATGGAACCTTGGGAAGATGAAAACATTCGTTTACACATTTCTTTTGAGGAGGTAGAATACATGGGCAGGAAGGATTTTTATCTCGTTTTCTTTGAAAACGAGATAATAATTTTGCTTTGTCGTCTGTCCCTTTGTAGACATCGAACTTTTTGCTTATAGAGATAAATTAAAAACTTTTTTGTGTTGGATAGGTATTGATGAAATATTACGATATTGCACTTTCCGAATTTCCCTAAAGCTATAATTGCACCCAATAACGGTGGATATATTTGAAAATTCTAAACGAATATTGCAAACGATGTTATTGATGCTAGAAATTTTGGTGGTGGAATATGAAGGTTACCAAGTTCCCATTACCAATAATGAGTTGGTCCCTTAAACCCATAGTGGGAGGGGGCACAATTTCTTTGTTTTGGCAAATAAATGTTTTTAAAGGTAAACGAAAAATTATTTTTTGGGTTTGATAGGAATTAATGAAATATTATTATTCGCACTTTTGGAATCGTCCGAACACTATAATTACGCCCTCTAACGATAGAAAATTCTGAAATTTTAAACGAATATTACAAACGATGTAGTTAAGAAAGAAATTTTGATGGTGGAATGTGAACGTCATGAAGTTTCCATTGGCAACAATGAATTGACCCCTTAAAACCAAGGTGGGTGGGTGTTTGTTAATAGAGATTAATTAAAAATTATTTTCAGGATGGATAGGTATTGATGATATATTACGATTTGCAATTTTTGAATATCCCAAGTTATAACAGCGCCCTCTAATGGTGGAAAAGTTTAAAAATTTCGAAATTTTAAAAGAATATTGCAAACGATGTATTTATGCTAAAAATTTGAAATTGAAAAAAAGTTTCGGTGGTGGAATATGAGGGTTACCAAGTTTCCACTAACTACAATTTCTTACCAAAGTACACCTATGCCTCAGTTTACAAACATTCGCTTTACTAATTTTTCGTAATAACGAACAGCACAAATTTATACAGAATTTTCGGAATACGCCGAAATTTTCGCAATAACGAAATGTGCTTAACAGGTAATACAGAGGGTCAACTCCTTACTTTTGAAGCCAGATTTTTTTCAGTAGAAGAAAAGTATTACTGTAATACATCCAGTATAAAATTAGTGTCATGTTTCAGGTATGAAACTATGTGACATTTATATATTCCACTGGAATTTAGTAATTACTGATTAACATAGCAGCCTATGAGAATTGATACTCTGTACCTATTAACTCTGTGGTCCAACACTGGGATTTACTAACTTAACACCCATGCGAACGATATCGACTTCTTTCGGTGAGTGTTAATAGCTTGTTTTTTTGCATTTTCTTTAGGCGTACAGCATTTTACTGATCATAATAAGAAATCAAAACTAGAACTGTTTTTTCATTGTTTATATCAGGCGTTCCAACCTTTTGACTTCCCTGGGCAACATTGAGTGAAGATTTGACTCCCCCGGGCCACACTGAGTGAATTGGGCCGCCCATAAAAATATAATATAATTAATGTATATGAATAATAAAACTTAATTTATTTTCTTATGTTTTTATTATAAATTTTAAAAAACTCAACATAAAACTAATGGGATATCAAAAACTCGCTGAAAATCACATAATCATGTTGAAAGCTTATGCCGTAAACTTTACGATTTTGTGGGCCGCATTACTAGCTGTCCAGGGCCGCGGGTTGGACACGCCTGGTTTATATATTAATTAGGTCGGATTTTTTCACCTAAAAATTCAGTTTCTACGCAAGCAAATTTCCCATCCCTACCTACTGCATACCAACAGTCCCATTTTAGCTGTTAGTATACCGTTGGCAACGCGTTAGTCTTGTGATATTCGTATTTTCAATTTGAATTTAGCACGGAAGGAGGAGATGATAGGCCTTACATAAGAACCTCATTCACTGTCCGATCGATCAGAGCTGTGTATAAGTTGACCGCGCTTCCTGTAGGAATCGAGAGGGTTTTCTCAAAGAAAAAAAAAGCTAGCTGTTCCAAAAAAGGTTTTATTAAAAGGTCATTGCACTATGCACTGGATTTTCCCGATTTCAATCAAAGAATGGTGAACTCTTAATATTAACTTACAGACAATCGAAGGCAGCCTACACTTAGTAGTCTGTAAAGCATCACTTGGCAAAGCGTAGCATACGAATGTGCATGATAAATTACGTGATGTTAATTCTGTTCTTTAAAGCAGTCCTGAATATTATAAAACTGAAAATGGTATTTAGATAGGGGGGTTTCTTTTCATCCTCAATGTATTCCTTATTCAAAAAATTACAGAGACAGACTAAAACTTGCGCTTTCCATCAACAAGCAATATTTTTATGAATTTACTAGTTATTAAATTGATGCATTAGATTTTATTATTTCTCCAAATACTTGCAAAAAATATATCTGCATGTTGGTGGATGGTGAAAAATTCTGACTATATACCAGTACCGTAAAACATCGAATTTTTATAATGGTATAAGTATATAGGGAAGCATTTATTTTTTATTTACTCTCTTAGAAAGCTGGAAATATCTCGCGAATGAGGCTATAAAATCCTTATTCACCTTATCAACACAAAACACTTCGATATGTAGAAGACATCTGTGGATAGGTCAACTCTATATTCTAAAACGATAATGCATTCACCACTATTCGAAGACTAAGCCAAAGTTTCTTGCGGGAATGTCATTTCAAGCACGAAGTGGACAAATCTAGAATACTGATTTGAAGCTCATCAAAAATTTACGAAATTAGATCAGCCCTTTGTTTTCAGACGAGCAAGTTTACTTAACGAAGCACAATGAAGTTTTACTCAATACAAACTGAATATTGTTTGAAGAACTTTAAAAAAAACAACTTTTCTAAATTCGCACACTAAAAATTGAAAAAAAATAAATAATTATTATTATATTAAAAAATATTATTTTATTAAAAACTACTGCAAATGTTCGAATAGTAGCCCGGGCTACAATTTACAAGTTTTTGCTTGCACCCAGCTACATTTTCAACCGAGGCTACTGTAAAAGCCAGGGCTACAAATCAGTAATAGCAAAGACCTGCACAAATATTCTGCGGAGTTTTTACAATTAATTTATAAATATGTTATTACATAAAAAAAAAATGTACACGCAACTGTTCCAGCTTTCTATATAAAATTTTTAGAAATCTTTCCATATCAAATCAAACACGTTTCTAAAGTAACTGTACAATTCCGTTTTCATGAAAAGGGAATCCGCATATATAAAACAAATCCACATTCTGAAATAATATTTGTTTTGAAATAAATTTAAAATGTTTAATATAAAAATTAATACATCTAATACGGATTTTTAACTTTGTCATTGTCAAATATAAAAGTGTTATATTACTAATGTATAAAGTTGAGTTATATGTGCGTAAATGAAAAAGTTTTGTTTCTGCTAATATTAAAAGAAGTTTAACACATTAATTTTCAAAAAATGTTCTTTCCTGTCAAACACTGGCTGGCATCATCAGATGAACAGTCACTAGCATCTACTTCACTTACAACCTGTTCATTTCAATTCAGTTGGTAAAATTCCTTCTCTTCAGCTGTCGACGGGGCGAAGAAATGCCGCGGTCCTCGTAGCGGTTCGTCGGATGTGGCATTAAGGTCATGACCCTATGTGCAGGAGAGCCATAATTTGTGCAAGTAAAAGAACACACTGGATGGCCTGCACGGAGACTACTATGTTTCCTACCAGACATCCAGTGGGTTCTTTTCCCCCAATCATTTCTGAGCCTTTATGACCTGGGCATTTAAGTTGAATGTGTGCAAAGAAAGTGCCACTCAGGTGTAAAATAACTCAACCCTCTTCGGCTGATGGGGCTTCGTTTCCAGTCATATTCTCCCTAGCAGCGTTTCTTAAAGCTCTTCCATCTGCAAAAGGTTGATCTTTTTAGAAACAGTTTATTAAGTCATTCAAGCATAGGTTACTATTTAAGCCTCGGTGTTTCGTAAGTGATATACATTTTGTTTTTACTTCGTGTACAAATGTGATGCTAATATGAATAGAGACGGTCCCGGACGATTCGTCTAATACCGATTAGACCAATGCTGATTCGTTCAATACCGATTGGTCCAATGGTACGATTCGTCCAATACCTTCATAAAATGGCACGATTGGTCAAATTCGATGATTCGTCTACAACCGATTGTCTAAAGGAGCCGTTCATATAAGGAGACAATTCGTCTAATGCCAAAGGGTGTAAATCATTCATTGTTTTACATATTTTGTCATAAATATAAGCAATAGAATTTTACCTATGGGTTTCCAAGGTGGTTTTATGATTTTCGTGTGGAGTTTAAAATTATTCCTATGACTAGTGCACATATGATGCTTTAAAAAAAATTCATAGGGTAATTGAGCCGCATTTTCCCTTTGAGTTTACTCCCAGGGCTGGATCTAGGGAAGAGGAGCGGCAAAGAGGTCCCCCCATTTGAGAATGCCATTAAGGGTAATGGAAGCAAAAAATTATTAATTTGAGCATATTTTACGCATTTTTAAGGAATTTTTTAAAGAACTCTGAAACGGAGGCTAAAGTGTTGTACAGCAGTACAATCCAGTCTCTCACCTTCCTCTTTTACTTTTTTCGGGAGCGATTTCGTTACTCCCCCCCCCCCCCAAATTTTTTCTACAACAAAGCCTGTTTACACCATTTACATAAGGATGTGATTTTGAACGATTCACCGATAATGTAGTGAAATATCGCTTACGTAATTTATATCATTTCCATCTTGTTTTCAAAGAAAACGAGACAATAGTTTCGTTTTGTTGTCTGTCCGTCTGCAGACATCGAATTTTTTGTTTATAGAGATAAATTAAAAATTCTCTTTGTATTACGATTATATAGGTATTGATGAAATATTACGATATGAACTTTCCAAATTTCCCTAAAGCAATAAAAGCACCCTCTAACGGTGGAAAAATTGCAAAATCCCAAAATTTCGAATGAAGATATGCGTTTATGTTAGAAATGTGAAAGTTACCAAGTTTGCATTGCAAACAATGATTTGGGGCATTAGAACAGAGGGACTGGGAAAATGCACCTTTTTTGTTTTAGCAGATATTTGTTTGTTTTCAAAGATAAATGAAAAATTGTTTTCGGGTTAGATAGAAATTGATGAAATATTATGACAACTATAATTGTGGCTTCTAACGATGGAAAGGTTTGAAAATTCTAAAATTTTAAACAAATATTACACACGATGTAGTTAAGATAGAAATTTTGATTGTGGAATATGAACACGTCATGAAGTTTCCATTGGCAACAATGAATTGACCCCTTAAGCTCAGGGTGGGTAGGAAAACGCCTCTTTTGTTGTAAAAGATAATTGTTTATAGAGATGTATTAAAAATTCTCGTTAGATTGAATTGATGAAATATTACGGTTTGCCTTTCCGAATATCCCAAAAGCTATAATTGCGCTCTCTAATGGTGGAAAATTTTAAGCGAATATTGCAAACGACGTATTTATGCCGGAAATTTAAAAATTTGATAGTGGAATTTCCATTGATAAGAATAAAGTGATAATTGAAAAATTCATTTATTTGGAGTGGTACTAATGAAATATAATTCCCATTTTTAAATACTTAGGCAATTTTAATTCATATCGTTACAGATCACTAAATGTGGAAAGGGCAAAACTGTTAACGAAACAGATAAGCAGGACAACGGGTTGAGTTGTTTTACCTCTGAGTGGCACTTTTTTGCACACCATAGGTTAAATGGCCAGGTCACATGGACCCCGAAGGCTCAGAGAAGGTTGGGGGAGGGGACCCACTGGAACAGCTGTTGGGAGACAGATGGTAGCCTCCCGTCAGGGCCATCCAGCGTGTTCTTTAACGTGCACAGGGTATGGCTCTCCCACACAAGGGGCCACGGCTTAACGTCCCATCAGATGGACGGCGGCCTTTCCAAGCCCATCGGTGTCCTCTACTGACCGTGGGCAGGGCGGGGAATTCTGCGGAGATAAATCTCAACGCTGACAAAGCTGGGACTCGAACCTGGGAACTACAGATTACGAGCCTGGCGCGCTACCGACTGAGCCCCCCCCCCCCGCCCCCCAGGACAACGGGAGTAAGGGAAAATTAGTAGTCTGGAGTGATAGCCAATAGAACGCGATTCCGCTTATAACGCGCGGCTCCCTTTTTTTGTCATATGAAACGAAATTTTTTACTCAAGAACTAGATATTGGACATGAGCGATATTTTCACTCCAGCGCGAATCGGAGATGCTTGATTGTTTAACATCCGAAAGAATAGCGGCATTGATTCATTTACTTGTAAACTTTTGTTGGCAACATCCGTTTGATTTGTACTTCAAATAAAATGATAAGCTAACTGACGAACGTAACAAAGTGTGTGTTTATTGTACAAACTTTATTAATAGTTTTAAATACTTTATCGTACAAGACATGGTTGAAACAATGCATTTCCATGTAATAATATTGTTTTCTTGATTTTTTAAATTTTCAGTGAATCCTTCTATTGCAATTTTTAACGCGCAAAAAAGCGACAAAGACATGATGATATAGTTGGTCGATGTACGAAGTTGAATGACGAAAAATGGCTTGAATTTTTCTAACGTGATCCCGCGATGCGATTCTTGGGACTCCGGGCACCGCGTTAAAAACAGTGAAAATAACGAAATTAATTTTTCCGTTATTTGTTACGTTTTATCGTTGTAAATATTTGGAAATTCCGTTAACGATTTTCATAACGTTATTCAAAAATCATTTCGTTACGTTACAATAACGTTTTCCAACATTGCTTTAGACCAATTGTTTCGGACGAATCGTTCCCATTTGACGAAATGGTATTCGACCAATCGGCATTGGACCAGTCGATTGGCATTAGACGAATAGTAGCAGCCCCAAATAGAGATTATAAGTAATTGAATGCACAGAACATTCAGTTTAGGTGTAATTAATTATTACATACGCACATAGTTAAATTATAGCTTGTTTAAAAGCAAACGTGGGCATCTTTTGAAGTAGGAACATACTTTTATTATACCGATTTATGATGAAGGTTGTCCTCATTTCAAAAATATTTCCTATAAAGATAACACCTACACTAATATTCGGGCAACATTTTGTCATTTTTTGCAAGATCCTCCAAAAAAAAAAAACAAATGAATGCAACTGAATTATGAAATTCGATAATTATTAATTCTATTATTACGCAGGGTCAAACCTATTTCAAAAACTATCTTCATATTTCATGAATTTTTATGATTTTTGATTTCTAGTATTTCAGAGTGAACAGGTTCCTCAAGAGTTGAATAACAAGAGTTTGGGGGGGGGGGGGTCTAAACGAAATGTTTTTTCGTATATTCCTGTAGAATTTTTCGCTTCATCAGAGTTGTTAACCTAGTATCAACAAATCAGAAGTTATTTAAGAGAGAGCTATGGAAGTCAGCCAGATAAAGCCATTATTTCTTAATATATCACAGAAAGCCAAACTGATGGAGCGACAAACTGCTGAAATGAGGGCAGCCCTGAACGCTGATGAACGGATAACATCAACAATAGCATTAGGGATAATGGGATTCAGTAGGACTGCTTCATTCCTGTTGAAGATCGAAACGGGTGTAGTCTGGATTGGGCGATAGGTCTCTGTCGACATTTTCTTCCAGGAGATGAACGAATTAACTAATTGTAGTCACGTAACATAATCAGAGGGTGTATATATATCGACATGCGATAGAAGTCGGAATAGCACAGATTGTCCTTTGATAAGTTTTTGCAGGTTGGCATGCTCTACTTTCATAGGAAGTACGCTAGATTGCACTGGGCAGAAGTTCAAATTTTATTATCTATTATTATATGAACTATTATTTTGCTAAGAAACAGGCATCCAAAACCTGTCTTTGAAACATCTTTACCAACAGATTTACATGTTGGATGATATACATTCTAAGTGCTTCTTCAAAATCCATTACTGAAATAAATATTAAAAAATCTGAAAAATACCTATTTTTCCATATGAGCCCTAAAGAGTAGGAGTAAAGCTAAAACATATCGAAGGTGCAGTCAGTCATTAAATTCGAATTCACTTCAAAGATAGGGTCTGGCAATCTTGTGGAGTGTAAGTAAATCGGTGTCCGATCTTCCTTTCAAGTGAGTAAAAATTCAGTGACTGATTGCACCATCGATATGTTTTAGCTTTATTTCCTACTTTTTAGGGCGCATATGGGTAGATGAGTATTTTTTTTAAATTTCTATATTTATTTCCCTTTTTTCTTTGTTACCAGAAACGCCTACGTTCAAAAATTTTCATTTGATATATGACTCAAACATCAACATTTTTTCTTCCCGTTTTTGGAGTCGTGTTTTAGGTAACTCATGACATTGGAGATGTCACAAGTTTTAATTTGAGATATAACTCGCTAAAAATCCACCCTCGCGAAAATCCGCCTTTTTTTTTGGGGGGGGGGGGAGAAGAATGGTGGACGGCAAAATTCGAAATAGTCTACAATGGTCTTTATATAAGTTTTCATTTGACACCTAACTCGTAATTGTACACCTCACTTTCGGAAAATTAGCGAGTCGTTTTCATATTTCCCCTTTATTACCGGGGACGAAACTAAGGGCGGAATTTTTCTAACCTATAACATTCCTCATTATCACAAGCTTTCATTTGGCGCATAGCTTGTTACCTTCGGCCCTGTGTTCCGAAGATTAGCAGAACGATAGTTTTCATATTTACCCCTTTTTAGGGGGGGAGAAAGCATTGGGAGGTCAAATTTTTACAGCCTATGACACTCCCCGCGTCATAAGCTTTCATTTGACATATAAATCATTAAATTTTTCCAACGCGTTCGAAAGATATGGTAGAACACGTTTTGACAAATCCACAAACTGTCAAACGACGAGCGAAAAGAATTAGGAAGATAGCAGCACTCAGGGACATAGCGACTCAGGGGCGTAACGAAGGACTTTGGTTGGGGGGAGGGGGGTAGAAATAAAAAATTTTCGAACTCGAAATTCAAATTTTGCCAACTGAGCAAACTTACTTGAATTTTCGCTCCGTGGACAACTCTCCAACATTTTGCCATCTAATTCCAATTTTGCCAACTAACCGTAATTTGCCATTTAACTTCCAATTTTGCCAACTAGCCATAATTTCACAGAATTAATTCCAATATTTACATCTCGTCTGAATTGTAGCAAGTCGGTGTGAATTTTCCCTTGATTTCGCCAACTCTCCTTAATTTCACGAAACTAATCCCAATCTTTACATTTATCCATAATTTCCCAAATCACTTCAAACTTTTCAAATTCCCCAAGATTTTGCAAAGTTTTCTCGATTTTAGTCAACTATCATGAATTTCACAAACCCAATCCCAATTATCACAACTCGAACGTATTTTCCATGTGGATTCGAATTTTGCCAACTGCCCTACATTTTGTTAAGTTTCCTCAATTTGACCAATACTCCTTATATTTCACAAAACAAATCTCAATTTTCACAACTCGCCTTCCGGAATTAGGCATGGATGTGTGTGTCGTTTTTCTGCTGAGGTCCTGCCATCCTCTCAGATCTCCTACTGTGGCATATAAACTGACAGGCTCCTGTCAGACCTCTGTGGCAAGCAGCTTCTTGAGGGGGTATTTATTTTATTTTTTTATTATTTTATATTTTACCAAATGGATTCGAATTTTGCCAATCCACCGTAATTTTACAGAAAAAAAATCGCAAATTTTACATCTTTCCTGAATTTGCCAAGTCACTTCGAATTTTATCAACTCTCCTTAATTGCACAAGAAAGGCACAATTTTAACAACTCACCTGTATTTTACCAAGTGGCTTCGAATTTCGCCAACTCCCCTAGATTTTGCCAAGAGTTCTTGATTTTTCCCAACTCTCCTTGATTTCACAAAACCAATCCCAATATTTACAACTCACTGTACTTTACCAAGTGGTTTCCAGTTTTGCCAACTTCCCTATATTTTGCGAAGTTTCCTCCATTTTGCCAACTCGCCACAATTTTACCGAAAAAAATCCCAATTTTTAAATCTAACCTGATTTTTGCAAAGTCACTCTGAATTTTGCCAACTCTCCTAGATATTGCGAAGTTTCCTCGATTTTGCCAGCACGCCATAATTTCACAGAAAAAAGATTACAATTTTTACATCTCATCTGAATTTTGTCAACTCTCCACGATTTTGCCAAGTCACTCCGAATTTTGTCAACTGCCCCTAGTTTTTCCAACTACCCCTAGATTTTGCCAACTTGCCATAATTTTACAGAAAAAAAATCAAAATTTTTACATTCATCTGAATTTTGCCAACTCCCCATGATTTTGCCAAGTCACTCCGAATTTTGTCAACTGTCCCTAGATTTTGCCATCTCGCCATAATTTTACGGAAAAAAAAATTTAAACTAAGGTTACTTTAAATTAAAAAATTTTCAAGAAACTACTAGAAACAGATCTAGTACCTAAAGATAGCCCGTAGAAATCATCCTTCAAAGTGAAGCTCTGATAACCACTACTTGAGTTATACAGAATGTCTAAAACGTAACTTTACTCAATGCTTGAAAATGTACTTTTTCCTATAACATACATACCCATTGTGCAGCCATGCTTTTATCTGAGAGTGCCGGCAAGACTGTAAAATTGTCCAGAATCACGTCACCAGTTTGGAGCCTTGGAGAAGTCGTCTAGGAGTGACAACAACTCAGGATGACTGCTATCTTACGCTAACAAATATGACGTCATAAGATGATGTCAGCCAGGCTCTGAAGCTTTCTGCAGCCATTGGGAAGACAATTTCGAGGCATGTTGTTTAGAGAAGGCTTCCCCAGAGAGTTGTTGGGTTGTTTTACCTCTGAGCGGCACTTTTTTTGCACACCATGGGCTAAATGGCCAGGTCACATGGACCCCGAAGGCTCAGAGAAGGTTGGGGGAGGGGACCCACTGGAACAGCTGTTGGGAGACAGATGGTAGCCTCCCGTCAAGACCATCCACCGTGTTCTTTAACGTGCACAGGGTATGGCTCTCCCACACACGGGGCCACGGCTTAACGTCCCATCCGACGGACGGCGGCCTTTCCAAGCCCATCGGTGTCCCCTACTGACCGTGGGCAGGGCGGGGGAATTTTGCGGAGATAAATCTCAAGCGTGGGAAGGGCGGGGGAATTTTGCGGAGATAATCTCAATCCCAGCTGGGACTCGAACCTGGGAACTACACTAATTGGCGCGCTACCGACTGAGCCATCCCCGCCCTCACCAGAGAGAGCTCTATGCCACAAGATAGTTTGCATTCTCCTCAATCCCTTCCATATGAGGGTGCTATGAGGGCAGCATGACTAACATGGTAGATAACATCGTCACCTAATTTGCATGCTCCTGTTTAAATGCTATATATTTTTTCTTCCGCATTGCAAAATTCACGTATACACCAAATTCCATGTCGTTCCCTTACATAATTTTAGAGATACATTATCCTTCAATTCTGAGCACCAGTACAGTATGGGGAGAGAGATACTTCACCTATGGTAAGAAAATTTAGATTAGCTAGTGAAAACTCAAAACCGAATCCTTTTTCGAAATCGAATAAGTTTAAACGAGTGCCTTTGTAAAAATATAGGGGAGATATACATAACGCATCAATTAGTCTTTGTTTATTAGCTCGTTTCCAAAATACGAGCTGTTTTACTTTGTCATCCATCCGTTTGTAAAGACTGGACTTTTGTTTCTAGAGATGGTAAAATTCTTTTGGGTTTTAATAGGAACTAATGAAATATTAGGACTTACCATTTTCCAACTCTCCCAAAAGTTTTTTTCTATCGTTAGCGGCGCTATGATTAAAAAGTGGCAAAACTTGAAACGACGATTACAAACGATTTACTGCAACCAAAAATTTGTTGTTGGTAGTAGAATGTGGGGGATCAAAAGATTTGCGTTAACAATAACAATTTTCTGCCTTTCCTCTTGAGCAGTGGTTTTCAATCTCTTATGTTTCACGTACCCCCTGGAAATGTGTATGTAATTGGCGTACCCCTTATATAGATAGATAAAGCTATAGTTATAGTATAATTATGCCAACTTAGCGATTTGTTACTAGATCTAGCGACTTTTGAGCTCTCACCCCAAAATATTTTACCGCGTACCCCACACGTTGAGAACCCCTGCTCTAGAGGAAGGGGCAACTATTTTGTTTTAAAAGAGTTTGATAGGTACTATTAAAATATAATTATTCGTGTTTCACCAATTACATATTTGTTCGAATTTCTTCCGTTGTCCTACATTTATTATTACATTCTAAGTGCTATACATTCTAGCAGCGGTTATTGCCGCTCATGATAGCTACACAAGATACTGATTTCTTTGTATTCCACAAGTCTAACCGAGTTGTATTTGTAATCATTTGATACTTGTAGCATAAGCTATGTATTCACTAAATATGGCTTTGACATCTCATCTTTCCTGGTATTGCACTTTTATTGGCCAGCAGTGTACATGAAAGCTAAAATGTATTGACCACTACTTTTATTCCTTTCTTCTTATTGGAAAAGTTTCAATGTTGTCATCTAGTATAAGTAAAATTGTGCTGAAAGAATTAGTTCAAACATAATAAGAAATATTTTTAGAAATTTACATATTTTTAATTTACAACGAATACTCTCTTATCGACGGTTAATACTACGTTGCCGTCCCGTGGCCGAGTGGTTAGCGCGCTTGGCTACTGATCTACGGGACCTGGGTTCGAGCCCCGGGTAAGGCATGGACGTATGTGTCGTTTTTCTGCTGAGGTCCTGCCATCCTCTCAGACCTTCTACTTTGGCATATAAACTGACAGGCTCCTGTCAGACCTCTGTGGCAAGCAGCTGCTTGAGGGGGTATTTATTTTTTTTTTAAATACTACATTTAGATGATAATGCAGTTCTCGCAAGTATGGGAAACTCTTCGCAAAGTATGAACAAAGTATGGGAAATGCAGTTCTGCATTTCCCATACTTTGTTCATGTTTATTAACATTGAAAAGTGAACATGTGTACAGATTCTTGCACATTAATTTTCGCACTGCGCCCTTTGTGATCAGATCAGACTTATTGTTCCGAAAATAAATTTTTGATAAACAACAATATCGGCAACAGTACTTATTACTTTTCTGCCCCTAGAAGTATTCAAAACAGTGTGTAACTACTATAATGGTGTGACTGCAATCCTGCCTAGGCAGAATAAGGTCCATGCACGTTTCAAATCATTCCTTCTTTTAGTCTTCATGTCGCTTCGGAGGATGCCTATTAAATTTACCGTTATAAACAATATTAGTCTAAAAAAACTTTAAATAAAAAATATATAGTGATCATATAAAATATAGTGCGAGACGAATTAATAATACAATGACACGCAGAGGTGCATCATGGTAATCGGCGGCCCGAAGCGTTAGAATAACCACCTTTAATACTTTAAAAGAACAGCATTTTTTCTGAAAGAAAATATTCCATTAATCTAGGAATTTTTGCGTCAGTTTTTAATATTATATAGAAAAACAGCCGGTCTATGTCCATATTTGAGAATTGCATGCTTTAGTTACATTTTTTACATAAAGCCAGGGTCGGGACTAGATTACGAATGGGTATGTATAAAATTTGTATTATTTGTATATTCAAATAAACGTAATTATTGCACACGGAATAAACATTAATTGCATCAGTGGCAAGGTATTGGTATCCAAGAAGGGGATTATAACTCCCCTTTGAGGGTTTGAATAATGTATACAACATTTCCTCATTTTACGAATGTAATCTAAAACTTTTCCTAATGCGAAAATTTGTAAATACAACAACCATTTCTCATTAATTCCATTGTAAAAAATTACGACTGGTTCTTCGGCTCTAGAATTTTAATGGATGGAGGGGGGAGAACCCCCCCCCCCCGTCCAAAATGCGAGTAAGGGTAAAAGAGACAAAAAAATATTAAACATTTATTTCATGCATTTTTCAAGTTTAAAAAAAAAAAACCAGTAAAACGGAGGAAGAAATGTCATACTGCATCGGAAATCAAGCCCCCTCCCTCACATACACTTTTTCATTTTTTCGGCTCAATTGTTCCTTGCCTCCCCCCCTCGAATTTTTCCTAGATCCAAACCTGCCTCTGAGCAACACTTTTTGCACAAAATGGGATAAATGGCCAGATCTTAAGAACCCCAAGGGCTCAGAGAAGTTTGGGAAAGGGGACCCACTAGAGAGCTGTTAGATCAGATTGCCTCCCGTCAAAGTCATCCAGCAAGTTCTTTAACGTGCACAGGGTATGGTTCTCCCGCATTCACCCATCCAATGAACGGCGGCCTTTCAAAACCCATCAGTGTCCCCCTACTGACCATGGGCAGGGCCGGATTTTGCAGAGGTAAATCTCAAAGCTGGTCCAGGTGTCCTCAAATTAGGAATTATAGATTATGATCCTAATGCAATATCCAATGAGCACTCCTGCCCCCATCTTGCATTGTTGTGACTTCTATTTTATATGCTAATCAGCATATTTAGCATTTTAGGGGTCAGTAAGGAGTTTTACAAAGTGCGCCCTTAGATTTCTGTGGCAAGCAGCTGCTTGAAGGGGTATTTTTTTTTATGTACGAGTAGATACGGAAGACGTTCAAAAAGTTGACACGTGTCTGTAGATTTGCACTCGTTTCTCGGATGTTAAAGAGCTACGACTTGTTTCAAAATTTGTCTAAACTTCTCATTATAAATAAAATAAATACCCCTTCAAGCAGCTGCTTGCCACAGAGGTCTGACAGGAGCCTGTCAGTTTATATGCCATAGTAGCGCTTGGCTGCCAATCTAAGGGACCTGGGTTCGAGCCCCGGGTAAGGCATGGATGTATGTGTCGTTTTTCTGCTGAGGTCCTGCCATCCTCTCAGACCTTCTACTGTGGCATATAAACTGACAGGCTCCTGTCAGACCTCTGTGGCAAGCAGCTGCTTGAGGGGGTATTTATTTATTATTATTTATTTAGAAGGTCTGAGAGGATGTTGAAAACAAAGGCCATATTATCATTTCTTTCTTCGCTGATGGCGCGTAAAGTTCGGAGTACGTCCTGGCAGTCAGAGATATCTCGCAGAAAAACAAATTAAATTCAAAAAGAATTTAGATAAAACAGAATGATAAATGCTGTTTACAAATGATACACTTGTAATTGATTTATTCAAAGTACGTTGAAAAAATACATTTTAAAACAATGACGCAAAGGAACAAAGCGAACAATATTTTCGATTTAAGAATCATTCCTTGAAAGTGTTTCTGCATAAATCCAACGTTGAACTAAACATATATTTAAAGTAGAAATCAATTCGGCACTTCTTCGGTTACAATTCTTCTAAATCACTTGATTTCCAGAGTTACAATTTGAACCTTGAACGCGACACCCAATTTGAATATTCGTAATATTTATTAATTCTACTGCTCAAAATAGCCCTATTCACCAACTTTTAGCTCTCTAGCAACATTATATAGAAATTTGACCTTTGATCTCAAAAGGATCCATCGCATCGAAATACAAGTTTCCGTGACTGCGATCCAAAATACCCCCCCCCCTCCAAATTTTTAACTCTGCAGCAAAGGTAGAACTAAATCTGACCTTTGACGTTAAGGATCTGACCCAGAATACACCCAAAACACCAATTTTCACGTTTCTAGCAAATGTAACATAAAGGTTTGACCTCTGTGACCTTGAAGGACATCAGAGGTCAAATTATAGATTTTTCCCGAGATCTAAGACCCGGATTACCCCTACGTGCAAATTTTCAAAACTCTACCATTTCTGCCTCATAGCTAGAATTAGTGTGATCCCCTGTCAATCACTCGCAATCGTCTATAATAGTTGTTCTCAACGTGGGTACGCGGTAAAACTTTTTGGGGTACGGAGTGAGAGATCAAAAGTCGCTAGATCTAGCAACAAAGCAAAAATAACCATTGTTATGCTATAAATAAAAAAAATAAATACCCCATCAAGCAGCTGCTTGCCACAGATGTCTGACAGGAGTCTGTCAGTTTATATGCCATAGTAGAAGGTCTGTGAGGATGGCAGGACCTCAGCAGAAAAACGAAATATACATCCATGCCTTACCCGGGGCTCGAACCCAGGTCCCGTAGATCAGTAGCCAAGCGCGCTAACCACTCGGCCACGGGACGGCTCACTATAACTATAGTTTTATCTATCTATACAAGGTTACATTAAAGTTACATAGATTTATAGTTACATACACATTTCCAGGGGGTACGTGAAGCATAAAAGGTTGAGAACCACTGGTCTATAACATGGACGTACTCAAGGGATTCCTCCCCCCTCCCATGAAAATCCGATCGTCTTATATAAAATCTCAAACTTGTCTACCTGCTTTGAAATCCAAAACAGTTCTTTTCGTATAATTTTATTTTAGCCCTATATTATATGTCCCCCAGCCGTCCCATGGCCGAGTTGCTAGCGCGCTTGGCTACTGATCTAAGGGACCTGGGTTCGAGCCCCGGGTAAGGCATGGCTGTTTGTGTCGTTTTTCTGCTGAGGTCCTGCCATCCTCTCAGACCTTCTACTATGGCATATAAACTGACAGGCTCCTGTCAGACCTCTGTGGCAAGCAGCTGCTTGAGGAGGTATTTATTTTTTTTATTTATTATATGTCCAATACTAAAAATAGATTAAAAAAAAAACTATAAAATCTTGTTCCGTATAGAATATACAGTATTTTAAACTTTCCTATCCGGTGGAATATTTTAGTAATTGGGAAACCCTACTCGTCTTATTCACAGACACCCCTTCCGCCGAACTAAATCCTGGGTAACTGCCTGGTATATATATATTTAAATATTTGCTATGCCACTCGTAACTTCCCTTGAAAGAGCTTTAAAGTAAAGCAGCCTAACATCGAGCAGCCATACTATTTCATTTTTCTACAAGGAAAACTATATGTATTAAACGCTAACAAATTTTGAAATGGCAGTAATTTGCATACTATGTGTACTAGCCGCTAACTACTTCTAAAACGAAACAATTTTTAAACAGTTGGTTGTTTTACCTCTGAGCGCCACTTTTTTGCATACAATGGGTTTTGCAACACTGAAATTACACCACCTAGAAGGAGAAATGGATCTGCATGCAAATCAGCATTGAGTGCAGAGCAGTTATACATGCAAAGGATTACGTTTAAATGGCCAGGTCACAAGTATCCCAAGGGTTCAGATAAGGTTAGGGAGAGGACCCACTGGAACAGCTGTTGGGGGACAAATGGTAGCATCCAGTCAAAGCCATTTAGCATGTTCTTTAACGTGCACAGGGTATGGGTCTCCCACGCATGGGGTCATCACTTAACGTCCCATCTGACGGACGGCGGCCTTTCCAAAACTATCGATGTATCCTACTGACTGTAGGCAAGGCAGGTAGTTTTGCAGAGATAAATCTAAACGCTGGCCCAGCTGGGACTCGAACCTGGAAACTGTAGATTAGAAGCCTGGCGAGCTACCGACTGAGCCACCCCTTTAACAGTTGAATCAAATCACGTCACTAATGGATGTTATATTTGATATCGGCATGTTTTACGTCACGTCATTAGGTATTGTTGAGTAAAATCACGCCAGAAATGTCGATAATGTAAAAAAAATTAAATTTACCTAAACTACCCATTTCCAACCACCTACTGAACCTATCAAGTTGCTTTGCACTGCACATCCTCGTGCTACTATTAATCGTCTGCAAAATTTACATTTCTTAATCCTATTATGTAGAGTTATAGTGACCAAAGCCACACACACTTCCTTTGTTATAGATGTTATATACTAAGGGGTCACTGAATTATGGCCATACAAACTTATGCTACGGAGAGAACTGTGCAAGAGGAATAAAAGATGATATATACGTCAACAGTAGCAGTATTCAATTTCGTGGTGACGTTTGTCAAGATGTGTGAATTATACTCTGTGATACTGAAATTACATCACCTAGGAGTGATTGGATCTGCATGGAAATCAGCATGTGTGTGCAGAGCAGTGATATATGCAAAGGATTACGTTTCCATGACAAGCAGGTGGATATAGAGTATATATATATACACATATAGCAGTGGGATAGTACAGGACGAGAGATCCGTGGCCAAGTCAAATGTTTCAGATAGCGCAGTTGTCTGTAACAAACACGACAGAGTGTTCATAGAATATACGAAGGATGAAGACTTAAGCAATTGTCTGGAGACAAGTAGATGCAAGGCTATGAAGATCCATTGCATAAAATGTCTTTGTCCACATGCTACTCTTGGTCTTGGCTGAACAGATGTTCAGCCAAGACCAAGAGTAGCATGTCGATCAAGACCAAGAGTTGAGTTTAGAGCTACCTGAAATGTGAAATGACATCCTTTGTCATTCTCATTCCAGGTATCTCTGATCCGAGAAGGCCCAGCCGGACCTGACAGTGGTGCATGGTCAATCTATACAACAGATGCTGAGCTCATAGCCCTGCATCTACCAATTTCTGGCAATTGTCCTAGTCATGCTGGAAACTTCCAAGCCAGTATCCAGAACCATGACAGAAATTAGTTTCATTGAATGGTACCTGCAAATGCATTTCTGTTGCTACCTGCCAACAAAACATACAATTCGCCAATGCATCTGATCCTGTGCGACGAATCTTAATATCTTGAAATGATTGGTGCCAACAACGCCAAACCATCTTTGCATCATGGCTACATGTACGGACCTCATGACTATTTGGCTTAACAGTACTACAAACATACTGAAATGTATCTAGCAGCTAATATTGTTGAAGGGTCGTCCTGGTATCGTCTACACTTCTTTCTTAATATCTGCTATCAATACTCTTATGTTGCTTGCTGCAAACAACTATAGAACCTGAAGCATTAGGCTAGCCGTTCAGCTTTTGTCCTGTGATCTCCCACATATTTGTGTTGTCAAAGAAACAATCATTTGTATATATCACTACGCGGCAGTCACATGCTGATTTACATACAAATCTGTCACTGCTTCTGGATGGTGTAATTTGAATGTCACCGAGTTTATACAGGGTGTCACATAAATTCTTATACATTGGCTTGGGTGTCCTATACATGTTTGTAAACATGGTCACAAATAAAAATAACTATAATGTGTTCTTTGTTGCGTCAGATGAATCGATACATTGATGAATGACAGAATAACGATGAGCTGTCTCATACCCCATGAGAAAGTGGAATTGGTACTTATTCATGTTACTGGAAAAAGTCAGTGAGACGCATGCGAAGATTTTCACAGGCTACATCTAGACAAGCCGAAGCCATGTCACATGTTTGTGATTAATATTCTGAAGAGACTGGTCTGGTGATAGACAAACCTAGACCAAGTCATCCGAGTACTACCACAGATGAAGACCCCACTGTGGATGTTCTGGATAAGTCGAAATTAACCCTTGCAGATCTGTAAGAAAAAATTGCACAGGAGATGAAAATTGGAAAAAAAATCATCTGTATCCAGAATCCTGAGAAGAAACAGGTTTCGCCCATACAAAATGCAAATTGTACAGGAATTGCATGGGGCCAACATGGACTGCAGAGAGCAGTTTTGTGATTGGGTACTAGAAAAACTTCTAGAACAACTGTCTCTCTTGGGTGAAATAATCTTCACTAATGAAGCAAACTTTCATTTGATGGGATAGTCAACCACCACAATTGTTATTATGGGGCTGTGACACAACTACATTGGGTTGAAGATTGACAAGTACAGAATGATCCTAGGGCATCTATCTGGTGTGCAATCTCATGGTGACAACGTAGTAGGACCTTACTTTTATACCGACAGAATCACTGGCGACTCTTATTTGCAAATATTAAATATCATTTTGGTATTTAACATTTGTTAGAAGACACCCTTAGCACACTACTGCAGTATTTTCCCTCAGCAGGATGGGGCACTGTCCCATCCATTCTGAAATACTGCCCATCTTGCCATAACTGTCCAAACTTGGTTGGATAAAACACTACCCCACAAATGGATAGGCCAACGTGGGGCAGTGGAATTGCCACCTCGAAATCCAGATTTGAATCCCTTAGTTTTTTTTTTCTATGGGGCGTTCTAAAATCTCATGTACCAATATTGCCCTCGAACACTGGATGAATTAAAGGAGACCATTCACAGTGAATATCACAAGATAATGCCATCCATTCTCTGTAACATGCATTGATCACTCAGAGATAGGATTTCCATGTGCAAGCAATACAGGGATACTCAGTTTGAGCATTTGATGTCTTAGTACAGATTCAGTATAGTTGAATGCCAGTCCTGTGGCTGAGTGGTTAGCACACTTGGCTAAATGATCTAAGGGACCTAGGTTCGAGCCCCAGGTAAGGCATGGATATATGTGTAGTTTTTCTGCCGAGTTCCCACCATCCTCTCAGACCTTCTATTATGGCATATAAACTGACAGGCTCCTGTCAGAACTCTGTAGCAAGCAGTTGCTTGAAGGGATATTTATCTTTATTTTTAGAGTTGAATAAAGAGAATATAAAAAATTGAAGATGTTTATAATCGAATATTATTACTCTGCCTATGTATAACGACTTATGAGACACCCTGTACATACTAATATATATGTGTGTGTGTGTGTAGGTGCACAAATAATGGGAAAACTGTAAAATCATCGGGACAGGTACACTGAAGAAAAAAACAACCAGTAAGTACAATAACTATAGTAGGGAGCATAAGTATACAAGATGAAAGACTTATCTAATGCCTTCGGCGGGCCAATAAGCAAGCAACACTTATTTGTGTATGCAGTACTGACTAGAACAGATTTTCAGTACCACGTGTCATATTGTCCGTATTCTCCATCATTTGCGATATCACATTTGCCACACACATACTCAGTGGCCACTTCATTAGGTACAGTTGCATGATACGTCAATAGTAACTCATACAGAATTCAACAGTATAATGTAGATAATTAAATACGCTTTTTATGAAAAAATGTGACTGAAAATAATTTAAAGATATCATTAAAATATATTAGTCTCAATTTCCAACAATATTCATTCAGCTTTTAAAGTGTTACAGAAATGGAAATATTCAACAGTAACAATACCAGTTTAAACAATTGCTCTGGAAAGTTAAAAAGTTAAAAGGAAAGCAATAATCGTTATACTAAATTTTACATGCATCTATAAGAGTAATTTTAGCTGTTCACGTAATAATTATGCTAATTTTCGTCAATTTTGAATTTATGCAGAACAAGCTAACTTGCTAAAATATTTCAGCTTCCATAACTCTTTAAACGCTGAATGTCGCAAATCGCTATTGCAAATCGCAAAATGTCTTTAAACGCTATTGTCGCAAATCGAGATTTAAATAGATTTGACTGAGATATTTAATCTTCAGTCACATTTTTTCAAAAAGAACTTCTTAAAGAACTTACTGAGTTACTATTGACGTAACATGGAACTATACCTAATAAAGTGGCCACTGAATTATCAGTGGTCTACACTTCGGCTTTTGACGATTTATTTTCTAGTCATTCCAATTTTGCTTAGTTCAGGTGAAACATGTATGGGCTCATAGCCCAGTACTGTGTTAATCATTTAGGATCTTTGATATATTTTTATTACAGCAACATGTCCTCTGTGTCCCTTGCGCTATAAAACCCCAAACAACCATATATATATATGCTCCTATATATATATAGCAAAACTGTGGCTTGCATGATATTTGGAAACATCAAACATGTACAGTTGACGATTGGGAAACGTCTGATGGTTCAATGAATCATATTTTCTTTTGTATAATGTATATGGATAACTATACCTATGATGGAAACAGCACGAGGTAATGGATTCTATGTTTATTTTATAGATAGTGCCAGGAAGTGGTGTCATGGTCTGAAGGATGCATTGGATCCTCTGATACAGATGCAACAAGACTACTTGAATATTGTTGCAGATCAAGTGCACCCTTCAATGTTAATGTGATTCCCCAAAATAACCAGTTACAGTTTGGAAAGGTCACAGCTGTCGGATGTGATGTTTAATAGCCCTATGTGGAGATCCATATTCTGTGCACCTTAAAGAACATGCTGGATGAGCTTGATAGAATCCTTCAATCTCCTTAGATAGAAGTTGTTAGGAAATGGAAAGTTTCTGTCAAGGCTGGAAGCCTTGTCTCCTAACAATTGTCCAGTGGGTCCTCTTCCCAAATCTGAGCCCTTGTGACCCGACCATTCAGTCCACTGTGTGCACAAAAGCAATGCTCAGAGGTAAAGAAACGAAACAACCCCATGATAATGGCATCTTTTAACAAAACTATCCACCATACATTTGGGTTCATATCATAAAGGGATGGTGTGCAGGGATGGACTATGCAACTCGGACACTGGGCAAAATCCTGGGGATTTGGTACTGTCAATGCTAATGATTTGGCAACCTGTTTTTGTTTTTGTTCTTTTACATTTTTCTGAAATTTTCAGTTTCAGACGTTTTACCATTGACATTGCATGTGGATTTTTTTGTTCAAAGCACAAAATACACACACAATGATTCTACATTGAGATTTTCTTCACTGCTTTTTTGTACTATATAATAGCCACTCATAACTTCTTTACATGCAATTGGCAAATGCATGATTCTTCATAAAAAAAAACACTACTAGGGTATTCAGGTCCTCAGCAGTTGTTCATTCACCCCTTAGAAATCAGCAACACCCCAGGAATAAATACATATTTGATTGTACATACAGAATTCTCCAGCACATGGGATATGGAGGTGCAACCAGACTATGCAATTTAGTTCTCCAAACATCTCTATCTTGAGCTACAGCTGCTTCATCTAGCCACTGTAGACCAATTCTAATGAGGTCGTGCATGGCATTATCTGCCCAATGCATCCTACACCTCCCATCTTATGCATAGCTGCAGATTAGCAAATAGGATTATGAATAGAGGCCTTTAGATAGAGTCCCACTCTTTGCACAACATGCCAAACCAACGTAGTCTCTCTTTGTACAACATGCCACTCAAAAAGGGCTCCTGACTCCTTCTTCTGATGTCATCATCAAAAAAGTCAAACTACCTAATGTCCAAGATACAGTGTAACCATATAGAATCAAAAGCATCAAGTTTCATGTTATTTTGTTCACAAAGAATCCATGTTTCACTATCATAACCAATTTTAAAATGGACAAAACAAATATATAGCCTAATTTTAGTCTTTAGCTTATGCAGCTATTTCGAGACATTACCCATGCATTCTGAAAAGTCCAGGCAGCAATCCCTAATATTCTGTATTTCTCATGCAGCACATATCACCAGTATCTGTTACACAGCTTCCAAGATAATTAAACTAAGACAACTTCTCAAGAGTTCAGCCATTCAGATTAACTGAACCACCTGCCTGACCAATTTTGATCACTATAGTTTTCTCTTTGTTTATTATCAAACCTACTCTACTAACAGTCTCATCAACAGCTCTAATGAAAGAGTTAATTTCATCAACAATCACTTGCCAAAAAGGCCAAATCATCAGCAAAATCTTGATCGAAAATTTTCAATCTCTAGACCACTTAAGACCAAAATTTTCCCCTTGCAGCCAATTCCACATAATAATCAACAACCAAACTAAAGAGAAAAGGAGACAAAATGCATCCTTGTTGAACACAAGCAACAATGCTAAAAGTTGTTGGTATTGCTACAAGCCATATCAACACTCGTACGTTATTAAAAAGAGTACCCTCCCTAGGAGCAATGCTTTTATCATAAGATATTCAAAACTTCCCATCAGCCATGTGATAACAGAAACATCCTTAGCTCTAAGCATTTCAGTAGTAATTTCATCTACCCTTCGGGATTTATGTAGTTTAAGTTTAGAAACAGACAAAATGAATTCAGACTGAGAAATAGGGTCAACATTAAGGCAATAATGTATCTATCACCATTACAAACAATGGGAGCAGAATTAAACACATTGTTCAGAACATCACTGATATGCTCAGCCCACCAAGTCATGACAGATTTCTCACCTTAAATAACCTTATCATGTTTATCCCTCAATCCCTATATACTTGTCAGTTTCTTCTGAAACAAAAGATTTAACTATTTGGTACAAATTCTTGCTATTGTACTGTATAACTGCTTCCTCTGCTTTGTAAGCTAAGCTGTCAAGCCAAAGATTATCAGCTGTTAACTGATCTTTACTTGTTTACTAAGCTCTTTATAACACTTTCTGTTAGGACTAGTAGGGTGTTGATTAACAAGATAAAATATTTTTTTTAAATTAAAAATTTCTGTTAGGACTAGTAAAGTGTTGATTGATAGGATTAAAGGATATTCCTGCTGTTCTTCCTTTCAAAAATTAGCTCCAGTGCCTTTACACTCAAATAATTCTTCCTCCTCTGCTCCTTTTTACCCAAAAGAGTGTTAATTTCAAGAAACCTTGTTTAAAATGGTCCCATTTTCATCAATTTCAGTAGTAAACAACCTTGACTGTCATAATGACTAAGTAACATATCATGACTTATAGTTTTGACTATAACTTAAGTCTTCCAGATCTTCAGTATTAAAGGTAAATATTTTAACACTAGCATCAAACTTCTTAAGTTTAAATTGCAAGATACTTTTAACAGGCAATGGTTAATTTCATTTGCAACTTCACCTACATGACCCATTCCTAACAGAATTGTCCCATTTGCTATTAATTAATATATAATCAATCGTACTCTTATGCAGCCCATTTAGTAAAACTCACTTGTAGTTATAAATGTCATGGTGTTTGCAATGTTAGTTATTCTCGATTCGTTATGTTTACTTACATGTAAAAGAGCTCCCCATTACCATTGCAGCTACCAACACCAAAGGCATTGTCATCCATAAAAATGAAATTGGACCAACTACACTTCTAAAAACCCTCACATAAGTCTCTAAGATCTCATCTCTGTATTGTTGGGCAGTCAGGTTCTATCCTTGAACGCATGAATCATTGTATGCCCATTCATCATGATGCCAGCCAAAACCATAATTCCATCATTTCCAAAACTATCCTTTTCCAATATGTTGAAGGGATGATATCGTGTCCACTCTCTCTCCAGATGTAAAAATGTCAGGAATCAGTTCCAGCTGTATCTTGACTCATCTGAGAACGAAACTTGACTCATCATCATTGTCCCAATTGAGGTGTTTTTTTTACTCGATGTTAAATTACTCTTGTGAGAAAAGGTTATTGGAATAGAAATTACAAGTTTCTTGGCATAAAGGCCTCCCTGTTTAAGCATTCATGAGAGTGTAGATTGTGATACAGTACTGCCTGTAGCTGCTGAGAGCTCAAAAGAGTTCGCCTGCTTTGATTATTCAATTCTGCTTTGGTGTTATGGTAAAATATTTGTCTTCCCTTGATATTGTTGTCAGGCACCTACCCAGGATTTAGTTTTTTTTTTTTTTTTTTTTTGGGGGGGGGGGGGGGCGAGAATAAGACTTGAGTAGGGTTTCCCAATTTCCAAAATATTCCTTCCGCTGGATGGGAAAAGATTAAAATGATATTCCATACAAAATTACATTTTATATTTTTTTTGTTTGTTTTTTTTTTCATATCCATTTTTAGTGTTGGGTACATAGTATGGGGTTAAAATAAAATTATTAAGACAGCTGTTTTGGATTTCAAAGTAGGCAAGATTGGGATTTTGTATAAACTGACCATTTTTTCCCCAAGGAAAGGATGGGATGGAAGGGGGTGCAGACCTCAGGTCATCCTTTCCCTCCTCCTGGGTACATCCCTGATTATTGCCCTATGACAGCCTCCAACGTCCTTCGGTAACATGTTACCATCTCTTGGAATTGTTTTATCTTGAAATGACACTTTCAGACACACTAAATCTTGTTACCTTCATTTGTGATCTACACCCAATCTACATTCTTCCTATGTCTCTTCCACTTTCACAATCATCTAAATGGTGTCTCATTGCAGTAAATTCATAATCAAATAATTCATCATTATCAATAAAAATTGTATGTTTCAAAGGCTAGCAGAAATTAAAGTATATATTACTGTTTGAAGCCAAATGTTTGAAGGGATGTGATTTTGGCACATTACAGATATTTTAGTCAATACCCTATAAAAAAAAATTCTAGTTCTCTATATTTTCCTGTTGAAATGAAATGATAATTAATCCGACACTTGAAGGGTTAAACAACTATTTCATATATTTGTAAACAATAAAGAATATTTTAATTGCCACTGAAAACGTATACGTATCTAAATTCATACTGATTGGTTAAAGATTATATCTTGTCACATGCAAAGAGAGAAATGCTTGTAAACATACAATTAGTCATCATCATTTACTCAATAATCTTTGCAACAATCATTACTAATACTGAACAAGACCTTTGGTGTGTTTCATAGTGCAACAACTGTTTCTTATGTAAATCGAGCTGTTGAATACGAAATTGACAATGAAAATGTTTGATTGGCAACATTTTCCAGATGCAGTCACTTACCTGTATTATATCATTCGCTGAAGGTTACATATTGGCCTACAGCAACTGCTGCCTCTTTTCCTGCCGCTTATATACCAAATCATGAGAATATCGTATCACATTCCGGCAGTAATCTGCTAACATTGATGGGCTCTATCTTCCTCAATTATATTTTCCATTGTAGCAATTTCCTGTTGAAAATGCTCCCCGTGCTCATCATCACTCAAAACGTCAGTTTTCCGGAAAGAAATCCAAATGAGAACCTCAGAAATGTACCTTTAAAGACATACTACATCCCTGTTTGTGATATGAGGACAGCAATTCTTTCACAGGTCCTTGCAATTTTCTGCTTTTTCATTCCCTAAGAAGCCTGTTGCCACCTGTTGGAAAACTTTCCATGCTCTCCGTTCATCACCAGTGATGATACAACCCAATCCAACCTCATGATGTAGCAGTAAATGAATACACCCTCTTTTACTTTTGTTCACTAAGTCTGGGAAATTTCTGTTGAAGATACAGAAAGGCAGTTGTGTCTGATCCAAAGCCTTGCAAAATTCTTCAGTGGGCCCAATTTTATGTGTAAAAAGGTGGCAACAAAATCTTCATGGATTGTACTAGCAGATGATGTATATTCTTTTTACCTGGCTCTAGTGATTGCTGAGAAGGTCAAATTCTCTTCACATAATGAGATGCTTTGTCTCTGCTATTCCATTCGCAAAGGATGTAACAGAACTTAGTATATCTGGACTGTAGTCCAAGCAAATGGGCAAAGTCCACACATATATGCCACTTGTATTTGTCATAATTTATGTATTGAAGTAATTGTTTCATATTGTCATGTTTCCTTCATAATAACAGCATGGCCTACTTGAACACAAGGCAATACGTTCCCATTGTATAGAAGAACGGCTTTCATAATTAATTTGGAGGAATCTATAAATAACCTCCATTCTTCTGGGGTATATGTCAAGTGGAGGGATGTGAATAAACCGCTAACATCTTTGCAAGCAACCAAGTTACCTACCATGGTAAAAGAACAATACCAGATCTTTTTGGTGGCAACATTACTCACTTACTTTCACGGTTCTATCAAGGAGATTTCACTGCTGCAGTCTGGATCCTAAGAGTTTCACCTTGCTCTTTGACAGGCTCCAGATCTCTAACAAGATCCTTCAACTCGTTCTGCATGATCTTGTGTGTCCAACGTTGTGAGTAAGAAGTTGGATCTACAGATGTATTTTCTATGTTCCTGTTTCTTCCTTCTTTTGCCCTTCCTTCTCCGAATCTATATCATAATCTTCTGATGCCTCCAGGACAAGGAGGTTTTCCCCATGAGGCACTGGGCAGATGGCAGACAGTATTTTGGGGTAGTTTATTGTCTGCTTTTTCTTTTTAGTAATACCACTTCCCAGCAGAGGTGTCATTACAAGAGTAACAGTCATTCAAGTGGTTGGACAGTTCCCGCCATATCACAAGAATGGCAAATGGTATCAAAAGCCTCTTACTATTTAGCCAGCTGCAAAGACATGTTGTACAACTATTGCACACTATATGCAGAGTCTAGCTCCTTTGTTCATCTCCAATCTTACACCTGAAATAAAGGTGGTAGGCCTTTTTCAAGGCAGGCTTTATTCATGCTCCTGTGATGCAAAGTAACTTCGAAACAAATGTAACAAAAATGGTCTGCATTGTTCACACAAGAATGGGGCATATCGCTCACATACAGCATCCACATACAATCATGAACAGACGATAATTGGGGAATGGTAACTCCCAAATGATGAAATAGCTCCCAGGTACTGCATTGCCTTGAATGATGCAATAGCTCCCAGGTGTTGTGTTGCCTTGAATAATAGCTCTCTGGTATTGTGTCACTTTGGTGCTTCATACAGTATGTGAAAGACTCAATTCAGAATACACTGTATGTGGATGCAGCCTCCTATATTTTCAAAGCAAGAGCCAATCACCAATATTTAAAATCATAACTATTTTTAGTGACTTGAAATTAGTAAAAAAATGGCCGTTTTCATTTCCAAAACATTCTCAGTGTTGTACAGTGTAATTTTTTTTACAATCAATTTCTCATTGACGATCTTTATTACACACACGCACACCATTTCATATACCACAGATTAAAATGAATTTAATTTTTTAAATAAGTAGAAAACACAGAATATAAATCAAAGTATACATAAAAAAAGAATAAAATAAAAAATATGTCAATCGGGATACGATTTTGGAATGCATCCCCCTCTCCCCCTTTTAAATTACAATATTTCTCATGAGAAATTCTTAATCAACTAACATGATTTCATCTTAAAGGCATATTTTTTAAAGAACACATCTATTATGTTAATACCGTCAGTACCCTTCTAAGCTAGGAAGAATTCAAAGAAAATGTGAAAATATAAATGTGTAGCATCAACAGATTGATTAGATTGTTTGGAATTTGATGAATGTGAACAATTAAGCTATACTACAGAAAACAATATGGGTACCAACAAATCTCAATAAAAGTGGTTCATTTACCTTAATACTTTTGATGCTTTTGGAATTCTATTACTGCTAGACTTGTATACTAATAGTATGCGATGAAACTGATGCTGAAACATAGAACCATTGGATTTTTCAGGGGATGCATTCCTCCCAAAAAAATGTTAATAGCCTGAACAGAATTTTAAAAATTTAAACACCTATATATGAAAAATAAGCAAATTATGTATTGGAATGGCATTTTGGTCCAATCCAATCTCTTGCCCTATCCATATTTTTTCTGGATCCAGGACTGAACAAAATAGTACTGTATGAATATCCAAAACATATATCCAGTTGGAACACAGAATTTTGATCTGTTGCAAAGTCATCTCTTTGATTAGATAGCCTAATAGTGTTAGCAGGTGAAATAATCACATGATGCACTATTTAAAACCATTTTCAAATATTTCTACTGGTTAAAGAGTGGAACTGAACAAATTTTATTTTCCACTGTTGCACAGCTCCATCATTTTCTTTCCAAATTAGTGAATATAGTTCATCTTCAAACTTATTTTTGTATAAAGGATCTACATACCAAAGTGACCAAGAAAACTATTCTATAATTATTAGGAAACAAATAGATGTCTGTTTGTGCACATATGTATAATTAAAAATCCCAAATAATCAAATAGAATCAGAAGACTCTATTATGTTCAGCTTATTATTTTGCAAGGATTAATCTATACACAGGGGCGTAGCTATGGGGGGATGGGCGGGGGCTCCCCCCCAAAAGTAACTCGAAGTTGGCAAATTTGAAACGACTTTGTAAAATCTAGGTGAGTTGTGAAAATTTGTAATTTTTTTGTAAAATTAAGGGGAGTTAACAAAATCTAGACAACATGGTAAAATCTAGGGTAGTTGTCAAAATCAAGATAACTTGGCAAATCTAGGGCAGTTGGGAAAATAGAGAAGGCAAAATGTGGTGCAGTTGGCAAAATTCGAAGCCACTTAGTAAAATACAAGTGAGTTGGCAAAATCGGGACAACTTGACAAAATCTTGGGGAACTGGCAAAATTCGAATTGACTTCGTAAAATTGTTGGGAGTTGGCAAAATTTGAAATGATTTCGCAAAATCGTGGGGAGTTGGCAAAATTCTGAGTGACTTTACAAAACTCAGGTGAGATGTAAATATTAGGGTTTTTTTCTCTAAATTTATGGCGAGTTCGCAAAATTGAGGAAACTTGGCAAAATCTAGGGGCAGTTGACAAAATTCCGAGTGACTTGGCAAAATCTTGGGGAATTTGCAAAATTCAGAGTGACTTGGCGAAATCTTTGGGAATTGAGAAAATTCTGAGTGACTTTGCAAAAATCAGGTGAAATGTAAAAATTGGGATTTTTTTTCTGTAATATTGTAGCGAGTTGGCAAAATCTAGGGCAATTGGCAAAATTCGAATCCACTTGGTAAAATACGGGCGAGTTGTGAAAATTGAGATTGGTTTGTGAATTTAAGGAGAATTGACAAAATCGAGAAAACTTGGCAAAATTTTGGTGGGTTTGAAAATTTTTAAATGACTTGGCAAATTCAGGAGAGATGTAAAAATTGAAATTGTTTTTGCGAAATTAAGGAGAGGTGGTAAAATCGAAGCACCTTGGCAAAATCTAGGGGAGTTAGCAAAATTGGAAACCACTTGGTAAAGTACAGGCGAGTTGTGAAAATTGGAATTGGTTTCGTGAAATTAAGGAGGGTTGGGAAAATCGAGAACTCTTGGCAAAATCTAGGAGAGTTGGCAAAATTCGAAGCCACTGGTAAAATACAAGGGAGTTGTGAAAATTGTGCTTTTCTTCTGCAATTAAGGAGAGTTGATAAAATTCAAAGTGACTTGGCAAATTCAGGGAAGATGTGAAAATTGCGATTTTTTTGTCTGTAAAATTACAAGTTGGCAAAATCTAGGGCAGTTGACAAAATTCGAATCCACTTGGTAAAATACGGGTGAGTTGTGATAATTGGGATGGTTTGTGAAATTAAGGAAAGTTGACAAAATTGAGAAAAATTGGCAAAATTTTGGGGAGTTTGAAAAATTTGCAGTGACTTGGCAAATTCAGGAGATATAAAAATTGAGATTGTTTTTGTGAAATTAATGGAGAGGTGTGAAAATCGAAGCAACTTGGAAAAGTCTAGGGAAGCTGGCAAAATGCAAGTGAGTTGTGAAAATTGGGATTGGTTAGTGCACTTGGCTACTGATCTAAGGGACCTGGGTTCGAGCCCCAGGTAAGGATGGATGTATGTGTTGTTTTTCTGCTGAGGTCCTGCCATCCTCACAGACCTGCTACTATGGCATTTAAACCGACAGGCTCCTCTCAGACCTCTGTGGCAAGCAGCTGCTTGGGGGGGGGGGGTATTTTATTTTTTTATGAAATTAAGGAGAGTTGGCAAAATTGAGAACTCA
Organism: Ryuthela nishihirai; assembly: GCA_038380435.1. Lineage (NCBI taxonomy): Eukaryota > Metazoa > Arthropoda > Arachnida > Araneae > Heptathelidae > Ryuthela > Ryuthela nishihirai. Next base: position 54,789,067 of record JAWZYU010000009.1, read on the forward strand.
TGGCAAAATCTTGGGGAGTCGGCAAAATCTAGGGTAGTTGGCACAATTCGAATCCTTTAAAATACAAGAGAGTTGTGAAAATTGGGATTCCTCACAGACCTTCTACTATGGCATATAAACTGACAGGCTCCTGTCGACCTCTGTGGCAAGCAGCTGCTTGAGGGGGTATTTTTTTTTTTGTGAAATTAAAGAGAGTTGGCCAAATCGAGATAACTTGGCAAAGTCTTGGGGAGTTTGAAAAATTTGAAGTGACTTGGCAAAATCAGGAGAGATGTAAAGAATCGGATTGGTTTTGTGAAATTAAGGAGAGTTGGCCAAATGAAAAGGGGTTGAAAAAAATTCACACTGACTTTTGCTTCAATTCAGGTGAGATGTAAATATTGAGATTATTTCCTTTAAAATATGGCTAGTTGTCAAAATTGGAAGTTACATGGCAAAATGCAGGATAGTTTGAGCTATTAATCTCAGGGATATGGGTTCGAGTCTTGGGTAAGGCATGGATGTTTGTGCTATTTTTCTGCTGAGGTCCAGCCATCCTCACAGAGCTTCTATGGCATATAAACTGACAGGCTCCTGTCAGACCTCTGTAGCAAGCAACTGCTTGAGGAGGTATTTTTTTTTAACATAAAATGCATGTTGCAAGTTCATTTGTAGTGAATTTTGAAAACTGATTAATCAGCTTCCAACACTTAAAGGGTTAAGAATCTATTCAGAGTATGGAAAAATAGGCTTATACACCTAAAGATTAAAATTAGGCTGTTTGGTTCTTTTTAGAGTTAGTTATGGTAGTGTAACTTGGACTCTTTGTAAGCAAGATTAGAGGAAACTTGATATTTCTGATTCTAGATAACTTACATAGTATCTTGGGCATTAAGTAGTTCAACTTTGTATGTTGAGGTTAGGCAAAGGAGTTGCAACCTCCTTTGAGTAGTATATTGTGCAGAGAGAGAGAGAGAATGTTGGTTTGGCCATGTTGCCATAGTTTAACTACAGATTACTGAATAGGGTTATGAACACTGTGCCTAAAGGCAGCAGAGTGGGAGAGACCAAGGATGCAGTGAGCAGACAATGTCAAACAGGACCTTGTTAAAATTGGTTTACAGTGGCCTAATGCAGCAGATGTAGCACAGAAGAGATGTCTTTGGAGAACTAAATTTCACAATCTGGTTAGACCTCAGTAGGCCATGGATGCTTGAGGGTGATGATGATGGATAATTCAGTATTTTTCACTATGAACTTCATAAATTCAGATATAAGAAGTGGACTAATTAATGAGGTCAGAGCTGTTTTTGCATGTCACTAAAAGCAACAAAATATAAGCCTAATATGAAAAAGTTGTCCAGGATACAGGAACAAAAATCTCACTAAAAGGTAATTAAGTAAAAATGTTATTTTGTGTTCTTTTTGATTTGATAAAAAAATTAGTTAATACAATTGTGTTTATAAGTTGTATACTTATTACTTTTTGCAAAAAGAACTGTTGTTGGTTTACAAAATTTATATAGAAAACTTTTGATTCTTCTAACTATAACTAGAATAAAATGATTTTATAGAAAAAAAGGCTATCACCTATATGGTACACCAACAAATCTAATTCTTTTAAATGTGAAAAAAAGGACTACTAGTGTGGCATGCTAGTTGTTTCAGCTATCTTTGGAACGTAAATTGAAAAAGGCTGCTATCTCTACCCTACTATAAAAAAATATACAAGATTGAATCAGACTAAGGATGCAATCATATCAGAAAAATGCTGGAAACCACAAAATGTATGTAAATGTGGAGAAGGAGGAAGTAAAAAGCATATAAGTGAAAAAAGCACAGAGTTAAAATACAAAGGCAATATGTTACAGTATCAGGTCATATAAATTGTTGGGAATATATGTTCTACAGTCTTATTACATTTAGTGCAACATTTTTTTCTAGCACAATATATATATATCTCTGCATAAACATTTGACAAAGTATTGTGAGAAACTACACCAAATTCTTTACATATTGGACTAAAATTGTAATAATGAATTGAAAAAAATTGGTTGTCCTGACAGGGATTCGAACCCAGGTCTCCCAAAGGCATGCCAGGCGTCTTTTGTCTTAACTGATAGACCACCAATGAACTTTCCACCCGAAAAATCATATGTTAAAGATTTTCAGCTAGATGATTTATAATTTTTTAAAAAATTCTCTTTAGGCAGATACTTGCCACAGGGATCTGACAGGAAGATGTCAGAATAATACATATGTGAAGAAGGTGAGATCTCAACAGAAGAACAATATGCAATTGCATGAGCAAATTTTTAATTATTTTTATTTATGTAACAGATACTGGTGGTGAGGCATGAGATAAATAGAATAGGGATTGTCACTGGGACTTTCACGAATCTATGGAAAGAGTGGAAAAATAAGCCTGTACATCTAAAGACTAATATTAGGTTGAATAATAGCTTGGTTCTTTCTAAGGTTAGTTATTGATTCTAGATGCTTACACAGTATTTTGGGCATTAAGTGGTTCGACTTTGTAAATAATGACATTAGAAGGATTCATCAACTTCCTCTGAGCAGCATATTGTGCAGAGAGAGACCATTGGTTTGTCCATATTGCCCATATGCACAGCTGCAGATTGTCAAACAATGTGAACAGTGTGCAGAAGGGTTTCAGAAAAAGGGGGAGACCTAGAATGTGATGGGCAGACAATGTCTGGACAATGCAGACACGTCTGCAGAGAAAAGTTACACAGTCTGGTTGGACCTCCATAGCCTGTGGCTGCATGATGATTTTGTATGTATGTATGTACATAACTGAAGGGTAAAAGCCAACCCAGAATTTCTAATAAAAACAGGACCTTATTAGAATTGGTCTAGAGTGGCCAAATGTAACAGCTGTAGCTCAGAACAGACACGTCTGCAGAGGAAAGTTACACAGTCTGGTTGGACCTCCATAGCCTGTGGCTGCATGACGATTTTGTATGTATGTATGTACATAATTGAAGGATAAAAACCAACCCAGAATTTCTAATAAAAACACCTATTAGCTTTTTCATTACTTTAACTACATTGGATAGTGATTAAGGAACTTCAATTTGATTAGTCTTAAATGGGATAGTATTTAGAAAGCTAGTTAAGAATTTTCATACCCTAGTTTTAAGGAGAACTCATATGTCATTAGTACCAGACTACTGTTTATTGGGACACATCTTGAATGATGTGTCCCAATAAACAGCCTGTGTAATCTAGAAGTAACTTCTGGTTAAATGCCTGTGTAATCTAGAAGTAACTTCTGGGTTTCTCCATCTTCTACATAGCATATTTTAAAAAAAATCTACATCTCTAATCACACTGTTTACTGCAAAATAATTATTTTACCTCTTATGTATGGATGGATGCTTTTTAGGTTAATCATATAAACTTAATCATATAAATATTTCACTATGTTTGGAGATGAAGTAAATAAATTAACTTGAGAGTTAATCTTGATGTGTAACTCTTAATCTTGAAAATGTTCTTGATATATGAAGTAGAATTTTGATGAAAAAAATTTTAATAAATTTCAAAAAATGGTAGCCATCACCAAATGAAAGTTAGTCCAAAACATATCTGTCTCATAGCATTGTATTAAATACACTTCTTCTAAGAAAACAAATTCCATTAATTAAAAATGGTACTGTGAAACTGTGATATGTTTTGGAACTAGCTTTTCATTTGGAGACACTGTTTATTAGTTAAACACCATCCATTCAAAAAAAGACAGCATAATTTATGTACCAATAAAATTTCCAATTCTAAAAAAATGTAACAGTACTATCCTATAACATTTTTAACCATTGTAATTACTGTGCTCTGAAACCTTTTCAGTATCTCCCTTAATTCTACTAACATTGTGTTACAATGGAATGCTTCATCATATTTTAAGGAGAAACTATTTATCATGCTTTGCAATGGAATAACTGTAATGGTGTAAAGAGTGCATCTGCACTTGACCCCAAGTATGGCCCATCATTTCCCCTTTTTATTAGTCTCCACACTGTTTCAGGAAATTTTATGCCTTAAAAAATTTTACACATATCTAATTTCTAATTCTATCAAAAACTTCACTTGCTACTGTTGTAGTAGAATTTTTACTAATGGTAAGACTACTGAATTCCACATTTATTTTATTTAAATAGTCATGTATACCTCTAAATTAATTTTAATCACTAATATCATAAGAATGTTAATCAACCAAAACCATACCTACCATAGAACAAAGAGGAATCACTGGCCCATTCAAAGGATCCCTTTTCAAACACAATAGAGTTGATAAGTTACATAATGCACAAAATGGGCCTCCCCACACTAAATTGAACCTGGTCCATCACAAACCTCATTATGCCATTGATGCTTTGCATTTATTCTTCAAGATGGGTATTCTCTCACCATGACTTTAAGAGAGATATTTATCATGCATTATCACCATGAAATTACATCTTAAATGAAACAATATTAATTTCCCTCTGTGGCTAAAGATTAAAAAATGAACCTCAAAAGCACCATCGTGGATTAACATTTATATGGCAAGTAACAGTTGTTGGGCTGCTTTATCACTGAGCAGCACTTATTTGCACACAATGGGCTAACTGGTCAGGTCACAAGGACCCTGAGGCTCAGAGAAGGTGGTGGAGGGGACCCACTAGACAGCTGTAGATAGTAGCCTCCTGTTGAGGCTATCCAGCATGTTCTTTAATGTGCACAGGGTATGTTCTCCCAGAAATGGGGCCATGGCTTAATGTCCCATCCAATTGATGGCAGCCTTTCCAAGTTCATCAGTATCCCCTACTGACCGAGGGGGTCGGCAGGGAGTTCTGCAGAGAAAAATCTCAATGCTGACCCAGGTGGGACTCGAAAGTAAGTGTTGTATTGTGAATTACAAAAACTGATAAAATTTCTTGTAAATGGCAACTCGCTTTATTTTTTTAGCTGTAATGTGCACACATTAGTTTATAAAGCATATATTAGACATACAGTCAAAGCAAGCAAATTTCCTGGAGAGAGATAAAAAGACAGGGGAATATTTAAGGGGTAGGTTTTATGGTTTAACCTTCCCCCCAAATATATAAATAAAATAAAAAAAAAATAAATACCCCCTCAAGCAGCTGCTTGCCACAGAGGTCTGACAGGAGCCTGTCAGTTTATATGCCAGAGTAGAAGGTCTGAGAGGATGGCAGGACCTCAGCAGAAAAACGACACATACATCCAAGCCTTACCCGGGGCTCGAACCCAGGTCCCTTAGAACACTAGCCAAGCGCGCTAACCACTCGGCCAAGGGACGGCCCCAAATATATAGGTTTAATTTTTTTATGCTTTAGAAACATTTAGAAAAACTTCTAAGCACTGATGCAAAATATATTACTGGTTGCATAGTTTTAATACTTATTGATTATTCAGTACATCATCACTATCACACTGTATTTAGAGAAAAGACGATAAATATGTGGTTAATAACACATCCTTGACACACTTTTACACAATTTTTAAAGGCTATATAATCCCACGATGGAAGGACCTGCTGGACAGCTGAAACGCTGTTGTATAGTAACTATATTTTATGTATATATTTCCATCGTGGGAATATATCTTTTAGAAAGTTGTGCAAAAGTGTGTAAGGATGTGTTTGGTAACCAAATCTTTATCATCTTTTCTCTAAATATAGCGTTCCTAATGGATTGAGAATATACATAGTAGCTTTAATTATCTTGGAAATTTATTGATTATTTCTTAATCTGTCGAGAAAATCAAATCACTCCCCCAAACATATTTTTAAACTATGCCAAGACGTCCTAAGCTAGATAAAACATACACATTTGCAATATATGTAAGAGAAAGACTACATATGCATGGCTTAGATTTTACCACAAAGGTTTCATGCTAATGATTTGGCCTCATACATTAATGATGCCTGGAATGCGAATTTGTTTTTGCTTGGTGGCTTGAGTTGTTTTACCTCTCAAAGGCACGTTTTCTTTGCACACAACAGACTAAATGATTAAGCAACAAGGACACCAAGGGCACAGAAGGTAGATGAAGTGGACCTTCTGTCAAGGCCATCCATTGTGTTCATTAATGTTCACAGGGTATGGCTCTTCTTTTGACATTGCTCCCATTTCTGACCAAGGGCATGTGCAGTTTAACAGAGATAAATTTCAACACTGGGACAGGTGGGACTTGAAACTGGGAACTGCAGATCAAAGCTTGGCATGCTATTCACAGTACCAACTCTAGCCCTTTATTGCTAGTGTAGTTCAGTATGCTTGGTGACCAATCTGGTAACATCAGTAATACTTTAATTCTCTGAATAGGTTATACCATAGAACAAGTTCCTCATATTCATTATCTTTGCAGTTGTTATTGTTAGTCATATACAGGCAAAAGAACCGGAATTGCATTTAAGAATGCAGTTAAAGAGTAATAAAAGAGTAATTAATTAAAATCTAATCTGAGTTTCAGACTAAAGGAGAAAAAAATACAAAAAGTCAAGAGAAATTTTCCCCTATTCTGCTTGTAAATCTGAACCTTGGGTTTAACATAGACTTGATGCTTTTGGAAATAGATGCTCCAGAGTCTAGAAATTATATTGTTTGATTTTGTAAAAAAATCTAAAAGTACAAGTTCGAAAGAAGAATTATTGAGCCTGTTGTGTATATGTAATACACACTGGTTTCCATAAATTAAGGAACAACCTAAAAACAGAATTTTTCTAGAAAACACACTGAATCTGCTGAATGCAAATTGGAAGATAGGTGTAACACTGTGTGTAAAAATAATATTTGAAATATAGAATAACACTTTTAGTTTCCAAATTTATATACAAAGGTGAAGGTTAACTGAGATAGCTCATGAGGTTCGATATGGAGTGGGGCCACCTCTTACTGCTATGCAAACCTCGAAGTGATGTCTCATGCTGTTGATAGGTTGGGTTGTTTTCTCTGAACAGCACTTTTTTTGCACTAAATGGCCAGGTCACAAGGACCCTGAGGGCTCAGAGAAGGTTGGGAAAGAGGATCCAATGGACAACTGTTAGAAAACAGATAGTAGCCTCCTGTCAAGGTCATCCAACAAGTTCTTTAACATGCACAAGGATGAATCTCCTGCACACAGGGCCATAGCATAATGTCCCATCAGACAGATGGCAGCAACCTTTCCAAGCCCATCAGTGTCCCCTACTGACCAAGGGAGGAGTTTTGGGGAGATAAATCTCAATGGTGGCTCTGGTGGACTCGAACCTGGGAATTGCACAGGCTGTTGATAAGACTGTACAGCAGCACTGCAGATAAGAATCTCCATTGTTCCTCTAAAGTCCATCAAAGCTCCAGAAGGTGTGCAAAAGCAGGATTTAGGGGAGAAACCAGTCTCCCAAGAGTATCCCATGCATGTTCTATCAGATATAGGTTGAGAGACTGGGCTGGCCACTTCATACACTTAATAATGCCATTTTCCAGATACCGACTCATAAGGTGACAACAGTGCGCATTACTGTCCTGTAAGAAAAAGTTATCACCTATTGCACTTGCATATGGTTGCACAAAGGAGTCCAATATTTAATTCCTGTACCTGTGACCCATGATATAGCCTGCTGGAAACACAGAGACCCAAAGATATCCCTCCCCAAACCAGACATACAACTAAAGTAGGTGTTCTATTCATGGATATTTGTGGCATGATGGAGTGTTCCTGTTTCCATCGATATCAGCTGTCACTGCTAATTGCTGTGAAGGGCAAATCTCAATATGTGAAGAGCAATGATTGCCTTTGTTCTCAGGTCCAGTTCAATGATGTCTGGACCAGTTTAGACAGTCCCTCCTTTGGCATATGGTCTGAGCATGCACACTACTGGCAGCCTAGCATACAGGCAAACCGTGAAGTATTTGGAGCATCATGGTGGTGAATACCGTGAAGTATTTGGAGTATCATGGTGGTGGATTTCGTGAAGTCTTTGGAGTATCATGGTGGTGGATTTCGTGAAGTCTTTGGAGTATGGTGGTAGTGGATATCACCATTCCACTCATTGCTGCAAGGTCCGATCTTGGTTGGCATGGTGTAGATTAGGGATTCGCAATGTGGGGTACACGTAAAAAATTTTTGGGGTACGCTGTGAGAGCTCAAAAGTGGCTAGATCTAGTAACAAAGTAAAAATAACCATTATTATACTATAACTATAGTTTTATCTATCTACACAAAGGGTAGGCCAGTTACATACACATTTCCAGGGGGTATGTGAAGCATAAAAGGTTGAGAATCACTGGTGTAGGTAATTGTGTTCCTCCAAGCACATAATATCAGATAGTGGTCCACACTTGGGGTTGTTGCCCATTGTCATCCATTACTCAATCATTTGGATGCACTCTGTCCTTATTGCAATCTGTACCAAAATCTATGCCCCACTGAATGACTTACATTCAGCCATCTGATATCTTCTTAACTAAGCGGTCTATCTCAAGCTGTTCACAGCTTACCACTGCACTTCTGCTGATAAATGATGCCTGGTAGGCATACCCCACAAATCTGCTATCTCAAAAACTTCACCTCTCACTTTTCAGGATAAATGGAGAACTATTTCAAAATTTCCACTTTTAACAATGCATTTTTGTATGTACTGCTGCCAGCACCATTCATTTGCATGTCATATCTCTCTAGACAGAGAAGAGATATCTCTCATCACTCCTGTATCTTATTTTACATAGAATACACAACTTTCATGCATTTCTACTGTCAGAGTTTAACAATATCCTGTTGTTGTTGTTTTCCTTTTGTTCCTTAATTTATGGAAACCAGTGTAGTATCTGTACAGTTAAGGATATATGATATTTCTATTCATGCAATTAGAGCTTTATTTAAGGCAAGGCAGACAGCAATTGCCAGAACTTTTAAATTATTATTTACATGTAAATTACTTAGTTGTATTTTACAAATTATAAATTTCTAATTGGAAATATGATTTTTTTAAAATGGGATGGGTAACAGGATGGCTTTACTCAATGCACAAGAGGAATAGCATGTTTGATAATAAAAATTTTATTGATAGGACCTCAAATACTCATGTTTTCCTTGAAGCCTCAAGTTCATTATTCAGACCCTGCATAAAAGCACAATAAACAAGCATAAATGTCGGAATAACTCATTGCTAATAAACATTACAAGATAAAGCAATTATCATTTGTTTCTCTGGAAATGAACTGAATCTCACAACTTGAACCTGGAAGAGTACTACCATAATTAGCAAAACAGAACTGTTCCTATAATGAAAAATTACAAATTAGGAAAATTAAGTCAGAAGATATAAGACGAAAAGGAAGCAAATAACAGATAAAATACCCTGCCATCAAAGAGAACATTATTTAAATTTGCATAGTCATCATAAGCACCAGGTTTGAATTATTACCAAGGGGACAGAATAATTATACCCAGGGACAGATCTAGGGGGGGCAAGAGAGCCATGCCCCTCCTCCCACCTTTTTTTGAGAATCCTATTGAACTTGTACATATTTCATGAAGTTTTCATAAAATATTTTAATAGCCTATAAAATGGAGGGGAAAATGTTATACTGCAATGGAAATCCAATCTCTTCTCCCACCCACCCCATACTTTTTCTGGCTCTATTGTGTCACTTGTTATATCTGAATATTTATATAACTGTTGATAAAAAAAAATGACTGAATCATTTTTATGCGGACTGTGATGAGGAAAACTCAGACAAAATATTTAACTAAGTCTTTCATGTTCAAAATTGCATCTCACAAATTATTATTAATATTTATAAATCTTCAATAAGTTTGGGTATTTTCTCTGAATGGAAGCATTTGCCTCTTCTAAATATTTTAAATTACGTTCAGTTAATGCAATGCATGGATGCACAGGTAAAAGCCAATGTATTTCTGAAACAACTGGAAAATGCTGACACATTTATTATGTTGAAAATTATAAGCAGCATTTTGAAACGTTTAGAAGGGGCAAATGCTGCCATTCAGAGAAAATACCTATCCTTGATTGATCAACACTGATACAGATAGAAGAATTCATAATTTCTCTGAATGGCAGCATTTTCCCCTTCTAAATGTTTCAAAATGCTGCTTATAATTTTCAATATAATAAATGTGTTAGCTTTTTCCAACTGTTTCAGAAATACATTTGCTTTTACCTGTGCATGCATTGCATTAACTGAACACACACAAACCAGTCAAGCAAAACTTCTGACACTACCTCAGTGCTAGCAGAGCACAGATCACAGCTTCTATCTGTATCAGTGTTGCCAACCTCAACTAAAACAAATATTGTAAAAATTATCGTTTTTCACAGTGCACTATTGTATGAATGTTGATTTGGATAATACAAAATAAAATTTGTGTTTTTTTTAAATTGCAAAATGACATGGGATGAAAAGATACTTTTGTCCCTGTGCCTAAATAAGCATGCAGGCAATTTCCCTGTTGCCTCCATGGAGGAAGCATCTGTGATCAGTGGCAGTCATAAGGAGGGGGCCACGGGGCCATGTTCCCCTCCAAAGTGGCTTGCAGGTGTTTTATTTTTTCATTCCAACAGCGAGCCAATTTCTTTTCTGGGAAGGCAAATCCCTGGCACATTCAGTCCCTCATATGAAGGCATGTGTAGAGGCATATATAAAGGACTTTGTTGTCCAGAAATGGCATGTTTAACTACAAAATACTTCATATGCCCCTAAATGGCACCCTCTAGGCTTGAGACTTATGACCACCCCTGCCTATGATAGTTATATATATATAAATCAGTCATCTGAACAAACGTAGGTAATAAAACAAACTGCAATAAGGATATCTTTTTCAGTATTATATATGCATGTTAGATGGGATGTTTTGAGGTCTAGATGTGGAAGTAGCAATGGAAAATCCACAATCATTAAAGATTCTCCTCTTTTAAGGAATCCACAATCATCACACTTCAAAGAAAACTCTTTGAAGTGTTCCCAGATCTTTAGGAGCACTTAGAGAAATTACACTTTTTCTCCCAATCTATGTAGCTCTGAACACATAGACTGTATTACTCCAAAATAATAAGCAGTAATGAAATAACAAGGGTTCTGTGCATTTTTTGCTAATCATGCTCAAAGTGGTGGCAGTGGGTATTTATATATCTTCAGTAAGGCATACTAGCATTTTTATTTGGCTCTTGTTTTTTGTTTTTTCAAGTACTTAAAAATACGGGTGAAAACATATCATACCTGATAAAAAAATTAAATAAATTATCCCTCAAGGCTTGCCACAGAGGCCTGACAGGAGTCTGTTAATATGATATGTTGAGATCTAGAGGATATATAAACACAGTTGTATCAGAATAATATGACTACCTACCATAGTATATGTATGGTAGGTGGTCATATTATTTTGATACGACTGTGTATATAGATCTGTTAGTATAATATATAGAGATATGTGAATAAAGTGAGACCCTCAGCAGGACAATGCAAGAAAGAAAACATCTATACCTTATCCAGGGCTTCTTTAATATGTATCCAAGTATACTAACCACTTAAATCCTAATATTAAATAGCTGATACAATCTCAAGAATACATATTAATAAATTCCAGATTTTTCCCCCACCTGATTTGCTTTACATTTCTTGTTGTTCATGGGACACAAGCACCTAAAACAATCATCATTTTGGCCACCTGATGCTAATTAGATATACACATCTGCAGGTATTTTATGAAATGTTATTTTTCCCTATGCAACTTTCAACAACGTTCTTTTTTGTCATCAATCATACTTATTGATATAAATCCAACATCCTATGCATATTGTGTTATAAAGAAATTACCAACAATTTATATTTTCAAAATGCCTGTTAATTTTGAGGCCCATAAAAGTATGACTATCTAAAATATAGAATGGGCACCAAAAATATATTGGTTAATATGTAACTTTTTAATGTATGCATCTTAATTTTTTTGATGATTCCTTTACTCTGGGAGATCACTATATATGAAAAATATGATTGGCACAACAGTCGCTTTGCTTGATGCCAAAAATAAAGCTAATAACAAAATCATTTATCACCTCTGAATCTTCTAACATGAACTGAATGTAAACTGTTATAATAACAATTAAAATGTGCACATCATAATTTTTTTTTGTTAAAATGCTGAAGAATCTGAGAAACTTTGAAATTTATATTCTGAATAGAAGAATGATATAAACATGCTAAAAAAATTCCATTTATATTCTGAATAGAAGAATGATATAAACATGCTAAAAAAATTCCATTGTACAAAAAAAATAGAAATAGTTATCAATAAACCCTCAAACATGATGCAAAATAAAGAGTATTTTATTTACTTCCTGTGGTTTTGTTTTACATTTTATGATTATGAACTTTTGTTCCATCTTCCCCACATTCAAGATGCTTGTAACTTCAGTATTGGCTGCTGGATTGAAATTTTGCTACAGAAAAAAAATTTTAAATCAAAATTTCATACTCAATATATTTCAGTATTGAAAACAGTGATCAAAAAAGCATCCCTCCTATGTCATTGCACGTTTGATTCTTAATATAAATTTGTATTCATGTAAACTACTAACTAGAATCAAATTTACCTGAAATAAAAGGTTTTTGAGGTTGCTACCTGGTGGATAGTTTTATGTTTTGCAGTCAATGGTAGATTTCCAAATAAAACACGAAAAGCAAATAACAGAAGCAAGCTTTTACATAGCTGTCGGTGTGAAGTGTATAGAAAGGATACATAGTATTATAATCTACCAATTCCGTTTCAAAATCTGCTCACAACGGTAATTAGTTTTTCATAATTTACGTAATAAAATGAAATTTACTACATTCACTTCCTACTCTAGTACCTGGATGAGCAAACAGACCTGAATATCTGTATGGTACCCGCCCCCTCCCCCCCGATGAACTTTACTTATCCGATTTCATTTACGGCCTCGTATGATCAATAGATTCTGACAGAAAGGAAGAAAAGAAATATACTGAACTGAAGATCTATACTTTTAATATTATACTAATTTTAGAGCTATATAAACTTCTCTTTTTGCCAAAGAATGATGCCTGCGCAAAAAAACAAAATTTCTTACCTCGGTTGCAAACCCACAGACACACGAACAACGCCAGTAACTGGCATGGTTTCTTCAAAATCATCTCATCTAGAGCTCCACTGACGATTGAACGCTGGCACCCTCGATTCTGACGAATATTCGTAGAAATTAACACAGCGTTATCGAGGTTATCCACAAATGCCGTTCCGATGCATATTTACAGGAAACTAACAACACTTGGCTCCGTTCTGCAACGGTTTCCTCAGCTTGTCGGCGAGGAAACCAATCGCAAAAAGCTACAATATTCGCTGAATTCCGCTGAAATTAATAGCAACAGAGAGAAAATATTTAAGCATGGTTTATACATGAGAAACGGAAGTTAAAGATACACAGATTCCAGTCTGGATTAAAAAGCGAGGCTCGAATAATTCAGCTTCTCCCTGTTCTGAAAGCAAACAGTGACAAACGCCATTCTTGGATCACTGCAGCACTACGGCCTTATTCCATTCGAGGACACAACTGAACAGGTGTCGCACTGGACAACACTGTGCTACGATTTTAGATATTTGCTGACCAACTTGCGCCATCTATTACGCACTTCTGGAAACTGCAGAAATTTAGCTGTTCCCTTTGAACTAATTTTTAAATTATGATATTTTCTTTGAGTAGAGAGAGCAGCTCTCGAGGAAGAGAGGATACAGAAATTTGAAACTTACAAAAATTAGAACTGTGTTAATGAAAATAGCACGTTTTTGCCCTGCTTTGAATAATCCCTTCTCACATATTTTGGTGGTGGGTGTGTTTACCACTATAAATTTTTAGTTTATTTCTTCATTTTTCTCTAAATTCATATTTATAATTACTTTATATTTTAATTTTTACAACAACAATTACTTGGGCTCTAAACACCTAAAGGTCTTTTTAAGGTTTGATTTCCTGAAACTTAACAAGAAGTTATGTTTCTCAATTTTTTTAATTTTTTCCCAATCTAATATGAAATATATTTTTTCCTTAAAATACAGCACAATTTTGAGTAAAAGAAAATAATATACCGTAATATCTTACTATAACCCAGTAAGAGATTAATGGGAGAGGAGGAGTGGTTGGGGCAGATGCCCGGAGACCAATGCTAGATCGGACCCCTCTATAGGATTCGATCAAAAGTGATCCATAAATTCCTGATCAGGCCTGAATCTAGAAAAAAATAAGGGGTAGAGGTCAAGTGATCTGATTAAAGTGAAAAGTAAGGGGAGGGGCGACATCAAGTCGGCTTTTACCGGATCTCTGTTCAGGGGTAAATAAGAAAGTTTTTTTCTTTTCATCTAAATAATAGACATTTATATTATATATATGTTTATATAATTTATAAAAGAAAAGGGCTGATTTTATTTTTTATTCTTTCTTTATTTAATCTTGTAACATTTGTAAAGTTACAAGACTGGATATAAGGAGGATAATAAATGCTTAACAGCCGTATTGTGTCTTTAATACAAATATGCAACGCAACCCTACAACCCATCCTGTTTCCTATTGAGGACTTGAATAACTTATATTAAAGCCTAAGACCAAAACCTGCCTCTCCTTCTGCAAGACTCAAAGCAGTCAAAATCTACACGATTAGAACTTTCTGCATAAGCCACTGGTTCCTTCTATGGCCAGCTATAATACATATTACAGACCAGTTACAACATGTGGGATACGTTTCGATAAATTTTTCTGATTCTTTCAATAAAACTAAATACTATCAAAAAAGGGTATTTGTTCTTTAACTTAATTTTATTAATTTTTGCAGCCGACACACGCAATAAATATAGTTAAAAAATTCGACAGATCAAAACTGCAACATAGAAAAATACTTAAAGTTTAAACAAATGTTGAACTTTAATATATAATAATTTCAGAACTGATTGAAAATATTATTTCCCTGTCCTCCAGGCACGTACCCAGAATTTAGTTTCAGGGGTGGGGCGGGACGGGGGGGGGGAATTCGTGAATTTACCAAGAATTTAGTTTCGGCGAGAATTCTTGATCTTTTTTCTTTTTCTTTTTCTGTTTTTTTTTAGAGGGGCTTAGTGTTGGGGGGAGGTGTCCTGAGAATAATACTTCAAGACGTTTTCACAATTACTAAAATATTCCACCAGACAAGAAAAGCGAAAATTACATTCTATAGGGAACAAAATTTTATAGTTGTGTTTAAATCTATCCTTGGTGTCGGGCATATACTATAGGACAAAAACAAAATTACACGAAGACAACTGTTTTGGATTTCAAAGCAGCTAGACAAGTTTGAGATTTCGTATAAGACGACCGATTTTAGTTTTTTTTACCCGACGTTTTGTCCCCAACCCCACCCACCCCTCGGATACGTCGTATATATACGACGTACCTTTTTTTTTCCTATCTTCTTTTCGTGATTTTCTAATGTTGCAGCATTGTACAGAGTAATTATGCATATTTTTTGCCCGTTAGTAACGATTATACGTTCATAGATATTAAAATCATCTCTATTTGTATTTAATTAAAAAAAAAGGGGCGGGGGGATTGTCTTGCTAATTATCAAAAATAACAGCATATAAAACTTTCGGAAATTTTCATAAACCGGTGACTTGCAATTGTGCCCGTGATTTTATTAAATTTCGGAGGAATGAATATTAGTGTTAACATTTACCTGAAATGATATTTCTGAACATTACCGTGATTCACAGAGGGAACAGGATCATACATAAAAGGAATCCAGAGGATTCGAATACCCCTCCCCCATTTTCTCGTAATTGAATGCAGTTTATATGTGAAAATATGCTTGATATACAATAATTTAGTCATTTTTTTTTAGTTATTTTCACTATTCACAATTTATATCTCCATTTTGCATTGTATTAAGCAGTGTTTTGATATTAAAGCATACTTCATACAGTCTCGATTAGAAATTTAACAGACTTTTAGAGGAATATTTTAATTTATGCAGCCGTCCCATGGCCGAGTGGTTAGCGCGCTTCACTACTGATCTAAGTGACCTGGACTGCTGACCGACACATACAGCCATGGCCGAGTGGTTAGCGCGCTTCACTACTGATCTAAGTGACTTGGACTACTGACCGACACATACAGCCATGCCTTACCCGGGGATCTAAGAACCCCA
Source organism: Ryuthela nishihirai (assembly GCA_038380435.1). Classification (NCBI taxonomy): domain Eukaryota; kingdom Metazoa; phylum Arthropoda; class Arachnida; order Araneae; family Heptathelidae; genus Ryuthela; species Ryuthela nishihirai. The sequence continues at coordinate 54,805,257 of JAWZYU010000009.1, forward strand.
GGTAAGGCATGGCTGTATGTGTCGTTTTTCCTGCTGAGGGCCTGCCATCCTCTCAGATCTTCTACTATGGCATATAAACTGACAGGCTCCTGTCAGACCTCTGTGGCAAGCAGCTGCTTGATCTATTTGAAACATGAAATGGGACCCTTTAAAAATGCAAATGAGAGCCCTACTCCCTCCCCCTCTCTCTCCCTCCACTACCTCCTCTCTTTAAAGGGTGATGGGTCCTCACTTAACTGTCTTAGATTAAATCCCATTAACCTGCTTAACCATTGAGACAACCAGTCCTCCCCCCCCCCCCCCCCAGCCTTTCCCACTATCTCCTCTTTTTAAAACATTCAGAAAATGCAATGGGCTTAATTCGTTTAAAAACAAACATTTAAACAAAAGCTAAATTCCTAAAAATTTGCACTGCACACAATATTGCTAACTCTAAAATCTTTAGTTATCACAAAATTTAACAATTTCCTCTTTAGAATGAAAATTTCCTCCCTTTGCAGAAGTTATTTTGTGCAGGGCCCGATTAGGCCCAATCTGTTCAATCGGCTTAAGACCGGAACCTGTCTCCCGCTACCTCCTCTTTTCAAAACATTCAGAAAATGCGATGCTCTTTTAACTTAATGTGATGAAATCCCATTGACTTGCTCAACTACTGGAACCCACTCTGCCCTCCCTCCCCCTCTTTTCCCGCTTCAGAAAAATATAATTTTTATGCAGTGGGGGAGGGGGAAGAGAAATTGAAATGAAATCCCCTCAAGCAGCTGCTTGCCACAGAGGTCTGACTTGACCACAGAGGTATTTGTCAATTTATATGCCCTAGCAGAAAGTCTGTGAGGAAGGCGAGACCTCAGCAAAAAAATAAACCCAGATCAGTAGCCAAGCACGCTAACCACTCGACCACGGGACGGCATGAGAAATAAAATACTTATCAGAATTTAAAAGGGGGTGCACATATTGGAACGAATGGCGGAAATAGGACGGGCAGTGCCCAGGGCCCAGTGAGACAGCCCTGATTAAGTTTCTGGAAATGTTTTTCTTAATGAAAATAGGTGAATATAAGTGAAACTAAACATGAAATTGTTAAAGACAAGAATGGCATATTTCTAGTTTAGCTTTCCGAGCCATTTGTGATAATTTCTAATGTCACCATTTCGTCTTTCATTTTTGACACAAGATATAGATAGACACAAGATCAAATGTGCTTTATTTTTCGCTAGGTGAAAATTTCTTCCTCCTCTAGCTAAAATCCTCATCAACTAGAAATTAAAGAATCAGTTTTAGAATTTCGGCCAGTTATTGAACAATCTTCCTCTTGCTTAGAGAAACAGGATTTTCGAGAAAGAACCTTTAGCTGAATATGTTCATTGTGCTGTCCATAATAAATCATGCGTTTAATGACTGTATTACAAACATTTCTCGGTGATTATTTTTCAGCAAACATTCGGCAGTTGATTTAACTGAATATAGAAATGTCCCAAAGTTCAAAAGAAATGTCCCAAGTTGTGTTCAAAATTAAAAGCTTTCTACCAAATAACTGAAAAAAAAAAAAACTTAAGCGTTTCTTTTTTGCGTAAATGTTAAGAGTAAAAGGATGGGCAATATTGTAGGAACTAGGTTCAGTTCCTGGTGTACTGTAAAAAACAACATTTTAAAAGATTTGCTCGACTGGGGTGTCGACTAAATATTACTGTTTGGTTTTATTCATTATCGGTACGGGGATATTTTAAAAGGAATGCAAAAATAGCACTTTTTTCCAATAAATATGAAGACGTAAGAAGCATTGTCATTCAAAAATCAATTTGAATAACTTAAATTTTTAATAATGATTGTTTTTCAAGCAATAATTGTATTAGAGCAATCAAATTACTTCAAAACTCAGTAGAATGTTAATGCATGTAAAAACAATTTCGGGAAGAAGAGTCTGCTGTAGAGGTAGCAACTGGAATAAGCTATAAACTGGAGAATTGAAACAAAATACCAGACGAAAACTAGAAAAGAAACTTTGATCAATTAAGCTTTTTTAGTTTTATTTTCAATGCATTCGTCGATTGTTAAATAATTGCAGAGGCACAGTCATCTGTGCGTCTTTAGATTACATAATGTATCAAGACAACGATTTCAGTGTCTGCAAAATGTCCGACTATTTTAGTATATTCTATCCAGAGAACCTGTTTCGAACGAAGAACTATATAGGAAAGCAAGTAGTCTGACAAATGAGTTCAAAAGGAATATTTCTGCGAGTATCGGAAGACAATTTGCTTCTTTCCACAGTTGCTTTTAAAAACGAATTAAAAATATCGCAGCGATTCAGGAACTATGGTCGTTATTTATGAAGATTGACATCGCATTATCGTCGAATTTCCCTGATTTCCTAACTGCAAAATCATTACTTTTTTACCGTTGGTTGTTTGTTTTACCTCTGAGCGGCACTTTTTTGCACACCATGGGCTAAATGGCCAGGTCACATGGACCCTGAAGACTCAGAGAAGGTTGGGGGAGGGGACCCACTGAAACAGCTGTTTGGAGACAGATGGTAGCCTCCCATCAAGGCCATCCAGCGTGTTCTTTAATGTGCACATGTGGTATGGTTCTCCCGCACACGAGGCCACGGCTTAACGTCCCATCCGACGGACAGCTGCCTTTACCAAGCCCATCAGTGTCCCCTACTGACCGTGGGCAGGGCGGGGAGTTTTGCGGAGATAAATCTCAACGCTGACCCAGCTGGGACTCGAACGCGGGAATGCAAATTACGAGCCTGGCGCGCTACCGACTGAGCCACCCCCGCCCCTATTTTTTTTTGCAAGCGCTGAACGAAGCTTTTCTAAACTAATATGAATTAAAAATTACATGAGGAACACAATCGAACACAATCGACTAACGGTTAAACAGGCTGTCGTTGATATCAGTTAAGTAAGAGACGGCAAGGAACTTCGATGTGAAAAAATTAATTCGTATTTTTACCGAAAAGAAAGCTAGACGAGTTATTTTTAAATAAAATGAAGGAATAAAATTTGAATTTCATATGTATCATAATAATCAAACATTCAATTTAAATATCACATATTTCAATTAAGAAATAAATTTTTCGTTGTCGAATGAACTGAATGAGTGATTCTACAGTTGCTTAGTGAACTAAATGGGGAATAGTTACTCATTGACAAAGTGACTTAGGAAAATAGAAGACTTAGTTTTAACTGAGAACAACATTTACTGCCAAGTACAAATCCGCATTCTTGCATTTAAATAGCAGTAACATCATTGTTAATTTTTTTGCTCTGTTTATATGCATATGTTTTTGATTGAATAAAGATATTTCCGATTTGATAGGAAAACAACATGAGAATGTTACTGAGAACTTTTGACATTCAATTAACCTTATAAAAAGTAATGTGTTTTACACCATTAAATCTTTATAATCTTATCTCTATGGTAGTTAATATCTAATTAACGTCATCTTCTTAGTATAATATATATTATAGCATTCAGTCTTCAACAACTGCATCTAGATTAAAGAAATTCTGACACCTAATATTTATATATGCCTTTAATTAACTTACACCAGCTTTCGATCAATGAAAATTAGATTAAAAAAAAGGAGTATTATGCAATTGACAACTTAGCTATACCAATTACATTTATATACTATTGAAAATTTTGGGAGCCCGAAAATGTGTCCTGCCCCAGGACCCGTGGTTAACTTCTTCTGCCACTGAATGGAACGTCTTCCACGAGAGTGAAAATGCCATTCGGTTGAGAATTTTTCTTTAATGAATACTTGGGTTCGAGCCCCGGGTAAGGCATGGATGTCTGTGTTGTTTTTCTGCTGAGGTCCTGCCATCCTCACAGACCTTCTACTATGGCATATAAACTGACAGGCTCCTGTTAGACCTCTGTGGCAAGCAGCTGCTTGAGGGTTTTTTTATTTTTTTTTTATTTTAGAATGCTGAATATGGGAAATGTTTCTGAATAATTTTTTTTCATTGGTTTCCCATCTGTCCATGTTCATAAGTAATATAATTTTAGAAATTTTTTCATTAGTGTAAGTTGGATTGGGCCAGAGAGAGTTAAAGTGGACCATTGCACATTTCCATTGAGTTCCGTTTTCGACAATTGCTCACTTCCGGGACGTAAACCCGGGAGGAGGGTGGATTAGGGATTAGGGACCCCCGATAATTGTTCGTCTTGTATGAAATCTCACACTTGCATAAAAAAATAAATAAATACCCCCTCAAGTACACTTGCTTGTCACAGAGGTCTGACAGGAGTCTGTCAGTTTATACGCCATAGTAAAAGGTCTGAGAGGATGGCAGGACCTGTTTTTAAAACCGAAACAGACATCTTTGTATAATTTTATTTTAACCCCAAAGTATATGTCCGACACTAAAAATATATTTAAAAGCTACTATAAAATTTTCTTCCCTATAGATAAAATATCATTTAAATTATTTCCTAAGCGGAGGAGAGTAATTGGGAAACCGGACTCTAGTCTTATTTCCCACCCACCCCAGAAACTAAATTCCCGGTCACCCCCCATACCACCCCAGAAACTAAATTCCCTGACACCCCCAATCCCACTCCAGAAACTAAATTCCCGGACAACCCCACCCCTCCCACCCCAGAAACTAAATTCCCTGCACCCCCAATCTGGTCTGTAAATGGTAGCTAGGTAGTCACTGGAAGAAGAGCTATGCACCAATCCCCTGTGACGATGCATAGAACCGGCCAGGCCTAGCACCTAATGTCCGACCTCGCCTTCTCGTGGTGCAGACCGTTAGTACCTTTCAAAAGAGATACTCTCTCTTGTGGAAGTGAACGGAAGGGGAGGGCTGCCAGATTAGTGTGGCCTACTGATCTGGACAACTATGGCTACTTTTCTTATTTTTCCACCCTGCTGAGGAGTGGTCACACAAGGTCCTGCTGCTGACCATATAAACCTACTGGACTGGACAGATATATGGCTCTGAGCTTGATTATGGATCCTGATTTTGCTGCACTGGTGTGCTTCTGAAAAGGGAAAATCTTCCGCTGTGTTTTCTGTTTGTTTGTGGGTTGACAGCCCCAAGTGAATAGATTCACAGGATATGTTTATCAGCTGGTGGATAATTCTGAGCAGAGGTCATCACAGGCACCTGAACTCTTTGCATCTATTGGCATCGTCAAATTCTACATTGGAGGAAGTCTTCCAGTGTAGATGGCTTCAGCCTTTAGTGGTGGGGGAACGGGTCTTTGCCCCATGTCTGCGATTAGGGGGCTGTTTGATATTGTCGGCATTCCCTCTCTCAATAAACATAGTTTCTTTAAACATCCTACTAACCATTTTCTCTCCATAGGTAGTTGGAATGTGAGGACTCTGCACAGAACTTTTTCTCTTGATGTCCTCAAACAAGAATTCCACCATTATAATTTAGATATTCTCGGCTTGCAAGAGACCAGATGGACAGATAAAGGTCAGATTCTTGAAAATAATCTTAAATTTCTTTTCAGGGAGGGAAGACAATAAGCATCACCAGGGCGTGGGTCTGCTTCTCAGCAGACACGCTAGTGATGCTCTTCTAGGATATGAGTGCATTAATGAAAGGTTTCTTACAGCAAAATTTCAGACAGGCGTTAAAGACTTGAATGTTATCTGCTGTTATGCCCCCACTGAGGATGCCGATGAGGATGAGAAGGATAGGTTTTATGAACAACTTCAGGATATTTTGAATTCTGTCAAGAAAGGAGATATTACCCTTGTTCTTGGTGACTTCAATGCCAAAGTTGGTACTGACTCTGACCTTTGGGGAGGAGTAATAGGCCGTTTTGGTATTGGTAGCTGCAATGGCAATGGGCAACGTCTCCTACAGCTAAGTAAACTCAATGGATTCAGAATAACTAACACTACATAAGTACACATGGGTTTCACCTGATGGGCTGCATAAGAATATGATTGATTATATATTAATTAACAGCAAATGGGCTAGTTCTGTTAGGAATACCAGGTCATATAGGGGAGCTGAAATTGGATCTGACCATTACCTTGTTAAAAGTGTCTTGCAACTTAAACTTAAAAAGTGTTGTGCTAGGGTTAAAAAATTTACTTTTAATACTGAAGCTCTGAAAGACCCAGTTATAGCCAAAGCTTACCATGATAGGTTACTTAGTCATTATGACAGTCATGGTATGCTTACTACTGAAGTTGAGGAAGAATGGGATCATTTTAAACAGGCTTTTTTGGACACTAACAGTACTCTTTTAGGAAAAAAGGAGCAGAAGAGGCAGAATTATCTGAGTGATAAGGCACTTGAGCTTATTTCGAAAAGAAAGAACTGCAGGAATGTCCTTAATCAATACCCTACTAGTCCTAATAGAAAGCATTACAGAGAACTTAATAAACGTGTAAAGGATCAGTTAGCTGCTGATAAGAATCTTTGGCTTGATGGTTTGGCTGACAAAGCCGAGGAAGCAGTTAGACAGCACAACAGCAGAGAGCTGTACCAGATAGTTAATGTTTTGTGTGGTAGAAAACGGACAGGTATACAAGGATTGAAGGATAAACAAGGTAAGGTTATAGAAGGTGAGGATTGTGTCATGGCTAGGTGGGCTGAGCATTTCAGTGATATTCTAAACAATGTGGTTAGTTCTATTCCAATTGTTTGTAATGATGATAGATGCATTGGTGGCTTTAATGTTGGCCCTATAACACAATCTGAAGTTATTTTGGCTGTTTCTAAACTTAAACTGCATAAATCCCCAGGGGTAGATGAAATTACTACGGAAATGCTTAGAGCTGGGAATGTTTCGGTTACCACTTGGATGACTAAAATTCTGAATATCTTTTATGATAAAGGCATGGTTCCTAAGGATTTTACCAGCGCTATTGTTATCCCTATTTTCAAAAAAGGCAATCGCAGTTCTTGTGATAACTATAGGATTATCAGCCTACTCTCTGTTCCAGGTAAAGTTCTTTCCATGATAGTGCTTAATAGAATTAAGAATCTGGTTCACAGTCAATTGCGTGATGAGCAATGTGGATTCAGAAGTGGTAGGGGATGTGTGAATCAGATATTTTCACTTAGGCGGATTCTTGAAAAATGTTTAGAGTTTCAGAAACCTTTGGTTGCTAGCTTTGTTGATTTCAAAAAGGCTTTCGACTCTGTTGATCGTCATAATTTGTGGTTGATTGTGAGATCATATGGTATACCAGACAAGTTAGTTAACATAATGAAAGCTCTCTATAATAACACTGAGTCGTGTGTGAGAGTTGGTAAGGCTTGTAGCAATTGGTTTAGCATTAATTCTGGTGTTCGACAAGGGTGCATTTTGTCTCCTTTTCTCTTTAGCTTGGTTATTGATTATGTTATGCGAAATCCACTTCAAGGGAAAGATTTTGGCCTTAAATGGACTGGAGATATGAAAATTTCTGATTTAGATTATGCTGATGATTTAGCCCTTTTGGCAAATGATGTTGATGAGATGAACTCTTTCATTCGAGCTGTTGATGAGACTGGTAGTAGAATAGGTTTGGTTATAAACAGAGAGAAAACTAAAGTGACGAAAATTGGTCAAAGCAGGCTGTGATTCAGTTAATCTGAATGGTTGCAGTCTTGAGCAGGTGTCACAGTTTAATTATCTTGGGAGCTATGTAACAGATTATGGTGATGTGCGGCATGAGATTAACAGACGAATAGGGATTGCTGCCGGGACTTTTAAGAATCTATGGAGAGTGTGGAGAAATAGGCGTATACACCTAAAGACTAAAATTAGACTGTATAACAATTTGGTTCTTTCTAGGGTTAGTTATGGTAGTGAAACTTGGACACTTTGTAAACAAGATAACAGGAAACTAGATGCTTTTGATTCCAGATGCTTACGCAGTATCTTAGGCATTAGGTCGTTCAACTTTGTAACTAATGATGAGGTTAGGCAAAGGAGTTTGCAACCTCCTTTAAGCAGCATATTGTGCAGAGAGAGACTCCGTTGGTTTGGCCATGTTGCCCGTATGGATAATTATAGATTTTCGAATAGGGTTATGAACAGTGTGCCTAAAGGCCTCAGAAAGAAGGGGAGACCTAGGATGCGGTGGGCAGACAATGTCAAACAGTACCTTGTTAGAATTGGTGTGCAGTGGCCAGATGCAGTAGATGTAGCTCAGGATAGACTTGCTTGGAGAACTAAATTTCACGGTCTGGTTGGACCTCTGTAGCCCATGGCTGCTTGAGGATGATGATGATGATGATGATGACTCCCAATCCCACTCCAGAAACTAAATTCCCGGACAACCCCCACCCATCCCACCCCAGAAACTAAATTCCCGGACATCCCCAATCCCACCCCCGAAACTAAATTCCACTAAATCCCCCCCCCCCCCACTACACATACTCACCTGCGAGCGCGCACAAACACACACATACATACACACACAAAAAAAGTTTCCTGGAACGAAGTGCACCTACATGCAAACAGAAAAGAACTGGCAGAGTGAGCTTCAGATGATAAAAATAGTTACAACTAGTTCTTAAAATTCACGAGCACGAGTAAAGAACATTTCGTGGAACCCTAACACATTTTTCATAAATAGGCCAGGACGTCAGTCACATTCGATAAAGCTGAAAAAAGGCTTTTGATAACAGATTTGAATTCTAATGAACGGTTTTCCAAAATCTCCCGATTCACTGAACGCTTCCTGATTCAAATGAAATTCTTCACTACTTTCTAGAAAATTTGCACGGAATTTCAAGAACCTTCATTAACATAAGCACGAACTGTGCAACCCATTAGTCCTGATCACCACGTTGCTCGGGGAACTTTTAAAAAGCACTCGCCGATGAATCCTTTACTAGTTCTCACGAGCACGATGATAAAGTAAAATTTCGCCTGTTACCGTTATTTGGCTCTAAAAAGAATTTCTTACAACAGTACAAAAAACAACAAGTATCTTAATCATTAAAACAAAGTAATTTTCCTTTCACATTTCTGTCACGATGTTTAACTAAAGCAGTGGTTCTCAACCTTTTATGCTTCACGTACCCCCTGGAAATGTGTATGCAACTGGTGTACCCCTTGCATAGATACATAAAACTATAGTTATAGTATAACAATAGGAATAAAATAAAACGTATATATAATATATAGCGACATTTGAGCTCTCACAGCTTATCCCCAAACTTTTACCGCATACCCCCAAGGGGTACGCGTACCCCACGTTGAGAACCCCTAAACTAGAATAATAACATATCGACTCTGGAGAATATGTGGTGATCGTTTTCAAAAAGCCAGAGTTTTTTTTTAGTTTCTGCCTTTAATGCGCTCGAACTAATGGATGAGTGGGAAAATATGGTATATTTCTTTAGTATCTAATATCAGCCAGGCTCGTAATATGCACTTCCCAAATTCGAGTCCAGTCTGGGCCATCATGGTGCCCTAAAAAATAGAAAATCCTTAAACATATCGACGGTGCAATCAGTCGCTGACTTCGACGAAAGATAGGGCGCCATTTTACCTACTCAACGAGATTGCATACGCCCTCTATCAGCCTTTGAAGTGCATACGAACTCGGTGACTAATTGCACCATAGATATGTTTTAGGATTATTTTCTACTTTTTTAGAGCACTATAGGAAAATTTGTATCTTTTAATTTTTTGAATTTTTACGAAACCGTTCATAATATTTCTGTTTTGTTTTTTGGCTTTACACTGCTGGCTTTGGAAAGGACGCCGTCCGTCGGATGGGACGTTAAGCCTAGTCCGTGTGCGAGAAAGCCATAGCCTGTGTACGTTTAACAACATGCTGGATGGCCTTGAAGGGAGACTACCATCTGTCTCCCAATAGATGTTCAAGTGGGTCCCCTCCTCCAACCTTCTCTGAGCCCTCGGGGTCCTTGTGACCTAGCCATTTAGCCCATCGTGTGCAAAAAAGTGCCCTCGGAGGTAAAAACAACAACCCAACCTAGTATTTATTAAACACGAAGAGATACACGAGGAAGAATTTTTCATGTGTCTCTTAAAACAAAAAGTTTCTACCCCTACACCTCTGCACCACCTAGTGGTGCTGAGGTGTAACACACAACAGGTTGTTGTGTTGTTTCACCTCTGAGGAGCAGGGTTTTTTTTTGCCCACATTGGGCTAAATTACCAGGTCAGATGGACCCAGAGAAGGACATCTTACAACTGTAGGAGACAGATGGTAACCTCGCTAAACCTCGTGGCCTTCAGATTCAACAAACAAAATTTCAAATTTCTAGCCTAAATACATCGTTTGCAATATTTGTTTAAAGTTTTACAGGTTTCAACTTTTTTCACCGTTAAAGAGCGCAATTCAAAATTTTGGTAGATTCGTAAATTGCTAATCGTAATATTTCGTCAATACCTAAAATAAAAAATCTGTGGGAAAGGTGAAACCTCAGCAGAAAGACACACAAATATCCATGTTTTACCTAGGGCTCGAACCCAGGTCCCTTTTTATCAGTTGCCAAGCCTTCCAACCCAAAAATAATTTTTAATTTATCTCTAAAAATTAAAAGTGGAATATCTGCAAAAGGAAAAAATTGTTTCGTTTTTATTTACATGAGATAAAAAAAGGATGAATAAGTGATGTTCCCTATATTAATTTTACTTATAGTAATAGTTATAGTGGAAATTCGTTAAAGTGTTTGAGAAGCTACACGGAGGGGTAAATATTTTACTATTATGAAAAAGATCTTCTTTTGAAAACTTGGCGATCAGCTCACCCATGCGCTAAACAATGCTGACAAAAGGCCGTACAAATTCAGATTGGACTTTGGAATATTTTACAGCGGATGTCAAATGACTGGGTCTTTAAAACGTATTTAGCTAGTCCTGGATCACTGCTACTGGCGATGGAAAAAAAAGTTTGTTTAAAAAATATATTAAACTGTTTATAAAAAAACGTTTTCCGATACAGTGTTGGTAAGTTCTAGCGTACTTACTTTACGAGCGATTTTTTAGTTTGTGGTAAAGAATTTGTTCACAATCAATCGCTTTACTAAGTGTAAAACTGTCAAATAACTAATATTGAAAAAACACTTTCCTTCATTTAGGAAACAATATTAATTAAAGATTGGGTTGTTTTACCTCCGAGCGACCCTTTTTTTTCATACAATGGGTTACTATTTGTTGCCAGATGTTCAACAACCACGGCAATCCCCGGTTCCGTCTCACGACACTACCAAGTTAACGGAAAGCCGTGCCTATCTAGAGTCGGGGTCAAGAATGTGCCATATAGACGCACCTCAGCCCCGACCTCACATGGCAGCAGTCCTATAAAAGGAAAGCTAACCACCGGAAGAAACCTAACTTTAATCTGTTCCCCGGTTAGCCATGAACAAGGATATATAGATCCAAGTTCGCTCGGCACCCGGGGTGGAGACTAGGTGGTGTTGGCTCAGACCGTTTGGCAGAACCCTTGAACAGCTCCCCAGAGCTCCTGACAGGTGAGGTCTAGACACCGTCACCGTCCAACCGGCACGTCCAATCGGTCGGCGATGTCTTCAACCTCGGTTGGTCTTTGCTATGTCCAACCAGGGACCAAATCCGGTCGGCAAAGCCTTCGACCAGGTTGCTGGGCCCGAAGCCCCCCCCCACCACCACCACCACGTCAAGGTGGTCCCCTATCGGGGGATATACAATGGGTTAAGTAGCCAGATCTCAAACTCTCCGAAAAGACTGGGAGAATGAAATCTATTGGATAGCTCTTAGTAGACAGATGGCAGCCTCCCGCCAAGACCATCCAGCGTGTCCTCAAACAAGGTATGAGCTCTCCCGTCCACGGCACCACTTAACCTCCCAACCGATTACTAAGAGCCATCTGTTTCCCCTACTGACTAAGGAATTTTTTAGTCACAAATGAAGATTAAATCGTTATAATAAATAAATAGTCAACCGTCAACTCCTTAGGAACAATTCCATGTTAGGTGACTAGTAACTCAGATACTGTACGCAATAACTTCGTACACTTTTTAAAATATATATATAACTGAAAATAATTTAAAGATTTAAGTCATATCCATTTCCATATCATCTTCAACCAGTATGCTTTCTATTTAAATAGTTAAGGAAGGTGAAACATTTAGCAAGTTAGCTCGTTCTGCAAAAAAAAAATAATTGAAAATTGGCGAAAATTAAAAAGCTACTTATTACCATAACTGCTAAATATATTGATACGAATTTAAACAGATGAGCACTGAGCGTGAGTTCAAGACAATATATAGTAGAATTTAATAATTATTTATACAAGAAGTATGGGAATTTAAATATTGAACTAAATATGCTTATAACTAATTATTCAATATCTTCTATTGACAAATGTTAATAGAACAGAACATTCCAATATCCTTAACACGACATTCAAATTAACAAGTCCTAAGAGTCGAACTATCTTAATTGAGTAGCAAGCACATTATCAAACAGATCTCTCCTTAGCAACAACAGGTTACATAAATCAATTATTAGTAAAACCTACATTACTTGGGGCGGGGGTGGCTCAGTCGGTAGCGCACCAGGCTCGTAATCTGTAGTTCCCAGGTTCGAGTCCCAGCTGGGTCAGCGTTGAGATTTATCTCCGCAAAATTCCCCGCCCTGCCCACGGTCAGTAGGGGACACCGATGGGCTTGGAAAAGCCGCCGTCCGTCGGATGAGACGTTAAGCCGTGGCCCCGTGTGCGGGAGAGCCATACCCTGTGCACGTTAAAGAACACGCTGGATGGCCTTGACGGGAGGCTACCATCTGTCTCCCAACAGCTGTTCCAGTGGGTCCCCTCCCCCAACCTTCTCTGAGCCTACGGGGTCCATGTGACCTGGCCATTTAGCCCATGGTGTGCAAAAAAGTGCCGCTCAGAGGTAAAACAACCCAACCCTACTTTACTTTGTTTTACAAGAATATCAAACATTTTCTTTAAATTATATTACGACCTTATGTCTTATTCATGGCATCTCTGCCTTCTATTATGTAGTAGTACAACTTTTCAAGAAAGAACATTCTCAATTCACTATTTGACACTGACTAGAAACATCTCCTTCAAGATAGTAATTATAAAACAACACTCAAGGCGACTAATCGAGCATAATACCAAATCAACTCTTCTTTTTAATTCACCTAACTCACAACTGAATATCCTTTTAGTCAAATCAGGGTTCCAAGTCGCTGTAGCTGTAATTCGCACGCTGAAGCACACACGAGATTCAAAACGATACATCATATCACGAGTTCATTGTAGCACGTTCATCTGTCGTAACACTATTCTTACATGTGTTAATAAAATTTAGTATAATGTTATTGCTTTCGTTTTAACTCTTCAGAGTAATTGATTAAACTGGCATTGTTGCTGTTGAATAATCTGCTCTCCGTGGTATATTTAACATTATATAATATTCTAAATATAGAAAGAATATTGTAGAAAATCGAAATTGAATTACAGTAGTAAACCCTCGTTAATCCGGAAGAATTAGAGGAAGGAGGAGTACGGATTAGTGAAACAAAAGACGGCCCTAAAAGACGAAAAAAGCTTTGAACACAACTAAAAGGAAAATTTACAGTACTGATCTTTTTTTATGATATCTGATTTACAGTACTGAATAATATGTTTGTAAAGGTAGAGTCACTTTCTCTATTTAAAATATTGAGTTTCTATCCAAACAAATACTAAAATTTGAGTCTTTAAAAAAACAGACATTTCACTTTACTTAAAAAACAAAAAAAGGGCAGCACATTTATTCATCAACTGATGACTGAAAAAATATTCGAAGGCAGTTCATGAAAATTGGCATTCAAATCTTAAATCTAGACCAAAATCTTCAACAATTTTTCTTTGCAAATTTTTTTATTTGCAAAGAAATTGCAATTTTCATTATTTGCAATTTTTTTTTTGTCTTTGCAAATTTTTTTATCACTTTCAACTTGTTAACGATAGTTAAAGTAATATGTTTTTTCTTTGTGCTACTTTTCAGTTGCTTCGGACCCATAATTTAATCAAATATTTTAACTTAATTAAATACCAGAACGCAAATTGTGAGTTATAAGCAATAACCCCCGTCCGTCAGAGAGCCCCGAACACTCCAAACGAAGCACGTTTGTTGAGCGCGTTGAGCAATAACGTCTGTCAATTCGGATTAACCGACATCCAGTTTAGCAGTGTCCGTACCAACGAGCGTTCACTGAATGTATATTTGATTGTAATTTTAAATTTATCTTCAGTCACATTTTTTTCATAAAAAGCTTTTGAAGAAGTTACTGAATTCTGTATCTGAGTTACTATTGAAATAACACAGAACTGTACCCAATAAAGTGGTCGCTGAGTGTATATTGTAAAAAAAAAACCTCCAGCAGGTGCTTGATACAGAAGTCTGACAGGAGGCTGTCAATTTATATACCGTAGTATATTACCATAGTAGAAGGTCTGTGAAGAAGTCTGGAGCTCATTAGAAACACCACACAGTCAACCATGTCTTACCAGGGAGTCGAACCCAAACCCCTTTGATCATGTGCGGGGGTGGCTCAGTAGGTAGCGCGCCAGGCTCGTAATCTGTAGTTCCCAGGTTCGAGTCCCAGCTGGGTCAGCGTTGAGATTTATCTCCGCAAAATTCCCCGCCCTGCCCACGGTCAGTAGGGGACACCGATGGGCTTGGTAAAGGCCGCCGTCCGTCGGATGGGACGTTAAGCCGTGGTTCCGTGTGCGGGAGAGTCATACTCTGTGCACGTTAAAGAACATGCTGGATGGCCTTGACGGGAGGCTACCATCTGTCTCCCAACGGCTGTTCCAATGGGTCCCCTCCCCCAACGTTCTCTGAGCCTTCGGGGTCCATGTGACCTGGCCATTTAGCCCATTGTGTGCAAAAAAGTGCCGCTCAGAGGTAAAACAATCCAATCCAATCCTTTGATCATACACTCTTAAATTAGCGTGTATAACAACAGTTCTCACTACGCAGCCTTAACGGAGAAAAAAACTTTGGTGCATACTCCATCAATGCAAAGCATGCCTTTCGAGGTATCAAACATGTTTAGATATTTATTAATAATTAATAAAAATGAAAAAAAATAAATGCCCCTCAAGCAGCTGCTTGCCACAGAGGTCTGACAGGAGCCTGTCAGTTTTTATGCCACGGGAGAAGGTCTGAGAGGATGGCAGGACCTCAGCAGAAAAACAACACGAACATCCATGCCTTACCCGGGATTCGAACCCGGATCCCTTAGATCAGTAGCCAAGCGCGCTAACCACAGTATATAATTAAGTTAAAATTAATGAGTACCTATTATTCAGCACTAATTCATTATTCATCACTATCTTATTAATAGAAGCTTATCACATTTGAATTTCTTTCATTAACACGTAGTTGCCAGCATTAACGGTTACCTTCCGCTGGAGAGGATTTCCCATAAAGCACTTAGGCGTTTGCCTAGGGGCATTATAATGTCAGCTTTTAGTTCGTTTGCAGAAAAACCGAGTTAATATTTTCACTTTCCAACTATCTGTCTGTCTGCCTGCAGATATTCAACTTTTTTGGTTTTAGAGATCATTTAAAAAATTCCTTTTGGGTTGGAGAGGTATTGATGAAATATTACAATTCGCACTTTCCGAATCTTCCAAAAGCTCTATTTGCAGCCTCTAAAGGTGAAAAAAAAATTGAAATTTTCAAACATATATTGCAAGTGATGTAATTATATTAGATATTTGTAATTTTGGCTGTGAAATGTGATTGTCATGAATTTTGCATTGACAACAATGCTTTTCAACTTTACCCCTCTGCTATTTGCCTTACGCAATAGTCTCGCCACATTTCGGCACCTCTTAGACAACGTACTCATGGGCATGCGTCAGGAACAAGTACTGGAGTCTATTTGGACGACATTATGGTCACCTCCCAGATTTTTAACCAGCACACTGAGAGGTTACAGAAAGTTTTCGATCGTCTGTGAGCTTTCAACGTTAAGTTGAAGCCATCAAAATGTAAATTTCTTAAACAGTCGCTGACCTATCTGGGACATTTACCCTCTGGAACACTGAGGCTGTTGAAAAGTTTCCCAGACTCCAATCTGTGCGGAATGTCAGACCCTTCCTAGGGATGACTGGGTACAGTCGCTCAAAAAAGTATCCGAACACTATGCTTGATTACAGAATTCAGAAAAAATATCTGGCAACAATTTTTTTTAGAAATTAGTGATCTGGCAACCTTCGTGTCACGTGATTACAGAATTCAAGAAAAATATCTGGAGCGTGTACAGCAACTGTACACGCTCCAGTTACCGTTCGCAGCAAACTGGAGCGTGTGCAGTTACTGCACACGCTCCAGTTTGCTGTGAATGGTAACTGCACACGCTCAATATTTCCGTGAGTGAGCCCACACGATCTAGGTCTTTGTGAGCTCACACGATCCAGTGTGCTGTGAACATTAACCGCAACCGCTCCAGTTTGCTGTGAACGGTAACTGCACACGCTCAATATTTCCGTGAGTGAGCCCACACGATCTAGGTCTTTGTGAGCTCACACGATCCAATGTGCTGTGAACATTAACCGCAACCACTCCAGTTTGCTGTGAACGGTAACTGGAGCGTGTACAGTTGCTGTACACGCTTCGGATGACTGGGTACAATAGGCAGTTTATAGATTGCTATGCTAATCTGATTGCACCACTGGTAGCCCTAGGCAAAAAGGACATTAGTTTCACATGGATCTCCAACACAGAGACGACTTTCGAGCAACTCAAACGCAAACTCATAACTCAGACTTGTATGGCTGTCATTTTACCACAGTGTTCGACTATGCACCCCTGACTTATTTAATGAAACTAAAGGGATTCTCAAGCAGGCTAGTGAATTAGTACCTTACACTACAAGAGTACGATTTCCACGTTGTATATCGTCCTAGGAAAAACAATGTCCCAGGCGATACCCTGTCATGAAACATCCAAACGCTAGAAGAATACCCCGGCTCCTTAGCCCCTTCGGTGATATGGCCCGGCTGAGGTTACTACACTGAAATTAGAGGACACCATCTAGAAGGAGATTATTGAGAAATTAGGGTTGGGTTGTTTTACCTCTGAGCGGCACTTTTTTGCACACCATGGGCTAAATGGCCAGGTCACATGGACCCCGTAGGCTCAGAGAAGGTTGGGGGAGGGGACCCACTGGAACAGCTGTTGGGAGACAGATGGTAGCCTCCCGTCAAGGCCATCCAGCGTGTTCTTTAACGTGCACAGGGTATGGCTCTCCCGCACACGGGGCCACGGCTTAACGTCCCATACGACGGACGGCGGCCTTTCCAAGCCCATCGGTGTCCCCTACTAACCGTGGACAGGGCGGGGAATTTTGCGGAGATAAATCTCAACGCTGACCCAGCTGGGACTCGAACCTGGGAACTACAGATTACGAGTCTGGCGCGCTACTGACTGAGCCACCCCCGCCCCATTGAGACATTAGAGAATCGAACAAGTAGGCATCAAGCCATGCTCCTTAAGCAATTTTATACGACAGACAGAGCGCTTTTCCACGTCATCATTCCTCACTCCCACAGTGCCTGAATTGATATGATAGAGCAGTTAGTAATTCCTAGAAGCTTGCATGGCCAGACTCGAACTATGCCACGACAATCAGTGCTCAGGCCTCCTAGTAGAACAGAACACATTGCATAAGGTGAAATCGAAATATTTTGGGCAATGGATGTACAGTCGCTCAAAAAAGTATCCGAACACTATGGTTGATTACAGAATTTAGAAAAAATATCTGGCAGCGATTTTTTTAAAAATTAGTGATCTGGCAACCTTTGTGTCACGTGACACGAAGGTTGCCCAGATCACTAATTTCTAAAAAAAATCGTTGCCAGACATTTTTACAGAATTCTGTATGTCACGTGACATGAAGGTTGGGCCCACTCACAGAAACTGGGCCCACTCACAGAAATATTGAGCGTGTGCAGTTACCGTTCACAGCAAACTGGAGCGTGTGCAGTAACTACACACGCTCCAGTTTGATGTGAACGTAACTGGAGCGTGTACAGTTGCTGTACACGCTCCAGACATTTTTACAGAATTCTGTTGTCACGTGACACGAAGGTTGCCAGATCGCTAATTTCTAAAAAAAATCGCTGCCAGATATTTTTGCTGAATTCTGTAATCAACCATAGTGTTCGGATACTTTTTTGAGCGACTGTACAGTGATGTTAGAAATTATGTGAAGACCTGTGTGTCTTGTTTGCAAAAGTGAGGTTATGTTGAGAAGATAAAAGGCAACATTGTCATAGCTTCCCCCCCCCCCTTACCAATTGACCCTTCCTATGCATAGGCATGGATACACTCGGCCTCCTTCCCACTATACAGAGGTAACAAATATATTCCAGTGGTGGTGGATTATTTCATCAAATGGCCGAAACTTTTCACTTACCAGATCATCAGCTGAATTAATAGCTGAAGCTTTTGAGGAAGATTTTATACCACGGTAATTAGCGATAACAATTAACGATAACGCTCGCAACTTCATTGGCGGAGTTACGACTGTAACTCGACCAATGGGTTGGGTTGGGTTGTTTTACCTCTGAGCGGCACTTTTTTGCACACCATGGGCTAAATGGCCAGGTGACATGGACCCCGAAGGCTCAGAGAAGGTTGGGGGAGGGGACCCACTGGAACAGCTGTTGGGAGACAGATGGTAGCCTCCCGTCAAGGCCATCCAGCGTGTTCTTTAACGTGCACAGGGAACTCGACCAATGTGTGTTCAACAAGTTCCAAATCGTAAAACAGAATACGAGCTTCTGTCATCCGTCCTTGAACGAACAAACGGAGCAGTTTAATAAATCCATCGTTTTCAATTTATTCCCCCTGTTAGCGGATATGAATCACCTGTGGGGTGAAAATCTTTTATTCTTTCTATTGGCCTACTGAAGCGTCACTCACAGTTCCACCCACAAAACTCCATACTACCTTTCGTACAGCAGGGATATAGCCCTCCCATATCAGTTATGGCATATCAGAAATACCTCTACCTACAGTAATACTTCCAGTTATTGGAGGACAGCTGACTCAACGGCTGAATTACTCTGATGATATAGTGAGGCAGAACTTGGAAACAGCCAATGACTGACAAGAACGTCAACACCACCAGATTGCTGTAAACAAGGAAATAAAACTGAGAGATTTTGCATTTCTTTACAGCCCGAGAGTACCATGGAAGAATATTCGGAAGTTGTCTAAATTGTCTACTGGGCTGTGGAGAGTCGTCCAGCAAGTCACCAAGATGAATTACAAGATAGCATTGGTCATGAACCTTGATGAATTTATCAGGAGACAAAGATAGAAATTTCTCATGTTGACCAACTCCCAAAACTTCAAAAGCAGAGCCCACCTGCTACTAGAGCCGGAACGACTTGAATTTGCCCCTACACTGGTCGACAATGCCTCTTACAGAAGAGACACCAGAGAGGAGGAATCAGACGATGAAGACTGGGAGTTCGATCCCCAGACCACCCACGTCACAGACTGTCCCCTCACGCCACATAGCAACAGCAACCTCACCAAGACCATCCACCCTGACATACCTTTTTCCCCTCTGGCAGGGGCGGGGGTGGCTCAGTCGGTAGCGCGTCAGGCTCGTAATCTGTTAGTTCCCAGGTTCGAGTCCCAGCTGGGTCAGCGTTGAGATTTATCTCCGCAAAATTCCCCGCCCTGCCCACGGTCAGTAGGGGACACCGATGGGCTTGGAAAGGCCGCTGTCCGTCAGATGGGAAGTTAAACCGTGGCCCCATGTGCAGGAGAGCCATATCCTGTGCACGTTAAAGAACACGCTGGATGGCCTTGACGGGAGGCTACCATCTGTCTCCCAACAGCTGTTCCAGTGGGTCCCCTCCCCCAACGTTCTCTGAGCCTTCTGGGTCAATGTGACCTGGCCATTTAGCCCATGGTGTGCAAAAAAGTGCCGCTCTGAGGTAAAACAACCCAACCCATCCCATCTTGCAACTTATTTGTACTCCTTGCGCCAGAGATCTCCATCTGGCTGTCCTACCCTCTCCCCCTGCACTGAGGCAAACCATGCAGCCTACACTTGTCTGCTGCATCACCATGGCAATGGACGGAATCATTTGCTTGCCCCCACATCCCCTGCTCCAACCCCAAAGATCACACAGCGAACGGCAAGTTAACCTTGAACCACACAACTGCAGCAGCAGTTGGAGGCATCTTTGTGCTTTAGCTTAAGTAGCTCGAACCACAAGGACAATCATACACCAGTGTTGCCCGAGGAGACAGTAGCACAATCACTTCTGTCCAGTGTTGCAGCCACACCCCCACTGCTGCCTACATCTGGAGAGCTCCCCTTCTCCCAATTCCCTTCCATCAGGATGATGTCATCTCATGAAGTTGGGTTGGGTTGTTTTACCTCTGAGCGGCCCTTTTTTGCACACCATGGGCTAAATGGCCATGTCACATGGACCCCGAAGGCTCGGAGAAGGTTGGGGGAGGGGACCCACTGGAATAGCTGTTGGGAGACAGATGGTAGCCTCCCGTCAAGGCCATCCAGCGTGTTCTTTAACGTGCACAGGGTATGGCTCTCCCGCACACGGGGCCACGGCTTAACGTCCCATCCGATGGACGGCGACCTTTCCAAGCCCATCGGTGTCCCCTACTGACCGTGGGCAGGGCGGGGAATTTTGTGGAGATAAATCTCAACGCTGACTCAGCTGGGACTCGAACCTGGGAACTACTGATTACGAGCCTGGAGCGCTACCGACTGAGCACCCCCGCCCTCTCCATGAAGATGAGCTGCAACTGAGCACCACACAAAATGCTATTAGTTGGGATAGTCCCTTCATGCACCACAGCTGCCGAGGACACACGCCTACACACATATACTAGACACTGACTTCTGTGATCGGAATTTGAAGACCACCCAACTGAGGTTACCGATGCGAGTGGATAGCAATGACATTAAGCCTTGTAAACCAAACGAAAGAGGGACAATTGGAATTTAGTTCCTTGAATTTAGTAAGCTACCATTTCTATGTATAAATTGGTAAACACCGTAGCTAAAAACCTGTAGCCGACACAAGGGAGTAAACAAGGACACATGATAATGAGCGTATTATGTACACTGTTAAAAATTTTGTGATAGGGGAGGATCAAAACTGATACCTTATTTCTCATTTTCTTTCATGTAATTGTTCCATGGAACCATTGAAGCAAGGAATCTTTAGGGCAATGAGGCCCGAGTTGGGACTCTTCGAATCCTCTGACAGCAGCAACAATCTGGTGGTCAGGCAAACGCAACCTGATCCACAAAGGATTGATACTCACACACCAACAGCTTTCCTCCTTTCATTTGAAGGTGTTAGACCTTTCATGATGCGTTTGTTGCTCATCACGATGGAACTGTGACAACAACTGCAGTTGTGCGTGTCTGCTCTTCTCCGTTGAGCCTTTACCTTTTACCGTCGCAATATCAGGTTTTCATACAATGAATTGCGGATCTTAATGGACCTTACACCCCAAACCATGGGGACTATGAACTTTTAAAACAAGCAACCCGTGAGTGGTTTGTGATCATTCAGTGTGGTTAGGCAAAAAAGAGAGAAAAAATTCTTATGTATCACTTGTTGTTTTGCATTAAGCAGATCGCCCTGATGAGCGTCAGTGTGTTTCGAAGACCATCCTCAAGACAAGCATATGCTTCTCCCCTCCTGCTTGGGGTGGGGGTGGCTCAGTCGGTAGCGCGCCAGGCTCGTAATCTGTAGTTCTCGGGGTTCGAGTCCCAGCTGGGTCAGCGTTGAGATTTATCTCCACAAAATTCCCTGCCCTGCCCACGGTCAGTAGGGGACACTGATGGGCTTGGAAAGGCCGCCGTCCGTCGGATGGGACGTTAAACCGTGGCTCCGTGTGCGGGAGAGCCATACCCTGTGCACGTTAAAGAACACGCTGGATGGCCTTGACGGGAGGCTACCATCTGTCTCCCAACAGCTGTTCCAGTGGGTCCCCTCCCCAACCTTCTCTGAGCCTTCGAGGTCCATGTGACCTGGCCATTTAGCCCATGGTGTGCAAAAAAGTGCCGCTCAGAGGTAAAACAACCCAACCCAACCCCTCCTGCTTAGTTTTTGTTTATTGTGATTCTCCTCATCTCCTCCCCTGAGCAGAATAGGTATGTCATGCCCAGATTTCGTGAAATGTGGACCCAACGTATCTCAAGCACAATTGTTCTCGCCATTCTGTTTTCAACACTACTTGATTTTTCAGCTTTTGCTTCCCCAGCATTTGTGCCATCGAAGAAACCCCTCCGGGCTACAGCCTTCCAGAATTTTCTATGTGGCATGAGACTTTTCGAGAGAAAACAAGTGATAAAGAACGAGTTCATACAAGCTGGTTGGCTGCTGAAAAAACCGCGAGTTAACCAATCATGGAATAAACACGTTATCTCCATTTGACCTCCAATGCGTCCTCACTGAACCAACTAGGAAGGCTAGAGATGTCTCCTTTTTCCCATTCCAACTTCTGTGGCAGACACCGCAAAAGTCGCTGGCTTTCTTTGTTCTCGCACGCTGCCACTGTCTCCCACTGGTCACTTAAGGAGGCACGTGTTTCTTTGGTGTGCAGACTCAATCGTAACTAATTCCAGCTTATATCGCAGAAGATGGAGAAGAAGAAAGCACAAAAGAACGGCTGTTAAGCTAAGCACCCCAGATGAAAGGAATGCAAACGGCATGAGTTGCATTAGGACTCTTCGCAACTCTCGTAGCCTTAGGAGAATGAGGAAACACATTTTCTCCTGTTTTGGTCCCCTCCTCTTTTCTACTCCCCCTACATAGGAAACTCCCCCCACATAGGGAAACCCCACACCATAAAGATCCTGATTGTGGCTACAGGCCCACCCTCTGTACAGTCGCTCAAAAAAGTATCCGAACACGATGGTTGATTACAGAATTCAGAAAACATATCTGGCAACGATATGTTTAGAAATTAGTGATCTGGCAACCTTCGTGTCACGTGACACGAAGGTTGCCAGATCACTAATTTCTAAAAAAAACGTTGCCAGATATTTTTTCTGAATTCTGTAATCAACCATAGTATTCGGATACTTTTTTGAGCGACTGTACCTCAGTGGAATGTTCATTATGGCCCCTTTGGTTTCCGCAACACGTTTTTATTTAGTATTTTCTACTGACGTTCGTCCACTCCTCAACCAGCAGGAGTATTCCAACATGACACACCTATTCATTATACCTTATGCATCATTGTAAATGGGGGGTGGGATTAGTATTTAACTGATTTTATTGATTTATTTTTAATCAATGTATTTTCATTAGCGGAAGTCTAACGATTTGAAGTTTTGAAAAATGATCTTAATTATAGCAGTAACTTGTGATTCAGAGACGTACTCAGGGTAGGTGGCGTCCTTAAATATTCCGCCCCCCCCCCCCTCCGAAAATCTGGTCGTCTTATAAGAAATCTCAAAATTGTCTACCTGCTTTGAAATTGTTGCTGTTGTCGTTGTAAAAAAATATTTTAGTCTTATTTTTTTGTTCGACATTATAAAATTAGATTGAAAAAACTATAAAACCTTTTTCCATGTAGAATATCATTTTAACCTTTCCTGTTCGGTAGAATATTTTAGCAAGTGCGAAACCCTATTCAGTTCTTAGGCTCAGAATTCCCCCTTACCTCCCCAAAACTAAATCCTGAATACGTCCCTGCTGTGGTTTGCCAGTCGGGTCCAACTGCATGGCTTGAGGAATAGGGTAGTAGGTACTACTAGGTAAGATAAAGCAAATGAAAATATTTATATAAGTATCATGGCCGAGTGGTTAGCGCGCTTGACTACTGATCTAAGGGACCTGGGTTCGAGCCCCGTGTAAGGCATGACTGTTTGTGTCGTTTTTCTGCTGAGGTCCTGCCATTCTCTCAGACCTTCTACTTTGGCAAATAAACTGACAGGCTCCTGTCAGACCTCTGTGGCAAGCAGCTGCTTGAGGGGGTATTTATTTATTTTTATATCTTACCTTAAATTTCTAAATCTCTTGCTTACACAAACACAGATGGGCTTGGAAAGGCTGCCGTCCATATGATGGGACGTTAAGCCCGAGCCATACATTGTCAACGTTAAAGAACACGCTGGATGGCCTTGATGGGAGGCTGCCATCTGTCTCCCAACAGCTGCTCCAGTGGGTTTCCTCCCCCAACCTTCTCTGAGCCCTCGGGATCTTTGTGACCTGGCCATTTAGCCCGTTGTGTGCAAAACAAGTCGCTCAGAGGTAAAACAACTCAACCCAAAATATAAGTAGAGAGAGCAAATTCTTATTTTGCCCTCTCGTTCGATTAATAAATAATTTTTCGATTAAAAAAAAAATTTAAATTTAGAGTCCTTTATCTCTATTCATTACTATTATTATAGAGTTTTAAGACCCGAGCAACACAAGGTAAGTCTGCTAGTATTTTATATGTGGAGAAAGAATGTCTTGAGCAGAATGGGATACGAGCCCGGCTCGTATATAACGCTTGATTACGCGTGGTTGGCTATAATAAAAATAGCATTTCGAGTGACATTAAATGTGCATTCTCTGATCGATGCCCAATGCCAATGATACCCCTGTCGATCGCAGTCGTCAGTTCAAGGCAAAGAGCGTCTGCTCACTGACTACATGCTGTATGATTCATGGCTGTGACACAGGAAATATTGATCGCCGGCTGGTAGCTCAGATATAAAACATCGGATATTTTTTATCAGGAGGTTGAAGTTCGCACCCCACTAGATACAGAAGGTTGGGTTGTTTCACCTCTACGTGGCATTTTTTTTTTTGCACACCATGGGCTAAATGGCCAGGTCACATGGACCCCGAAGGCTCAGAGAAGGTTGGGGGAGGGGACCCACTGGAATAGCTGTTGGGAGACAGATGGTAGCCTCTCGTCAAGGCCATCCAGCGTGTTCTTTAACGTGCACAGGGTATGGCTCTCCCGCACATGGGACCACGGCTTAACGTCCCATCCGACGGACGGCGGCCTTTCCAAGCCCATCGGTGTCCCCTACTGACCGTGGGCAGGGCGGCCAGATACAGGAGGACTGTTCCTTTTCTGAATCTGCGCACGAGCCCTCAAAAAAGTCTGGGTCTTACTAAGAGTCTCCACCCCGGGTGCCACTTGGATCTATATATCCTTGTACATTTGCAAACCGGGGAATAGATTAAAGTAAGGTTTCTTCCGGTGGTCAGCTTTCCTTCTATAGGACTGTTGCCATGTGAGGCTGGGGTTGAGGTGCGCCTATAGGGCGTATTCCTTGCCCCCGGCTCTAGATAAGCACGGCTTTTCATAACCAGGTAGTGCTGTACAAGCGGAACCGGGAATTGCCGTGGTTGCTTAAGATCGCAACAAAAGAGATTCACCTGAGACTTTTTAGTGCTAAACTTGAGTTTGTTTTTATTACCTCTGAGCGGAGGGACGAACCAAGTTTTTGTTTCGCGGGGTCCGAAAATTTAGCTTAAGGGAGATTCGAGATTTTAGTTTTTTTTTGTGGGGAAAGTTTGCGAATTTAGTTTCTAGGGGGTGTCTGAGAATAAGATTTGAGTAGGGTTGCCCAAATTTTTAAATAAAAATTTTTACTAAAATATTCCACCGGACCGAAGGAAAGGAAAAATTAAAATGAAATGGTTAAAATGATGTTCTATGTATTCTATGTTTCATACGGAATGCAAATTTATGCTTGTTTTTTAAAATCTATTTTTAGTATGGGACATATATTATGGGGTTAAAATAAAATCATACAAAGACAACTCTTTTGGATTTCAAAGCAGGTAGACAAGTTTGGAATTTCGTATAAGACGACTTGATTGACCCCCTGGGCTGAGCGGTAGATATTTTTTGCACGTAGATCGTAGATCGGTACTTGGTTTGTGGAGTGCCAGGTACAAAGTACCCATAACCTCCTCCATCGAAGCATCTGCCTGATTGGCATCAGTAAAAACAATAGCAAGTAAACCACCTCAGCAATGGTGGGCCCCTAAGGGCAATAAATCATAAAACAACAACAAAGTATAAGGATGCACAAGAGACCTAAAATGGATAGCTCAATGTGCTGAATGCCATCATTTTAGGCCTCTTGTATCTATTCAAGACCTAATGATTATAGTCAAAAAGGCAAGATAGGATCTCATGCGGGTTGGATCGAACAGAGTCGAAAAAACCACGCGAGATAAAATTAATATAAGAATAGATGTGGTCGATGCCCAGGTCTTTGTGTAGCTATCTATTAGTTACAAACTATGGGACATCGACCGCACATCTCAAAATCTTATTTTGCAAGACTTGGATCTTGTGTATATTGGTAGGAGTTGTATTCGCCCAAATTGGCGAAGCATATGAGATGATGGGTCTAATGACCATGTGATAAAGCAATAGCTTATGGTCAATAGACAGAACAGAGTTACGTCCAAGGAGAGGTCCTAGTTGACATCGGACCGTATTCACTTTGGTGATGATCCCATGTATATGGGGATCCCACTTTAGCTTTTTGTTCAAGGTTACTCCTTAATATTTAACAGTATCTTGCCATGTAAAAGGTTTATCCAAAAGTATTAGAGGTAGAGAGTTATTATTTCTCTTGCCACCGAAAAGAATGGCATTACTTTTTTCGGTGTTTAGTTTCACTTTCCATTTATCATGCCAGGATTCCATAACATCTAGGCAATTCTGAAGTCTTTTGTTTGCAAGTTCAGCTCTCATAGAAGGATTTTTTGCACGCAGTGGTCTAAATGACCAGGTCACAAGTGCTCAAAGAAGGCCTAGAAAAGGGATTCATTGGACTGCTAACTTAAGGGTCAGGCAGGAGCCTTTGGTCAAGGCCATCCAGAGTGTTCTTTAACGTGCAGAGGTTATGGCTCTCTTCAGCATATGGGGCAACGGATTAACCTCTCATCCGACGGATGGCGGTCTTTTCAAGAGCGTCAATTCCCCTTAATCTCATCGAGGGTACAGAGGGAGTTAGCGAAAAAATATCCAAACGCAGGCACAGTTCAGGCTCGACCACTGACTGAGCCAACCTCCGCCCCTCTTAGTGCAAATTAGAGACGAATTTGGCAAGAAATTTTCCTCGCCCAAAATTATTGAACCAGTGACGGAAACGTTTCGATATCTATTAAGCCCGAACCCGTATATAGGGGAAAACAATTTCTCTAACACATCGTAAAATATAGACACTGCACACAGAAATGTATGCAATGAAACCATTTTTAAAATTTTTGTATTGCAGGCTATTACAATCCTTAAAATAATTATTTGATGACAACATTAAAATCTTAATGATATTTGGAACGAAGAACACTCAAATAATTATTAGAAGTTGAAAATTCTTAAGCAACATTTTTATAAATGATAGAGCTATTCAGTTACGAGACGCCTTTTACATTTTTTCGGCTCAATTGTGTTTCTTAGCCACCCTCTCGTTTTTTTTTTCTAGATAAATAATCCTCTTTTATTTTCTACGTTATTTTAACATCGACGAGAAAAAATATTTTCGAAATTCTACGTTAAAATACACTTATAAGCGATTACTAAATTTTCAAATTTCATTCAAAAGTGGTGGTCGAAAGCTGAGATAGTCAATAATTAATAACCTTAAAATTTCTTCCACTCCTTCAAACATTACTTCAAAAGCTACTCGATGAATGTTTTCCAAACCTTACATTGGAATTTTTTAATTTCCCTAAAAAATATTAATCGGAGGCTTAATCATTGAATAAATGTAAACACTCGAAAAAAGCGATTTCCGAACCTATTACGTGAGCAATGGTAAACATCAAAATCCAGAAGATCATTGAAATTGCATAAAATGAACAACTTCCAAAAAAAGTGATATTTCCATAAAAATCAAGTAAATTGCAAAAAATCCGTTAATCAAACAGCAAAAAATTATCAAAAATATTCTCGAAATGATCCAGTTTTTCTACAATTCTAAATTACAACTAAATTCCATTCCTTTCCGAAAAATACGGAATGCTCTGTTTTTAAAGAGAAAAAAAAGTTTTATCGTTTTCGAAATTTGGCGCCTTCTAACGGTAGAAATTTAAATTAATGGAAAATTCGGAAAATGCGAATTGTAATGTTGATACCTAATCCAACCAAAAAATAATTTTTCATTGATCTCTTAAAAGAGTTTCCCAAACTTTTGTGACTTCCAATACTCCTTTACATATTTCGAGTTTTTTAAGTATTTGATACAAAAATCATTGAATATTTTAAGATTTCATTACACTTAATTGATGGAGTGTAAAAAGAAAGAAGGCTTTTATTTTCATATTGATATAGATTTATGTTAGTTCAGTTCAATTTATATAAACTTTTTTTTTCATTATTTGGTAATAAACAACATTATTTTAAAATTATGTTTGTTAAATACTATTTTTTTTAACTCACGCTCACTTTCCATCCGTTAATTCATAACAATATTTTCGAAATTTTTGAACTCATGCCTGATTTTCATTCGTTTTAATTCATAACATTTGACGTCAGGAGCGGGATAATTTATTGAACGCCTTTCACTAGAAGTATGGATGAGTTAGTAAAACTGATAACTGATATGAGAGCTGAGGTAGCCTCTCAAAACGTTAACTTGAGAGCTGAAATAACCAGTCAAAAAGATAATTGGAAAGTTGAAATAGCCTCTCAAAAAGATGACTTCAAAGCCGAATGCCGCTTTCGGCTTTGGTATACAAAAGCCGAAAGCGGCTTTGGTTATACAAAAAATAATGAATTGAGAGCTGAAAGTAACGAACTGTCTTCTCAAATTATTAAGATTACTGATCAGAATAATGATCTTAACAAAAAAAAATCAGTGAAATTACCGACCAGTACAAAGATATTAAGACCGAACTCAATAGACAATGTCATCGTCTAAAGGTTGAAATTGAGAGTGTAAAGTGTAATTTAAATGAAATTACTTGTGATTTTAACATCAAACTTGATACTGTTAAAACAGATTGTGAACGCCAGTTTCAGATTTTAAGAAATAAAATGTTACGTTCATGTTCTGAAAGTGGTAATTTTAGTGACAATATTGTTTTAGACATATCGCTAGAAATACAAATAAACCTTCCACATATGATGGTCAATCATCTTGGGCTGTTTTTAAAATATAATTCGAAGTCATCGCTAGAACTAATGAGTGGAATGAATTTCAGAAGACCAGTTTTCTTGGGGGCGGGGGTGGCTCAGTCGGTAGCGAGCCATTTTCGTAATCTGTAGTTCCCAGGTTCGAGTCCCAGCTGGGTCAGCGTTGAGACTTATCTCCGCAAAATTTCCCCGCCGTACCCACGGTCAGTAGGGGACACCGCCTGGCTTGGAAAGGCCGCCGTCCGTCGGATGGGACGTTAAGCCGTGCCCCCGTGTGTGGGAGAGCCATATCCTGTGCACGTTAAAGAACACGCTGGATGGCCTTGACGGGAGGCTACCATCTGTCTCCCAACAGCTGTTCCAGTGGGTCCCCTCCCCCAACCTTCTCTGAGCCTTCGGGGTCCATGTGACCTGGCCATTTAGCCCATGGTGTGCAAAAAAGTGCCGCTCAGAGGTAAAACAACCCAACCCAACCCTGTTTTCTTGCAGCTTCCTTAATAAATTCTGCTGCAGAAGTTTTACAGTCTGTTCCAGAAGAAAAGCGACTTGATTATCAAAGTTTGATATCTGCATTAGAACTCAGATTTGGCGATAGTTATTTAAAACAGTACTATATGACTCAATTTAAACATCGTATGCAGAAGAATGGAAATTTAAACATCGTATGCAGAAGAATGGAAATTTAAACATCGTATGCAGAAGAATGGAAATTTAAACATCGCATGCAAGAACTTGTCAGTGATATTGAACGTCTAGCTAGATTAGCTTATAGTAACTGTCCACCAGATATTCAAGAAAACTTAGCTCAATTACAATTAATTAATGCTATTACTGACCCTGAGACTCACCAATCCCTGAGGATGTTGGAAGACGAATCCTTAAAATCAGCTGTGTACATGCTATGAAGTACGAGTGCTCCAGCTTTCCTCCCGAGGAAACAAACGCATAGTGAGATTTGTGAGTGCAGAAGAAACTGTAGAGAAGGATAATGAAATGAAAGAATCCTTCCAAAGCCATACTATCCGTTTTGAAAGACATAAAAGGTTTCCTCTCTAAAGACTTCTACAAACATTAAATGTTGGAATTGTGGCAAGACTGGACACATTCGAGCCAACTGCAAAAAGTGGTGGGTGCAACGTTCAAGCACGTCAAACAAGCAACAAAACCAGTGTAAGCAACGTGAAGGGAAAAGACAGGTTGTTGATTGGTTGGCCCTAGGGGAAGTCACCCACTTTTCAGCACTGCATGGTGGAGATAACGGATTAGTAGCTGATGGAATCACGGAGTGCCTTGCCGTATGATAGCAGACACTGGTGGAAATGTACTATCATGGTCTTATAGACAATATCTTATAGATCTTATAGACAATATTAATGATGCTTATAGAATAATAAAGAAGATAATACCTCACCCAAACTGGAATGGTAGACAGTCTAATATAACCCTAAAACAGCCACTGGAGATCGTGCTAAAGTCCATAGGAAGATAGAATTCAACATCAGAGTTGGTAGCTGTCTGGTACGCCATCCTGTTTACATCGCTGACATCTACGATGAGTGCATAATTAGCCTTGATTTCTTAAAGAAACGTGGATTCAGTATTAGACCCAGTGACAGCCTACTATCTATAAGACAGAAGAGATTCCTCTGCTTAGCTGAATGTCTGACTTTTTATCAAATGTGACCACAGTATTAGTGACGGAAGACACAGAAATCCCATCACAAAGTGAAGTTATAGTCCGTGGACATCGGGTGAAGGGGCCTTCCGATTGGCAGTCACTGATGCCCCTGGTAAAAGAGCTTTGGCTCATATTTATCCTGGATGCAAGGACTATGTAAAAGTAGATAAAGAACAGATTCCTATCAGAGTGATGAACAGTAACAAATCCAATAGATTACTTAAAAAGGGTGAAGAATTAACAATGTGTGAACCTGTTATATGGGTGACAAGTGTAAACACAATAGAAGTTATTGACTCAAACCAACACCATACAGACATCCCCTCTCATCTTACTGACTTGTGGAAAGAAACAAGAAAGACATTAACTGAAGACCAAGCTGCTAAGGCCGAGAACCTACTAAAAGAGTTTTTCTGACATTTTTTCTACTACATCAAATGATTATGGCCGTACTAACCTGACAGAACTTAAGATCAAAACTGGTGATTCACCTCCAATCCATCTACCAGCAACAAGGCTTTCATTAGCAAAACGGGAGGAGACAGAACAATTCATAAGGGACATAGAAGCTCAGGACATTACAAAACATCATCGAGTCCCTGGACATTACCAGTGGTTCTTGTCTGGAAAAATGATGGATCTACCCGATTTTGTGTAAATTACTGCAGATTGAATGATATAACAAAGAAGGACTACTTTACTTTACCCAGAATTGATGATACACTTGACACTCTATCTGGGTCAGAATTGTTCTCAACATTAGATTTGAAGATGGCTAGTAGCCGTCCCATGGCCGAGTGGTTAGCGCGCTTGGCTACTGATCTAAGGTACCTGGGTTCGAGCCCCGGGTAAGGCATGGCTGTTTGTGTCGTTTTTCTGCTGAGGGCCTGCCATCCTCACAGACCTTCTACTATGGCATATAAACTGACAGGCTCCTGTCAGATCTCTGTGGCAAGCAGCTGCTTGAGGGGGTATTTATTTTATTATATTATTGGCAAATTGGTATACATCCCGAAGATGTGAAAACAGCTTTCACTACAGGAAATGGACTTTGGCACTTTAAAGTGATGCCATTTGGACTGCAATGCACCTGCAACTTTTGAACGACTAATGTAGTCGGTGCTCAAAGGTTTGTCTTGGGAGGTCTGCCTGGTTTAGTTGGACGACATCATCGTTTTTGGATAGACTTTGAGGAACATTTGAAAAATCTTCATGAAGTGCTTCAAAAACTTAGGACAGTCAAGCTGAAATTGGAACCGACTAAGTGTAAACTGTTCCAGCATGAAGTTCATTACCTTGATCATGTTATCACTACATCAGGTGTTAAGACTGATCCTAGTAAGATAGAAGCTGTAACTGGCCTCCACCTCAAGACGTTCATCAACTTCGTACCTTTATTGGACTTTGCACGTATTATAGAAGATTTGTCAAGGGTTTCTCCAACATCGCAAAACCATTGCATCGTCTGACAGAAGAGGGCCAGCGGTTCATGTGGACTATCGAATGTGAAGTGGCCTTCCAACAGTTGATGCATGCTCTTTCCACAGCACCAGTGTTAGCATATCCACAATCGGGAAAACAGTTCATAATAGATACTGTTGCAAGTAACACAAGAGTTGGTGCTGTACTTTCACAGCAAGACGGACAAGGAAGAATTATTGCATATTTTAGCAAAACTTTATCCAAACCAGAACGGAATTATTGTGTCACACGTAAAGAACTGTTAGCAATAGTAAAATCAATACAACATTTCCATCATTATCTCTATGGACAGAAATTTCTTATCTGTACAGATCAGGGGTGGGGGTGGCTCAGTCGGTAGCATGTCAGGTTCATAATCTGTAGTTCCCAGGTTCGAGTCCCAGCTGGGTCAGCATTGAGACTTAACTCCGCCCTGCCCATGATCATTAGGGGACACTGATGGGCTTGGTAAAGGCCGCCGTCCGTCGGATGGGACGTTAAGCCATGGCCCATGTGCGGGAGAGCCATACCCTGTGCACGTTAAAGAACACGCTGGTTGGCCTTGACGGGGGGGGGGGGGGGGCTGCCATCTGTCTTCCAACAGCTGTTCCAATGGGTCCCCCTCACCTTCTCTGAGCCTTCGGGGTCCATGTGACCTGGCCATTTAGCCCATGGTGTGCAAAACAGTGCTGCTCATAGGTAAAACAACCCAATCTAATGTATTGATCATGCTGTGCTCAGGTGGCTAATAACTTTAAAAATCCTGAAGAACAAATTGCTAGGTGAATATAGCGATTGTAAGAGTACAATTTCTCCATTGAGCATCGAAGTGGCAAGCTACATAGGAATGCAGATGCCCTTTCCAGATATCCATATATTGACAACTGTAAGCATTGCTTTAATGCAGAGTTGAAATATGGTACTAAAGATGTAATGCCCATAAGACAAATTGCATCGACACAAGAAAACAGTGATACTTCTAACATCTGGAACCCAATAAAAATTCGAAAATGCCCCACTAAACGATAAAGATATAAGGCCAATATTAAATTTGATCGAAAAATCTGATATAAGACCTAATTGGGAGCAAATCTCGAGATATAGCCCAACTACTAAAAGTTATTGGCTGCAGTGGGACTCTTAAAAAGTGAAAGATGATGTATTATACAGAAGATGGGAGAATCTCATTGGACGACTGATCCGTTGGCAGATAATTCCTCGCTACCGATTGGAATTAGTGATGAAAGATGTGCATGATAGTGTCACTGGAGGACACTTCGGTGTTAATAAGACATTAGCGAAAGCCAGAGAACGATTTCATTGGCTGAAAAGTAAGGTAGACATTCAAAGATGGTGTAGAGAATGTGAGGCCCTAAGACTAGGAGTCGGAGTAAGCTGCAGACGTATAACGTTTGTGCCCCTTTTGAGAGAATAGCCATTGATGTAATGGGTCCGTTTCCTAGGTTTATGATGGAAATCACTATTTATTAGTGGTAATGGATTATTTCACGCAGGGGCCTGAAGTTTGTCCCATTCAATATCAGGAGGCAACAACAGTTGCAGAAATGATAGTGAATAATTTAATTAGAAGGTACGGAGTACTTTTGGAACTGCACTCAAAGGACGGAATTTTCAATCTAATGTGTTTAAAGGCATCTGTCAAATATTAGTCATTCAGAAAACCAGAACAACTCCCCTATACCCTCAGTAAATTGCATGGTTGAAAGATTTAATAGGTCAATTGTACAGCATCTAGCATTGTTTGTCGACGACTATCAACGTGACTGGGATCACCATATACCACTCCTTTTGTTGGCATACAGAACAGCAGTGCATGAGACAACTGGAAAGACACCTTCCATGATGCTCTTTGAAAGAGAGTTACGTCTTCCCTGCGACCTTTTATATGGTCAGACCGAAGCAATGCCTGTATCCACTCTACAATACTTACAAGAACTACAGCAGCGACTAGGAGAAATCCACCACTCCGTCAAACATAACATCAACTTGGCGAGCGAGAGAACCAAAACGAGATGCGACAGTAAAATAAATGGAACTGTTTTCAATCAAGGAGATCTTTTCTGGTTATACAATCCATGTAGGAAGAAATTTTCTCCAAAACCTCAGAAACGTCAAAATACGGTAGTTAACAGGATTAACGACGTGGTGTATCGCATTCGTCGAAGTCTGACTACAGAGTGCAAAGTGGTTTACGTGGATCGTTTGGCCCCGTTTCATGGAAGCACTGAAGAAGCTTCGGAATTAGGAATTGTTCGGGACCAACAAAACCTGAGGGGGCAGTGTTGCGACAGATGAACGTGCTACAATGAACTTGTGATGTCGTCTTGATGCTCGCGTGAACTACAGCGTGAGAATTACGTAACCCACTACTTAGAACTTATCCTGTTGACTTAAAAATATGGAATAAGTTGTAATTAAGAGGAATTGGAGTGTGAAGAAAAGCGTAGTTTGTTTTAGTCTGTGTGGTATAGTTAAGTGAAGAAATGTTTTTATTTGGTGTGTTCGTGGGAGATTAAATAAGTTTATTAGCGTTGATCCTGTTAGTGAAATGCAAGAAAAAGAAGGATGCTTAGGATACTTCAAAAATGTGACTGAGGAAATCATATGTTAGTCGAACAAACAGAGCTGATCTCAACTTTTCTGTAGGAAGAGTTCATCATTCGATACATAGTTATATTTAGTTGTTTAGGAATCAGTAAGGTTATTCTGGATAGATTGCAGGTTTGTTCACAAATATGATTGTGCCACTTATCGACTGATTTAAGAGCGTTATGTTATGCTTTCTATGTAGATAGTAAGAATAGTAACAAGGTGTTAAGTTCTTTTAAAGATTTATTTTCGCATTGATATAGATTTATGTTAGTTCAGTTGAGTTTATATAAACGTTTTCACTTCACTAGATTATTGGGCTGCTGGGTTGCAAAATGCAGGAAACGAGAGTAATGGAGAAAAGCAAATTAGTTTAAAAACACGACAATGACGTTTTTGGGGGCTGGGACAGAAAAGCATGACGGAAAGAAAGATTTTCTAGAGATATCTGTGAATGTGTGGATTTGCTTTGGTTCAGTGAGGATGAATGGGTATGAGATGAGAAAGTTAGCCCAATTTTGGAAATCAACATATTGATGCATTGATAACGAAAACAAGGGAAATCCTTTCTCTGTTGGCTCTGAGCTATTGTCCTATGTGACTTCTAATTGAAATAAAGATATGAAATTAATATTATTGGAATTCATTATGGAGTACTACACTTTGAACGTGTTAGTAGTAGTCATGAGGCCGTTATTTATGATTTCCTGGGTTCGATAAGGGTTACATACCACTTTTGCTGATTCCCATCTAAGCTTTCAAATGTTCCCTTTTTTTCATTGGAACTTATTCCATTAATTCAACTGCAGACGGTCTCGGATCCGTTTCCTTGTTTAGAAAGCGGATCAAACCTACTTAATTTTGCAGTTTCATAGCTTATTTTGTAATTGAGCCACAGATCTCAAACTAATGTCTTTCGATTACATTCGGTGATAACTACGCAGTAAATGTTTCAGAAGCGAGCTTGACCGTTAGTTTCAGTTTTAACTATTGGATTTTGCCGAATGATAGCATCTGTTCTAATTGTGCTAGGATCTTGATTTTAATATTGATAGTTGAGAAAGTATTGTAATCTAATCAAGCGGGAAAAGGTCTGAACCCGTTTTCTAGCCAAGAAAGTATATGAACCTTTCTTAATCTGAGCGTTATTACTCATCTCTTAATTGAGCTACACAACTCAAACCAATTTCGTGGTGTTGCATTCGCCAATTACTCTATGTTAAATGTATTGGAAGTGGTCTCCGATCCAGTAATTTTGCTACACTTTTGGACTTCGCAGTACAATAGCGTTTGTTCTAATCGAGCTAAAAGCTCGGTTTTAATATTGATGGTTTCTAAAAAGCAACAGTATTATTGAATAATATTTTATGTTTCTTTTTGTCAATGATTTCGTTTCTTAGCAAAAGTTCCACAATTTCGTTTACAACTTCTATACTGGAATTTCCAGCTCGTTTACTAGCAACCAAAACTGATAATTTTTCAGAAATATCGTCGGAATTCTTGTATAATCCGAACTCGATTTTTGACTTTCTATTACTTTAGTATCGTTTTTAAATAATTTCTAAGCATGTAAATGTGATTTTTGATATTTCTCAGTTGTTCTACCAGAAAATTTCGTTTCCACAGCCTTATTGCCCCGTTTTTGAAGATGGCTGATTCTTCGATAAATCTATTAGTTTCTTGTATGTTTTCCATGGTTTTCTCACGGACTGTTTCCATTTTTTTTTTACTTTTCTACCACTGGTTTCTGAAATTCTTCCAGCTTTCCTTTAACTTACTCTTCTTCCAATATTTTCAGTTTTTGTAATGACTCTCGATTTCAATATTTCGTCTATAATGTTATGTAATTGTTTAATATCTTTCACCTTTATTCATATAAAATAAAAACATATATCCAGTGGTGAGAGTCTGACACAATGTAACCCCATTTCTTCTCTCCTTATGATCTGAATAGCAAGTGAAATACTAATCTTACTACCTCAATCAAATTTTTTGTTTGCTGGCGAGAGTTAGGTATGTGTTTGCCGGAGAGTAAAAATGTTCATTTTTGTGGTCTTGTTACTTCAATGAATTTTTATCGTCTAGATTCAATATATTTTATAATAAAATACAAGATTTGTTGAACAGCATATCATTTTACTTATATAGCCCTTAGATATGCAGAGATAGTAATTATCGTGGGAAATAGAATCCCTAAGTGCACGGTCAATTAAAGCTGTAGATTTGAATAAATTGCCAGTGTATTGGATGGCAAACAAAAAAGCTTGGGCTACAAAAGAAATTTTTAATGAATGATTCCATACGTTTTGTTCCAGAAGTTAAACGCTATTTGAAGGGAAAAAATCTCGAATTTAAAGTTCTTTTGATTATAGACAATGCGACTGGCCATCCTGTTTTAGAACACCCAAATGTGCACTTTTGTTTTCTGCCGCCTAATACATCCTTAATACAACCACTAGACCAAGGTATAATTGCTACATTAAAAACTTACTACGTAAGATGCATATTCCAATACATTTTGGATAAACTAGATAAGGATAAAACACTAACAGTTATCGATGTGTGGAAGAAATCTTCTATTTTAGATTGTATCAGTATTAAAATCATCCAACTTTAAACGCATGCTGGAAAGCTATTTGGCCAGAATGTGTAGCAAGCAAAGATCCTGTACTCCCAAATACGACTGAATATCCTAATATCATCACTGGTGGAGAAGGATTCGATGATTTATCGTTTGCAGATATTGATGAATTGCTCGTTGACAAAGCGCTTGGCGAAGATGAAATGAGTTGTCGTGAGATTCCGATGAAAAAGTGATGAAGAGGTTCCACTCACTGCAGTTTTAATTAAAGAATAGCTTCAAATGGCTAGTAAATTGGAAAGTCATTTTCTTACACGATCCTATTGTCGAACGAACTGAGCAGTTTAAACGTGAATTGAAGTCATGTATGGCGCGTTATCAAGAATTATACAAAGATCTAGTCAAAGCAGGATCTCAACGATTGATTACAGTTCGTTGTCAAAACAAATCAAACTGCAGAATCACTGGAAGCAAGTGATAATTTGGTTCCCCATGCCACAGATAGCATTTCACCATTGGAGTACGAACACAATGGCCGAAAATGGTCAAGTGCTGAAAATGATTTAATTCCAGTCTTACGCAAACGAATGCGTCTATTGTCAGAAAGTGGTTGGTTGTTTTGGGTTTTATGGCGCATGGGCAACTAGGCCATAATGCGCCCTCAGAAAGTGACAACGAATAAAATCTATTAATAAGCATATGTAAGTCATATTTTTTTGCACATTTGGCAGAGTGGTTAGCACGCTTGGCTACTGATCTACGGCTTGGGTTAGAACCCTGGGTAAGGCATGGATGAATTTGCCGTTTTTCTGCTGAGGTCCCGCCATCCACAGACCTACTATGGCGTATTAAACCGATAGGCTCCTGTCAGCGCTGTGGCAAGCAACTGCTTGAGGGGGTATTTATTTATTTTTGCATTCTTGAATTAGTGACACATTATTTTCTTTATGAAGGATAAATTTCTTTATATATGTACGTACAATTATCTTTATATAAGTTTATAAAATAAAAAATGTATTCAAATGAAAAATCAAATAAAGATAAGTTTTCAAGAAAACAACTTATTTATACTGGGTTTTCACGTCTGCAACTACTCTATTTTTTTCATGTGCACTGTATTTTTTTACACGGTTTGTTCGGGAACCTATCTACTGTGCAAAAACAGTGTATTTTTATCAACGTATAATTTTGTGGTTGCTCACTTTGATAAATTGGAGTGCCAACATTCGTTGTCTTTAAATTCAATCAGTGCTTTTTATATATGTGAGCAAATCTACAATATATCGAGAATCTTACAAATAACTTACAGAAAGGTTAAGTATATTACTTCATTTTGATTGCCATGTCTCTTGTATAACATTCACTTCGTCATTAATAATCTTGTCTTTTCTTACTAGTTTTACTAACAAAATTCTACACCAACTCTTTTAGCCTCTCGCGAGCTCACCAAATAAAACATCTCTTTTTTGGTAACTATGAAACAAACATTGAATTCAACTTTATTATTCAGCAACTCGTACGTCACCGACATGATTGAAAGAATAAAGTTTTGTTATGAAGCAGTTGGAGTGCAAAACTTACTCTACTCCATTTGCACTCCAACTGTGCTTCATAACAAAACTTTTTCTTTCAATCATATCGTACGATGTCGTTGGTGACGTAATTCTCACGGTGTAGCATGAGCGAACGTCCGTGACGTTTTTCATAAATTCATTGTAGCATGGTTCATCTGTTATTAACGTACTGAACGGGTAGCAGCATCACCATTTTCTTTGCCTACATATTCTTTCAATGTTTGCATCATAATTACCCGTTTGATTCAATGATAGATGTTTCATCCAGGAAATTAATTTTTAATTACATGTTACAGTGCCCAGTATGTCAATTTAAAACCATCAGGAATTCCCGCTGCTCCTCTTTCAGAATTGGTCTCCGAGATGACGACGCCAAACTTTATCAAGTAATTAATCTTTATTTTTCAAAGTTCTTCCTGTAGTTGAGAGGCATATACTTTTTTTTTTAAAAAAAAAATGAACCTTTTTTCTTCCTCTAATTCTTTGACGAGTTTCTGATCTCTTTCGGTTAGGAAAACAATTAAATCTTGATGCCATCATGACCCTCTACTACGACATATGAACTGACAGGCTCCCGTCTTACCTGTGGCTAGCAGCTGCTTGAGGGGGGGGGGGGGGGGTATGTTATTGTCATACAGTTCGTTGACCTCGACTATATCTTTCACACCGAAAAAGTTTCTATCGCGATTTTTTCAGAACTTCTTGCAAAAATATATTCTCTGAACCCGATGGACCAGAGTGGTATGTTTTTCTTCAAAGGTGTGTTACATACTATGGCTTGAAGTCTTGACGCCACACTTTGAAGTATTGTGACAGCGAATGACCAGCCGTGTGCTGCACTACGCTGAACGCAAATTCGGATGACAAAATTCGAAGCTACTTCGTAAAACCTAGCAGAGTTGTGAAATTTTTTTTGTAAAATTAAGGGGAATTAGCAATATCTAGAGCAGTTGGCAAAATTCTGACTAACAAATTACATCGCAAAATTCAGTTGTGAAAATTGCCTCAACACCCCCCTCCAGAACGAAAAACTAGGTACGAATTCGACATTTTCTGTTGGCAAAGTTTAGATTTTCCATCTCTACCCCCCTCCAGAGTCGTACGCTACGCCCGTGTTCACAAGGGTACATATTTAACTACCATACTTTAGAAGGGTGCAACCGTTTAAACCAAACTTATACATTTTTTTTTTCTGCTTATCACCAAACCTACTCTATCAGTCCCTCTCATTTGCCTATATAATTTAGAAATTTTCAAATAGCTAGAGTTTGAGTTGTCTTAAACTTCAGGCCTTATTCTTTTAACAATCGTGAAAAAAAAATAATTTATAATCTCTACCTTTTACTCACTCTTTAGTAAAACACCAATACGCGGCTTTTAAGCATTCTCTACGTTTAATTAATGAATGGTTCGTTGGGTTTGTTATCCACGAAGCTTAAAGCTACTCGTAATTCTAATTTTTCCAAAGAGAATTATTTCAATTTTGTTGTAAAACGATGTCTCAACGTTTTATTCCAAATCGGAAGAATCCCGACTTGGAAAATTGAGTCTGAAGTCATCTGTCGAGCAGTTAGTGCAAATTCAAAACTATTAACTGTGGCTTATGTAATCACTCGGACTTAGACTAATACTATCCAGCTGTTCGAATGCACTAAGGCCCATTCACTCATTCTAACCCTGACTGACGATGGATTTATGCATGATCAAATTTTCGGGTACAACACAAGGAAATATGGTCTGCCCTGGTGTTCCCCAAATTCCAAAATGTTTTCCATCTGATTGGTTTTGGAATGAATGGTTGCATAGCCCCCCCCCCCCCCAAAGAAGTCATCGTAGTGGTGTCTCAACTGAAAAATAAAATTACATCTGAGAAAGACAATGTGTCCAATGGGTGTCTGGTGAAGTTCATTTATGCTGTCAACATAGTTAAGACCAGTCTCATATTTAAATGACCCTCAAAATTACTAAATTTTTAAAACTCAGTTTTACAGCTTTATTTTATTCACCATATTACAAACACATTAAACCGTATCTTCTTTAGTAATTCTGGTATATATAACTTGACTGTGATGTTTCACAACTTGCTTGATTAGCCCTAAATATAAAGGAATAGATTAGTATATAGTAATACCGAAACATAAAATTACATTAGTACTGAAACTCCTGAAAGTTAGTCAAACCCACAGCATAATAGTAATAGAAAATATTTTAAAACCAGGAACATCAGTTTAATAAATATCGTTTCTGCAGCAGTCATGAATGTGTTCATTTGCTGTGCAAAAGGGTAAGTTCAAAAATTTACTTCCCTTTTCTGAAAAATTGCTAATTTGTTTCTTACACATCGTAAACGTTCAAATAGCAGCTCAGACTACAATTTCTTCCTTGTATCTGGCTACAAATTAAAGCTAGCAGAGACCACATATTGAACAGTTTTCATATAGCAATTGTAGAAATTTTTGTGACATCTAACTTTCCAGAAGTTCTTGCACAATTCCGTTTCAAAAAGGGAAAGCTGGCAAAATGCCCTAGAATAGTTTATCCTGCAAACCACATTTCTGTAACATTTTTTTTGGAAATGTGCTGTGATTACGAGTTGCTGAATAAAGTTGAAACCTGGTATTGTTTTATATTGGAATATCTTGCTATAACTGACATACATACTTCCAAAGTTTACTCCGGCCCACACTTTGAAGTTTTCCCACCACTGTTCTAGTAGCAAGGCATTCAATTAACTGTTCTACCTACATATTGGATTAAAAAATTATCGAAAAATACTTTCGGTGAACCAATACTATTTTAAAACCTTCCTGAAACATGACACCTTTTCTCTCAAAATACAAGTTATACAGAGAAGGTATTGAACAGTGAAGATTTGTAACACGGACAAACATTTTAACAAATTACATAGAAATAAAGACTCAATAGGAATGAATTACATAGGACATCCGATGGCTGGTGGGGGTTGAAAGACAAACTGATGCTCTGCAGGACAGCCTTTAAGATTATGGACAACGTAGAATCTTAGATGCCACAACCTACACATAATATGTTATCACCTGGCTACTACTATTAAGGTACTAACATTTAATATGTCATACAGAGTCAATTTAAACTAATATCCTTAAGATATATGCAACAAGTGGGTAGAATGCTTTTAATAATGTTGGCAGCATTTATGCAAGGCCCCAAACGACTACCAGGTATTGCACAGTTGAGCACATCAAAAAGATCCTGGCTGTTTTGATCCTTTAAGATAGGATTGTCACTCATTGTGAGAAAAAGTATCGGTGGTGTGAAGCAGAGACTATAAGCACTGTATTACATAAGTTTAAAAAGTTTTATTATGTGACTTAAGATCATTGTGGGAAAAAACGGGCATTAATAAAGTCAGAAGCTAGTGATTACTGTAATATTTATTGAAAGCGTATATAAGATGAAGTGGTATAGATATAAATTGAAGTGGTCAGCCACAGTTCTGCTTCAGACTAACTCAACATATTGCCTCTGGAAAATATGGAATAATTTTTTTCAACAGAAAGTTCATAATTTAACTTAAACACCCTCTAACAATTTGAATTTAAATTAATGGATGGTTTGAAAATACGAAATTGAAATACTAATACCTATCCAATAAAAAAAGTATCTCTTGGGGGGGGGGGGGGGGCGGCGGCTAATTATCTGTCATAACACATGCCCCATCATATTCTACCACCAAAATTTTAAATCACTGACGTGAAACTGAGCATTTAGAATATTCGTTTTCCAGTATTTAGGGGCCTCTAATAGTGTACTCAAAATTACTGCAACATTTAGAAAATGCAAATCTTAATATTTCAATACTGCCTGATTAATCAGAAGTTATTTTTAACTACATTTAAAATAAAAAACGTTTGAGTGTCTACAGACAAATGACAAAGCAGAAACAATAGCTCAATAAATAAAAAAAAAACTTAAAACCAGCTTTGCTCCATATGATCAGTGGATGGCAAGCTTTCTATACAGTGGCCTGTGTAAAATTTAAAAATAATATAATTGCATTATTTATCACTGATTGCAATTTTGCCTTTTTTTTTATTTAGAATGATAGTTTATGCTCTTCTGGATTTTATTTCAGCTTGCATTGTGATTGATCCAACTGTTAATGATTGCAAAAATGCATCTGAAAGGTAGGTCTGTATAATTGCTTCTAAATAAAGAGGTAGAAAAGGTTAACATGAGAGCTGACTTAGACCTCTCTCTTCTGATAATTGTGCCAGTTAGCAATTTTCTGTCATTACAAAAGTTGGAATGTTTTCTTCTGATAATGTGGGTATAATCAATGTAATTTAAGTTGCTAAAGACAGGTTTTGAAAATCAAAAATTGTCCAGTTGATAGTCTTGGCTTGCACAAAGATTTTCTGTGCAATGAATGCAACAATTAATGAACATTTCACTTGCATTTAATATTTTAAAAAATTTTATGGATTAAAATTTGGGAACCAAGCTGTAAGCTGTGTACCTTAGTATTCCACCAGAAAATCAGATTTAGCATATTGCTTTAGCCTCTCAACATTAATGGGAAAT
The DNA here is from genome assembly GCA_038380435.1 of Ryuthela nishihirai. Taxonomy (NCBI): domain Eukaryota; kingdom Metazoa; phylum Arthropoda; class Arachnida; order Araneae; family Heptathelidae; genus Ryuthela; species Ryuthela nishihirai. Next base: position 54,848,781 of record JAWZYU010000009.1, read on the forward strand.
GCAACCAGTCAAATTGACCATAGAGATATTACAGAATTAATCTGAAGCATGTTTTCTCTAATTTCAGTGCACACAAAAGTTCATTCTTTTTAATCTTATAAAACCAGTGAATTGATAGTCACTTTTGGAATGTTGATTCTTAAAATAGAGGCAATTATGAGGCAAAAAGTTTTTGACATGCATTTGCAGAACAAAAACCATTGCACTTACTCAAAGTTTTACTCTTTTTCAAAAGTAATCCTCTCCAGTATTTATGCAAAGTTGCAGATATCTACACCAACTCTGGAACACTTGGTGGTAACTCCTATTTGGGAATACTCTGCAACTCTGAATGCATTTTTCACCCTTGAAAAAGAATTCCAATAAGTTCCTTTTAAATTTTTTGAAACAAAAATCGCATATTGAAGGATCGAATGACTATGCAGGATGGGGGTAGCTATTTTTTTCTTGCACCAGATAAGTAAAATCTTTCCATCTTTAGTAGGCTCCATAGCAAAATGCAGTTTTTGCAAACCAAACTTTATGTGCTGCCAAGCGAAGAGAGAAATAAGGATTTCGATTTTAACACACAATGACAAGCCTACAAACAAATCATAGCTCATTACCTTATCAAGAACCTTCTTGAATGCCCTCAGTAAAATATTACCGATTTAATATTTTTTTCTTAAAGAGCAACTTTAGGTGTTTGAGGCATTTGCCATGATTTAAAATATTACATTAATTGATATCCTAAATAAATACCTACATACTCCATGTTAGGTTCCAGACTACTGTCGTATAGCAAATCATTGCATTGTTTTCCCTTGTAAATTAGTGTAATGATTTAATAACATTTTTAAGCAGTTGTATGTGCACATAACTGACAAAGGATTTACAATTAAAATACTCTCACTTGTCACTAAATTTTATAATTTTAATCCTGGTATCTAATGCAATAGTACCCTTATTTTGATTTCTATTTGTCATTATTAACAATAAAATAAGCTATAAACAATTTATAATTCTCAGGGAAACACCAAAACACATTGAGATGCAGCGAGTCAAGATGTAAATGAACCGAGTCCATGAACATGGCACATCAGTTTATTCCAAAGCTGAGCAAACAGAAAACATTGTCTAATGAAAAGAGTCACATGCAAAGTCATCGTGCACTATGCTATGCAAAACATCACCTGCTTTGGGCACTATTTAGGCAAAATACTGTCCGAAGAAATGCAGCTGTCAGTCATTAACATGATGCATTTTTTACTATGCAGTCATCCTGCTTTTGCACAGCTTTGGTTGATTCATGGCAATGTCATGTCAATAAAACTATTGTATGAGTGAATGCACAGTCATAAAAATGGCATTGGTCGTAATTGAAAATCATTGTAAAGAAGGGTATTACTATACTGCTTTTACCCATTTTTCTTTCTTTCAAACATTGAATTTAGCTTTGAAAACTTGAAACATTTCTTTGGATTCAGAATGAATGGGTTTAATTCAGTGAGATTAAAAAAAACGTGTATTTTATTATCCATTGCTCAGAGTACTTCAATATAATGCAAATTTTAAATGGTCTACACATTTCAAAATCAGTACCAATGTATAATATAAAACTCAACAAACCCTTTTGCTGCAATTCTTCCAATGCCTTTCTCGCTAAAGAGCCACGAACTTTCAGTCTGTCAGAAATTACAGATGGCGTGATAAGTTTATAGCTGGGGATTTCTTTTAACATTTTTTCATAGGTTGGCTTGTCAAATAATACCAAATTGTTCAACTTGTCACGGACTTTTCCTTTGGACCACTTCTGCAGAAAACAAGAGTAAAATCATTAAAAGATTTTCAAAAAAATAATTGCAAAGTGTATCAGTAAGTTAATGCAATTCATTTTCAGTGAAAAAACAACTAAATGCCTTGTCCTAAATAGGAAAACAATTCTAAGGCTGAATAATATACCACACAGACAATAAAGAACTTAAATTGATAAAGTTACATATCTAAGTAAATTTTATTTCTCACTCATTATAAACTGAAGGGTCCCTTAATAAATGTGTAAAGGATCAGTTAGCTGCTGCTAAGAATTTTTGGTTTGATGGCTTGGCTGACAAAGCTGGGGAAGCAGTCAGACAGCATACCAGTATAGATCTGTACTGAACATTTAATGTTTTGTATGGTAGAAAATGGACAGAAGGATAAACAAGGTAAAGATTCTGTCATGGCTAGGTGGGATGAGTATTTCAGTGATGTTCTAAACAATGGGGTTAGCTCTATTCCCATTGTTTGTAATGATGATAGATGCATTAGTGGCTTAATGTTGGTCCTATATCACACTTTGAAGTTATTTCAGTTATTTCTAAACTTAAACTACATAAATCCCCAGGGGTAGATGAAATTACTACAGAAATGCTTAGAACTGGGAATGTTTCAGTTACCATATAGATGACTGAAATTTTGAATATCTTTTATGAAAGGTGTGGTTCCTAAAGATTTTACCATAGCTATTATTATCCATATTTCAAAAAATGTGATCGCAGTTCTCATAATAACTATAAGGCATCAGTCAACTTTCTGTTCCAGGTTAAAGTTCTTTGCATGACTGTGTTTAATACAATTAAGAATCTGGTTGACAGGTAATTGTATGATGAGCAATGTGAATTCAGAAGTGGTAGGGGATGTGTAGATCAGATATTTTCACTCAGGCAGATTCTTCAAAAATGCTTTTGACTCTGTTGATCATATATTTGTGGTTGACTGTGAGGTTGTATGGCATACCAGACAAGTTAGTTAACATAATGAAAGCTCTCTATAATAACAATGAGTCACGTGTGCGAGTTGGTAAGGCATGTGCAATTGGTTTAGTATTGCTTTCGGTGTTCAATAGGGGTGCATTTTGTCTCCTTTTCTCTTTAGTTTTGTTATTGATTATGTTACGCAAAATTCACCGCAAGGGAGAGATTTTGACCTTAAATGGTGTGGAGATACAAATTTTTTTTTATTTAGATTAGATTATGGTGATGATTTAGCCATTTTGGCAATGATGATGAGATGAACCTTTTCATTTGAGCTATTGCTGAGACTGGTATAAAGAGAGGGAAAATTAAAGTGATAAAAATTGGTTAGGCAGGCTGTGATTCAGTTAATCTGAATGATTAGTCTTGAGCAGGTGTCACAGTTTATCTTGAAAACTATGTAACAGATACTGGTGATGTGCAACATGAGATTAACAGATGAATAGGGATTGCTGCAGGGACTTTTAAGAATCTATGGAGAGTGTGGAGAAATAGGGGTATACACCTAAAGACTAAAATTAGAGTGTATAATAGTTTAAGATTCTTTATAGGGTAGTGAAACTTGATGCTTTTGATTCTAGATGTTTATGCAGTATCTTAGGTATTAGATGATTCAACTTTGTAAGTAATGATGAGATTAAGCAAAGGAGTTGAGAACCTCCTTTAACCAACATATTGTGCAGAGAGAGACTGTTGGTTTGGCTAAGTTGCCCGTATGGATAATTATAGATTAGCAAATAAGGTTATGAACAGTGTGCCTAAAGGCCTCAGAAAGAGGGAGAGAGACCTAGGATGTGGTGGGCACACAATGTCAAACAGGACCTTGTTATAATTGGTCTACAGTGACCAGATACAGCAGATGTAGCACAGGACAGATATGCTTGGAGAAATAAATTGCACGGTCTGGTTGGACCTCCATGGCCTATGGCTGCCCGAGTATGATGTATCTGTTAATTGCAACTGTTTCTTAAAAGCATTTCATGTAAACACTTTTGTAATGGTTTATATATTATCTATGGAACAATATCCTACACCTCTATTGACAGAGTAATAAAAAAAAGATCCTGGATTAGGGTAAAAACTGCTGGCATATATTTTTCTGAAAATTTCCCACCCTTGAATTGGGTTGTTTTACCTCTGAGCGGCACTTTTTTGCATACCATGGGCTAAATGGCCTGGTCACATGGACCCCGAAGGCTCAGAGAAGGTTGGGGGAGGGGACCCACTGAAACAGCTGTTGGGAGACAGATGGTAGCCTCCCATCAAGGCCATCCAGCGTGTTCTTTAACGTGCACAGGGTATGGCTCTCCCGCACACTGGGCCACGGCTTAACGTCCCATCCGACAGACGGCGGCCTTTCCAAGCCCAACGGTGTCCCCTACTGACCGTGGGCAGGGCGGGGAAATTTTGCGGAGATAAATCTCAATGCTGACCCAGCTGGGACTCGAACCTGGGAACTACAGATTACTAGCCTGGTGCGCTACCGACTGAGCCACTCCCGCCCCAAAAGTAGCAACAGTAGTCCAGATTAATAGACAGCACTGACAGGCAGCCCTACTCTTCCCACCCTTGAACATATATTTAAGAAAACATTCATACACAATAATTTATAAATGATCATTAGCTGAGAAACTAATTACTGTTGAATTTGACAAACTATATATTAGAATAAAATTATTTCCATACATTTATTATCACAGGAGCAATTTTTTCCACACCCAAGGACAAATTAAAAAATGTGATGATTTATAATGCTTATGAGTCAGCAGTCATTTTAAAACTTACAAATTAGGACTTGGTAATGTCATAACCAGTTATCACCAGAATTTAATAGCTATTAAAGGGATAGAAACTAAGATATTGTTTCTCCATTAGAAGTATAACATATTACCTTTGTAATGGGCAAAAATGGTATCTCTTTTCAAAATAAAAGTTTGCTTTTAATTTAACTCTCTCTCTAACAGTAACCCTAACCCCAGGAATAAGAGGGTAATCACAGTTGCCAATATTAACCCAAAAATTTCTAGCATAAATGAATCATTTGCAGCACTGGTTCCCAAATGCCCAAGGGTTCATGGGAAAATATTAGCATTGGCATCTGTAATGAAAAATATTTCCAATCTTTTATTACATTTTCAACAACACACAATAGGCACTGAATTAGAAACCTTTATCTAATACTGAGTTGGGCCTTCTTTAGTTCGAATTACAGCACATATGCAGTTTGGCAGATTCCACAAGGTGTTGGAGTGTCTTTACACATCTCCAGCATAACAGGTGTTCACCAGACAGTCCTTTAACTGGCTGAGATTTGACGGAAGAGACTTTGCTCCTGGATCTGTTTTCCTAATATGTTCCATACATTCTCAATGGGATTCAGATCCGGGCTTGGTGGTGGCCAGGGAAGATGGAAGTTGATGTCATGCTCGCTGAACACATCTTGTGCAATGGATAGTAGAATTGTCATCTGCTGGATAAAAAGTCAGCATTGTAGGATGGACCTTATCGGCAATAATGTTGATAATCTTTGGACACCAGACCTTCCAGCAACATCATGGGTTCCATTCCAACAGAATGTACCCATACCATGACAGCAACTCCAGAACCTTGAGCTGTGTTTACAAGGCAAGCTGGGTCCATTGCTTCATGGGGTTCCTTCCAAACTCTCTGCCTACCGTCAGTACAGAGCAAGGTGTACCACGACTCATCGGACCATGACTTTTTTCCAGTCACAGTGTTTCTGACACCACCGTAGACAAACTTCCCAGTTCTTTGCAGAAATCAGTGGTTTCCACATATATGCACATGACTGCTAATACTGATTCTCTTCAACTCCCTGCGCATAGTTTGCTGAGATATGGGGTTGGGAATAGCCTTCATTGAATACTTTGGTCATTTGCTGCAAACAGGAAGTCCTGTTTCTCCATAAAAGCCTAAGATGACGGCGATCTCGTTCCTGTCAGATTGCCATCATGCCACACTTACACCTTTTAGACAAGCAATGCGGGTTATTTTTCCACTGATTAAAAACCAAAGATATCTCACCTTTTGAGAAACCAGTTAGCTCTGTTTTTAAAATCCCTGCACCAGCCAGACGGACATCCACAATAAGCCCTTTATTGAACCCTGGAAGATTCTTTGCTTTTCCCATTGTGATCAACACTACTAATGAGCAGCAGGCTTAGCCTGATTACAATATAACATTACAAAAAAAAAAAGTGAAACATTCGATGAGCAGGAGAAGAGTTTACCCTCATTGAAGAATCCCAGAACGGCCAATCAACAGCGAGATCAGCTGCCATTACCGCAGCACCCTCTACGAGCAAAGCGCCGATGACAAGCAGAACAGCGCTCTCTCTTTGCACTGCCATGGCAACTTCAGAAGCGGGCCGAATCATGTAAAGCTGTGATGCCTTGTACAATGGAAATAGAAATATGTATCTTTAAAATAGTTACCTAGATCACATGACCACGTATTTTGCATATACGCTGCACAAGTGACTTTTATGTACATCTGCACAAAGGTTTCTAATTCAGTGACTGGTGTGTGTGTGTGCCTATTTGTGCGAGAAAGAATTTTTTCTTACATTCATCTGAAAACCCAATATGGAAATAGAATATATCTCTCTTCAGTGGAACTGATCCTAAAGATCTGTGTCTGAAATTCTACTGAAGCAACAAAATTGAAATTTCTGCCTGTCCTTGTAACCCATAGGATGGAGTTATCTTAAAAATAAAACTATTTAGGAATTTATAAATAATTCTAGACTGAAACTCATTCAATGGACACTATTATTCACTCTCAATGTAAACTTTGTAAAGATAATTAAAGTTTTAAATTATTCAAGTGGAAATTTAAAGAGTGCCAGTTTTTTTTGCAATAAATGAATAAAACATTCAATAGGAAAAAGGAGATATTGAGTCAAAATTCTTGACTCAATATCAATATTCTATTGAGTCAAAATTCTTTCTCTCTATAAACAAAAAAGTTGAATATCCACAATACAACAGTAACTCCCTTTCTGAAAATGAGCTAAAACACAGCTGATGATACCAATACTTCAAATGGAAAATTAATCGCATGAAACCTTATTAGCTAAAGGATGAATTTGTGCTACATCAGTGGCATTGCACTTGCTGGGATCTAGGTTCAAATCCTGGGATGTCTTGGTTGTGTTTATGTATGTAGGAGAAACCAGATAAGCCTGAGCTTTCAGGCTTTTTAAAAAATATATATATGTACACCAGTCAAATGTAAAAGCTGACAACCCTAATTTCTAAATGTATGAAAAGAAACATTGTTTTATTACAACTTTGCACATTGCTCAAATTCTTGCTAGCTATATGCATAAATTTCTCAAAAATAAGCACATCTCAGACTTAAAATTTTCTCATGCTAGATCAAACAATGTAGGTAATTAAAATCATCACAGACATGCTTTTTTTTTTACAGTTAACATAGTTTTCATCAAAATGTAGTGGTTGAGAGGTTAGTATGTTGGTCTATAAAGTGGTCTCACATAATAGGAAATATGATAGGGTGAAATGAAATTTCAGAGCCCACCCAAAACCTTTCAGTTACAAAAAATGTAGTTATTTATTATAATTACAATTATTGTCATTTATATATATTATAAAAACTTTTATCTATAGAGTTTGAATTTACACCTGACATGCCCCATAGGCACAAAGAGCAGAGTGGGCAATTACATGTGGTCTACTTCAATTTTTTGCTATTCGAACATCTTTCCTTTTCTTTCATTCTTGGAATGAACAAATTATTCAAAACTATCATAAGTATTTGGACGCTTCCATGTTATGTGAATGGAAAGCTCCCTTGCCATGAAAGCCTTCTGTAGTAAAATTCCAAGAAATTGAAAATATTCATCAAATCACAATTGTGAACTATATTTACTAAAAATTGCATGATGTTAAATTAAAGAGAGTTTTGTAGAATGGTATAGTAGATGATAGAATAAGTATGCAAAATAACTTTCAGATATTTATACCTATACCTGGAACAAGGTGAAACCTGACTGCCACATATGCACAGACAGGCTTTGCTCTGACAAGATGTGCAGTCATAACCATATCTCTGGCACTGGAAACCACAGAAGGTTGGGAATATACAGTCATACCTTACAATGTAAATATCCTGCCTTGATGGAAATAGGCAATCAGAATTAGTACCGTGGTGGGTACTAAATTTCCATCCTGACAGACCAAAACCCTGGTTGGGTTGTTTTACCTATGAATGGCACTTTTTTGCACACAATGGGCTAAATGGTCAGGTCACAAAAGATTGGAGGGAGAGGACCCACTGGACAGCTGTTGGGAGACATGGTCATCTCCCATTGAGGCCACCTGTGTTCTTTAAAGTGCACAGGGTATGGCTCTCCCACACATTACGCCTTACCTGACAGATGACAGCCTTTCCAAGCCCATTGGTGTTCACTACTGACAAAGGGCAGAGCAGGGAGTTCTGCAGAGATAAATCTCAAAGCAGACCCAGGCAGGACTTGAAACTGTGAACCAAAACCTGGTGGACTGCAATCACTCCTTGGGCAGATGACTCCAAGAGGATTTTCTCTTCAAAAACTCTGAGAGGAGGCCCCATCTGGAGATGCAACATGAGAGGATTTCAGCAGGTAATCTTTGTATTTACTATTGATCGGTTTGGAGTTCTTTTACTACTGAGTGGCATATTTTTGCATGCAAGTTGTTAGGAGACAGATGGAACCCTCTCAAGGTCATCCAGTGTGTTCTTTAACACGGAGAATGGCTTTCCCACACATGGGACATAGCTTAACATTCCATCTAACAGACATTAGCCTTTCCTAAACCTAATGTCCCACTAAAAATGTAATTTTTTTTGAGATTTTATACAAAGTCACCAGTTTATTCTTATCTTCAACCATTACTTGAATGAACCATTATTACACTATGACTTAAGAACAAGCACATATCAGAATTAAAAATTTCTCATGTTAATCAAACAATGTAGGTAATTAAAAAATCATCACATATATGCTTTTTCTTTTACATTTGACATAAGAGCAGAAAACTCTAATATTCCCATTGGCAATTGCATACATTCATACAATACTATTTTCCCTTACCATATGTCCAAATGTGATCAATATTTCTCATTGTACCAAATTGAATATTTACCATTTTCCCAGTCATCACAACAAACATGTGTCCCACCCAGTGGCAGTTAGCACCTTGTCTGCAGTAAAAACATGCCATTTCCACACAGTGGTTGCAAGTGAACATTATCAATTTGTTCATATGCACAGGTGCAAGATGCATTTCAGGAGATATAACCCAATGTACTATCCCTCATAATAATTTTGCAACTGATGTTAACTGCTTCCATGAGACATTGTGAAACTGCAAACATGGTAAAAAGAGTGCACGCCTAGTCATGAATGCAAAGATTCACGTTGAAATTGTTATAATAATGTACTATTGCTTACAAGTTAATAATATTGCTCTACTGCAAATATGTAATATATTGTCAGCTGTATTATGTCTTTCAAATCTCGTGTACAAATTTCAACACACTTTATCTTAGTTGCTTCATTCACTAATCACGATTTTTATATTTACAGATTTTCAGAACCAAGGAAATTTATGAAACTTATCAACTCAGAAAAAATTCATATTTTCTAGTTATTAACGAGTTATCTAGAGTAACAGGATCATACATAATCTTCAAGCAGCTATGGAGGTCCCACCAGGCAGTACAATTTATCATCCAAATATCACAACATGGGCTGTACTGTTACATTTGGTCAACAGGTCAATTCTTAACCAGGCCCTGTCCGACATGTGCCCATTCATTTCATAGGTTTCCCCCAATTTCCGAGGCCTTTAACCCTTTAATGCCCATAATGGACAAAACAGATGAAATTTTGAAATGGACTTGCCCGATTAGTGCTATTCGTTCGTCTTTAACACCCTCTACCCTTTTCTGCAATTTCCTGGGCATTAAAGGGTTAAAGACCCACTTTTACAATTCTGCTAATCTGTAGTTTTGCATCTGGGAAGATGGCCAAACCAATGCAGTTTCGTTAGGCACATGATGATGCCAACTCCTTTGTGTAGCATTCATCACATGAAAAACAAAATTTTTTTTTTTCAGCCATACCCCTGAAAAGAGAAAATGTTAGTTTCAATTATTTATAAATGTTTTCAAAACACTGTTTTACATGGCAAGTTATACCTCATACATTGAATTTGATGTCTTTTCCAAATTACACACATACAAAAACAATCTGCATTGAGCTTTAGAAACAGAAAAACAACTACAGCTTTCATGGAGTGTTTAATTAGAAAACTCAGGCTAGGGATATTTTTATATTCAAAAATGGGATAATTTTGGCAGAGAAAACTTGCATTTTTTTTTTACCAATCTTAATAGCAACGAATCAAAAGTTCGGTCTTACTTAATCTCAAATTACTAAGAGTGTGAGAGCTGCAGACAATCAGTGCTAATAAGCAAGCCATTTTTAAAAACTATAAAATTAACATTCCCCACAATAGTTTAAATATTTTACAAAATCCATGCACCATTGTTCCTCAACAGAGATCACAAACTTCCATTTACCATGGTACAGCTTATCTGCATCCAAATAGAACAAAAGCATGACCTGACAAACATAAAAATTAATGTTTTGAGCATAAAAAACTATAGCTATATACTTTATACAGAGATACTTTCACAGTAAAGTGCTCTCTGTATAAAGTTAAAAATATTTGCATAAATGTAAAACCTTGAATTAACCATTATTTCAAGTGTTTGTCTATAGGACATCTTCCTGTGATAATTTATTACTAAAAATTTGAAGTAATGGTACATCAAGTGCAAAGAAACCATCCACTGAAATCAGGAAGTGAAATGATTAATTATGCCAGTTCCAAAAATGCAACTGTTATGAACCATTTGGAGTTGGTTTGTTTTACCTCTGAATTGCACCTTTTTTTTGCATGCAATGGGCTAAATGGCCAAGTCACAAGGACCCCAAAGGCTCAGAGAAGGTTGGGGAGGAAGCCCATTGGACAGCTGTTGGGAGATAGATGGTAGCTTCCTGTCAAGTCTATCCAGAGTGTTCTTTAAATGTGCATAGGGTATGGTTCTCCCACACAGAGGGACAACCATTCTGAGCATGGTAGTTTCAATATATGACCTAATTTGAATCTTGTTTAAATGTCCTTTCAATAACATATATATTTTAATATGTCTCCAAAAAAGAGAAACAAACCATTTAAAATTTGTTTTTATATGTTTTAATTAACCAGGCATCACTGACCTGTTAAATACATATAACAGAAGATGTAAAAAAATTAATTACCAGTTCAAAATGGTGTTGATCAAAAACTAGCTATTTGGAAATGCTGCTAAACATTATAGGTGAGTACATAAAACTAGTGCAAATTATACAACAGTATAAGCCAATTAAACACCAATTGTTTTTCATTACCTGTTAGCTGTGGTAACCCAATATGTGTTACCAATATCTGTGGTTTTAACAATTGGCTATGCTGCAATTTTTGTTCAAATGCAGTGGATACTGATACAATTTAAGAGTTGTACTTTAACAACAGCTTCCTTTAGGTACTGTAAATGCTTCAGAATCTGCACAATTCTGTTTCCATTAAATACAAACAAGCACATCTCAGAATTAAAGGTTTCTCATGAAATATCAAACAATGTAGGTAATCAGAATCATCATAGACATGCTTTTGTTTTCTCTTCCAGATAATGGTTTTGTCAAAATTTTATATAGGTACTGTGCAATTTATGCTTGGCTGTGATGAATACTAATCATTGCACTTGATTTTAAGTTTTGAGAATGTTTCTGAACAGTGAAAAAACTTTCACTACACGAAGACAATATATTCATAAATGCTATAACATGGTAATAGGGAATATTTCGTAATCATTATTATCTACATCATAGTACTATATCAACATCAACAAAGGTACTGTTTGCTAATCAAATTTTAAAAGTATGCTATTGCAGGAAATATTTTCAAACTAATTTAGTAGTGAAAAGTGGAATAATATATTTGAAGGTTGGCTTATAGATGTGAAAAAAAAAATTACCCAAATAAATAAAAAAAAAAATCCATGGAATTACTAACCAGTAAAATTCAACTAATGGAATACAAACACCCATTCATTTTTTTTAAACAAAATGTCCAGAACACAGAATATACCACAGTATGACCTGATTTCTTGGAGGTGAGTGAAGACTTTTTGCAATGGTTTTGGCTAAAACTAATTATTTAAGAAAACTTCCACACTCTTACAGGCCTTCTAATACTAGGACAAGCTCTACTAAGACCAAAGTGACAGCTGATTCCTGTCTCAGCTAAAGCTAACACAATAATACAAAAGTTGCCTTGCTAGAAGAGTACTTAGCTCCCTAACCACTAGCACATAAAACATGGCCATTTTAATTAAATTAATTTCCAGAGTATTAAATATCAATTCCTAATTCTTACTTTTATATTTAACATATGCATTCACTCTATACTTTAGACATAGAAATAACTTAATACTTAGATGTATCCAATTCACTTGAGCAGTTAAATTTGCCAATGATCAGCCAGATAAAATGCCTGTCCACATAACAAACCAATAGGACAATCATAAATAATTGAATATTTTCTAAAAACAAGGAGCATTCAAAAAGGAAACCAACTGTTACATAGAATCAACCAGTTGACTTAAGCACTTTAGAAACACTCTCTAGTTGTTTGAAATGCATGGTCCTACCCACTATTTTATTCATTCATGAAATGCCTTTTGGAAACCTTTCTGAAACTGCTTAGGACACACAGGATTCATTTAATCAGTTTAACTTTGAAAAGATATGCAGGTTTTTTTTTTCACTTCTGAAAATAGTACAAGTCACAGATAACTATACCTAATGAACAATGAGGATGTGAGTCACCTTGCTTAGTTTTCAATTATCTCATGTAAAGCTCAATGAGTCAGAGCATTGTTCTGATGGAAAATCCAACTAGTTTTCTTGTGTCTCAGGTACTTTCTCCCAAATTTTCTTTCTTAATGAACATTTCAGCACATTTAGTTTCAGTGACTATTTTTTGTACACAATGCTTCATTTAATTTGAAAAAAGTTTCAAAACAGGAATTTTTTTTTAGCAAAAATAAAAAAACTAGAGCAAGTTTTCTGGAAACTAGTGTCTTCTGGCATTGTAAAAGGTTAACAGCTGCATACTGGTGAAGTTTTAAATTTATCTCAAGTATGCCATTTAGACCTTTCAACTGAACAATAGTAAGTACAAATATTACTATCAAAAGTTATCCTAGTTTTAAAGCAGTTTGAAAAAATTATCTGATGACTACATAAAAATGTTTCCAATGTCCATTAACCTCATAATTAAAAAAAAATAACTTTACCTTCTTCTTTGCTTTACCACCCGATGATGCTCCTTCCTTCTTTTTAGCACCAGCTTTAGGGTCCTTTTTCTTTGGGTCTTGTTTAGCAGGCTGAACATAAAAATTATCAATTTTAAAGGCCATTACAAAATTTACTTATTCCAGATTCATTTATTAGTTCCTATTGTATATATACAAGAAATAAAAAATCCTACCTATGTGCAGTTACCACAATGTATGATTCTGCATGTCTTCTTCAGGAGATGGTTGCTTACATGTTGCAAAATATGTGAATTTTCCAGAATGTTACTGACTGCAAGAGGAATGTTACCATATGGAAATTTCATATTTCAGGATGACATGTACTTACTTATTCATTGGACAATAGTGACTGGTACTGCCATAATAGAGCAAACCCATTTAGGTATTTAGATCAGGGATTGCCAACTGGCAGCACATGATGCTTTTTTTTGCAGCCCATGCAGTTTCTTGGAAAAGTAATCTACTGTAATAAAACTGACGTTTTTAGCCAAGAAACAAAGTTTTGACGTGTGGGAAAAATCCATGAAAGCTCCAACTGATGTTGATGGAAAATGGAGTATTTGTCAGACAATTTATTGTTATTCATGAAGGAGCTTTGTATGGGAAATCAGTGAAACAAAATAAAGTTTTTAAACTTGTAGTTAAGGTTATCAACATGATAAGAGGTGGAAACAGAGCTCTTTTAAATTGGCAGTTAAAAGTTTTTGGAGGATATGGAGGCAGAATATGGGGACTTGCTTCTTTACAACCAAGTGAGGTGGCTGAGTGCAGTAAAGTGTCTCGAGCGATTCTTTGGAATAAGAAAATAAAATCCTGCATTCCTCAGTCAGTTTATTTTATCAGATACTACACAATTGGATGAACTCCAAAGTACAGATTTCCTGAAACAACTGGCTTTTTTCACAGACATCACCACTCATCTCAACAAACTCAACCTGAATCTCCAGGGGAGAAACCAGTTGGTGTCAAGATGTAATGGGAAACATAAATGACTTTCGTAACAAATTACGAATTTTCAAATTTTCTTTGTAAAAAAATGACTTGGCCCATTTTCAAGCTGTCAGCAACTAGCAGAAGAGTTTAAAGATATGAAATACTTGCTTTTTTAGAATTTGGTGCAAATATACAAGAGATCATAGATTCTTTAACACAAGATTCAAAGAATTTGTAATACTAAAAAGTAGCATCATGCTATTTAATAATCCTCTTTGCGCTGACATCGAAAAACAAGCTGACCTTCAACTTGAATTGTGTGTTTTGCAAGCTGATGCATTCCTGCAGACCAGACAGAAAAAAGGGACCAGATTTCTTTAAACTGCTCTCAGATGAATGATTTTCAAACCTAAGAAATTTTGGATGGAAAATTACATCAATGTTTGGTAGCACATACATATATGAAAGTGTGTTCTCCACTACGAAGTTCATCAAGAATCACAGCAGATTCTCTGCTTCAACCTCCTGAGACTGGCAACAACAGAGCTCGAGATAGGCATTCCCTGCTTTAGTGATTGCAGCAGATCGACCTGAAATTTCCCACTGAAGATTTTATATCTATACTGATGTTTAATATCTTCCTTACATCTGCTGTATTATATTGACGTTTCAAAGATAGTACATTTCAGTTTGAAAAGGGGACCCACCAGACAGCTGTTAGCTGTCTGACGGGTCCCCTCTGAAAAAACCATCAAGTGTTCTTTAATGTGAACAGGGTATGGCTCTCCCACACGGAGCCACAGCTTAACATCCCACCTGAATGACACGCAATGGTCCTTCCAAGTTCATTGGTATCCTTACTAAGGGCAGGGTTACTAATCTGATTTTATCATTTATTACAAGTTACTTATGTTATTGTACAAGATAATTTTAAGTCCTAGTTATGTACTATATTTTTTAAGGTGTGGGAAATTCCTGGTATAAATGGGAAACTACATGTGTAGTAATGGTTTTAGTTATTCTGGGAAGGTGTGGGTTGAGTTTTTAATTATGTTTTACAGATCTATGTATTCTATTTAAACTGGCCTCTATACTAAGAAATAAAAATAACTCATCAAACAGCTGCTTTCCACAGAAGTCTGACAGTAATCTGTTAGTTTAATACACCATAGTAGAAAGTCTGGGAAGAGGGAGAGACCTCAGCAGAAAAACACCATGCCTCACCCAGGGCTTGAACACAAGTTTCCTTTGATCAGTAGCCAAGCACACTAACCACTCGGCCATGGGATGGCTGTACTAATATCGATAAAATTATTTTTTCCTTGGATCAAATTTATCAGTACATCTGTATGCTATTAGCAGATATGTATTTATATAGCCAATTTTTTTTTTTACAGTTTATTGGCTGCACTGAATTTTGGGGGATGTTTGGTATAAATTTTGGTTTTCTGCATACTTTTTTTTATCCACACCTTTTTGTTACACATCCTCGCCTCTTCTGTTTTATTAATATATCTAAATAAGGTAATTCTCCATTAACTTCTATTCATAGATAAATTTTATTGTAGGCATGCCTAGAATGATTTGATTTCCCCACACTTCAACTTGTAATAAAGAGAGAAAATCAGAATTACTAGAGGAGTATATAAAGTTTAGCCGTCCCGTGGCCGAGTGGTTAGCACGCTTGGCTACTGATCTAAGGGACCTGGGTTCGAGCCCCGGATTTGGCATGGATGTGTGTGTCGTTTTTCTGCTGAGGTCCTGCCATCCTCTCAGATCTCCTACTATGGCATATAAACTGACAGGCTCCTGTCAGACCTCTGTGGCAAGCAGCTGCTTGAGGGGGTATTTTTTTTATTTATTTATATAAAGTTAAAATACAAGACCCATATAATAAATATGCAAAAATAACACATTAGTAACATTGATAGTAGGGTTTCTTTACTCGATTCGACTTGACGAGTATTTGGGTAGTTACTCGGATTCGGGACTCGACGAGTCCACGAGTTCACAAAACAGCCGAGTCTTGTCCATATACATATAAACTATTGTATACCAAGCAAGAGAGACATCTGACACCTGCAAATTCTATCTCCTTTTATTGCATGACCGGTAGAGTTGAGCAGTCGGTCCATGCTTGATATATCTATCTATATATGTGGTCTCGCCGCTATCTCTGCTGTCTACAAGCACTTAGTATTGTTGCGGTCTTGGTTGAACTGTGTTAAATGTTAATTTACTCAAAATTTGAATAGAAAATTATTATAATTGACGAAGCTGTTTTATGTATGAAAAGGTAATTAGTGATTAATGTGATCAATTTATTATTAATTTTTCTTTTTTGCTCAGCTCAGAAACGATGTCACAAAAAAAATCATCAAAAGTTTGGGAATATTTCACTCAATTGAAGAACAAAAAAGCTGAGTGTAATATATGTAAAACGAATATAGCTATTGTTGATTCAAGCACCTTAAAACTCATAATATTCATCCAAATTCGGACAAACGTGAACTGGAAGCTGATTCTGAAGTTGGATGTTCAATTAAGAAACCAAAGACAATGTGGATTTTGTAAAACATTCAAGTTTAGAAGAAATTGTTTCAAAATTGGCAGCAATAGATGTAATTTCAATAAGAGCCATTACTAGATCGGAATTTATACAAGAATCTATCGCTATGAATGGACCAGCTCACGAACGAAGAAATGTCAATGTAATTCTCCTTGGTGCCCCAAATGAAGAACCATACAATCTTGGACTAGTTCGTATCGTGTACAGCAACACAATTATTTGAAGTGGTTACTCACCATTTGGCTTCGTTTGAAGTAAATTATGAGCAACACATTGTTGGCACAACAGGAGATGGCGCTTCTTTGATGGTGAAATTTGGAAAGAAGCGTCCCACATTTTATCAATTGTGCCTCAATCATGGAGTACATCTTGGAGTGTGCGATACTTTATATAAGAAAAAATCAAACTGCGAAAAAGA
Source organism: Ryuthela nishihirai (assembly GCA_038380435.1). Taxonomy (NCBI): domain Eukaryota; kingdom Metazoa; phylum Arthropoda; class Arachnida; order Araneae; family Heptathelidae; genus Ryuthela; species Ryuthela nishihirai. Next base: position 54,865,931 of record JAWZYU010000009.1, read on the forward strand.
AGAGGAATTAATTGATACTGAAGATGAGAATGAAGATGTTTTTGCTGATGGAGCAGATATTGAAATAAGAACAACAGAGGAGGGTATGGAAGAAGTTGTTAGTATCCATCAAATAATTAACAACGTTCGAAAAGTGGTTAAGTTTTTTAGATTGTCTTCCATTAAAAATGGAATATTACAAGAAAAAATCAGAGCTAAACTCGGCCACAATCTTTAGTTTTAGATTGTCAAACTCGTTGGAGTTCTCTTGCTTATCTGATAATCATGTTTGTGAAACTACAAAAATTCGTCGAGGAAGCTTTAGTAGATCTCAACTGTTCACACATGCTTGATGACATCGATTTTAACGAGCTCAAAGATCTCCAGAATTCGCTTGAACCTGCCAAATTGGCAATTGAAGTTTTAAGCCGAAATGATACGACTTTGCATTCAGCTGGCATTACATTGGAGTACATGAAAAGAAAAATTTCGAACTGTAAAAGTAAACTAGCGTGTGAATTATTAAAAAATATGGAGAAGAGAACTGATGAGCGAGTAAAAAAAAAATATCCCCTCAAGCAGCTGCTTGCCACAGAGGTCTGACAGGAGCCTGTCAGTTTATATGCCAGAGTAGAAGGTCTGTGAGGATGGCAGGACCTCAGCAGAAAAACAACACACATATCCATGCCTTATCCGGGGCTCGAACCCAGGTCCCTTAGATCAGTAGCCAAGCGCGCTAACCACTCGGCCACGGGACGGCTAAAGTAAGGTACATAGATTTAATGAATTTGTTCAAAGCGCTTAAAGATCCAAAATTTGCATCTTAGCCACACAATTATTAAAAAGACTTTACCAAAAAGAAGATAATAATGAATCAACGGAAGCTTCCCAAGACCAAGAATTAATAATAGTTGAAAATCAAAAAAATTTGACAATGGAGAAAGAACTTGATTTAATTTTGAAAAACGCAACTGAACCTCCAGCTCCAAAAGAATCCGAGATTTATAGCAAACTTAAACAAGAATTTTTGCTTTTCAGAAATACTGGAAAATGAACAAGTAATCTTAATGACCTGTACAACACACTTTCCTCCATAAAACCAACTTCTAATGAAAGAACATTTTCAATAAGTGGCAGCTTCTGTACTACAATCAGATCGAGACTTGCTGACAAGTCTCTTAATTCGTTAGTATTTCTCAAATATTTCTACCTGAAGACCAAAAAAAGCAATTAAATTGAAATAAATAAATGTTCAAATAGTTATATCTAGTTTTAATGTTTAATTTTTGAAAATAAATGAATTGATTAATAAATAAATTTGAGTACATTTTCTTTATAATTTCTTGGCACGACCACAAATCTCAGTTGAAAATCTTGCAATATAATAAATAATTCTAATTTTAACAAATTTTAGTAATTTTATTTTGTTACAAAGACTTCAGCTATGAGAATTGTTATTGAACTCCAAAATATTAAACGTTTTAGCTTATTGATTTGAGTTTAGATTTAGATCCGGATTCGATGAGTTTTCAAAATTTGGGACTCGTACTCACTGAGTCCTAAAAACCCGAGTTTTCAGAAACCCTAATTGATAGCTGTACTCCTTGCAGCAGCATGGTACTTCTTATTCAATGAGTATACCATAGCAATAGGTAGTGCAACCAGGGGTCTTATATAAACTACACTTTCAACAGGTATTACTGCCAGATGAACCTCGCATGGGAGATGCAAAACATGTTGCCTGCATCACTTTTAATGATTTTAACGTTTCAGTTGTCATTTTACAGAATTTTAATTGTAATGCTCCAAAGAAATGAAAAATACTTTTAAGTTTGGACCCTTTTTCTGATCCAATTAGTTTTCTGCTCCGGATAGCTGAGACTGGCACCAGGCAATAATTAACAAATTGCCAAAAAATAGAATAAGTTAAATTAGGGTTCAAAATACCAGCGAGCGTTAATGAGTAAGAATCCAAAAATGATTGTCAAGTTAAATATCTAAATATAATCAAAACTTAATTCACGTTGCTCAAGAGAAAAAAATTAGTAGACTCAAAAGGTTTAAATAAACAAATTTATTTCCAAAAATCACTCACCAAAACTTCAATGAAGAAGATACATCAACTGAGCACTTTTCTGTGCTACATGCTTATGCTCTACTCACTGTCTATCTGACTATGTGCTATCTCACTATGCTCCTCTAAGTGCTGCTACGCTATGATGACTGTGCTATCTCGCTATGCTCCTTACTATGTGCTGCTGTGACATGTCATCAGACTTTTAAGAAGAGCCGAATGTGTCATGTTGCACACCGGGAAAGACATTTACATAAAATGATGAGCGACGCAAGAGGTGGCGTGTCCTTGTGCACGCGCTTTAGTGGGTGACAGTCGGAAGATCAGAGTTGCGCATGCGCAACTCCTCACTCTTGGAAACGAGCGCTGTGATGCCAAAAAGGAAACAAAAATCCCCAAAATGATAAATATAACGTAAATTAAACAAAACTGGTTAAGGTAAAGCAAAAGTGAATGATGGGGCATCACATAATGTTTACTTTTGAATGGAGGAGGTTGATTCTAAAAAGTTGAGTGATTTGAGCATACTTCTAACACTTAGTGCAACTACATCAGTAGATGAAAGGATACTTCAAGCAGCAGCAACTGCAAGTCAATGTCATCATCATCAAGCAACAGCTATGGAGGTCCAACCAGACCGTGCAGTTTAATTCTCCAAGCATATCAGTCCTGAGCTACATCTGCTGCATCCGGCCACCACACACCAATTCTAACAAGGTCCTGTTTGACATTGTCTGCCCACCGCATCTAGGTCTCCCCCTCTTTTTGAGGCATTTAGGCACACTGTTCATAACCCTATTCGCCAATCTATAATCATCCATACGGGCAACATGGCCAAACCAGCGGAGTCTCTCTCTGCACAATATGCTGCTTAAAGGAGGTTGCAGACTCCTTTGCCTAACCTTATCATTAGTTACAAAGTTAAACCACCTAATATTATGTAAGCATCAGATTCAAAAGCATCTAGTTTCCTGTTATGTTTATACAGTGTCCAAGCTTCACTACCATAACTAACCCTAGAAAGAACCAAACTATTATAAAAATAATAAATAAATACCCCCTCAAGCAGCTGCTTGCCACAGAGGTCTGACAGGTGCCTGTCAGTTTATATGCCACAGTAGAAGATCTGAGGATGGCAGGACCTCAGCAGAAAACAACACGAACATCCATGCCTTACCCGGGGCTATTATAGTCTAATTTTAGTTTTTAGGTGTATACGCCTATTTCTCTACAATCACCATAGATTCTTAAGTCCCAGCAGCAATCCCTATTCGTCTGTTAATCTCATGCTGCACATCACCAGTATCTGTTACATAGCTCCCAAGGTAATTAAACTGTGACACCTGGTCAAGACTGCAACCATTCAGATTAACTGAATCACAGCCTGCCTCACCAATTTTCATCACTTTAGTTTTCTCTGTTTATAACCAAACCTCCCCCGGGTAAGGCATGGATGTATGTGTCATTTTTCTGCTGAGGTCCTGCCATCCTCTCAGACCTACTATGGCATATAAACTGACAGGCTCCTGTCAGACCTGTGACAAGCAGCTGCTTGAGGGGGTATTTATTTTTTTATTTTTTACTCTACTACCAGTCTCATCAACAGCTTGAATGAAAGAGTTCATCTCATCAACAGCTTGAATGAAAGAGTTCATCTCATCAACATCATTTGCCAAGAAGGGCTAAATCATCAGCATAATCTAAATCAGAAATTTTCATATCTCCAACCCATTTAAGACCAAAATCTTTCCCTTGCAGTGAATTTTGCATAACAATCAATAACCAAACTAAAAAGAAACAAAATGCACCCTTGTCGAATACTAGAAGTAATGCTAAACCAATTGCTACAAGCCTTACCAAATCTCGCACACGACTCAGTGTTATTATAGAGAGCTTTCATTATGTTAACTAACTTGTCAGGTATAATACCATGTGATCTCACAATCAACCACAAATTATGGCGATCAAGAGTCAAAAGCCTTTTTGAAATCAACGAAGCTAGTAATAAACATTTGTCAAGAATCTGCCTAGGTGAAAATATCTGATCCACACATCCCCTACCACTTCTGAATCCATATTCCTCATCATGCAATTGACTGGAACAAAATGGACTGGTATTCTCATGTGAAAATAACTGGACTTCAACAATGGACACTATTAACAAAGCAAATGTAAAGCCACCAGGTGAGCCAGCCAACAACAATGACTTTGCAAGTGATATGACCCAGTTTTCACTTTCACTAAAGCTATAAGAACTTAGGTGACTTAAGAACTTCGAATGAGTTCGAATTCCACTCATGGCAAAACCAATTTTTTACAGCTTATTTCATGAATACCATGTCTACAGGACATATTCTGTGATTCTTTATTACTGAAGGGATCCATTGTTTAGTGATAAGCACTGTTACTGAAATACTTTTTAAATTAGTTTTGGCATCCTTTTGAAGTGTGAAATAAAGTTTATATTTAGCAATATGGAAAGCTGAGAAAAAAAATTACAAGTTTATCAGTTTCTTTTAGTGCATGCTTTACCAGAATTCTTTGCACACAATGGGCAAAATAGCCAGGTTACAAGGACCCACGAGAAGGTGGAGTGTACAGAGTAGGGCTCTTCTGAACAAGGGGCCATAGATTAATGTTCCATCCACCAGACTTTTGAAACCCACTGGTATGTCCTACTGATGGAGGGCAGGGTGGGGTTTTGCAGAGATAAATCTCAACACGGCCCAAGTGATTTTAGTGTGGAACCAAAGTTCGGTGAACGTGCAGTCCAAGGCAGAAGTGTCACATGGTGGCTATCCAGGAATTATTGGACGATGTATGCCACATATAGTCGAGCATTGTCCTGTTGGTAAATGGCACCAGAGAGTCCCTGAAGATAAAGGTACGACCACAGGCTCCAACACCTGTGATGTAACACTGGCTGTTCAAAGTACCAGTAATGTGTATGAGGCACGTGAGGAGTTCAATGGCACACCGTATCATAACACCATATTTACCGCTACGTATCCTCTATGATCAAAGGTAAAAAAAGGAATTATTTTACTATCAGAACTTTAGTTCTTCATACCATTAGACAGTTTGTGTGGTATAAAAAAAGAACACTTCTATCAAAGTTAAAATGGAAACCATTCTCTTCTTAGAAAAAGGGTAAAACTGAAAAATGTAAAATTTTGATCAACTTTATTTTTTTTTAATTCAGATAAAATCAAAGCAGTTGGCAGCTTCGACTATGTATCAAGTATTAAGACACATTTGAGCATTCTGTTAATAACTTTATCAGCCTTTGGGTGACAACCATTTGAAACGATGGAATTCACAGTTGATAGTCTTAAGATTGAATTTCATCAATTAGGCAAGTGAGGAAAAAAACCACACAATCTACCACCTGGATTTGAACATGGAGACTCCTGGTTATGCAGCAGTTGATCCATTATTTAAGGTGGTGGCTATTCCACTTGTTTAGCAAGGCTATGATGGTAGTTAATGTTAATTTCTAGCATGTTTTTGCAGTTATCACTCCATCATTAATATATCTTGTGAAATATGACTACCATAAAACAATTTCACTATAAGGCAAAATAAGGTGACCATTTTTTTCTTTGGGTTTCTGAAGACATGGGACCTTTTTTTTAAAGGGCCCATCCCCTACTCCTGGTAGAGGGAGTCCTTTGATGGGCTTTATTCTTATTTTCTTTCTCAAGAAAAATACCCTGTTATGTTGCGAAAATTGAAGATCCCAGTTTGAAATTGTGGTTGTCATTTGCAAGAGATCAAGTGTCTACGTTCCAAACATACATTAGCTTAATTGAAAAAGATAATGTTTCAGCTACAGCAGTAATCATGAACAATGAAAATCTTGTAAAACAATTTAGAGTCCAGAAAAAGTGGTGTTTGTAACTACTGATGTCAAAAAATAACTGAAAATGTTAGCCTCATTATTTTCTCCTGAATCTACTAAGTTTTTTGAAGTAGTTGAGATTTTCTATGAAACCAGCTTAGAATATGTCAACAAGTGGAAGTGCAGTTTAGGAAACACTGAGAAGTTCAAGTGGGTGCTATTAAGGAAGACACCTGAATGGAAAGAAATACAGGACAATCTGAACAATGAATTCATCACACACACAGAAACAGAAGAAACTTGTACATTCGATCATAAAATCTATAAATTTGAGGCAGTTGGATACACGGAATAAAGAAAACATTCCTGTATCTGATATATGGGTACAGATATTTTCTGAAATAAGCGAAAAACACCTAGACTTTCAAGACTTTTGCAATATTGTAGAGTTTATTCTTTGTCTTCCAGGAAGTACAGCACCTGTTGAGAAAATATTTTGTTATGAACAGTAAGTGGTCATAGGAGAAATCTAGATTAAGTGTTGAGACAAAATTGTGTCATGGAGTGTGAGAAGTTTTACGATAAGGTGTTGAAAGACTGAAATTTGTTGCATAAGATTACTTCATCAGAGAAATATTCATGGTACGATCGTGGTGAAATACAGTCCCCCTCTAAATCTACCTAAATTTTTGTATGGGTTTTCACTGAAGAATAATGGTAAGCTCAATATGTTTATGTAATAAAACTTTTTTATCGTCTTACTTTTTCATGAATACAAAAATATTACATAACCCCCACCCTGTTTTTGTCTCAAGGAAATATGGTCCTTTTTCTGGCTGGAAAGGGTGGGGGGAGAGGCACATAGAATCACAGGTGAAGGAGAGTAGATTGGTAACTCCCACAGATCCCATTGTTATAAGAAGCGTTCACAGCACCTCTGTGAACAAGGCCTGGGAGCTCCAAAGAGACTACTACTGGGAAAAAACAAACCTCCCCACAGCCAGTTTCAAACTGGGGACCTCTGTACCACCAGTCTAGAGACATTGTACAACACCAAGGATCGCTTCTTGAATTTTTTTTATAGTATTTCACTGTAAACTAAATGTCGAATATACTATTGTGTTTTCATAATTTGGTTTTTGTGTTGTTTTTCCTACTTCAACACTACCTTTTCCCAGTATATTGAAAGTATGATTTTCATATTAATTTTCGTGAAGCAACTAGTTTTAAACTTTTCCTTTTCTGATATTTATGATATAGCAACACATCTTTCATTATTCCTCTGTTGAAAGTTGTGAAACAAGACCAATTATTGGAGGTCTTAAGACAAGATCTGAGAGAAAATGAGAAATTCGGGCCTCACATTGGGTGGCGCCGCAGTACAATTTGAAAGTTACCACCTGTCTGCTTTATCTGTGGCACAGAATAAGGAGCAAAATGGCAACTCACACAGTTACCATGGTTATAACGAAGTGATTGTAGCACTATGAACGAGACCCGGATGCTATAAAGAGCCTGCCACGACTGGTTTTGAATTGGGAACATCAGTGTCACAAGGCAAAACACCAGGGTGGGCTTGTGGAATTTTTTCTTTCAAAAGTATGGTATTAATATTTGATTGTACATTAACTGTGAAATACATTGCTATATTTAGTTTATTTTCATATTTTAGTAAAACTGAGATTGTACCAGAGAATGTAAAAAATAGGCAAACTAATTTCACAAGACATTTTTGCTACTATTTCAACACTCAACCCTTCGAGTGTCCAACTTTTCTATATACATATGGAGAATCTGAATTGAGGTTCCAAGATGTATGTACATGTTTTTAGTACAACAAAAAAAAAAATAATTTTCTTTAAAATAAAATTTACAGTTGTAATTTTTATATATATCTTATAAAAATATATAATTCAGGCTTCAAAAATATTGTTTTTTAATTTGATGCATATTTTACTAAACCACAATATAAATAATTTTATAAAACCATCTGATTGCCATTTTTTTAGACACACTAAACGGTATTGCCGATTTGCTTGCTAACGTTCCTATTTGCTGAAGCAACCTACTGATTTAAACTATTATCAACAGTTTTTCCTTAAATCTTCAAAAATCTCTTAAAAAAGTAGCAAAAAAAAACTACAATTTTTAAAAACCGTAGATTTTGGAAGTAATTACAAAATATGTACCATCTTCCCCCCTGTTTCACACTCTTTTCTGTCAAACGTATTTCAGTATTCCCAAGTTATTTTTTTATCATTTTTCCCAGTATTCTATGCATCTTTCCCACCTTCAAAATCAAAACTGGAAGTAAACACATCCTTCTTAGAAATTCTGGTTGCACCTACATTTAATTAGTTATGCTTCACTGAGTCAAACAAGACGCAGGTGGTTGACACATATCTCCGTTCTGTGTGCTATAAGTGTTTCTTACAGTTTTGGTGCAGCATATTGGATACTCTTTGTAAAGTTAGTATCTTTTATTTTATTTTCGGAAATTAGCGATCTTTTGGCTGATTGATAAGTATTGATTTTTTCATAGTTATATCGTATGGCTGGCCTTCAACTTGTTGCTGTGGATATTTGAACATCACATTAGGCTATGTTAATTTTTATTTCATTATTTACTTTTTCAGTAAAACTTTGATAATAGTATCATTTACTGAAAATAAATGAGGTCTTGGATATGAAAGCAAATTCATTTCCGTATATTTACTTCCATTAGTTATCATCTTCAATCGGTTGTTTTTATTGATATTTCCAGGTTGTGCTAGGTCGAAGGCCAGCTTAAAAGTTGTTGTGGTTATTTTAACATCCCATTATGTTATATGAAATTTTTCCTTTATTGTTTTTTTTTAATAAAAAAAATCTTGAGCTTGTACCGTTTTCTGAAATTGAATGTTTTGGATACGGAAGCAAATAGACTTCCTTGCTACGGAAATCGGCCATCATTTATTTGGGAGGGCAATTTCGGGTGGTCCTTGGTGCACAAACCTTTCTGCACTTAGCCAACATTGCCAAATTTCAACACCCAAAGAAAAAAATTCATAATGTTTAGAAAAAAAAAAGCAGCCAAGGAATTTTTTTTTCTATTTCATAACCATTTCAGAAAATTCCATGAATGTGAGAAGGCCAAGTCATGTTGTATAACACTGGCCGTGTTTAAATATAAAATAAAAATAAATACCCCCTCAAGCAGCTGCTTGCCACAGAGGTCTGACAGGAGCCTGTCAGTTTATATGCCATAGTAGAAGGTCTGAGAGCATGGAAGGCCCTCAGCAGAAAAACGACACAAACAGCCATGCCTTACCCAGGTCCCTTAGATCAGTAGCCAAGCGTGCTAACCACTTGGATATACAATACTGAAAAGAATCATTAAAAGAAATAAAAATCATATTTCAGGTTGAATATTATATTATTCGAAAGGAAATTTCCTTTCAAAAAATATATAATTTAACTATTTTTATTCACCAGGTTTTCCAAAACGAAGCCTTAATTGTATAGTGGATTTTTTTTTCACCATATCACATTGAAAAAGGCTTATTAAAAATCAATATGATTGCAAATTTGTTAATATTATTTTCATAAAATTCGTAATTAAATTCTGTTCAATTTGGTATATGACCTATTTCCATTGATTGGTTATTTTTTAAAAAAATTCTAAAGTTGACTTGTTTTATCTGACTCAACACAGTTGGCTCAAAGCCTGGAATTTTTTCAAAGTATGGTACAGAGAAAAAAAATTACAAAACAAGAAAAATATTTACTTAAAAATAAAAAAGTAATTTTTTTGTTATTCAGAAATATATAGTCATTTTATTCATGTGCATTGCAATCATTTATGTATTAGTTTTTTTTAATTTTTGTGTTTCCAGATGCATTTTTTTACATGACTAAAAAAGTCATATCAAAATGAAACATATGGTCTTTTTTGTTAAATATTATAATTTTTCTGCTGAGGTCTTGCCATCCTCTCAGATCTCCTACTGCGGCATATAAACTGACAGGCTCCTGTCAGACCTCTGTGGCAAGCAGCTGCTTGAGGGGGTATTTATTTATTTATTTATTATAAATCCAGAATTAAATGCTTAATGGCACTCAATACTGAGTACCTTTTTGGTCTATTTCCTAGTACTGTGGGTCATTTTATGTGTGTGTGCTCTGATGTTAGATACAAAAAAAAAACCTAACAAAATTCTAGAACATAATGAATTTAAAAAACACTAAACTAGCCACACAAAAGTGTTTAACCCTTTGAAGCATAGTGGTTCCACACAGAAACCACTTACTTAAATTTTTATTTCTATACGCAGACTGGTTTTACAGCGAAACCATACTTCCTACATGGGTATTAGTGCGCCATCTATTGATCTCCATCGCAAATGATGGAGTATTGATACTCCATCATTTTTCTACACGTAAAGACGGCCCATACCAAATATCATTAAAATCGGAAATAAAATCGAAATTCGTGCTTCAAAGGGTTACCACCAACTGTAAAAATATAAAGCAAAAAACATGAAAAATAATATCTAATATTTTGTTGCATGTCCTCTTGCACATATGACTGCTGCTTTAAGTCTAGAAGGCATTGATTTGACCAGTTTTGTTCCACTCTGTTTGAAGATGCATTTTCAATTGATTTTTATTTTTAATGGCAATTTTATTTAGTGATCTCTTCAGCTCTCCCAATAAATGCTCTATAGCATGGGTGTCCAAACCTTTTGACTTCCCTGGGCCACATTCAGTGAAGATGAATTGCTTTGGGCTGCACATAAAATAGCCAGAAAAGTTTTTAATTGGGATATTTGCTTGTGTCACTAATACTTTTGTCATTAGTGCTCTGTAGTCACGAAAAAACTTGCTGTAAAACACATAATCATGTTGAAAGCTTATGTAGTAAACATGTAAACTTTACGATTTAGTGGGCTGCATTACCAGCTGTTTAGGGCTGCGGGTCGGACATGCCTGCTCTATAGGTTTCAAATCTGGCAACTGAGGTGGGGTTTCAAGACATTTTAGTACATTATATAACCACAGCTTTGTATTCAAAGCAGTACGTTTAGAATCATTGTCTTGTTGGAACATGAATCCACCTGTTAATCCTAATTTATTGGCACTCGTTTTCAAATTTCTATTTAAAATATCAATATATACATATTGATCCATACTACCATCAATAAATTCAAGTGTACCTACACCAGCTGCCAACATGCATCCCCAGCCCTTTATAGAACTCCCTCTGTATTCGACAGTAGCACAGAGATTATGTTGATCGAACTCTGATTTGGGCTTCCACCACACAATTTTCCTCGTTTTCTTGAGAAATATTTAGTTTCAGAAACCTGTGGTTAGTAGCTTTATATATTTCCAAAAGGCTTTTGACTGTTGATCGACATAATTTGTGGTTGATTGTTAGATCACATGTAATACCTGATAAGTTAGTGTAATGAAAGCTCTCTATAACACCGGGTCGTGTGTGCTAGTGGAATTAGACAATGGAGCATTTTGTCTCCCTTTTTCTTAGTTTGGTTATTATGTTATGCAGAATTATTTACAAGGGAAAGATTTTGGCCTTAAATGGTCTAGAGATTTCAAAATTTCTGATTTAGGTTATGTGGATGATTTGACCTTGTTGGCTAATGATGTCGAGATGAATGGGAAGCAGAAGGATGGATTTTTCACACCTGCCAAAATATTAGAGAATTACTATTAATTTGGTATCAAGACAGTAAAATTCTGGTTTTGAATGCAACAAATGCAGAAGGAAATACACAAAACAAATTAAGTTCCGAATGCAAGTCAGGATATTTTACTTTTCAAAATGCATACCAAAATAATACTTGAACTGTATCATAGTAGGATTAAGGATCCTATTCTTGTGGGCAGATATGCCATGTTTTATGCTGTCTTGAGTCACCATTTTACTTTTTTCCACCTTTGTTTCATTCATTCAAAGCCACTAGCATGCAGTGTAACCCATATGGCAAATATTTATCATTTAATTTAATGCAGATGATTTATTTCAACTGTTATGGGTACAGCATTGATGAATTTTAAAAACAATAAAAGTTTGTTCAAAACATGTAAAAGCAATAAAAATTGAAAATCACCAAAAGTAAAATATTTCAGGGAAAAGAATATCAGATTTAATTAATATTATACCTTAAAAATGCAGCTTCTTTAAAATCATTAATCTAATTTTTTGAACCACAAAAAAGCACGGGAAATTTTTTCGTCTTTGTTCCATGTTAATGCATGCTTTTGCTCTAGCTTATGATAAAAACTTCTGGCAATATATTTTACCAATTTCTCCATCCAGGAAATCACGCTTTCACCGAATAATGAAACCATGGTTTCGCACGCGTTCAAAACCTACGGTAGTTCATAATATCAAATTAACCATATTACAGAAGGTAGTACAAAACTTTTTTCGACGAAATGTTGAAACACATACGGATATAGATGTAATCGCTAAATACAACATATGTCATGTAAAAACAAAAAAATCATTCTTGAACGAAACATTTCCATAAATTAGCTTTAACATTTTATAAATGACACGTTTTCTAACAATAAAGGTTAATAGCTGTAAATTAAATTTCACCATTTACAAACTCATTTTTATTGCATTTTACGGCAGACAAATATATCGCAGGTAAAAATAACAGTAGACTATTATTAAAATGTTAATAATTTAATCACGGCTTTTATTATGCTTACCATTTTCGGTACGAAGTTGCAGAACAACAGAAAATGTCTACCACCAAGAAAGCAACGTGCAATTAGAAATGAGTGATGCCATAGGTCATTCTGATTCTTTCCACATTAAAATGTTTGGATGGTCCAGTTTTCGCTTTTTATGTCAGTAATGGGCTAGTGATTGCGTTCGAAGACGTTGTTTTAGTAAAAAAACATAATAGAAAAAAAGAAAACATCCCTCTGATATGGATGGTGTCAGACTATTAGTTATTCGACTTTGACGGTCTTCCTTTTGAAAATGCGAAATGATAATTATTGGTTATTCGACATTGGTAGTCTTCCTTTCGAAAATGTGAAATGATAGTTTATTTTTTTCCTTAATACAAATTCTTAATAAACGTTACGGTAATTTTTTTTGAAGGGTTACAGCAGAAGTCAAGTTTGTTGCGACTGAGATGAGAAACCAGAATCATCTAGTTGCATGCAAATTCAGAATAATGAAAAAAGAGCGTACAATTTTTTAATCTAGCAAAGGATTTCATTCATATGGCACACAATAATTTTTACAATATGGACAGTATATTGCTTGGGAATTGTGGAAAATAAATTCTGAAGACATTTGGAAGTTCTGAATGAATAAGATATACACCAAAAAGTCAAAACATTTTGATCAGCAAGTCTTTATGCAAATTGAAACAACCATTGGTAAAGTGAGGTGCGTGTGAAGGTCATGAAATGATATAAATACCACCTGATACTGAGTTCTTGTTAATCAGTATTATTCTTGTTCTTCAGATAGGAAAGGCAGAGAACTTAAGTGAGTTTGACAAAGGCAAAATTGCAATTTCCAGAAGACTGGATCAGAGCATTTCTGAGACGGCAAGGTTTGTGGGGTGTTTACAGTCAGCAGTGGCTAGTATCTTCAAAAAGTGGTTCAAAGAGGGAGAAACCACGAACCGCAGGCAAGGTGTGGCCCGACCACAGCTCATCGATGCTAGAGGACAGCAAAGTCTATCCCGTATGGTACCATCCAACAGAAGGACACTATGGTGCTACTCGTCCGTAATTTGAATGCTGGTCACAGGAGTAATGTGTCACAACACACAGTACATCGAACTCTGCTGAAAATGGGGCTGAGTAGCTGGCAGGCCGCTACGAGTGCCCATGGTAACCTCGGTTCACCATCGAAAGCACCTAAAACAATGGGCACGCGAGCATGAAAACTGGACCTTGAATGAATCGAAGAAGGTCGTCTGGTCCGATTAATGTCGTTTACTCTTGCACCATGTGGACAACCATCTACACCTGCGTCGTTTACCTGGGGAAGTGTTGGCACCAGGATGAACTGTGGGACGAAAACAAGCCAGTGGAGTATGTGTAATGCTTTAAACAATGTTCTGCTGAGAAACCCTGGGTCCAGTCCTTCATATGCAGGATACTATGACTTCTACCAGCTACCTAAACATCATTACAGACAGGTACATTCCTTCATGGCAACAGTATATCCTGTAGTGGCAAGCAGCTGCTTGAGGAGGTATTTATTTTATTTCATTTATTTATGTAGTAGACCTGCTTTCAGCAGGATAATTAACCATGCCACAATGCCTGGATTATTTGAGAATGGTTTGCAGAACACGAAGATTTCCAAGAATTGCCTGGCCTCCAAATTCCCCAGACATCAATCCAATCAAGCATCTGTGGTTTGTGTTGGAGCAGCATATCTAATCTGCGGCAGCTGAACCATGTAACTTACGAGAGTTAAAGGATCTGCTGGTAACGTGTTGATACCAGATGCCACAAGACACCTTTAGAAATCTTGTAACGTCCATGCTTCGTCAGGTAAGAGCTGTTTTGGCGATACATGGAGGACCAACATCATATTTGACAAGTGATCATAATGTTTTGGCTTTTTAGTGTATGCTCATAGTGCTGATTGATTAGCAGTAAAGTAAAGATACCGCTTTTGCAATAGAGTAGACTCTCTCTTATCTGGTCTCGGCTCAACCAGCTTCTTCTTTAACCATTTGTTCGAAAAAGTTGAAGCAAGTCACTTCTTGTTTCGTTTATTTGCTTCAGTCCCAAGACGAGGAAGCAAGTCGCTGCGTGTTTTATATATAGTACAGTACATATTTCCTTTAGTTCCTTTTTGTGAATATTACAGTGTACAGTATACTGTGAGTATACAGGATTGTGTGTTGTGATCTATTATTATGTGGTACAAAATGAGTGGGTGCAAATGTAAGCATAATGTTGTTACGATGGTAATGAAAGTAAAACCGTCAGAACGTATTTACAAAAGTGATTCAGTAAAGCATATCTGTGATGAACTAGGTGTTGGTGAAAGCACGATAAAAAACTGGAGAAGGAACAGAAAATCTTTACAAGGTTTTTGCACTCAAGTCGAGTCTGAAAATATGCTTTCTTCGCGGTGCACTCTTAAAAAGCAGAAAAATGTAATTGTCGATGATGCATTTTGGTTATGGTTAATGCAAGAGCTTTAAAAAGAAACGCCAATCAGTGGGCCAATATTGAAAGGAAAAGCATTAATCTTTCTTTCTAAAATGATAATGGGGGAGTTTTTTCAACAAGCGAGGGATGGCTTTCTCGCTGGAAAAAACGGCATGGTGTTCATTACCTTGGTGTTTGTGTGTAGAAATTGTCCGATGATCCTTTAGCAGCAGAGGAATTTTCAAAAAAACTTTCAGTGCTTATTGAAGAAGAAGGCTATGTGCAGAACAAATCTACAATGTAATGAAATAGGGTTAAATTTTGAACTGCTTCGAACGGAAACGTTTGTGAGAGCGCAAGAAATTTCAGCATCAGGATTTAAAACAAAGAAAGAAAGAATCACTGTGACTGTGTGTACAAATGCTGCAGGTACGCACAAACTTCCTCTTTTTGTAATTGGGAAATCAACAAAACCCCGAACATTCAAACATTTCAATTTAGCTGCTCTACCAGTTTACTACAAAGCTCTAAAGTCTGCTTGGATAGATTCATATTTGTTTAAAGAATACACAGAATTTGTTCTTTACAGAACTTTACAGAATTTATTCCAAAAGTGAAAAACCACTTGACAAGTCTTAATATGCCTGTAAAGGCCCGACTCAATCTCGACAATGCCCCAACACACGCAAACGAACTCATCTCTGACAACATAAAAGCCATGTTTTTGCGACCTAACGTAACATTTTTAGTGCAACCAATGGATCAAGGTGTGCTTGTAAGTTTAAAAAGGCGATACAGGAGAAAGCTTGTTTCAGAAATTCTACAGCGAACCGAAAATGAAGAAATAGGACTTTTAAATGCTTTGAAAACAATAAACATCAAGGATGTGATCTACATGTTGGCAACAGCTTTTGAAGAAATGCCTCGTACAACTTTTTGTGAAGTCACGGGGAAAACTTTGGCCCGAAGTTGAAAACTGTGTAGAAAGTACCAAAGACGACAACACGAAAGTAAACTAAATATAAAAAATAGTGTGTCAATCGTCAATAGCCTAGCCATTAAAAAGTGGTCCAAATAATGGTCCCCTACCGACAGGGGGACTAGAGTCGCATCATAATAAAGGTCCTGTATAGTTAGAGGCTGGCCTTCTTCTTCTTCTTTTACATCCGTCTTTCTGGTCTGGACCTATTTGTAAAGGGGGCCTCGGCCGTCTTATCATCAGATCCACAAGCAAAATGGGCAGTGGTTGCTAATAGAGGCTGGCCATCTCGGTGATTCACTGTCATTGGCTGATTGAGTCACGTGGTTTATGGGTGCCATATTTTGTCGAACCCGTGAGACGAAAGCCTATGAGTTAGTATGTGTACCAAGTTAAAACTTGTCAGTTATAGTTTTGTACAGTTCTACCACTTTCTTCGCTCTAAAAGCTGTCGTATTTTATGAATGCCTCACTGCGCTGCATTTGGGTGTAAAAATGTTACTCAAACAAATAAATTAATTAACATTTTTTTCCGAGAAACTCCATCAGAAGACGGCAATCGGCGGCAAAAGTGAAACGAGCTAATTGACAACCAACAAAATATTTTGTTTACGGTTCGTTTGAAAACGGTCTCTCTGTTAGCTGTTGTCTGTCCATCTGTCTTTCCACCTGTATCTACGCCTATAGACAATCAATTTTTTTTTGCTTTTAGAGCTGAATGAAAAATTCTTTTGTTGTTGGATAGGTGTGGAACATATATTACGATTAGAAATTTTAAAAATTTTCAATAGCTTTAATAGCGCCCTCTAGCGATGGAAAAAGATGGAAAATGCTAAAATTTCAAACGAATATTACAAACAAACTATTTACACTGGAAATCTGAAATTTTGGTAGTGGAGTGTTATGGTCAGAAGGTTTACAATGGCAATAAAGTTTGGTCGTCTTAGCCAAAAAGGGGTGCGAAAATAAAGCTTTTCTTAAGAAATAAACAAAACAATATATAATTTTTTTGTATTACAGGCACTAACAAAATAGTAATGATTTAAACAATATTTGATAATCTCAGCATTACCTGCAGACGTGTAAACATCTATAAATCAATAAATGTCTATTGTGAAAAAATCCGGCGTTAGCTCAACAGTTTAAAATACTCTGACATGTTGCTGGAGAGATGCGGGTTCGAATGCCGTATAACGGCGAAATTGTTCTCCACAAAAATATTAATATTTACATTTTTCGAATCCCCTTCAGTGGAATTTCCAGTGTTAGAGAGTAATAAAGGCGGTATATAAAAACTCGAAAGGCGACCTCTAGCGGCGGAAAAAACTGAAAAATACCAAAACTTTAAATAAATATTGCAAATTAAAAACTATTTTTGCTGGAAATTTAAATTTTTGGTCATCGAGTGCAATGGTCAAGTGATTTACCCTAATAGTAATGATTTGTCGCATTGGTAAAATGCAAATTTTCTGCTTTAAGAGATAAATGAAAACTTTTTTTGCACATTACAGGTACTAATAAAATATCAATAGTTTATTTTCTCAATTATATAGTAGTTCATAAATAGTACTGTTAGAATGTACTGAAATGTAAAATAACTAGAAGAACGCATATCGCCTCTGGCGCATATGGGAATCTCATTTTCAAAGAGAATGAAGTGCTTCCTTTGCCTACTTTTTCACTTCTTTAAAGGTTTTAATTATGGATGTTCACGTCGTTTTTCTCCTGAGGTTCCGCCATCCTCATGGACCTTCTGCTATGGCATATAAACTGACAGGCTCCTGTCAGACCTATGTACAAGCAGCTGCTTGAGGGGTTATTTACATATTTTTTAATATATGATGGGGAAAATGTGCGTAGTAGTATTTTATTAGTAATAATAAAACATAAAAATGTCTGTCTTTTAGTTCTTAAATTTAAAAAGTTGCTTTTCTCTCGCTCGAGTGAAAATAGTGGGCAGGTCATTACTGTCAGTAGAATTTCTACCATAACAGAATTCTACACCCCGAAATTTCTACCATAAACAGATCACTTGAAACATTCGTTAAAAGTTTTGCAATTTTGATGTTTAGTGATCTCTAATGATACAAATTAAAATTACTTTTGAAAATGCAAATTATATTTCATTAGTATCCAACTAAAAAAGAGATTTCAAATTATCTCTTAAAACAAAACTATTTCATTTTTTACCTACCTTTGGCTTAGAGTTAACTCATTACTGTCAATGGATTTTTTCCACCGTTAGACGGCGCAATTATGGCTTTTGGGAAATTCGTAAAATGCAAATTGTAATATTTCGTCAATACTTGTCCAACCAAAAAAGAATTTTTAATTTATCTTTAATAACATACAATTTTCTGTTAAAACAAAAAAATTGCATTCACCTCCCCCCTGGTCTAAAGGATCAAATGATTGTTGCCAATGATAACTTCGTAACCTTCACGTTTCAACACCAAAATTTCAAACTTCTAACATAACTTCATTGTTTGGAATATTTGTTTGATATTTTGGAATTTTCAACTATTTCCACCGTTAAAGGGCGCAGTTATAACTTTTGGGAGATTCAAAAAATGCAAATCATAATATATCACTAATACCTATTTAACACAGAAAGAATTTTTTATTTATCTGTATAAACAAAAAACTTCAATGTCTGCAGAAGGACAGAAAACAAAGCGAAATTATATATATTTTTTTTATAGAAAAAAGCCTTAAAATTTACTTTTTCTTTTTTTAGTCGTTTTCTAAAGTGCTTCCAATCATGAACACTGAAATCTGTATCAAATATTACCCTACATTTTCATGAATCAATAAGTATTCGTGCAGTACCATTCAGCTATGCACACTAAACAATCAGAGAGACGACAAAACATGGCGTCCAATTTTGAGATGGCCAACCCTCTACCTATATAGGGCCTCTAATTATAACTTCGTACATGCGCAGTGAAAAGATATTGATATAGTACCGTTTTACGCCAAATTACTCCGCCACAAGTAGTTCTAGATAGGAAAAACGTAGTTCTACATAAAAAATGATATCGCGAAACATTATGGGCATGAAAAAACATGATACTCTATAAGCAGCTAAAATGTTTCGTTAGTCTCCTACAGAAGTTTAAATATTAAGAATTAGCTTACATAATAAAAAACTGTTTAATTGGGTTGGGGCATCCTCACAAATCCCATTTGTACATCCATTTTAATCTGGTAAGTATAAAGTGAATAAACCTTTAATTCTTTTGATTTATTTAGCATAATTAATCGTTTATAGAAGTTTTAGGACAGTTGTAAATTTCAGTGTTGCTATGTTTAACGTTATGAAAAGGAGAGAATTATATAGTTTATATTTGTTCATATTTAACCTCAAGAGAACTTAATACAATTTCAAGTACAACTTGCTGAATACTGTGTCGCCGTAAGAAATTGAGCTCGCTGTGGCAAAAATATAAAGCGGCAAGGCATGATCACGTCCGTTATACTTTTAACATAGTAAGGTGTGTTGTGCATGCGGCATCTTGAAACAATGGGAACCACTAACCTCACGATTGCAATGAACAGTTTTAAAAGTATTTTTTCTCAGTATAACAACTTTCTTTTGCACAGTGCAGTTAAGACGAGAATTTTTAAGAGTAATATTTACAATTTTAGATTCTATTCAAATATAAATAAATTACTGAGGTTTTCTTTTTACATTTAAGAACATTCAAGTCTAATATGCATTGTGGGTACAGTAAAGCTGTTATTGGTTCCTCTCAACTCCATGACCTATGTTCCAGCACTTAACGGTAATAAAATGCTGTGGCATTCAGCATGGAAAGCGATGGTAACAGCGTTTAACAATCCTTCATCCTTTCCTGGACCACTTTCTAAAGAGGGGCCTCAGCCCCTTTATCATCTGCTCTAATCAAAAAATTCAATTTTGGGCGCTGTAAGCAACGACTGGTGGGACCAGGACCATAAAGTGCTGGGTATTCCACATTTCGGTGATTAGGCTTAATACTCGCAGGTCGCCTAGATTCGTTGAAAAATGAAAAAAAAAGAAGCAAAGGGAAGCTGCCACGTCCTAAAAAGTGTTGGAGAGTGGTGTGGAGTAGTTAAAATATCATCCATGATGGAGGGTGAAATGGGTTGGGTTGGGTTGTTTTACCTCTGAGCTGCACCTTTTTGCACACCATGGGCTAAATGGCCAGGTCACGTGGACCCCGAAGGCTCAGAGAAGGTTGGGGGAGGGGCCCCACTGGAACAGCTGTTGGGAGACAGATGGTAACCTCCCGTCAAGGCCATCCAGTGTGTTCTTTAACGTGCACAGGGTATGTCTCTCTCGCACACGGGGCCACGGTTTAACGTCCCATCCGACGGACGGCGGCCTTTCCAAGCCCATCGGTGTCCCCTACTGACCGTGGGCAGGGCGGGGAATTTTGCGGAGATAAATCTGAACGCTGACCCAGCTGGGACTCGAACCTGGGAACTACAGATTACGAGCCTGGCGCACTACCGACTGAGCCACCCCTGCCCCGAGGGTGAAATGTATGCTTTTTGTGGGACATGCTGTGAGTTGGTGTCAATAAGGTAGATTTTAGTTCTTGCGTTGCGTTACACAACGTAGCGTAGCTACCTAGGAAATGGGATGGACTGTAGTTAAAGGTATGGGATTGAGATAGTTATAAATTTTTAATGGTGTGAGGGAGGAGGGGTCTGGTGTCTTGAATAGGGGTAGAAATTTGTGCCCTGGGGGGGGGGGGCTAAGATAGAACTTTTATATTCTTTAATACCTCTTGCATTGGAGGGAGTTAACTGTAGAAATGGAATTTTTAGGGGTGAGGGGGAGAGGGGCCTTTAATTAGCTGCGTTTAAAAATTTTAAAATGTGCCATTAATTTAATGGGGATGTGAATTGAAGTATATGGGGGTAAGGAGATGGTTGTTAGCCAGTTATATTAGCAATAATAAAGAAGTGTAATGCAGTGAAGTAAACTTGAAGGGGTCCACTGCAAACTGTATTCCTTGTGAATTAAAGGATATTTGATACCATAAAATTTTTTTCCTTATAGTGCGGGGTAAGGGAGTTATGGGGGTCCGTTAATGACCAATTGGTGTATTCAGAGTGGTGAAGTGGGGGTTGTGGGTTGAGAGGGGGGTAATGAAAATTTGAATTAATCGGTAGGTTAGAGCATTTTAATACAGAATAAACATGAAAGCTGCAAATTAACATTTAAGAATAACATTTAAGAATAACAGAATTAAAATGATCTAACCTATTGGTTAATTCAAAGTTTTATTACTTGAGATATATATTATAATTTGAAGATGTGACAAATAACATACTGTTACGACAGAAGGAATCTGGCAACCGAAAGCAAAAAGTTTCAGCCAACGAATAAGAACGTTGGGAGAATTTGGAGAAGAAGAGTGGAGAGTTAACGGTCGTTTTGTATTGTAACGGTTGTTGTGTTGTAACGGTCGTGAGTTCGAAAATGGACGGTGAGCTGTTCTGAGACAGTGCGCGTAAGTATCAAGAAGTAACTTGATGTGTTGTGTATACGCGGAAGGATAAAAGTGGGATCTTTTATCGTTAAGTATCAAGAAGTAACTTGATGTGTTGTGTATACGCGGAAGTATAAAAGTGGGAACTTTTATGGCTAACTTCGAATGTCTACACGGACTGTCTTTTTGTTCGGCTAGTGTGTGAAAAGTTATTAGCACAGGACGAGAATTGGGTTACGAGTGAAGATCTTCGGGTGACCTGGTAAATCAAGTAAAAGGTAGTATTTAGTAAAATACACAGAGCTGATGTGTGCTCATACAGGAAGATTGATGACTTGTGCATGTTAATAGTTGATTTGTTAATAAGATACTTCATCCATATTTCCTTTGTAACAATTTACCTTGTATTGAATTTGGTTTTGAAATATAGCTTTTAATACTCACGCTCAGTGGCTATCCATTTTTGTAATCCGCAAAATTTGGTGTCAGAAGTGGGATAATTTATTGAATGCCGTTAACTAGAAGTATGGATGAATTAGTAAAGTTGTTAAATGACTTGAAAGCCGATATGAAAGCCGATATAGCTGCCCAAAGCGATAAAATAGGTGACTTGAAAGCCGATATGGCTACGCAGATGACTGATATGGCTACACAGATGAATGACATTAAAAGTCAAAATAGCGAAATGGCCGCACAAAATAATGAGTTGAGAACTGAGATAGTTTCTCAAAAAGATGATTTGAAAGCCGAAATGGCCGCACAAAATAATGAGTTGAGAAATAAAATAGGTGACATGGCCGCACAAAATACTGAGATGAGAGCTGAAGTGGCTTCTCAAGTTGGTAAGTTTATTGATCACTTCAAGGATCATAAAACCGAACTCAATAGACAATGCAATAGTTTAAATGTTGAATTTGTCAGTGAAAAAGATGATCTTGATAGTGTTAAGTTAGATTGTAAACATGGAAAAGAAAAAGAGAAAGGCAACGCATATAAAAATGTGGATCTGCTACTGGAAATCAAGAATCGTAGAGATAGCGCAGATAATGCCTTTGACCACGCAACTACTGGTGATGCATGGCAGAGTGTCTATGTCGCTGGTGACATGTCTAGGAACTGTGAAGAACAATCACACAGATCAGAGAGCTGTGAGACCATACAGTACGCTTTGCACTTCAAAATACCTAGGTATACAAGTCTGGCACGATCTGAAGAGAGATCCACACGAAAGGTATTCTATTCCTCGCCGTCAGCAAAATGTGTCATGGACAATTATCGCAAAGGCAGAGTAACGAGTGGTAATGAGGGGGAACGAAACAGAGTTTACGTTTCGCAGAGTGGTCCGAGTAAAGAAGAGGTGTCCATTCATCATAGATACAAAGTGCCCTTCGTCGTTACCGGGGAAGTCGGAGAGATTTTTCCGAAACACATAGCCACACTCGAATCGTTTATAGAAAGTGGGGATTTAAGAAAGAATTCCGAAGAATGGCTTAGAAGCGTAACAGGTGATGCTAGTAAAGGAGCTTCAGGCAGAGACAGTACTTCAAAGACTAACTTTCTGGATGAAACTAAGCCTCAGAGTTACGATCAGAGAGAAGTGAATCCCTCAGATAATTTCAACGTAGCCACGCTGAATTTCTTTTCTGAACAGTTAATGTGCAGATTTGGACATTATAACCATTTAGATTATAAGGATATGGAAAAGTTTTATCACGACTACAAGAGCTCTAAAGTGGACAATATCATGTTACAAAACTCATCACTATCTCTATGGCCAGAAGTTCCTTATACGTACTGATCATGCTGCACTTAGATGGTTATTAAACTTCAAAAACCCTGAAGGACAAATCGCTAGGTGGATACAACGGTTACAAGAATACGATTTCTCCATCGAACATCGAAGTGGTAAAATGCATAAGAATGCAGATGCTCTTTCCAGGCGCCCATGTATTGACAACTGTAAACATTGCTATAATGCAGAACTGAAATTTGGAACTAAAGAGATAATGCCCATAAGACAAATAGTATCGACACAAACAAACAGTGACACCCCTAACATCTGGAATCCAATTGAAATCAGGAAGGCTCAACTAGATGATGAAGACATAAAACCAATAATGGAATTGATTGAAAAATCTGATGCAAGACCTAATTGGGAGCAAATCTCGAGGTATAGTCCAACTACTAAAAGTTACTGGGCACAGTGGGACTCCTTAAAAATGGAAGACGGAGTATTATACAGAAGATGGGAGAATCCCACTGGACGGCTGATCCGTTGGCAGATAATCCTTCCTCGATCCCGAGTGGAACTTGTGATGAAAGATGTACATGATAGTGCCACTGGAGGACACTTCGGTGTTAATAAGACATTAGCCAAAGCCAGGGAACGATTTCATTGGTTGAAAAGTAGGGCAGACGTTGAGAGATGGTGTAGGCAATGTGAAGCCTGTGCAGCAAAGAAAGGCCCTAAGACTAGGAGTCGGGGTAAGCTGCAGACGTATAACGTTGGTGCCCCTTTTGAAAGAATAGCCATTGATGTAATGGGTCCGTTTCCTAGAACTGATGATGGAAATCGATATTTATTAGTGGTAATGGATTATTTCACAAAGTGGCCTGAGGTATATCCCATCCAAGACCAGGAAGCAACAACAGTGGCTGAGATGATAGTTAATAACTTCATTAGTAGGTATGGAGTACCTTTACAACTCCACTCTGATCAAGGACGGAATTTTGAATCCAATGTGTTTAAAGGCATCTGTCAACTATTAGGTATTCAGAAAACCAGAACAACTCCCTTACACCCTCAGTCGGATGGTATGGTTGAAAGGTTCAATAGAACAATTGCTCAGCATTTAGCATTATTTGTGAACGACCACCAACGTGACTGGGATCGCCATGTACCACTCCTTTTGCTGGCATATAGAACGGACAACTGGACAGACACCTTCCATGATGATTTTTGGAAGAGAGTTACGTCTTCCCTGTGACCTTTTATATGGTCGGCCCGAAGCAATGCCTGTGTCCACTCCACAATACGTACAAGAATTGCAACAACGACTAGAAGAAATCCATCACTCTGTTAGACATAACATCGACATAACAAGTGACAGAACCAAAACAAGATATGACAGTAAAATAAATGGAACTATTTTCAATCAAGGAGATCTTGTCTGGCTATACAGTCCACATAGAAAAAAAGGACTATCTCCAAAACTTCAGAAACCTTGGGAAGGTCCATATACAATAGTTAACAGGATTAATGACGTGGTATATCGCATTCGTCGACGTCCAGCTACAAAGTGCAAGGTGGTTCACGTGGATCGTTTGGCTCCGTTTCATCGAAGAACTGAAGAAACTTTGGAATCCAGAATTGTTCGGGACGAACAAGACCTAGGAAGGGGGCAGTGTTACGACAGAAGGAATCTGGCAACCGAAAGCAAAAATTTTCAGCCAACGAATAAGAACGTTGGGAGAATTTGGAGAAGAAGAGTGGAGAGTTAACGGTCGTTTTGTATTGTAACGGTTGTTGTGTTGTAACGGTCGTGAGTTCGAAAATGGACGGTGAGCTGTTCTGAGACAGTGCGCGTAAGTATCAAGAAGTAACTTGATGTGTTGTGTATACGCGGAAGGATAAAAGTGGGATCTTTTATCGTTAAGTATCAAGAAGTAACTTGATGTGTTGTGTATACGCGGAAGTATAAAAGTGGGAACTTTTATGGCTAACTTCGAATGTCTACACGGACTGTCTTTTTGTTCGGCTAGTGTGTGAAAAGTTATTAGCACAGGACGAGAATTGGTTTACGAGTGAAGATCTTCGGGTGACCTGGTAAATCAAGTAAAAGGTAGTATTTAGTAAAATACACAGAGCTGATATTGTGTGCTCTACGCAGGAAGATTGATGACTTGTGCATGTTAATAGTTGATTTGTTAATAAGATATTTCATCCATATTTCCTTTGTAACAATTTACCTTGTATTGAATTTGGTTTTGAAATATAGCTTTTAATACTCACGCTCAGTGGCTATCCATTTTTGTGTATTCAGAGTGGTGAAGTGGGGGTTGTGGGTTGAGAGGGGGGTAATGAAAATTTGAATTAATCGGTAGGTTAGAGCATTTTAATACAGAATAAACATGAAAGCTGCAAATTAACATTTAAGAATAACATTTAAGAATAACAGAATTAAAATGATCTAACCTATTGGTTAATTCAAAGTTTTATTACTTGAGATATATATTATAATTTGAAGATGTGACAAATAACATACGTACTAATATGTGACGTTTGGACTGCCAATTGTAATAGAAGTCCTGGCATAGATATCCTTGTAAATAGCAAAAGCAATTCAAAACGTTATAATTGGGTAAACAAGAAAGAATAATCATGATACTAATAACTTGTATTCTTGTTTAGCCAATTACAACGTTTTAAATTACTTTTGCAATTTACAAGGATATCTACGCCATAAGACATATTGCAATTGGCGAGTCCAAACGTCGCATGTTAGAATATATGTTACATCACATCATCATTCGAAGAGTTTACCAAAGAGCCAATCAAAACGATCACTTCAGCGCTCTGATACATAAAGAGGAAAGCGGTTTGTTTTGATCGAACGGCCATCAATTTTCTTCGTTTTAAAAAAATATACTTGCTCCAGCGTTCTCTAAGTTTTACTAGTTCAGTTAAAATACTTAGGAATAATGCGCATTTTAATGGTAAAATCATTGCATAAATGCTTCTATGTTTAAAAGTCATTGAAAAGCGAAACGTCCATAGAAAGTAATGTTAACAAGGCAAGAATATTGTTCCCAGCGCCCTCTACTGGTATGGGACACTTTTTCTGCCAGATTTTAATAGGCGAATGACACACGTCATTCGCCTATTATAGTTTTCGTTATATTATATAGTAGTATTTCGTTATAGTGCCTATATTTATAGGCACTATAACGAAAGTATCAAATGAGCCTGCGCCTGCTGAAAATATGATGGATAATGACAATATTTCTCTGCTTTAATAACTTTAAACTGCTGCCTGGATGTGACACACTTGAAGAAGATGACATTGAAAAATGGTTAAAAGGTGATGAACAGTTGGAAAAAGAAACACTGAATGATCACGAAAATTATCAATGCATTCTGCCAAGAAGGGAATGGAGAAGAATTAAGAAGAGGAAGAAGGGAAAGTTAGCCATATTGAGAGAAGAGAAACTTTTGATGTTGCTGTAAGATACATTGAACAACAACAGACCTCATCTGCGATTGATGTAATGTTTATTAAAAAATGGAAAGACTTTGCAGGTAAAAAAGTGTTAAGTTCAAAGAAACAAAAGAAAATCGCGGACTTTTTCAAGTGAGTGTGAGTAAATTGTTAATAGTGTACAACAAATTATTAATTAAAATACAGTACAGTTAGTATTATTGTTATTTGCCATTTTTACTTATTTTCTGGCACAATTTTCGGATTAACTGACCTTTTATTCATCTGACCAGGAGTCTGGTCCCGTAAGAGGGAGTCTACTGTATTAGAATTTCTCAGATATACTGATGTGTAATCAGGAGGTCATGGGTTCAGATACCACCTTGCTAATGACAATTTTTCCTCTATAATATTCTAAGACTTCTTATTTAGATTTTTAAGAAAGTCGGGGTTTCTTTTTTTGAGCCTATAAATGTATTGTGTACGTGAAGGAAAAGGAAAAAGAAGCTTGACTGGTTCTGGTTTATATCGGCTAAAGCCATACAGAGATGACGGCCACTGATTACACCAGCCTCAGGTTTTGTGGTCCTTGACGAGAAATTAGTACTCACGTTAGACTCATCGCCTTAATTAATAACTGTAGGATCGAAGTTGGCGAATAAACAAATGGATGGCGAACAGATGTGCCAACACTAGTAGGGAATGTATTTCATTCTGTGCTGTTTTCATTTGTTGCAGATGGCTACATTACTACTAGTGGCATACTGGAAAATCTCGAGCCTCCCCGCAAGAAATGTCTCTCGTCGGGGGGGGGGGGGGTTGTTTACTTTAATGTGCAACATCATATACTTGAATTTTAACTTTTTGAAATGATTCAAATAAATACCTGACATACATTTCGGATTTCATAATACACAATGCGATATCTTGGAATGAATCAAGGCCGTGTATGAGGGGATGCCCCTATTTAAGAATGCTAGTATGTGTAATGGAAGCCAAAATTGATTAAACTTGGGCATATTTCAAGCATTTTTCATAAAGTTTTTAAAAACCTCTAAAACAAAGTGTCAAGAACCTTTTGAAAAAACTCTATATTATTGCTAGGAATGCCGAATGTTGCACTGCAATGGAATTCCAGTCTGTTGGCCCCCCCCCCCCCCCCTTGACCATTTTCGACTTTGCTGACTCCCCCTAACTTTTTTCTAGCTCCTGGCATAGAATGAATACTTTTTAACACTTTCTATTAAAATGCTTACCTTGTTTCAACTAAATTATTTTGAATGTGACTCATTTCCCCTCTATTGAAAAACCAGAAGAGTAGCATATCGCCTCTGCTAATAAGAGGTGTTCGTTTTCGAAGAAAATTAGCTTTTTAATTTATTTTCTAATTTTGCACATTTAACAATAGTAATTCGTATTAATGTGTGATTGGAAATTATAAATAATAATATATTATTAGTCTTATAAAATGCCAAAAGTCGATGTTATTTATCCCTTAAAATGAACAAAAGAACTTTCTTACTCCTGTGGTTAAGTGGCAAATCATGATATGTATATAGAATAAAATATTTTATAATTTAAAGTTTTAAAATTAAGTACTAAATTGAAAAACAAAAGCAACCGGTCGAATTTCAACCACTATAATTTAATTACTTAATGGCATAGTGGTTAGGCAGCTAGCGACCTTTCCAGCAAGGCAAGCTTTGTGTGCTGTGTTTCTCTAACTGAGGCTGTGGTCAGCAGTGACTTCACTCTTAGTAGGGCATATTCTTTTTTTTCTACCCTGCTGAGGAGTGGTCAACCAAACAGGGTCCTGGTGCTGACCATATAAACCCACTGGACTGGACAGATATA
Source organism: Ryuthela nishihirai (assembly GCA_038380435.1). NCBI lineage: Eukaryota > Metazoa > Arthropoda > Arachnida > Araneae > Heptathelidae > Ryuthela > Ryuthela nishihirai. The sequence continues at coordinate 54,894,489 of JAWZYU010000009.1, forward strand.
TGGCTCTGAACTTGATTATGGATCCTGATTTTGCTGCACTGGTGGGCTTCTGAGGAGGGAAAATCTTCCGCTGTGTTTTCTGTTTGTTTGTGGGTTGACAGCCCCAAGTGAATAGATTCACAGGATATGTTTATCAGCTGGTGGATAATCCTGAACAGAGGTCATCGCAGGCACCTGAACTCTTTGCTTCTATTGGCATCGTCAAATTCTACATTGGAGGAAGTCTTCCAGTGTAGATGGCTTCAGCCTTTAGTGGTTGGGGAACGGGTCTTTCCCCCATGTCTGCGATTAGGGGGCTGTTTGATATTGCCAACATTCCATCTCTCAATAAACATAGTTTCTTGAAACACCCCACTAACCATTTTCTCTCCATAGGTAGTTGGAATATGAGGACTTTGCACAGAGCTTTTTCTCTTGATGTCCTCACACAGGAGTTCCACCGTTATAATTGGATATTCTCGGCTTGCAAGAGACCAGATGGACAGATAAAGGTCAGATTCTTAAAAATAATCTTAAATTTCTCTTTTCAGGGAGGGACGACAATAAGCATCACCAAGGCGTAGGTCTGCTTCTCAGCGGACACGCTAGTGATGCTCTTCTAGGATATGAGTGCATTAATGAAAGGTTTCTTACAGCAAAATTTCAGACAAGCGTTAAAGACCTGAATGTTATCTGCTGTTATGCCCCCACTGAGGATGCCAATGAGGATGAGAAGGATAGGTTTTATGAACAACTTCAGGATATTTTGAATTCTGTCAAGAAAGGAGATATTACCCTTGTTCTTGTTGACTTCAATGCCAAAGTTTGTACTGACTCTGACCTTTGGGGATGGGTGATTGGCCCTTTTGGTATTGGTAGCTGCAATGGCAATGGGCAACGTCTCCTACAGGTAAGTAAACTCAATGGTTTCAGAATAACTAACACATATTAAAAACACCGCGACATACATAAGTACACATGGGTTTCACCTGATAGGCTGCATAGGAATATGATTGATTATTTATTAATTAACAGCAAATGGGCTAGTTCTGTTAGAAATACCAGGGCATATAGGGGAGCTGAAATTGGATCTGACCATTACCTTGTTAAAAGTGTCTTGCAACTTAAACTTAAAAAGTGTTGTGCTAGGGTTAAAAAAATTGCTTTTAATACTGAAGCTCTGAAAGACCCAGTTATAGCCAAAGCTTACCATGATAGGTTACTTAGTCATTATGACTGTCATGGTATGCTTACTACTGAAGTTGAGGAAGAATGGGATCATTTTAAACAGGCTTTTTTGGACACTAACAGTACTCTTTTAAGAAAAAAGGAGCAGAAGAGGCAGAATTATCTGAGTGATAAGGCACTTGAGCTTATTTCGGAAAGAAAGAACTGCAGGAATTCCTTAATCAATACCCTACTAGTCCTAATAGAAAGCATTACAGAGAGCTTAATAAACGTGTAAAGGATCAGTTAGCTGCTGATAAGAATCTTTGACTTGATGGCTTGGCTGACAAAGCTGAGGAAGCAGTTAGACAGCACAACAGCAGAGAGTTGTACCAGATAGTTAATGTTTTGTGTGGTAGAAAACGGACAGGTATACAGGGATTGAAGGATAAACAAGATAAGGTTATAGAAGGTGAGGATTCTGTCATGGCTAGGTGGGCTGAGCATTTCAGTGATATTCTAAACATTGCGGTTAGTTCTATTCCCTTTGTTTGCAATGATGATAGATGCATTGGTGGCTTTAATGTTGGCCCTATAACACAATCTGAAGTTATTTTGGCTGTTTCTAAACTTAAACTACATAAATCCCCAGGGGTAGATGAAATTACTACAGAAATGCTTAGAGCTGAAAATGTTTCGGTTACCACTTGGATGACTGAAATTCTGAATATCTTCTGTGAAAAAGGCATGGTTCCTAAGGATTTTACCAGAGCTATTGTTATCCCTATTTTCTAAAAAAGGTGATCGCAGTTCTTGTGATAATTATAGGGGTATTAGCCTACTCTCTGTTCCAGGTAAAGTTCTTTCCATGATTGTGCTTAATAGAATTAAGAATCTGGTTGACAGTCAATTGCGTGATGAGCAGTGTGGATTCAGAAGTGGTAGGGGATGTATGGATCAGATATTTTCACTTAGGCAGATTCTTGAGAAATGTTTAGAGTTTCAGAAACCTTTGGTTGCTAGCTTTGTTGGTTTCGAAATGGCTTTCGACTCTGCTAATCGTCATAATTTGTGGTTGATTGTGAAATCATATGGTATACCAGACAAGTTGGGTAACATAATGAAAGCTCTCTATAATAACACTGAGTCGTGTGTGAGAGTTGGTAAGGCTTGTAGCAATTGGTTTAGCATTACTTCTGGTGTTCGACAAGGGTGCATTTTGTCTCCTTTTCTCTTTAGCTTGGTTATTGATTATGTTATGCGAAATTCACTTCAAGGGAAAGATTTTGGCCTTAAATGGACTGGAGATACGAAAATTTCAGATTTAGATTATGCTGATAATTTAGCCCTTTTGGCAAATGATGTTGATGAGATGAACTCTCTCATTCGAGCTGTTGATGAGACTGGTAGTAGAGTAGGTTTGGTTATAAACAGAGAGAAAACTAAAGTGATGAAAATTGGTCAGGCAGGCTGTGATTCAGTTAATCTGAATGGTTGCAGTCTTGAGCAGGTGTCACAGTTTAATTATCTTGGGAGCTATGTAACAGATAATGGTGATGTGCGGCATGAGATTTACAGACGAATAGGGATTGCTGCCGGGACTTTTAAGAATCTATGGAGAGTGTGGAGAAATAGGCGTATACATCTAAAGACTAAAATTAGACTGTATAATAGTTTGGTTCTTTCTAGGGTTAGTTATGGTGGTGAAACGTGGACACTTTGTAAACAAGATAACAGGAAACTAGATGCTTTTGATTCTAGATGCTTACGCAGTATCTTGGGCATTAGGTGGTTCAACTTTGTAACTAATGATGAGGTTAGGCAAAGGAGTTTGCAACCTCCTTTAAGCAGCATATTGTGCAGAGAGAGACTCCGTTGGTTTGGCCATGTTGTCCGTATGAATAATTATAGATTGGCGAATAGGGTTATGAACAGTGTGCCTAAAGGCCTCAGAAAGAAGGGGAGACCTAGGATGCGGTGGGCAGACAATGTCAAACAGGACCTTGTTAGAATTGGTGTGCAGTGGCCGGATGCAGCAGATGTAGCTCAGGACAGATATGCTTGGAGAACTAAATTGCACGGTCTGGTTGGACCTCCGTAGCCCATGGCTGCTTGAGGATGATGATGATGATGATGATGATGATGATGATGATGATGATGATGATGATGATGATGATGATGATGATCCTTGTGTGAGAAGACCTGCAAAGGTTAGGAGTAGCTTCTAGGATTTTTATCTATCTTCTATGTCGCAAATAAAAAATAGAAAAAAATAAAAGACATATGACAATTTTTTTTATCAACACATTCATCAGAATTTCCAGTTTCCAGCACAAATATATCGTTTGTAATATTGCTTCAAGTTTCATACTTTTCTACATTTACCGTCCTCTAACAGTAGCAAATAAAGGCCAGTTGGAGGATTTGAAAACTATGACTCGCCATATTTCGTTAGTACCTATTCAATTCAAAAACAATCTTTCATTAATCTCTCAAAACAAAAAGGTTCGTTTTTCCCACTTACCCTGGTGGTGCAGGGACAAATGAAAACGCCTTAATCATCGCACGCCACCACTGAAATATCAAATTTCTATCCCAAATAGATCGTTTGCAATACTCGTTTAAAATTTAGAAATTTTGAAAATTTCACACTGTCAGAGAACGCAATTAATGTTTTCGAAAGGTTTTAAAAGTGTGAATTATAATAGTTTATCAATACTTTTCCAACAGAAAATTAAATTTCAGGTTGTCCTTAAAACAAGCAATTATCGCATAAAACAAAAAAAATTGAGTTTTCCCACTCTCTCTTTGGATATAAGTGAAAACTGTTTTTTTTTTCAGTGAAAACTTCATGATATTTACATTTCACGAGCAAAATTTTAAAATATTAACATAATTACATCGCTTGCAATATTAGCTTGAAATTTTGAAATTTCAATCATCAAATTTCAAATTTCAAAACGACAAATTTTCAAAATTTTCCACCATCAGAGGGACCAATTCAAGCTCTTGGGAGATTCTAAAAGTGGAGAATTAAAATAGTTTACCAATACCTATCCAACCGAAAAAAGATTCTTCAATTTATCTCTAAAAACAAACAATTATCACTTAAATCACAAAAATTGCGTTTTCCCACCCCATCTTCTGATATTGGTGAAATTCATTGTTGTCATGCAAACTTAATGATATTCACATTTCGCAACAAAAATTTCGAATCCCTAATCTAATTGCATTGCTAGCAATATTAGCTTGGAATTTCGTAATTTTCATAAATTTTCACCGTTAGAGGGCTCAATTTGAGCTTTTTTGGAGATTCCGAAAGTGCTCATTGTAATATTTCATCAAAACTTATCGAGCCCAAAAAAATTTTTTTTTCTAAAAACAAAAAAAATTGGTGTCTACAGATGGACAGGCAGACAGACAGACGACAAAGCGAAAACGTTGAAAATAATGTTCTTACATTATTTTTAACGTTTTCGTTATTGTGATTCCCCAAATACTTGAAGTACGAGTCTCAAATTTTATATACTGTTTCCTAAAGAAAATAAAAAAAGCAGCATAAACAATCTAAGTGCCTTGTGATTCCCCAAATACTTGAAGTACGAGTCTCAAATTTTATATATTGTTTCCTAAAAAAAATAAAAAAGCAGCATAAACAATTTAAGTCCCTTGTGATTCCCCAAATACTTGAAGTACGAGTCTCAAATTTTATATATTGTTTCCTAAAGAAAATAAAAAAAGCAGCATAAACAATCTAAGTGCCTTGTGATTCCCCAAATACTTGAAGTACGAGTCTCAAATTTTATATACTGTTTCCTAAAGAAAATAAAAAAAGCAGCATAAACAATCTAAGTGCCTTGTGATTCCCCAAATACTTGAAGTACGAGTCTCAAATTTTATATATTGTTTCCTAAAAAAAATAAAAAAGCAGCATAAACAATTTAAGTCCCTTGTGATTCCCCAAATACTTGAAGTACGAGTCTCAAATTTTATATATTGTTTCCTAAAGAAAATAAAAAAAGCAGCATAAACAATCTAAGTGCCTTGTGATTCCCCAAATACTTGAAGTACGAGTCTCAAATTTTATATACTGTTTCCTAAAGAAAATAAAAAAAGCAGCATAAACAATCTAAGTGCTTTGTAATTCCCCAAATACTTGAAGTACGAGTCTCAAATTTTATATACTGTTTCCTAAAGAAAATAAAAGAAGCAGCATAAACAATCTAAGTGCCTTGTGATTCCCCAAATACTTGAAGTACGAGTCTCAAATTTTATATATTGTTTCCTAAAAAAAATAAAAAAGCAGCATAAACAATTTAAGTCCCTTGTGATTCCCCAAATACTTGAAGTACGAGTCTCAAATTTTATATATTGTTTCCTAAAGAAAATAAAAAAAGCAGCATAAACAATCTAAGTGCCTTGTGATTCCCCAAATACTTGAAGTACGAGTCTCAAATTTTATATACTGTTTCCTAAAGAAAATAAAAAAAGCAGCATAAACAATCTAAGTGCTTTGTGATTCCCCAAATACTTGAAGTACGAGTCTCAAATTTTATATACTGTTTCCTAAAGAAAATAAAAGAAGCAGCATAAACAATCTAAGTGCCTTGTGATTCCCCAAATACTTGAAGTACGAGTCTCAAATTTTATATATTGTTTCCTAAAAAAAATAAAAAAGCAGCATAAACAATTTAAGTCCCTTGTGATTCCCCAAATACTTGAAGTACGAGTCTCAAATTTTATATATTGTTTCCTAAAGAAAATAAAAAAAGCAGCATAAACAATCTAAGTGCCTTGTGATTCCCCAAATACTTGAAGTACGAGTCTCAAATTTTATATACTGTTTCCTAAAGAAAATAAAAAAAGCAGCATAAACAATCTAAGTGCTTTGTGATTCCCCAAATACTTGAAGTACGAGTCTCAAATTTTATATACTGTTTCCTAAAGAAAATAGAAAAAGCAGCATAAACAATTTAAGTGCCTTGTGATTCCCAAAATACTTGAAGTACGAGTCTCAAATTTTATGTACTGTTTCCTAAAGAAAATAAAAAAAAGCATAAACAATTTAAGTACCTTGTGATTCCCCAAATACTTGAAGTACGAGTCTCAAATTTTATATACTGTTTCCTAAAGAAAATAAAAAAAGCAGCATAAACAATTTAAGTGCCTTGTGATTCCCAAAATACTTCAAGTACGAGTCTCAAATTTTATGTACTGTTTCCTAAAGAAAATAAAAAAAAGCATAAACAATTTAAGTACCTTGTGATTCCCCAAATACTTGAAGTACGAGTCTCAAATTTTATATATTGTTTCCTAAGGAAAATAAAAAAAGAACAGTGATAATATTAGTAACATTTCTATTTTTAAGAGCTGAACAAGAGGTTGGATTTACCAACAGAAATCACTAGTGAGACAAAAAAATGACGTCACGCATGATTGTCACCATAGCTAATGACATTCACAGCAGGCTTTGAGGCAATGAGTTCTGGCCCACATCAAACAAGGACAGGAATTTCTAATAAGGAAAACGATTCGCCCAGAACTATTTTAAAAAAAGTAAAAGGTGTTTCCTTTAAATTGTTGTATCTCAAGTTTCATAATAAATTTTGCATTTCCTTTGCAAGGGATCCCTGTAATGGCCTTGGGACCCGCCCACATCACGGGGTTGCAGGTGCTCTCAGTACACCTGTGATTACTACACAAACTATTAAGTTTTATTTCAGCATAAACAATTTAAGTGCCTTGTGATTCCCCAAATACTTGAAGTATGAGTCTCAAATTTTATATACTGTTTCCTCCCCTGTGGCCCAGTGTTGAGTTAAAAATTCCAGTCCCTACCTGTGATGCGATGGGGTTTAGATTCTCAAAGAGCTTTGCAACCGTGGAGGATCTAGAAAAGCTCTGCCATGGATTTCTCAGATATAAAGAGGAAAATAAGTTGTTGATAGTAAATTCTGCTCGAGGAGAAATTAATTTCACCCCAAATCTTTGTGGTTACACTTCTGCAATCTGATTATTGTGCATGCACCAAATAGGTAATATTTCTAGGGAATGTACCAGCAACATGGAATATATAAAACGATAAACCCTTTCTGTATTTATATGAGTTATTGGCGATGAATAACTCATATTATTATACATCAGTGAAGAGAGAGTCTTTTCTTTCATATCTGATATAAACTAGTGGCAAAGTACGGCATAAACGTTCTACCTTTGATTTATGAATCAGTTTTCGAATGCTCTTATTGGTTTATCACAGTGTCTCGCAAAGTGTGTGCCGCGAGAGATTTTCAAATTGACACTAGATATTCCAAAGATTTCATTTTGACTTGACTTGTGTTATCAACGTGCTTTAATAAAAATCTTTCAGATTTTTTCAACTGGGATCTTGTAAGTATTTATCAAGCTTTTTCCAAATTTTGGTTATAATTTTTGGTTATTTCAAGCCATAGAATGGACAAATATTTAAAACAAATACCAAGTTATGATTAATTATATTTATTATTATATTTATTTTAAATAAAATGCATTTAACGAAACTTCAATTTTCCTCTTTTTACGTAACCATCAAAAATTCGTTTTTAGATGTGCCGCGGGAAAAAAATTAGATTCAGTGTGCCGCGGAAAAAAAAATAGATTCAGTGTGCCGCGGAAAAAAAAATAGATTCAGTGTGCCGCAGAGTAAAAAGTTTGTGAGACACTGGTTTATCAGTTAGTTTAGTATTTATGATCGTAAGGATCATTTTGTATAGTTGAATGGAATATTTCTGTTTGATTGACTGGCACTTAAATTTGTATGTAATTCATGTATACTTATTACGTTAGTTTTTAAATCAGTTTATTTACACTCTGTTTATTTATTACGAGTACTCTGAAAATTATTTTTATGAGTGCTCTGAAAATTATTTTTATGAGTGCTCTGAAAATTATTTTTATGAGTGCTCTGAAAATTATTATTACCCTGACAATGCATACTTCCTGAAATTATTTGAAAATAATTATTTATTAGGAGTACTCTGTAAATGAGCCGTCCCGTGGTTAGCACATTAGACTATTGATCTACGGGAGCTGGATTCAAGCCCTGGGTAAGACATGGATGTTTGTGTTGTCTGCTGAGGTCTCGCCATCTTCATAGCACTTCTATTATGAAGCGTATTAAACTACATTAATACGTAAACGTATATAATGCATATTAAACTGACAGGCTCCTGTCAGACCTCTGTGGAAAGCAGCTGCTTGAGGGGGATATTTATGTTTTTGTTATTACTCTGTAAATGAGCATCATCTGTCATGGATTATGGTGTAGAGGGGGAGGGAAAGAAAGAAATTTTCCGACTCGTAAATCAGATTTTGCCAACTGAGAAAATAAGACTTTAAATTATGTTTCTGTCAGGTACTTCGAATTTTGCCAACTGCTCTAGATTTTTCCAAATTGTCTTGATTTTGCCAACTAACCATGATTTTGCAGAAAAAATCTGACCTGGATTTTGCCAAGTCACTTTGAATTTTGCCAACTCCCTAAGATTATTTCAAGTTGTCCCGATTTTGCCAACTCCTCAAGATTTTGCTTTTTCTTTCGTTTTGCAACTCTTTAATTTCACAAAATCCAATCCCAATTTTCACAACTCGCCTGTATTTCAACAAATGAATTAGAATTTTGCCAACTGCCTTAGATTTTGCCAAGTCACCTCGATTTGGCAACTACCCTAGATATGCCAAGTTCTCTAGAATTTGCTGACTCCCCTTAATTTTACCAACAACAACAAAAAAATTCCCAATTTCCGAATTTACCAGAATTTTACAAAGTCACTTCAAATTTTATATTATTTATTATTATAAATACCCCCTCAAGCAGCTGCTTGCCACAGAGGTCTGACAGGAGCCTGTCAGTTTATATGCCATAGTAGAAGGTCTGAGAGGCAGGACCTCAGCAGAAAAACAACACATACAACCATGCCTTACCCGGGGCTCGAACCCAGGTCCCTTAGATCAGTAGCCAAGCGCGCTAACCACTCAACCAACTCCGATTAACTTCAGGAGGAACCTCCCCCCATAGACACGGAAACAAGTATACCATGCTACGTCCTGCCCTCGGTTGTCAAAGATTTAAATACAATAAAAATCTATAACAATAGGTGTCAGGAGTTTGGATAATTTTTAATACTTTTCACTAGAAGTACGGAAGAATTGTTAAGAATAATGGGAGATATAAAAACCAAAATGTGGGTCAAAGAAGTGAAATAAACTGAATGGACCAATTATTATGTACACTTCCCTAATAACCTGTTCTTCGACCTTTTGTCCTCACAACAGCAGCCAGATGTCTTGGTAAGGACTCAATGAGGTGTTAAAAACACGGAGGCGGTATTGCTGCCCATGAAGCGTGGATTGCCAGCCGTAGAGCATCAACATTTGCTGGTGGGGTTTGGCAAGCTGGAACAGATCTTTCCAATTCGTCCCATAAATTCTTAATGGGGTTGAGGTCAGGCAATCGAGGAGTCCATTCCAGTGTGGTAAACTCACTTGAATGCTCCTGGAGCCAATTGGTTGCCAATCAGGAACTATGTGGTGTGGCGTTGAAAGATGGTATCATGTTGGGGAAAGAAAATCATTATCAAGAGGTGTAGATGGTCTGCAAGGATGTTCAAATATCATGTGCTGGTGACAAAGGTCTCAATGGGTACTAGGGGCCCCAAAGAAGAACATGTAAATGCACCCCAAACTATTACATCACCTTCATTTGCCTGTATGACCCCAACTTGGCAAGCTGACCATCGCTTTGTGTGGTTTACACCACACACAAACCTTCCCATCGGTGTGATAGAGTTGAAATCGTGATTCGTCAGACCAGATGGTGTGTTTGCAGTCCATCACACTCCAGTTGCGATAGGCCTTTGCAGTCCATCACACTCCAGTTGCGATAGGTCTTTGCAGTCCATCACACTCCAGTTGCGATAGGCCTTTGCAGTCCATCACACTCCAGTTGCGATAGGCCTTTGCAGTCCATCCCACTCCAGCTGCGACAGGCCTTTGCAGTCCATCCCACTCCAGCTGCGATAGGCCTTTGCAGTCCATCCCACTCCAGCTGCGATAGGCCTTTGCAGTCCATCCCACTCCAGCTGCGATAGGCCTTTGCAGTCCGTCACACTCCAGCTGCGATAGGCCTGTGCAGTCCATCACACTCCAGCTGCTATAGGCCTTTGCAGTCCATCACACTCCAGTTGCGATAGGCCTTTGCAGTCCATCACACTCCAGTTGCGATAGGCCTTTGCAGTCCATCACACTCCAGCTGCGATAGGCCTTTGCAGTCCATCACACTCCAGTTGCGATAGGCCTTTGCAAACTGCAGTCAAATATTTCGGTGCCTTGCAGTCAACAAGGGGACACGATGTGGACATCGACTGACATGGCCTATTTTTTTCATCGTATATAGATAGTCTTTGTGCATAAGCTTGTGGACACGCCCTCATTCAGTTTCAACATTATCTGCTCCACAGTAGTTGGAAATTGTTGTAATGATGTGCGAGAGTCAATTGCACATTAATGTCCCCATTTCTCCCACTGGTTGAAAGTTTTGTCGTATTTCGCATAGTCTTGGTATACACGTGAGACGATCAGACACGGAAATCTCAACAGTTCAGCAGTTGCAGTGATTGAACAACTGGCCTTCCTCGCACCTGCTATCTGGCCATGGTCAAACTCACTTATGTCGCTGCCTTTATCCGTGATTACTTCTGCGTGACTGGTTTTCAATTCGCAGTCACCTGCTCCATTTATAGGCATTGCCAGTTTCAGCGTCTCACGTGACTGGACGCGATACTTCTGCTTTGCATATTGTTATTGGGGTGCATATAATGTTTTGCCCATTCAGTGTAAATAGTATTTTCTTTTTACGTTTCGTAGGTACTAATAAACTACAGGCAACTCTCGATTATCTGGGAGCAGATCATCGAGATCGGTTGCGGATTAACCGTGGTAAAAAAGTAATAATAATAATAGACTGTGTATAAGAAGTCTTTTAGTCTTTTTCGTCAAGCAATTCATGTAGTGTTTAGAGTCCCTAAACCAATGGTTCTCAAACTTTTATGCTTCACGTACCCCCTGGAAAATATGTATGTAACTGGCGTACCCCTTGTATAGGTAGATAAAACTATAGTTATAGTATAACAATGGTTATTTTTACTTTGTTACTAGATCTAGCGACTTTTGAGCTCTCACGGCGTACCCCAAAAAATTTTACCGCTTACCCCACGTTGAGAACACCTACCCTAAACTATTGTACTTGACGTCTGTAAAAGGGTAAATGTGTTCCTAAATATGGGATGGAATTTTAACTAAATAAATTTGCATGAAATCTACTTTGTACCTCAATATAGACCAGTTTTATTTTAACCTTCATTTTTGTGTTACCCGTAACCTCCCTGCGTGCTCTCCCCCATTATCCCGGTTAATCGAGAGTTAGCTCTATTACTGTTTGAATTTTCCCAATCATCCATTAGTTTGAATTTCCACCACTAGAGGGATCAAAAGTAGGAGAATCGCAAACGTGCATCCCATATTTGCTAGAAGCGATGCGCTATTTTTTTTGTTTTGATGCCCAATTAGGTGACATCGTAAAAGTAAAACCTATTAAAACTCTTCTGAATTTCAGACTTTTTCGTTTTCATTACGAATCCAAAAGTTTCCATTTGATAGATGTCTGAAACTCAGATAGCTTCTAAGCAATCGTCACAATGTAAAAGACGTAACGAGAGTATTGATTATTTCAACACTTGAATGAATCGTCACAATATCTTCCCCAATCAATTTAGGCTTTGTTGTTTCGTTAACCTTCGCAGTCACCCGGAAGCGCTTGCTGAAGAAGGAGTCCCCGTGCCAATGGGACGTCGGAGGGCGCCAAGCAGCATTCCAAAAGTTAGGTAAGACTCATTTCATGATCATTGCTGAAGCGATTTTAAAGCCTTTTTGCATAGTTTTATTTCACGGTAACATTTGAGATCCGGGTTAGAATCCCGAAGGGTTTTGCTTTATGCCTCAGTGCTGTTACTTTAACAACGAATGCTTGTTTCAATAAATGTTTTATTTGATCCAGTTCTTTTTTAATCGTTATCGTAATAATTAATACATCAGGTCAAATTAATGTTCGTATTTTGTCAATATAGAAAAGCTTTTTACGATTTAAATTAATAGTTGAATTAAATAGAAAGATTAAGGGAATCCCATGATTCTGTATTTACCTGCATACTGATCACAAAGAATTTTAAGATAGAATTTTTTTGTCATATCTCTTTTTTTGTCTTTACAGCAATATATTTAAGTTTCTAATAAGGAATGAATTACTCTTCTCCCAGATCTGATTCACCATCAGTTATGAGATAATCATTGTCATGAAATAATGTTACTTTAACTCTTTCAATTTTCGTGTTTTTAAGGTATTAGCCTACAAAAAATTTAATAGATATTTCTATCGCTTTCAAAAAGAAATGCATAAATGGTTGACCTATTTTTTTTTACATAAGGAATAAGTGAAATAAAAAAGTTGCTATTGAGCATATAAATATGACGTTGCAAAGTGCCTTAAGATAATTTCAGAAACATCAGAACTTTTTAAACCTGATCGCTCAGACTCTTTTCTAGTAAACAAAAAAAATTCTGTGTTAGGATTAATCTCAACTTGACTCGAACTTAAAATAATAGCAATCATTTGCGTGATCCTGTTCATGTCATATCGAAGTTGCTTTGAAAATGCAATGGGTTGGGTTGTTTTACCTCTGAGCGGCACTTTTTTGCACACCATGAGCTAAATGGCCAGGTCACGTGGACCCCGAAGACTCAGAGAAGGGTGGGGGAGGGGACCCACTGGAACAGCTGTTGGGAGACAGATGGTAGCCTCCCGTCAAGGCCATCCAGCGTGTTCTTTAACGTGCACAGGGTATGTCTCTTCCGCATACGGGGCCACGGCTTAACGTCCCATCCGACGGACGGCGGCCTTTCCAAGCCCATCGGTGTCCCCTACTGACCGTGGGCAGGGCGGAGAATTTTGCGGAGATAAATCTCAACGCTGACCCAGCTGGGACTCGAACCTGGGAACTACAGATTACGAGCCTGGCGCGCTACCGACTGAGCCCCCCCCCCCGAAAATGCAATGGTATGTAGAATTAAGTCGATAATTGATTGAATGCATGGAAACAAAGCAGTCATATGCTGCGAATGTTAACGGAAAATAATTCAATAGAAATGGAAGAGTGCAAAGCAACAGAAAGTGAATAATCCACAAGAATGTTTTACGAAAAAGAGTTTAGAGCAGTATTATGGTTTTTGGCAAATACTGAGAATGCGCAGACGCTTCGGAAGTTCTTTTAGATGGACAGGTTATCGGCTCGTGATCTGTGAGAACGTTGAGGCTTCGACTAAGCTCTCTAATTAAATAAAAACCCCTTTCAAGCAGCTGCTTGCTACAGAGGTCTGATAGGAGTCTGTCAGTTTAATACGCTAGTGTCATTAATTCTCGGTATTTCGTTTCTTCTTTTGCAGAAGTAAAATGTGATTGTGAAATTGCAATAAAATTTTGCTGGATAAAATATGAAAGGGAAATACTTTGGTGCGTTTTGGACATTAATTGTAACATAACAGTAGATTTTAAATATCCTTATGACAAAGATAGTATGGGCGCTTTTTAAGGCATTGCATATACAGTGAAAATTGAAATGAGAGAATAATTTCAAGCTTATGGTGTATATATTTCGCTATTATTTTGTTTTTAGAATAAAACACTTCGAAAAAGTTTGAACAATGAGGATATAATTTAAATGTGAAACATTTTTTGTCTAACCTGAATGAAAGAGCGCATGCGCATTGTTCCGAATCGCAAGTATTCTCATTTCCGTTATTGCGACCTTCTGGAAAAAACGTCATATAGCATTATTGCGTGAAGCCAAAATACAAACTAAAATTTTGATTGTTGCTTTAGATGACGTTCATTTTACTGATATTTTTATATCCTTATAGAATCTGGCAACTGATATAACGTAGCAGTTTCAAAGAAATAAGCGATCGTTTTCAAAAATAAAAAAATATTTGTTTTGTTAAACTGTGAAATGGTTATTCATTTTTTATAGCCCCTCTACAAGAGGTTTTTTCAAAGTTGGGATGCGACCCTCCAATGGGAAGCAAAATCTTTGAAAACGGGCAGAGCACATTAAATTTTAATTTTTCTTTAAGAAAAAGAATAGAAATTTATGTTTTGAAACTCATTCATGTCATGAATTAATTATAATGAATGAATAATTAAATAACGAGATTTAATGAAACTTGAACGAAGCAAATATTTTTTCATGAATGTTTCAACATTCATGAAATAGGGGCCGCAAAAAGAGTCTGAAAAAGAGTCTGAAAAAGCCTGCTCTATACTAGTGTGCAATTGGCTTAGAGTGAGTGAAACAGTTGAGACTATGAGACTGCGCAGTTCACGATTCGACATTTCTGAAATATAATTCAGGTCTGTTGAGTGATAGATCATCTATCTATGATCTGTGTGAAGTGTCAAATCATCAACTGCGCAGTCTCAAAGTCTCCCCAGTTGCCATTCACCTGGATTGTTTGGGTTGATTTCTGAGCGGCATTATTTTGCATATAAAAAAAATACCTCCTCAAACAGCTGCTTGCCGCAGAGGTCTGACAGGAGCCTATCAGTTTATATGCCACAGTAGAAGGTATGTGAGGATGGCAGGACCTCAGCAGAACAACACAAACTCCCATGCCTTATCCGGGGCTTACAATACACTAAATTGCCAGGTCACAAGGATCCCGAGGGCTCAGAGAGGTCACTCACCTGCTCCACTGCTAGTTAACTATAATCATACATTTCATTTCAAAACTGTAAGAAGGAAAAGAATTGTAAAAAAAATAATTGTAGCGTTGAGAAAGCTAGAAATAAAGAAAAGAAATAGATGCAAAAAAAAACGGTGCTCATTTCTGTCACAACAGCCAGAAATAGTCTTACCTTGTATGTAATAGAGTGTCGCGTAGTTCGTTCATTACTTCTCATACAACATAGAAACAGGAACATTCCCGTTGATTTAGGTTTGGGTTGGATTGTTTTATTTCCGAGTACTTTTTTTGCACACAATGGACTAAATGGACAGGTCACAAGGACCCTGAAGTGTCAGAGAAGGTTGGGGGAGGGGACCCACTAGACAGCTGTTGGGATACAGATGGTAGTATCCAGTCAATGTCATCCAGTGTGTTCTTTAACGGGCGCAGGGTATAGCTCTCACGCACAAAGGGTCACTGCTTGGCGTCCCATTCGACGGACGAACGGCGGTCTTTCCAAGCCCATCGGTGTACCCTATTGACCAAGGGCAGGGCGAGGAATTTTGCGGAGATAAATCTCAACGCTGACCCAGCTGGGACTCGAACCTGGAAACTACAGATTACGAGCCTGGCGCGCTACCGACTGAGCCACCCCCGCCCCTTTTTTGATTCAGAAATATGTTAAATCTGCTAAATGTTACCTATCAAATCTCTCTGCATTAGATTCTTTTTTTGATTATTTTTTACTCCTTATTTCTGAAAACAGAAACTAAACAGATCTCCAATGTAGTGTAATACATTTATCTCTCATTTCACAGTTTCATTGCCGCTTATAGATATGTTATAATGCTCGAAATATCCAATGAACTACAAAAGTCCTAAGTTCCTTTGTTCTCTCTTGCAGGCAAAATCCAGCAGCTTTGACGGCTGGTAAGGCAATTGTTAAAAGCCTTGAGCTTTCTTAATGTTTCCTTAGAACCTCCCCAAGCCTTCTCCGCAAGCCTTCTTGATGGCTCCCCTGGGAGGTTCCGTTGCCCAAGAAGGAGGCTCGAGACGGCTGCATACAAAAAGATAGGTAAGACTTTGCTTTCATTCCACTCTTATGCATTCAAGTTGCAAATAGTCTTCTTACAACTTCAGTTTAAATTGATGCAATACATTATAGATCTAAATATTATTCTAATTTTTAAATTGATGCTTCTTGGAAACGATATTTTACAAATGTCATTAGATTAATTATAATCATATCTACGAACACATAAAATCTAAATTTTGTATTATTGATGCATTTAAGTATTATGCCTCAGACGAATCTTTATCAATAGTAAAGACACTTTTCTTCTAAAGAGAAAATGAGTCTCCCGAAGTACAAAGGAAGCGACATCTCCTGAATGATTTAACCACTCAACTAACAACAGCTAATTCATTTTTTATTAATTGTGATTATAAATCTTCGCGATATTCTTATCGCACTTGGCGCCATCTATGATCGGGAGCCGTCAAACTTTCAACATTGCCTCCAATGAAAAGAGAGCTCAGAAGTGGAACAGCAGTGATAGATTAATGGTTAGATCACGTGGCATATATTCAGAAGACGATTAGAATCCCACTCAGGGAGAAACCTCATTTTTTAGCAAAAATGTTTCTCGAAATTTTGTTAGGGTTTTTATTGCTGGAAACTTTTCGCTTGAAAGATAAAGGGTGCTTTGCCCTTTTTTGGTACAAGGCAAGGTTGCAAAGTCCTCAAGTCTGGGAAGAAAATCACTGGGATATGAAAATAGGATGTCGTCTTCAATTGTATCAATGAGATCTCTGCTGTACAGAGGATAAAGTTTTGCCAATGCTTAATATCCCATGTGAAGGGCATCAGCTAATTCTAATGCCATTCATTTCATGTCTCTGATGAAGAGATCAAATCAAACTTTACACTTAGAGCTTGTTAGCCTGCGTACTGAACTCTCCCCACCTTCCAAAATAAAGGAAAGCTTACTAGAATTAATGCAATACTTCGACGAATTATCAAGGTAACTTTATAATAAGAGTAATTGGGATAACTATCAGAATGAACTATATATATTATATAAGCTCACAGGACCAAAGAAAATTAACAGAAGTGATTTCTTTTTCGTATAACTGAATGAGAATCCTAATGAACAAGAAACTTTACAATTAGTGTGTAACAAAATTATAATCACCATACTTAGGGGACGGCAAGACACATTGTGGATCAGTGGGATGCGCGCAAACTCGCCATCTGCAGTTCCCAGGTTCGGGTCCCAACTGGGCTAGCGTTGAGAATTTTCTCCGCTAAACCCCATTCTGTCCACGGTGATAAAAGAGACACCATTGGGCTTGGAAAGGATACCGTCCATCGGATGCGACGTTAAGCCATGGCTCCGTGTGCAGGAGAGAGCCGTACCCTGTGCAGGTTAAACGATTCACTGGATGACCTTGACGGGAGGTTACCCTAACAGTTGTTCAGTGGGTTCCCTTTCCCCATCTTTTCTCTGAGGCTTTGCTATCGTGCCCTGGCCTTTGGTTCATTCTGTGCAAAAAAATAGGGGGCGCTCAGAGATAAAAAGAACACAAACGGACTTAGAGTGCCTTGCAACGTGTATTGCAGCATTTCCATGTTGTGTGAATAGAAATCCACGTTAAAAGCTGACTTTAAAAAGAAACTTTTTACAGAAAAATGCCTCGAAAATAAACTGAAGATCTGATTCAAAAATCTCCAAATTTCTATTTTCAACAATGTTTGTTTTAATATAAAAAAAGAGAAATTGCAGTTCAAATAGTAGCGGGAGGCGATGTAACACTCATCCTAAACATTATTCCCTCAAAATAACCAAAAAAAAATTGAAAAAATAAAATCATCAGATAGTTTTATAAAATCACATTTCTTTCTGTAAAAATTTCGTTATCAATAATTATTGCATGGGCTTTAATTCACTCTTCCCATAACCTTTTATGATTAGTTTATTAATGATCTCAAAATATTCATAAAATTGCATTCAGACAAAAAATACAGGAAGTTTTGTGCATTGTATATTATTAGGACGTAGGAATTACGTAACTGGAACTAAATAAATAAACATTTTATAATTGTGTTGCGTTTCCACCAAAAAGTGGTGGAAATTGAGAAAGAGTAACTTCGGTTCGTTTGTCCATTTTCACGGAGGGAGAGGGAGGAGGGAATCGCAGTTGAAATTCATATCGGTGAAGACTCGGCTTGTGATTGGCTCCTCATTTCGCGGTAAACATTTGTCTCTCTATGATTACTTAATTCGATTTCAAAGTAGAACCTAATTGCTTCTCCATTGGAATAGTTTTGGATGAACTTTTTTTTATTACATTTCACACTTCGTCATTTCATAAGCGATCACATGACATGAATGTCAGGAAATTGCTTTTTTTTTGAGAGTTGAACCTCATTAAAGTCAGTAATTAATAATCTGGACACCAAGTAGTTCAATCAGTAACGTATCAGTCTCGTTTTCAGTTTCCATCTGTGATCTATTCAGCAGGATCAATAGAAACAGAAAAATTAAATTTATATGATTAGGATTGATGCTTGTATACATTATGATCATCGTTTGTAAAAATTTCAAATAATCATTGAAATGTAAAATTGAAACGACTTCAAACAAGAATTCTGAGTTTCCTTTGTTCTTCTTTTTCAGCGAAACCCAGCAGCGATGAAGCTGGTAATGGAAATTAGTAAAAGCTTTATGCTTCCTCAATGTTTCTTTAATTTCTTTTCAAATGGGGGCAAGGCATATGCTCGCTCCTTTATTTGTGGCCGAATCCCTAAACATTCTCGGCACAACTCCCAGGTCTGTGTTTTTTGGCATTTTGGAATTTTTTATCATCTTCTTGTATGTGTTATTTTCGTTTTTTTAATAAAAAATAGTTTTTTATGAGTTTTTTCCTTTAATGTTTTGTTTTTTTAATAAAAAAGTTTTTTATATAATTTGTTTTCCGTTTTCCAATTTCCCATTTTTCGTTTATTTTAACAAAAAATAGTTTTTTATGCAATTTGTTTTATTTTACATGACTTTTCGTTTTTTTTCGTTTGTCCTTGAGCCGCCAACAAGGCCCGGGTTCGAATCCTGGATAAGGCATGGACGTCTGCTTCTCAAAATCCAACCTCAACGTCCCCGGTCGTGAGAGGTGGGCAACGTCATTGGCTGACCATTTCTCGACCTTCCTCTTAAAAGACAAAAACAGAAGCTCAGCTGATGACGGCTAATGAGGCTCTGGTCGAATTCCTTTCTAATTCCTTTTTTTATTTCAGCTGTGAGTTGCCTTGCCTAAAATACATTGTTCTTTACTGAGGGGAAGTATAAAGATAAAATGTTTTCTTATTGCAGAACATCTATTAATTACTTCAGAGATATCATACAATTCTCTATTAATTACCTCAGCAGCATTTGTGTGTGTATAATTTCACTTCACGTGTATACAGTCTTCAGAAAAATAACTTCCCGACAGCAGAATTGAGAACATTTTCTTGTACTTCTTTCAAGACACATGAAGCGACAATTTAAGCTGTTTAGATTTTTCTTCCTACCAATTCTTAAGCCCAATTTCCTCTGTTATTCGTGCAAGAAATCGAATAAAACAAATCCACTGCCAAGTAAATGAGATGATCATCCAAATTGTTTCACCATTCAAAGGCAACGAAATATTCAGAGAATATGACAATGGACATAACAACTTCCTATCTCTTATCATTGCTTGATTTTGATCCCATGAAATATCAGCTTTATCATCCGCATTTACCTTTCACTCTCAGCATCATTAACATAACTCTTTTTTTTAATTCTTTTTCATTTAACTTAGGTAGGATCTTAGTATTAAAAGATGCTTAGTGGTTAGCACGCTTGGCTACTGATCTAAGGGACCTGGGTTCGAGCCCCGGAATTAGGCATGGATGTGTGTGTCGTTTTTCTGCTGAGGTCCTGCCATCCTCTCAGATCTCCTACTGTGGCATATAAACTGACAGGCTCCTGTCAGACCTCTGTGGCAAGCAGCTGCTTGAGGGGGTATTTATTTTTTTTATTTTTTATTTTTTTTTTGACTGATGAAACAAGACAGAGCACAGAATAACAAAGGGAAGTACACCGAAGAGCCAAAACATTATGACTTCCATGCCTAATATGATGTTGGTCTTCCTCGTGCCACCAAAACAGTTCTTACCCGGCGAGGCATTGGACGCTACAAGATTTCTAAAGGTGTCTTGTGGTATCTGGTACCAGCAGATCTTTTAACTCTTGTAAGTTACGTGGTTGAGCCGCCGCAGATCAGATATGCTGTTCCAACACAAACCACAGATGCTCGATTGGATTGACGTCTGGATTGATGTTGGAGGTCAGGGCAATACCTGGAAATCTTCCTCATGTTCCACGAACCATTCTCGAACAATCCGGACAGTGTGGCATAGCGCATTATCCTGCTGAAAGAAGTCATTACTAGAGAGATGTACCTTTGTCATGAAAGGATGTACCTGGTCTGCAGTGATATTTAGGTAGGTGATAGACGTCACAGCATCCCTTCTGTTGGCTGAAAGAAGTCATTACTAGAGAGATGTACCTTTGCCATGAAAGGATGTACCTGGTCTGCAGTGATATTTAGGTAGGTGATAGACGTCACAGCATCCCTTCTGTTGGCTCGTACCATACGGGATAACCTTCGCTCACCTCTAGCATCGATGAGCCTGGCAGGCGCATTATCCTGCTGAAAGAAGTCACTACTAGAGAGATGTACCTTTGCCATGAAAGGATGTACCTGGTCTGCAGTGATATTTAGGTAGGTGATAGACGTCACAGCATCCCTTCTGTTGGCTCGTACCATACGGGATAACCTTCGCTCACCTCTAGCATCGATGAGCCTGGCAGGCGCATTATCCTGCTGAAAGAAGTCACTACTAGAGAGATGTACCTTTGCCATGAAAGGATGTACCTGGTCTGCAGTGATATTTAGGTAGGTGATAGACGTCACAGCATCCCTTCTGTTGGCTCGTACCATACGGGATAACCTTCGCTCACCTCTAGCATCGATGAGCCTGGTAGGCGCATTATCCTGCTGAAAGAAGTCACTACTAGAGAGATGTACCTTTGCCATGAAAGGATGTACCTGGTCTGCAGTGATATTTAGGTAGGTGATAGACGTCACAGCATCCCTTCTGTTGGCTCGTACCATACGGGATAACCTTCGCTCACCTCTAGCATCGATGAGCCTGGTAGGCGCATTATCCTGCTGAAAGAAGTCACTACTAGAGAGATGTACCTTTGCCATGAAAGGATGTACCTGGTCTGCAGTGATATTTAGGTAGGTGATAGACGTCACAGCATCCCTTCTGTTGGCTCGTACCATACGGGATAACCTTCGCTCACCTCTAGCATCGATGAGCCTGGTAGGCGCATTATCCTGCTGAAAGAAGTCACTACTAGAGAGATGTACCTTTGCCATGAAAGGATGTACCTGGTCTGCAGTGATATTTAGGTAGGTGATAGACGTCACAGCATCCCTTCTGTTGGCTCGTACCATACGGGATAACCTTCGCTCACCTCTAGCATCGATGAGCCTGGTAGGCGCATTATCCTGCTGAAAGAAGTCACTACTAGAGAGATGTACCTTTGCCATGAAAGGATGTACCTGGTCTGCAGTGATATTTAGGTAGGTGATAGACGTCACAGCATCCCTTCTGTTGGCTCGTACCATACGGGATAACCTTCGCTCACCTCTAGCATCGATGAGCCTGGTAGGCGCATTATCCTGCTGAAAGAAGTCACTACTAGAGAGATGTACCTTTGCCATGAAAGGATGTACCTGGTCTGCAGTGATATTTAGGTAGGTGATAGACGTCACAGCATCCCTTCTGTTGGCTCGTACCATACGGGATAACCTTCGCTCACCTCTAGCATCGATGAGCCTGGTAGGCGCATTATCCTGCTGAAAGAAGTCACTACTAGAGAGATGTACCTTTGCCATGAAAGGATGTACCTGGTCTGCAGTGATATTTAGGTAGGTGATAGACGTCACAGCATCCCTTCTGTTGGCTCCTACCATACGGGATAACCTTCGCTCACCTCTAGCATCGATGAGCCTGGTAGGCGCATTATCCTGCTGAAAGAAGTCACTACTAGAGAGATGTACCTTTGCCATGAAAGGATGTACCTGGTCTGCAGTGATATTTAGGTAGGTGATAGACGTCACAGCATCCCTTCTGTTGGCTCGTACCATACGGGATAACCTTCGCTCACCTCTAGCATCGATGAGCCTGGCAGGCGCATTATCCTGCTGAAAGAAGTCACTACTAGAGAGATGTACCTTTGCCATGAAAGGATGTACCTGGTCTGCAGTGATATTTAGGTAGGTGATAGACGTCACAGCATCCCTTCTGTTGGCTCCTACCATACGGGATAACCTTCGCTCACCTCTAGCATCGATGAGCCTGGTAGGCGCATTATCCTGCTGAAAGAAGTCACTACTAGAGAGATGTACCTTTGCCATGAAAGGATGTACCTGGTCTGCAGTGATATTTAGGTAGGTGATAGACGTCACAGCATCCCTTCTGTTGGCTCGTACCATACGGGATAACCTTCGCTCACCTCTAGCATCGATGAGCCTGGTAGGCGCATTATCCTGCTGAAAGAAGTCACTACTAGAGAGATGTACCTTTGCCATGAAAGGATGTACCTGGTCTGCAGTGATATTTAGGTAGGTGATAGACGTCACAGCATCCCTTCTGTTGGCTCGTACCATACGGGATAACCTTCGCTCACCTCTAGCATCGATGAGCCTGGTAGGCGCATTATCCTGCTGAAAGAAGTCACTACTAGAGAGATGTACCTTTGCCATGAAAGGATGTACCTGGTCTGCAGTGATATTTAGGTAGGTGATAGACGTCACAGCATCCCTTCTGTTGGCTCCTACCATACGGGATAACCTTCGCTCACCTCTAGCATCGATGAGCCTGGTAGGCGCATTATCCTGCTGAAAGAAGTCACTACTAGAGAGATGTACCTTTGCCATGAAAGGATGTACCTGGTCTGCAGTGATATTTAGGTAGGTGATAGACGTCACAGCATCCCTTCTGTTGGCTCCTACCATACGGGATAACCTTCGCTCACCTCTAGCATCGATGAGCCTGGTAGGCGCATTATCCTGCTGAAAGAAGTCACTACTAGAGAGATGTACCTTTGCCATGAAAGGATGTACCTGGTCTGCAGTGATATTTAGGTAGGTGATAGACGTCACAGCATCCCTTCTGTTGGCTCCTACCATACGGGATAACCTTCGCTCACCTCTAGCATCGATGAGCCTGGTAGGCGCATTATCCTGCTGAAAGAAGTCACTACTAGAGAGATGTACCTTTGCCATGAAAGGATGTACCTGGTCTGCAGTGATATTTAGGTAGGTGATAGACGTCACAGCATCCCTTCTGTTGGCTCGTACCATACGGGATAACCTTCGCTCACCTCTAGCATCGATGAGCCTGGTAGGCGCATTATCCTGCTGAAAGAAGTCACTACTAGAGAGATGTACCTTTGCCATGAAAGGATGTACCTGGTCTGCAGTGATATTTAGGTAGGTGATAGACGTCACAGCATCCCTTCTGTTGGCTCGTACCATACGGGATAACCTTCGCTCACCTCTAGCATCGATGAGCCTGGTAGGCGCATTATCCTGCTGAAAGAAGTCACTACTAGAGAGATGTACCTTTGCCATGAAAGGATGTACCTGGTCTGCAGTGATATTTAGGTAGGTGATAGACGTCACAGCATCCCTTCTGTTGGCTCCTACCATACGGGATAACCTTCGCTCACCTCTAGCATCGATGAGCCTGGTAGGCGCATTATCCTGCTGAAAGAAGTCACTACTAGAGAGATGTACCTTTGCCATGAAAGGATGTACCTGGTCTGCAGTGATATTTAGGTAGGTGATAGACGTCACAGCATCCCTTCTGTTGGCTCGTACCATACGGGATAACCTTCGCTCACCTCTAGCATCGATGAGCCTGGCAGGCGCATTATCCTGCTGAAAGAAGTCACTACTAGAGAGATGTACCTTTGCCATGAAAGGATGTACCTGGTCTGCAGTGATATTTAGGTAGGTGATAGACGTCACAGCATCCCTTCTGTTGGCTCCTACCATACGGGATAACCTTCGCTCACCTCTAGCATCGATGAGCCTGGTAGGCGCATTATCCTGCTGAAAGAAGTCACTACTAGAGAGATGTACCTTTGCCATGAAAGGATGTACCTGGTCTGCAGTGATATTTAGGTAGGTGATAGACGTCACAGCATCCCTTCTGTTGGCTCGTACCATACGGGATAACCTTCGCTCACCTCTAGCATCGATGAGCCTGGTAGGCGCATTATCCTGCTGAAAGAAGTCACTACTAGAGAGATGTACCTTTGCCATGAAAGGATGTACCTGGTCTGCAGTGATATTTAGGTAGGTGATAGACGTCACAGCATCCCTTCTGTTGGCTCGTACCATACGGGATAACCTTCGCTCACCTCTAGCATCGATGAGCCTGGTAGGCGCATTATCCTGCTGAAAGAAGTCACTACTAGAGAGATGTACCTTTGCCATGAAAGGATGTACCTGGTCTGCAGTGATATTTAGGTAGGTGATAGACGTCACAGCATCCCTTCTGTTGGCTCGTACCATACGGGATAACCTTCGCTCACCTCTAGCATCGATGAGCCTGGTAGGCGCATTATCCTGCTGAAAGAAGTCACTACTAGAGAGATGTACCTTTGCCATGAAAGGATGTACCTGGTCTGCAGTGATATTTAGGTAGGTGATAGACGTCACAGCATCCCTTCTGTTGGCTCGTACCGTACGGGATAACCTTCGCTAACCTCTAGCATCGATGAGCCGGGGTCGGCCCACACCTTGCTGGCTGTTCGTGGTTTTTCTCTCCTCAGACCACTTTATACAGATACTAACCACGGCTGACTGTGAGCACCTCACAAACCTTGCCGTATCGGAAATGCTGTGACCCAGTCGTCTGGCCATTACAATTTGGCCTTTGTCACTTTCACATGCGCAGTCGTTTGCATAAAGACGCGCTGGTCATAATGCTTTTGCTCTTCAGTGTATATCACGTCTCTATGTTTTGTAATGTTAAAGAGTTCGTAAAAGATCGCAGATTGCTCTGTCTGCTGTGAATGATGTTTCTCATGCAAAGTGGGAGGATCAGAAAATGCATTCATTCCAAGCCATTGGATAAGTCTTCGCTGTAGTCCAGTCTACTCAACTAAATAATATTCATATAAATATTTAAAAAAAACTCCGTTAGGTTTTACCAAGTGGAAAAAACTTTCTCGGAAAAAATCCTCCATACTTTATAAAGAAGCGAAGTTTTCTCGAGAATACAATATCCTCCAACTCGATATTTCAGAGAGAGAAAAGTCATCCATTCAAATAAGTGATGTAAAAAAATCCCAACGAAATATTTCAATCTTTCGAAGAGGAAACAGGTCATAATTTCTTTGAAGTTATTATTGATTGATCAAAAAAATAAACGCGTTAAGATTAAAGTTGAATACTTTATCAAAACATTAAAACTTCGAACCTTCTTCAGAATAAAGAAATTGATTTTTATGAAACAAAACGATTATTATTTAATATCAATTGTTAGTGACCACAGTGGAGTTATAATACTTTGAACACAAAAGTACTTCCATATTAAGCGAAAATCTCACTAAAAGTGACAACGGTTTTTTACAAAAAATGTCACTGTGAATAAAAAATAAAATAATAAATACCCCCTCAAGCAGCTGCTTGCCACAGAGGTCTGACAGGAGCCTGTCAGTTTATATGCCATAGTAAAAGGTCTGAGAGGATGGCAGGACCTCTGCAGAAAAACGACACATACATCCATGCCTTACCCGGGGCTCGAACCCAGGTCCTTCAGATCAGTAGCCAAGCGCGCTAACCACTCGGCCACGGGACGGCTGTCACTGTGAATAAATTAAAAAAAAAAAAAAAAAAAATTCCCCTTCTCTCTAAAAGCTCTGTTATCAACAATATTTGTTTATTAGGTATTTAAAATGTTATTCAACATTCCATAACAGATTCTGTTGCCTCTGATATCCTTAATTCTTTTCTTTAAAACTAATGAAAACGACGCAACTCTCTATAGAGCAGTGGTTCTCAACCTTTTATGCTTCACGTACTCCCTGGAAATGTGTATGTAACTGGCGTACCCCTTCTATAAATAGGTAAAACTATAATTATAGTATAACAATGTGAATAAAATAAAACATACACAGTCGTATCAGAATAATATGACCACCTATCATAGTATATGTATGGTAGATGGCGTACCCCAAAAAATTTTACCGCGTACCCCATGTTGGGAACCTCTCCTCTATATACCTGCCACAGAGCTCTAACCATTAAACCACAGATCAGACGCTAAGATCTTCCAGAATAAGACCTATAAATCTTTCACTGAGATGTGGCAGACCTTGCACAGGGACGTAGCGAAGGACTATGGTTGGGGGGGGGGATGGGAGAAATCGAAAATTTTCCAACTCGAAAATCAAATTTTGCCAACTGAGAGAATAATATCTATCTGGTTCGTACTAGATTTTCGCTCCGTGGGGTATGGGGGGGGGGGGGTTGAGATAATTTTCACAACTCTCCTGCATTTTGCCATTTGACTTCCAATTTTGCGAACTACCAATAATTTCACGAAATTAATCCCAATATTTACATCTCGTCTGAATTGTAGCAAGTCAGTGTGACAAGCCCCTTGATTTGGCCAACTCTCCTTAATTTCACAAAACCATTCCTAATCTTTACATTTCTCCTAAATTTGCAAATTCAAATTTTTCAAACTCCCCAACATTTTGCCAAGTTTTCTCGACTTTGTCAACACTCCTTAATTTCACAAACCCAATCCCAATTATCACAACTCGCCCGTATTTTCCAAGTGGATTCGAATATTGCCAACTGCCCTACATTTTGTTTGTTTCCTCGATTTGTCCAACATTCCTTAATTTCACAAACCCAATCCCAATTTTCACAACTCGCCTATATTTTACCAAGTGAATTCGAATTTTGCCAACTCGCCGTAATTTTACAGAAATAATCGCAATTTTTACATCTTCACTGAATTTGCCAAGTCACTTCGAATTTTATCAACTCTCCTTAATTGCGCAAGAAAGGCACAACTACCCTGTTTTACCAAGTGGCTTCGAATTTTGCCAACTCCCCTGAATTTTACAAGTGGCTTCGAATTTTGCCAAAGCCCCTAGATTTTGCACGAGTTCTTGGTTTTTCCAACTCTCCTTAATTTCACAAAACCAATCCCAATTTTTACAACTCACCTGTACTTTACCAAGTGTTTCCAGTTTTGCCAACTTCCCTAAATTTTGCCAAGTTGCCTCGATTTTACCTCCTCTCCTTAATTTCGCAAAACAATCCCAATTTTTACATCTCTCCTGAATTTGCCAAGTCACTTAAAAATTTTCAAACTCCCCAAGATTTTGCCAAGTTTTCCCGATTTTTGTCAACTGTCCTTAATTTCACAAAAACAATCCCAATTTTCACAACTCGCACGTATTTTACTAAGTGGATTCGAATCTTGCGAACTGCCCAAGATTTCATTTTGCAACTTGCCACAATTTTACAGAAAAAAATCCTAATTTTTACATCTCACCTGATTTTTGCAGTCACTCTGAATTTTGCCAATTCCCCCAAGATTTGCCACCTCTCCTAGATATTGCGAAGTTGCCTCGATTTAACCAACACGCCATAATTTTACAGAAAAGATTTCAATTTTTACATCTCACCTGAATTTTGCCAACACTCCACGATTTTGCCAAGTCACTCCGAATTTTGCCAACACTCCACGATTTTGCCAAGTCACTCCGAATTTTGCCAATTGCCACTAGACTTTGCCAACTCGCCATAATTTTACAGAGAAAAATCCCAATTTTTACATCTCACCTAAATTTTGCCAAGTCACTCCGAATTTTTTGAATTCCCCATGATTTTGACAACTCCTTAAGTTTTGCCAACTCTCCTAGATTTTACCAACTCGCCATAATTTTACAAAAAAAAAAATCCCATTTTTTACATCTCACCTGAATTTTGCCAACTCCCCACAATTTTGCCAAGTCACACCGAAAGTTGTCAACTCCCTAAGCATTGCCAACACTCCTAGATTTTGCCAACTCGCCATAATTTTGCAGAAATAAATCCCAATTTTTACATCTCACCTGAATTTTGGCAACTCCCCACGATTTTGCCAAATCACTCTGAAATTTGTCAACTCCCCAAGATTTTGGCAAGTCACTCCAAATTTTGCCAATTTCCCCTAGATTTTGCCAACTCTCTCCTAGATTTTGCCAACTCGCTATAATTTTACAGAAAAAAATCCCAATTTTTACATCTCACCTGAATTTTGCCAATTCTCCTAGATTTTGCCAACTTGCCATAATTTTAGAGGGAAAAAAATCCCAATTTTTACAACTCACTTGAATTTTGCCAAGTCACTCCGAATTTTTTGAATTCCCCAAGATTTTGCCACGTCACTCCGAATTTTGCCAACTGCCCCTAGATTTTATCAACTCGCCATAATTTTACAAAAAAAAATCCCAATTTTTACATCTCACCTGAATTTTGTCAACTCCCCAAGATTTTGTCAAGTTACTCCGAATTTTGCGAACTCCCCAAGAATTTACCAAGTCACTCCGAATTTTGCCAACTCCCCAAGATTTTGCCAACTCCCCAAGATTTTGCCAACTCACCTATATTTTACTAAGTGGCTTCGAATTTTGCCAACTGCTCTAGATTTTGCAGTCTCTCCATTTTCCAATTCGCCCAAATTTTACAGAAAAAAATTCCAATTTTTGCATCTCACCTGAATTTTGCTCTAGATTTGCCAAGTTGCCTCGATTTTAAAGAACTCCCCTTAATTTTACAAAAAAAAAAAGATTACAAATTTTCTCAACTGACCTAGATTTTACGAAGTAGCTTCGAATTTTTCCAAATCCGAGTTACTTTTTTGGGAGGGAGTCTCCCCCCATAGCTACGCCCCTGCATAGTACACTGGGTTTCACCACATGGGCTGTATAAGAATATGATAGATTATATATTAATAAGAAATGGACTAGTTCTGTTAGGAATGCCAGGTAATATACGGGATCTTGCAACATAAACTTAAGATGTGTTGTGCTAAGTTTAAAAAAGTTACATTTAACACTGAAACTCTGAAAAACCCAGTTATAGCTAAAGCTTCCCATGCTAGGATGCGTAGTCATTATGACCGTCATGGTTTGTTTACTACGAAGTTGAAGAATGGGCCCCGTTTTAAACAAGTTTTTCTGAAACTAACTTACTCTTTTGTGTAAAAAGGAGCAGAGGAGGCAAAATTATTTGAGTTATAACGCACCGGAGCTTATTTTGGAAAAAAAGAACTACAGGAATATCCGTAATCAATATCCTACTAGTCCCAGCAGAAAACGTTACCAGTTAGCTGCTGATAAGAATCTTTGATTTGATGGCTTGGCTGACAAAGCCGAGGAAGCAATTAGACAGCACAACAGCATAGAGCTGTACCAGATAGTTAATGTTTTGTCTGGTAGAAAATGGATAGGTATACATGGATTGAAAGATAAACAAGGCAAGGTTATAGAAGGATTCTGTTATGGCTAGGTGGGTTGAGCATTTCAGTAATATTCTAAACAATGTGGTTAGTACTACTCCCATTGTTTGTAGTGATAACAGATGCATTGGTGGCTTTAATGTTGGCTCTATATCGCAAAAAATATCTGAAGTTATTTTGCCTATTCTAAAACTACATAAATCCCCAGGGGTAGATCAAATTATTACGGAAATGCTTAGAGCTGGGAATGTTTCTGTTACCCCATGGCTGACCGAAATTTTAAATATCTTTTATGATAAATGCATTGCTACTAAGGACTTTACCAGAGCTATTATTATTTTTATTCCTATTTTTAAAAAGAGGTGATCGCAGTTCTTGTGATAACTATAGGGATATCAGCCTACCTTCTGTTCCAGGTGGAGTTCTTTGCATGATTGTGCTTAATAGAATTAGAATCTTGCTGACAAACAATTGCATGATGAGCAATGTGGATTCAAAAGTGGTAGGGAATGTATAGATAAGATTTTTTCATTTAGCCACACTCTTCAGAAATGTTTAGTTTCAGACACCCATGGTTACTAACTTTGTAGATTTCAGAAAGGCTTTTGATTCTGTGGGTCGTCATAATTCGTGGTTGATCGTATGGCATACTAGACAAATTAGTTATCATAATGAAAGCTCTCTATAATAACACAGAGGCATGTGTAACAGTTGGTAAAGCTTGTAGCAATTGGTTTAGCATTGCTTCTGGTGTTGGACAGTGGTGCATTTTGTCTCCTTTTCTCTTTTGTTTGGTTATTGATTTAAAAAAAAATACCCCCTCAAGCAGCTGCTTGCCACAGAGGTCTGACAGGAGTCTGTCAGTTTATATGCCAAAGTAGAAGGTCTGAGAGGATGGCAGGACCTCAGCAGGAAAACGACACATACATCCATGCCTTACCCGGGGCTCGAACCCACGTCCCATATATCAGTAGCCAGGCGCGCTAAATGTTATGCGAAATTCACTGAAAGGGCAAGGTTTTGGACTTAAAGGGTCTAGAAATCTGAAAATTTATAATTTTGATTATGCTGATGATTTGGCCCTTTTGACAAATGATGCTGATGAGATTAGCAGTAGAGGTTTGTTAATAAACAGAGAGAAAACTAAAATGATGAAAATTGGTCAGGCAGGATGTGGGTCAGTTAATATGAATGGTTACAATCTTGAGCATGTGTCTCAGTCTTTGGAGCTATGTAACAGATATTAGTGATGTGCGGCATGAGATTAACAGACGAATAGGGATTGCTGTCGGGATTTTTAAGAATCTATGGAGAGTGTGGAGAAATAGGCGTATACACCTAAAGACTAAAATTAGACTGTGTAATAGTTTGGTTCTTTCTAGTTATTTATGGTAGTGAAACGTGGACCCTTGGTAAACAAGACAACAGGAAATTGATGCTTTTGATTCTAGATGCTTAGGCAGTATCTTGGGCATCAGGTGGTTCAACTTTGTAAGTAATGAAGAGGTTAGGCAAAGAAGTTGGCAATCTCCTTTGAGCAGCATATTGTGCAAAGAGAGATTTCATTGAATTGGCCACTTTGCCCGTAAGTTTAATTATAGATTAGCGAATAGGGTTTATTGCAAATATATGAAAGCATAAGCATCATAAAAACCGACAACAATAAGAAAAATCATTTGCATTTAAAGAATAGTTTTAAAATGAACGGTAGAAGTAGAAGCATAGTAGTACTACTTGTAGATAGAATAGGGTTATAAACAGTTTTGTGAGGCCTAAATGTCTCAAAAAAAAGGGGGAGACCTAGGATACGGTGGGCAGACAATGCCAAACAGACCTTGTTAGAATTGGTGTACAGTGGCCAGATGTAGGTCAGGACAGATATGCTTGGAAACCAAATTGCACAATCTGGTTGGACCTCCATAACCCATGGCTGCTTGATGATGAGTCAAAATACACTTATTTATTGTAGCAATCTGATATAACATTGAAGTTTTGATTGTAAGGAAAATTCCTATTATTAGTAATGCTAATCCGCAGGTCCTACGAAAAACAAATTTGACCACGTTTTTAAAACTGTAACAAAGATCACTTCTTGAAGCGTGATCAAATTAGCTGTTAAAGACTGTTATATACCGTTCTTGCATCCGAGAAAAATTATTAAAGATCATTTTGATATCCCATCGAAATCAATACACCTATAAAATATGCACCCCCCCCCCCCCACAAAGGGCCTACGTAACAAAAGTGCCTAGTGCCTACAAGAACAATCCTGCCCTGGCTGTTGTGAAATGCATCATTTACCACAACTCTTCAGATATAACACGGAAATATTGTTGAAAGTCAAAATTGAAAAAGATTTACATTTTTTATCTCCAATCTTATTTTCCGTAAAAAAAAAAAGGTTATTTAAAAAAAAACGTAGTTTTAAATGTGGCTTTCCCTTGAGCAGTGCGAAAGCATATTCCAATAATGTGATAAAGATCAGTATATTACAAATAGGAATGGTCAATATCTATTTGTGTTGATAATTTTATTGCTAACTATAAAATCGACGCTGCAGATTTATAAAATGTAGACAAGAACATTGTGATGAATAAATAGGATTTAAATTGTTATAAATAACGAAAAATAGAATTCGATATTCTTCACAATATACGCATTTCAGTTTTCTTGTCATCAGCGCCATATCTAGGGAAGGGAAAAAGGTGCTCTGTGGATAATTTTAATAACGGGAAAGCAAAAAAAAATAGTAAACATCAATTAATAACATAGATATTTTACAAAAATATTTCTTAAATTCGTTTAAAGACTTTGGAAAAAAATGCGTTTCGACCCGTTCCAGATTAATGCGATCCCTCAATTTTTATTTCTAGATACGATCGTCCGTTTCAATTTCTTTACATTATACGTAGAGTCATTTTATTTAAATAACAAGACACAAGAATATTGCCTGAGTACTTACAATTTACTCATGAAACTATCAGTTACAAACTAGAAATAAAAAAAACCATTCATACAGAAAGCGTTTCTTTAAACAGCATTTTGAAGTGGTTTGACTGTACATTGTTCCACTATTCTTACACTGACTAACATGTGATTATTCTAATAATGAAACCACTGAGAAGTTTCCTCTCTCAATTGCGTTTAGTTTTTAAAACGTCTTTAATGCTTACGGCCGCAGTTACGACCAAAGAAGGCGAACTCAGTTCTTTTGGTTTAAATCTCCACCGGATGGCGCCACTATGACGAGCTGTCATCGGTTCCTTTTTCGAGACTGGATTTGCTACTGGTGCTGCTAGCACTAATACTGCTGTCACTGCCACCGCTGCTGTAGCCGCCGTGTGTAACTACTCGGGCGTGGACTCGATAAAATTCGTCATTTTTCGGATCGGCCCTCGTTTCCTGTTGCTGAAGGCGATCCATCCACTGAGGCCGTTCAAAATCCCCGTTTTCTTGCTGTAGAATACAAACGTTGAAATTAATTCATAAATAAAATATGTTTATGTATAAACAAAAGTTACGATCTCTAGGTACATTTAATAATCTAACTTAAGTAATTAACTTTTGGTCTAGTACTCCTGCTTCTTTTATGATAAAGAATGCAATAGTTAAGATGGAATTTACTCGATGTTTTATTACTTATTTTTGTATTCGGCTAACACCATAAAACATTAATTCCGTTATCAACTGTTTAATAGAGGTAAAACTACTAAAAACTATAGATTACATTAAAAGTTAACAACGAACTTTTGCCCCACTTTTGTTGCTTGGCAACAAAATCCTAACGTATTGTTTTAAACAGCCCCCATAATCAAATACAGCAATATTCAATTTCGACTTAGAATCAACTTCTTTAATGCTTACAATTTTAAAGGTGTAATTTAACAGGCATTAAATGGTGGGTGATTATAAAGTTTCTTGGTGTACACCATTTCGTATATCTCAGAGTAAAAAAAAACACAAAGCTGAAAATTTATAAATATATAATTGTTTGATTCTAAAATAACTACTTTAAGGATAGAGTAAGGTTTTGCAAACTGTAGGCTGCAGTCCCATTAAATTTTATCTTTGCATTTTCGTACCGTTAAATAAAAGACCCCTCCCATACGTGATTTGGCATAACGGACGGTCTTTAATAGGCCCTCATGTGTTCACAACGACCGCAACTTCATAATAGTGACCGATTTACGATGGGTAGGCGGCCACCAATTTCGGCCACGCAGAATTCGAAAGTAATTCGAGCAGCCCTCAGCCAATCAGTGACACCCATTCATGACTTTTAGCACTTTGTTTTCATTCATTGTAGCATCTTTATGGTGCTCAGAGCTCTTTGCCAGACTTGGTGTTTTTATCCTAACTTCTTAACTACTCCATTAAAATATTTTACAATAGCTCCTAAGAGCGAAAAGTTGGAAGGGAACTGAATTGAAAACGTAGAAATCATCGAAAAGTATGACAAGGGCAGCAAAAATAATGAACTTGCGAAGGGGTATGCCTTGGCCCATTCCACAAAACGTATGCTTTATAACATTTGAACTTTAACACCAAACTCAAAGACTTGAGAGTAAGATGATGCTTCCAAACAAAGATATTTATAATTTTTTATGCATTAATTTTCCCTTTATTTACCACGTTTCTATCTTCATTTATGCTTTATTGTGTTTAAAACACATTTATCTTTAAAAATCTACAGTTCAAATGTTATAAAGCATACATTTTTAGGTGTAAAAAAAGGTCACATTCCTCGACGCCCGGAGTAGATGAAGGTTTTAACATGCAATTCTCATATCCGTATAACGACCGTCGTTACGGAACGGATCGGGGTTACTATAATTGGCTTTCCCTTGAGCTCTCGATTTAATAAAAGTTTATAAGAATTAAATTCTTTTTACGAATGTTGAAATTCATGTCTTTTTCATTTCATAGACCAATTCACTCAGCAATGTGATTATCACGTTGAAATTAAATCTAACAAGTGCAAATAAAATATTTAAATACTAAAATTTTATTTTATATTTT
Source organism: Ryuthela nishihirai (assembly GCA_038380435.1). Classification (NCBI taxonomy): domain Eukaryota; kingdom Metazoa; phylum Arthropoda; class Arachnida; order Araneae; family Heptathelidae; genus Ryuthela; species Ryuthela nishihirai. The sequence continues at coordinate 54,929,101 of JAWZYU010000009.1, forward strand.
GTATATCAATGTTGCCATTCAGGTCTAAAGGGCCTTGAAGAATGTTTTTTTTATTTTCCGAATTTTTCACCCTCTAACAATGGAAATTCGTACTAAAGGATGGAGGCGGGGGTGGCTCAGTCGGTAGCGCGCCAGACTCGTAATCTGTAGTTCCCAGGTTCGAGTCCTAGCTGGGTCAGCGTCGAGATTTATCTCCGCAAAAATTCCCCGCCCTGCCCACGGTCAGTAGGGGACACCGATGGGCTTGGAAAGACCGCCGTCCGTCCGTCCGTCCGTCGAATGGGACGTTAAGCCGTAGCCCCGTGTGCGGGAGAGCCATACCCTATGCACGTTAAAGAACACGCTGGATGGCCTTGACGAGAGGCTACCATCTGACCCAACAGCTGTTCCAGTGGTTCTCCTCCCCCAACCTTCTCTGAGCCTTCGGGGTCCATGTGACCTGGCCATTTAGCCCATGGTGTGCAAAAAAGTGCCGCTCAGAGGAAAACAACCCAACTAAAGGATGATTCCCAAACGGCAATATTTTATCAGCATCTATAAAACACAAAAAAGAAATCCTAATATTTCGTCAATACCTATCCAAACCTAGAGAATTTTTGTGTCTAAAATCAAAAATGCTGATTGTCTACAAATGGACAAGACGACAAAGTGGATGTAATAGCTCGTTTTTTTTAAAAAAAAAAACGAGCTACAAATTGGTGATAGAAGGAAAATAATAAATATTTGCTCAAAATAGTTTATCTACTATTGGTAGAATATATAATTACATATAATGCACTAATTAAAGTTAAAGGCTTAGAAATAACTAAACATACTCAACATAATTAATCTCTTAAACGTTAATTAATCTTCCAAATTATTTCAACGTCTTAGAATATCTGCAAAGGGTTGGGTTGTTTTACCTGTGAGCGGCACTTTTTTGCACCATGGGCTAAATGGCCAGGTCACATGGACCCCGAAGGCTCAGAGTAGGTTGGGGGAGGGGACCCATTGGAACAGCTGTTGGGAGACAGATGGTAGCCTCCCGTCAAGGCCATCCAGCGTGTTCTTTAACATGCAGAGGGTATGGCTCTCCCGCACACGGTGCCACGGCTTAACGTCCCATCCGACGGACGGCGGCCTTTCCAAGCCCATCGGTGTCCCCTACTGACCGTGGGCAGGCGGGGAATTTTTCGGAGATAAATCTCAACGCTGACCCAGCTGGGACTCGAACCTGGGAACTACAGATTACGAGCCTGGCGCGCTACCGACTGAGCCACCCCCGCCCCTATCTGCACAGGAAGAGAGCAAGGGCCTCTCCCCTAACGACATGCTTGCGATGTGGTTTCTTAAGGATTACACTGTTCCAAGTGCTGACTGTTTCATCAAGTGTAAAATGAACTTCATCATTCCATAAAATATTGGCTATCAGTTATTTAAGTGCACTCTGGTAGGAAATAATCGGGCAAAGTTCCTATGTATTTGAAAGTCTGTTTATTATTTTTCTTACATTAGTTGTAATATTGAATTTTTTTAGAAGCCTTTGTGCTCCTCAACTACATCATACAGAGAAAGTAGAAATATTGCAAATATATGAAAGTGTAAGCATAAAAACCGACAACAATAAGACTAAAATCATTTGCATTCAAAGAATAGTTTTAAAGAACCAAGTTTTTATATAACACCTGAGTCTAAATAACACCAGAACTCAGAGCAATATTGCACTACAGCTAAACAAAATATAAAATAATAAATTTAAGGACTATATTTCGAATGTATTACTATATATTCAATTTATTCATGCGCTTACCAATAACAAATCGCTTAGCAAAATAAATGCCATTTTATATGTTTGTAAATCTTCTCAATTTTCGTCAATTGTGGAAAAATGTGTTTAAGATGAATGTAATAATATCTGCTGTTAAACATTCCAGTTTTCAACAACTCTTTAAATAATAATCATATATAAGAAATCGATTGCTTAAAATCGAGATTTAGAGAGATCTGAGTGCGATCTTTATCTTATCTCCAGAGACACTTTTCTGCACAAAACGTCTTTACAACATGAATTACTAAACGACAAACAGTACAAATCTGAAAGTTACGAACGGATGTAATGCACTTTAGGAGAAATTCAAATATGTGCACCTGTCGTTTTGCTTTACATTTGTCCCTTTATTTGATACTCTGTTTTACATTTTCACAAGATCCTCAGAAACCATGGCTACTTGTCGGCAGCTTACAGAGGTGCGCTGAAATATTGCGAAGTTCCCACAATTGAATGTAGTATTAGTCTACATTTACGAGTGGCATAACATGAATAGCATTTTGGAAGAATATGAGAATGCGCAGTTGATGCTTAGACAGTTCTCATAAATCGTATGTCAATGATCTATGAATTGCGAAAGTGAATTGCGCAATCTCTGCAGTTGGTACAGTCGCTCAAAAAAGTATCCGAACACTATGATCGATTACAGAATTCAGAAAAAATATCTGGCAACGATTTTTTTTAGAAATTAGTGATCTGACAAATTCGTGTCACGTGAACGAAGTTGCCAGATCACTAATTTCTAAAAAAAAAATCGTTGCCAGATATTTTTTCTGAATTCTGTAATCGACCATAGTGTTCGGATACTTTTTTGAGCGACTGTACATATATTTATCGAGTTATGAATAGTTGTGTTCTGCTTCAAGGGATTACCCTTCTCTCTCCTCACCCTCGAAAATTTCCCTCGGTATCTCCCTGGTATATTATCCTACATATAAACGATTGCTCTGTGTATAATAATAACGAACAAATAACTAAGATATGCAAATCTATTTTACTACCGTATATTGTAAAAAAGTGTTTTATGATTACGTCGATTAGTTACTAATATTTTTTTCTTACCATTTGTATTTTTTTGGCCTGGTGTTCCAAAATTTTTTCAAGAGAGGTCTGTTTGGAGAGCATGTCCTTTTTGAGCTTGTGGGCTTTGTACTTGTCCATGGCCTGCTGAAGTTCAGATTTCTGGCCCACAAGTCCCTTGCCGCTATGGAAAGGATAAATTATTGTGTGTTACTTTCAAACTAGGGTTCAAAACTCATCGCAAATTATAAACGAGATAAATATTTGCCAGAAAAATACTTGATCAAATATACACACGAAGGGAGATTATGGGCATTTTAACATGAAGGTTAACGTGAAGTTTAAAATCAGCACCATGGCTGATTTTAAATTATTGATTAACAGGTTATAAAAATGAAGAAACGTTATTCAGTTTGACATCGCTCAACATAATATGCAGTATCATAAACATAATATTTGGGTTAATGAAGAGCAGTAATTATAAATAAATAAAATAAATACCCCCTCAAGCAGCTGCTTGCCACAGAGGTCTGACAGGAGCCTGTCAGTTTATATGCCACAGTAGAAGATCTGAGAGGATGGCAGGACCTCAACAGAAAACAACAAGAAGATCCATGCCTTACCCGGGGCTCGATATAGTTTATATATTCATATGGTATTTTAAAAACAGGGTTCTAATAAACGCAAAACAAGAAAGTAATCCTTTTGATTCCAACAAAAAACAGAGTAACGTTTTCGGATTTGTGAACACTTTGCCGAGTGGTTAGCGCGCTTGGCTACTGATCTACGGGACCTGGGTTCGAGCCCCGGGTAAGGCATGGATGTTCGTGTTGTTTTCTGCTGAGGTCCTGCCATCCTCTCAGATCTTCTACTGTGGCATATAAACTGACAGGCTCCTGTCAGACCTCTGTGGCAAGCAGCTGCTTGAGGGGATATTTATTTATTTTTTTTTCCTTTAATAAATAGGGCTATCTAATGCCTTAACGGTTTCTAGAACTATAAATTTGAAAAACATTTTTAATATATGCACCCTAAAGAGCAGAAAATAAACTTAAAGAATATCGATGGTGCAATCAGTCTGTGAGTTCATATTCATTTCAGGGAGCTTGGCCGATTTACCTACAAAACAAGATTGCCGGAACCCTTATCTTCCTTTGAAGTGAATACGAACTCAGTGACTGATTGCACCATCGATATGCTGTAGTTTTATTTTCTACTTTTTGAGGTCCATATAGGAAGATAGGTATTTTTAAAATTTTTTAATTTATATATTATAGCTTATGTCACTCCCCGAGTCACAAGCTTTCATTTGACGCATAGCTTGTTACTTTCCGTACTCGCGTTCAGGAGATAGAGGGGAACAATCGTTTTCAGAGCAGTCATTTCTTAGCAGGATTTCTCAACTCTAAAAGGATTGCAGAATCGAATGATCCTAATCAACATTAGGTTTTATATATGATGTAAAAAGGTTCGGTAAAAGAGGAAAGAAAATAATGTGGCCTAAAAATGAGTATTACACCGATAGTTTTTCGAATAATGGCACGAACAATAAGAAAATTACGATACTATTAATGAAATGTACGAGGGAAGAAAGTTCCACAATTTGCTAAAGGAAAAAAAAATTACCCGGCGTTTCTCGAGTACTTAACTCAATTAGGTAAACTTTAAAATACAAAGTTGATAGTAACACTCCCCAACTCACAAGTTTATTATATGTCGTTATGGTCAACTTCTGGGCGTGTTACCTCCCTTTTGAGGAAATGAGGAGCAGAAAGGATGGGGAAAATTTAAGGTAGCCCATGATACTCCTTGGTCTCAAACTTTGATTTGAAATATAATAACGTGTTACGCTCGGTAATCGCTTGCGAATTTCGCCTGTTTTTGATGCTGGCATTAACCGAGTGGTTAGCGCGCTTGGCTACTGATCTACGGGACCTGGGTTCGAGCCCCGGATAAGGCATGGCTGTTTGTGTCGTTTTTCTGCTGAGGTCCTGCCATCCTCTCAGACCTTCTACTATGGCATATAAACTGGCAGGCTCCTGTCAGACCTCTGTGGCAAGCAGTTGCTTGAGGGGGTATTTATTTTTTGCTGAGGTCCTGCCATCCTCACAGACCTTCTACTATGGCATGTAAACTGACAGGCTCCTGTCAGACCTCTGTGGCAAGCAGCTACTTGAGGGGTATATTTATTATTTATTTATTAACGATGGGGTCAAATCCTTAAGTTTTAAGAGGAAGTTGCACACCAGATTTGGTAGTCCAAACTTTCATCGTTTAGGAGTTACTTCCTCCTTTATTTCGTGTGAAGGGAGGTTGGAGGACCAAATACTTACGTTACTCTATGTTATGATAGGGGGAAGCTGTATACCAAATTTGGTGTTCCTAGCTCTTTCTATTTAGATGTAGTTCTTGATCGAACAGACATATATAAACTCTTTACGTTACAGATGACAACGTATTAATTTTTTTTGAAGCAGGGAAAGTTTTTAAAGAAATTTAATAACTACTTTATGGTTAACTCGCTTGGTTATTGATCTAAGGGGGCGGGGGTGGCTCAGTCGGTAGCGCGCCAGGCTCGTAATCTGTAGTTCCCAGGTTCGAGTCCCAGCTGGGTCAGCGTTGAGATTTATCTCCGCAAAATTCCCCCCCCCCCTGCCCACGGTCAGTAGGGGACACCGATGGGCTTGGAAAGGCCGCCGTCCGTCGGATGGGACGTTAAGCTGTGGTCCCGTGTGCGGGACAGCCATACCCTGTGCACGTTAAACACGCTGGATGGCCTTAACGGGAGGCTACCATCTGTCTCCCAACAGCTGTTCCAGTGGGCCCCCTCACCCAACCTTCTCTGAGCCTTCGGGGTCCACGTGACCTGGCCATTTAGCCCATGGTGTGCAAAAAAGTGCCGCTCAAAGGTAACACAACCCAACTACTGAGCTAAGGGACCTGGGTTCGAGCCTCGGGTATGGCATGAATGTTTGTGTCGTTTTTCTGCTGAGGTCCTGCCATCCTCTCAGACCTTCTACTATGGCATATAAACTGACAGGCTCCTGTCAGACCTCTGTGGCAAGCAGCTGCTTGAGGGGGTATTTTTTTAATTTTTATTCAACAATTTCGCCGTTATACGACCAAAATTTGGATACTATGCTGCAAATAGAAGCTATTTGAGATGTAAAGTGACAAATTCCATTTTCTGACCAAATTCCGTGTTACAAACGTGAAAATTTTGACATTACAAAGGAGACAAATCAACTGATACAGATTTTTTTTGTTTTTAATTATTAGGAAGAGAATAAGTTATTTGTTACAGTTATGAAAGATATAGTTCCAGTTATAAGTCATGAATTATTTGCGAACTTGGAAACGTACAGGGTGTTCATATTCGGATTGCTATTTTCGTAATGTACCAATTGAAATAATTTTCGTAATGTACCAACTGTTCAAATTCGGATTGCTATTTTCGTAATTTAAATTAAAATTAATATTTAATTTCAATTAAATTTTTTAAATCAAAATTTTGAAACAATGGCAGTTTTCTAGAATTTGAAAAGCTTTTGATTGTGTATAATGAAAAATTATTAAAATTAATAAAGAACTGTAATAGTAGAGCACAAGAATTTAAGTGGCTCAAAATTTATCTGATGAATAGGTAATAAATAGAAAGCAAAAATTGGAAATTACATTAGTAGAGAAACTACAATGAAAGTTAATTAAGTTTTAGGACCACTATTTACCTTAATTTCTACAACTGATTTCTGGATATTAAATCTACATAGTAGAATAATTTCGTTTCCCGATGACATTTCATTCAAATATTTGGATCAAAAGAAAGAAGAAATATTAGAGTACATCGACAATATCTGGATTAAATTAAAAATGTTTATAAAATTTGATTTTAAAAATGAAAATGATAAAATATACAATACCACATGTAGAAAATATCAGTGGGAGTCTTTTTTTCGAAATAAAATTACATTTCATTCTGAATATTGAGAAAACGGAAAATTGTATATTTGATAAAACCGATGGCGTGGGAACTGTAATAATTAGGATATTATACAGAAGGTAGAAAGATGTCAAAACTCCCCCCCCCCCCCCGCCGCAAATCCGATCATAACCTAAAATGTTTACATTCGCAAATTCATTAATTTATCATCGTTAAAAATATTTTCCTTTCGACGGATTAAATACTATTTACTATATGACATATTTTCATGTCAAGCATACCTTTACAAAATCTAATTAAAAATGAATCTCATTACAGAAATTTCTGTCATGAGATCCGCCAAACTGCCATTTCTGCTCTTTTATTCAGTACTGGAAAACCGTACTGGATCCGTTTTTTGCACATTTGATAAATTCGATGGCGTTGAAATTGGGCTCGAAAAGAAATGCCGTAATAAACAAAATACGGGAGAATTGCTATAATAAATACAATACAGGGAAAAAAATTGCCACAATAAACATAATACAGGAGAATTGCCATAATAAATATATGAGAGAATTGCCACAATAAATATAATATGGGAGAATTGCTACAATAAATATAGTACGGGAGAATTACCATAATATATATATATATATATGGAGAATTGCCATAATAAATATAAGCATATAATTCCACTAACCATATGAGAAAATTGCCATAGTAAATGTAATGTGCGAGAACTGCAATGATATGCAAGAATTCTAATAATATAATACGCGAGAATTTCAATAATATATATATAATACGTGAAAATTTAACTAATAAATATAATGCGCGAGAATTCTAATAATAAATGTAATACTCGAGAATTATAATAATAAATATGCGAGCTTCCAATAATAAATACAATACCCGATAATTCCAATAATAAACATAATACGCGATAATTCCAATAATAAATATAACACGCGAGAATTCCAATAATAAATATAACACGCGAGAATTCCAATAATAAATATGCATAATACGCGAGAATTCTAATCATCATATTATAAAATAGCCGTAATTCCGGGCGGCGAACGGACGGGCAAACGGACACATATGACATTATCGGTGGCAGAAACTGGCAGTTTCCCCGTGATTCGACAGCTGCTTGAGCGATCTGTTCCGAATTTGGTGGGTGGTCCCGTTTAGTTCCGACCATCTTGGGGTCGCGTGTGAGGTTTCTAGCTGCCGTGGATCGGGAGTGATCCCTCGAAAAGCGTCCGAGATTTCTGAGGCTCTGCTGTATCCTGCCTTGTGAATGAAATTATCGATCGGCGTGCTTTTTTTTTTGAGTGGAAACCCGTGAATGAACTTATCGATCCGTTTCGCACCAAACGTTCGGCGTGGGTATAACAAATAATAAATATAATACGAGAGAATTTCAATAATAAACATTAGAGAATTGCTATAATAAATGAAATATGCAAGAATTGTCATAAAAAATAATACGTAAGAATTGCCAAAATGAAAATAGCTTGGTATTTTAAAACTGGAAATGACGACATACCTGAATTAAAAACACTCGGTCATGATTATTCGTTGGAGTGGAGGAGCAAACTTAACCTCCTCTAGCACCAAGGAAAAATAAACAGACTGCCTATGTACTGACTTGCTAGTTAGTCAAGTTATCGCAACGAAACAGGCATACGCGAGCCGCGAACCGCGGGCTATCAGGAATTTACCTGAGCTCCCAGCATGCCATTTCACCCCTGGAGGAGTGAGTACGTAACAAAATTTTTAATACCTGACGTATAAAGGGATGCGCTTTATTGAAGCAATGCTATGTGTGTAAAACAATCATCGTGATGACACAATGACAGCATCAGAAGTTTATTCCAGACACCAGTGTTGACTATTTATCAAGAAGCAGTGAATTTTTTTGCCGAATATTTTTCGCCTAAGAAATAAGCTAACTGCTGAATTTCGTTTCAGAGTTCAGACAATAGTGATGATAAAAAATACTTAGTCAACAAAGTTGTTGTGCAGACTTTTCAAACATTTTATTGAAACGAATCTTCTTACTGACATGCATCTAAATATTTTATGTATGCGACGATTGGCTTAAAATTCAAATCGTAAATCAATTGTAGGTCAATTTGGAATATTTCGTGAAAAATAAATTTTTTTCTAATCTGATTGTTTTTTCTTCTTGTGCAGGTTATCAAGAAAAATAAAAAAACTCTCGAAGGACTACAGTAAGATTGTACTGTCCTTCGGAAATCTTTCAGGTATTCATAGTTTAAAACCATAAAAGACAATGGATTGTTTGGTATGATGGAACCTGTCGACAAGCATATTCAGTAGTTCTGTTATATTTCGAGGTTGTAACATTTCGATTCACCAATTTATGCATTGTTTTTGAATTCTATATTATTTGACGATTGTAAAAATATGAAAATTTCATGAAATACATTTGTGATTGGTTTGAATTATTATATTTGTGAACTGATTGCCTAAATAATTAAATTACACCCAATTCTGTTTTTACACAGTAGATAGGCTCCCAAAAAACGGGGTAAAAAATACAGTGCATATGAAAATACAGAAGATTGGTTCCAGACGTGAAAACCCAGTACAAATAATAAGTTGTTTTCAAACAAATCATATCTTTAATTAAATCTATTTGATTTTTATTCAGTTAAACACATTTTTTATTTTATAAACTTATAAAGATAATTATATGTACATATATAAAGTAAATTATCCTTCATAAAGAAAATAATATGTCACTAATTCATGAGTACAAAAGTGCAAAAAAATATGACTTACATATGTTTATTAACTAGATTTTATTCGTTGTCACTTTCTGACAATAGACTCATTCGTTTGCATAAGACAGGAATTAAATCACTTTCATTGCTTTAAATATTTTGGCCGTCGTGTTCATACTCCAATGGTGAAATGCTCTCTGTGGCATGGGGAACCAAATTATCACTTGTTTCCAGTGATTCTGAAGTTTGATTAGTTTTGACAACGAACTCTATAATCAATCGTTAAGATCCTGCTTTGACTAGATCTTTATATAATTCTTGATAACGCGCCATACATGACTTCAGTTCAGGTTTAAACAGCTCAGTTCGTTCGACAATGGTATCATGTGTAAGAAAATGACTTTTCAATTTACTAGCCATTTCAAGCCCTTCTTTAATTAAACCTGCAGTGAGTGGAACCTCTTATCAACATCACTTTTTTCTTTTTCACAAGAGTCTCAAGGACAACTTCTATTATTTCATCTTCGCTAAGAGCTTTGTCAACCAGCAATTCATCAATATCTGCAAAGGATAAATCATCGAATCCTTCTCCACCAACTGCATGTACTAAAATGATGATATTAGGATATTCAGTCGTATTTGGGAGTACAGGATCTTTGCTTTTTACATATTCTGGCCAAATAGCTTTCCAGCATGCGTTTAAAGTTTATGATTTTAATTCTGATACAATCTAAAATAGAAAATTTCTTCCACACATCAATAACTGTTAGTGTTTTATCCTTATCTAGTTTATCCAAAATGTATTGGAATGTTCGTCTTACGTAGTAAGTTTTAAATCGGGGAATTATACCCTGGTATAGTGGTTGTATTTAGGATGTCGTATTAGGCGGCAGAAAACAAAATTGCATATTTGGGTGTTCCAAAACAGAATGGCCAGGAGCATTGTCTATAATCAATAGAACTTTAAATTCGAGATTATTTTCCTTCAAATAGCGTTTAACTTCTGGAACAAAACATGGAACCATTCATTAAAAATTTCTTTTGTAGCCCAGGCTTTTTTGTGTGCCATCCAATATACTGGCAATTTATTCAAATCTACACCTTTCATTGACCGTGGTCTTAGAGATCGATTGGTGAGCAACGGTTTTAACGTACGATCTCCTGAAGCATTGCTGCAAAATAAGAAAGGTCACATGAACCTTAGCTCCTTCAAAGCCACCAACAGTTTTTTGTGATTTTGTTACGTAGGTTCTACCCGGCATTTTTTTCCAAAACACACCAGTTTCATCTGCATTCCAAACTTGATCAGGAGTGTATCCACCATCTTCAATGATTTGGGCCAATTTTGGACAAAATTCTTTAGCAGTCGGCTCATCTGCAGATGCAACTTCACCTTTTATTTTTACATTATGAAACGCGTCTTTGAAGAAATCCTGCAAGCCAACCTGTACTTGAAGAAAATTCATAATTTTTTTGTAACTGAGCTGATATGGTTGGTTTTATTTCTTGTATCTGCTTATATATTCGTAATGCCATCTGTTTGATGGTATTTCCATCTAAAGGTATTCTTTTTTTGCGAGTTATCTTCTGTCCACATTACTAGTGCCTTTTTCATCTTCACTTTTACAATATCTCTCGTGTACGATGACGACCTAGCGCTCAGTTTTGTTCCAGAAAACACAGATTTTCTAATAGCATTTTCATTTTTCTTGATGGTTCCTACGGTAGCTTCGTTCAAACCGAAATATTTACCTTTGGATATTGAACCTTCTCCAGTTGCAAGACGATCTAAAATTTGGATCTCAGTATCCAAAGAGATAGCTTTCCTTTTCTGCTTTTTTATAGTTGAATTATACGACATCGTGGTAAAGCTTACGAAAAATTTTTGAATTGTAGTTAATAAATTAGATGATGAAAAATTGTAAATTATCTATCAGCAAAATTTAATAAATTTATATTACACTTTGTGTAACTTAAAAAAACAAAACAAAAATCTTTTCGATTTCTTCTATTAAACATCTAAACACTTCTAACTTTAAACACGAAATGAGAGACCAAGACTAATGTATGCATTAAAGATAAAAATTGAGGGGAATTCCCGGAACTGAATGTTGCCACATTATTCGCAATGAAGTAGGTTTTGTACAATTTTTCCATAAAGTAGAGAGAACTTGTTGTGTAGTTATGTTAGTGTAGTTTTTATTTTGTGGATTTTAATGCACAAAATGTGTATCTATAGTACATTTTCAAAGTTAAAATTACTTCGAAAAATGTGACGATAAAAGCGACATCTTTGTTATAAATGTAAATTCTAGGAATTTGTTCTTGAATATGAATATTTTTTTCAGAATTAAAATTCAAATGGAGATTTTTAAAAAGTCGCCGTTTGAACCTTGTTAGATCAAAAATAAATCGTGTAAGAAGAGAATTGAATTTTTTTTCTAAACCGTGTTAAAATCGTGTAAAAAAATCCGTGTAAAAACAGAATTGGGTGTAGTTTATTTATAAATTTTGTTGATTAGAAATTCTTATTCATTTTTGTTGGTAAGAAATTTCTTATTCGTACTGATCATGCTGCTCTCAGGTGGCTACTAAACTTTAAAAACGTCGAAGAACAAATTGCTAGGTGGATACAGCGATTTACAGATAAGCTCATACTGTTTTCATCTATAAATTTAATAGATGAAAACAGTATGAGTTAGACAACTAGCTCATGCTGTTTTCTTCTATTATATTTATAAAAACAATTGGTGTCAGGACCGGTACATATATATTGAATGCCATTCACAAAAAATATGATGAGTTAGTAAAACTTTTAACTAATATAAGAGATGAAATAGCTGCTCAAAGCAGTAAAATTGATATTGCTAGTCAATATAATGACATGAGACGTGGAATAACTGACTAGAATAAAGACGTAAAGGCCGCTCAATATACAGTATGATAGTTTAAAGGTTCAAATTGATGGTATAAAAATGATACTGATGGTGTAAAATGTAATGTAAATGAAATCACTTGTGATTTTAACACCAAACTCGATAGTATTAAGAAAGATTGTAAGCATCAAATTGATAGTGTAAAAACAGTTTGTGAACGCCAGTTTGAAGTTTTAAGAAATGAAATGTTACCCTCTTTTTGTGATAACGGTAATCTTAGTGACAATAATGTGTTTATACATATCACTAGAAACACAACTAAACCTTCCACACATGATGGCTGGTCATCTTGGGCAGCCACGCTAAAATTGGGACCGACTAAGTGTAAACTGTTCCAACAAGAAGTCCTTGGTCATGTCATTACTACATCAGGGATTAAGACTGATTTTAGTAAGATAGAAGCTGTAAGAGACTAGTCTTCCACCACAGGATGCTCATAAACTTCGTAGCTTTATTGGACTTTGCACATATTATGGAAGATTTGTCAAGAGTTTCTCCAATATCTCAAGACCATTATATCGTCTGATAAAGGAGAGCCAGCGGTTCATGTAAACCACCGAATGTGAAGTGGTCTTCCAACAATTGAAGCAAACAAATTCTTTTAACAATTGAAGCAAACAAACTCTTTCAACAATTGAAGCAAACAAACTCTTTCAACAATTGAAGCAACAAAACACTTTCAACAATTGAAGCAACAAAACACTTTCCATGGCGCCAGTTTTAGCTTATTCAAAAGCTGGTATGCATTTCAAATTAGATACTGACGCAAGTAGCACAAGAGTTAGTGCTGTACTTTCACAACAACAAGACTGACAAGAAAAAGTTATTACATATTACGTTATTACGATATATACAGCACAGCCATTTGCCACTTCTCATGACAAACTAACATTAAAATCAAATATTTTCAATAATTGTAAGCTCAAAGCAGAACTATCAACACGTAACACGTGCAATTGTCTTTTGTGATAATTGCCGCCTCAGCTTTTAGGAGCGGCCGCGCGGTATATTACAAACAAAAATAATAGCTTCGCGCTGTCAGATCAAAAGTCTTTCGGCTAGCGTTCGCCAACGATGCACCTGCACCAGAAACCGAGATCAAAGGGTACCGAAAGCGCTTACGCAGAGGCGTACGATAAATCATAAATCGTATACATCAATATCGGAATAACATAGACCAATATAGAAAAGGGTTGCATAAAGATTTTTAATTATTGAATGGTTCAAATTGTATTTTGATTTCGCTGCTTATACCGCCCCCTTACGGTGCCGCCTGATGCGGCCGCCTCTCTGTATCATAGCACGGCACGGCCCTGGGCCCTACCTATCTCAATAAACCTAGTTTCTTTAAAAATCCTACTAATCATTTTCTCTCTGCAGGTACGTGGAACGTGAGGACATTACATAGAGATTATTCTCTTGATGTCCTCACGAAGGAATTCCTAATGTCCGACCCCGCCTTCTCGTGGTGCAGACCGTTAGTACCTTTCAGAAGAGATACTTTCTTGTGGAAGTGAACGGAAGAAGAGGGCTGCCAGATTAGTGTGGCCTACTGATCTGGACAACTCTGGCTACCTTTCTTTTTTTTCTACCCTGCTGAGGAGTGATCAACTACACAGGGTCCTGGTGCTGACCATATAAACCCACTGGACTGGACAGATATATGGCTCTGAGCTTGATTATGGATCCTGATTTTGCTGCACTGGTGGGCTTCTGTGGAGGGAAAATCTTTCGCTGTGTTTTCTGTTTGTTTATGGGTTGACAGCCCCAAGTGAATAGATTCACAAGATATGTTTAGCAGCTGGTGGATAATCCTGAGCAGAGGTCATCGCAGGCACCTGAACTCTTTGCTTCTATTGGCATCGTCAAATTCTACATTGAGGGAAGTCTTCCTGTGTAGATGGCTTCAGCCTTTAGTAGTGGGGGAATGGGTCTTTGCCCCATGTCTGCGATTAGGGGGCTGTTTTGATATTGTCGGCATTCCCTCTCTCAATAAAGTTTCTTTAAACATCCCACTAACCATTTTCTTTCCATATGTAGTTGGAATGTGAGGACTCTGCACAGAGCTTTTTCTCTTGATGTCCTCACACAAGAATTCCACCGTTATAATTTAGATATTCTCGGCCTGCAGGAGACCAGATGGACAGATAGAGGTCAGATTCTTAAAAATAATCTTAAACTTTACTTTTCAGGGAGGGAAGACAACAAACATCACCAAGGCGTGGGTCTGCTTCTCAACAGACACGCTAGTGATGCTCTTCTAGGATATGAGTGCATTAATGAAAGGTTTCTTACAGCAAAATTTCAGACAAGCGTTAAAGACTTGAATGTTATCTGCTGTTATGCCCCCACTGAGGATGCCGATGAGGATGCCGATGAGGATGAGAAGGATAGGTTTTATGGACAACTTCAGGATATTTTGAATTCTGTCAAAAAAGAAGATATTACTCTAGTTCTAGGTAATGCCAAAGTTGATACTGACTCTGATCTTTGGAGAGGGGTGATCAGCCCTTTTGGCATTGTAGCTGCAATGGCAATGGGCAACGTCTCCTACAGGTAAGTAAATTCAATGGTTTCAGAATAACTAACACATATTACAAACACCGCGACATACAGAAATATACATGGGTTTCACCTGATGGGCTGCATAAGAATATGATTGATTATATATTAATTAACAGGAAATGGGCTAGTTCTGCTAGGAATACCAGGCCATATAGGAGAGCTGAAATTGGATCTGACCATTACCTTGTTAAAAGTGTCTTGCAAGTTAAACCTAAAAAGTGTTGTGCTAGGGTTATTAATTTTACCTTTAATTCTGAAGCTCTGAAAGACCCAGTATTATGACAGTCATGGTTTGCTTACTTCTGAAGTTGAGGAAGAATGGGGCCATTTTAAACAGGCTTTTTTTGGAAACTAACAATATTCGTTTAGGGAAAAAGGAGCAGAGGAGACAGAATTATTTGAGTGATAAGGCACTTGAGCTTATTTCAGAAAGAAAGAACTTCAGGAATGTCCTTAATCAATACCCTACTAGTCCTAATAGAAAGCATTACAGAAAACTTAATAAACGTGTACAAGATCAGTTAGCTGCTGCTAAGAATCTTTGGCTTGATGGCTTGGCTGACAAAGCCGAGGAAGCAGTTAGGCAGCACAACAGCAGAGAGCTGTCCTAGATAGTTGTTTTATGTGGTAGAAAAGGACAGGTATACAAGGATTGAAGGATAAACAAGGTAAGATTATAGAAGGTGAGGATTCTGTCATGGCTAGGTGGACTGAGCATTTCAGTGATGTTCTAAACAATGTGGTTAGTTCTACTCCCATTGTTTGTAATGATGATATATGCATTACTGGCTTTAATGTTGGCCTTATATCACAATCCGAAATTATTGTGTCAATTTTTAAGCTTAAACTACATAAATCCCCAGGGGTAGATGAAATTACTACGGAAATGCGGAATACCGGTTTCGGTTACCACTTGGATGACTGAAATTTTGAATATCTTTTATGATAAAGGCATGGTTTCTAAGGATTTTTCCAGAGCTATTATTATCACTATTTTCAAGAAAGGTGATTACAGTTCTTGTGATAACTATAGGGGTATCAACCTACTCTCTGTTCCTGGTAAAGTTCTTTGCATGATTGTGCTTTATAGAATTAAGAATCTGGTTGACAGGCAATTGCGTGATGAGCAATGTGAATTCAGAAGTGGTAAGGGATGTGTCGATAAAAATTTTCACTTAGGCAGATTCTTGAGAAATGTTTCGAGTTTCAGAAACCTTTGGTTGCTAGCTTTGTTGATTTCAAACAGACTTCGACTCTGTTGATCGTCATAATTTGTGGCTGATTGTGAAATCATATGGTATACCTGACAAGTTAGTTAACATAATGAAAGCTCTCTATAATAACACTGAGTCGTGTGTGAGAGTTGGTAAGGCTTGCAGCAATTGGTTTAGCATTACTTCTGGTGTTCGACAAGGGTGCATTTTGTCTCCTTTTCTCTTTAGTTTGGTTATTGATTATGTTATGCGAAATTCACTGCAAGGGAAAGATTTTGGCCTTAAATGGGCTGGAGATTCTAAAATTTCTGATTTAGATTATGCTGATGATTTAGCCCTTTTGGCAAATGATGTTGATGAGATGAACTCTTTCATTCGAGCTCTTGATGAGACTTGTAGTAAGGTAGGTTTGGTTATAAACAGAGAGAAAACTAAAGTGATGAAAATTGGTCAGGCAGGCTGTGATTCAGTTAATCTGAATGGTTGCAGTTTTGAGCAGGTGTAACAGTTTACCTTGGGAGCTATGTAACCGATACTGGTGATGTGTGGCATGAGAATAAAAGACGAACAGTGATTGCTGCCGGGACTTTTAAGAATCTATGGAGAGTGAGGAGAAATAGGCGTATACACCTAAAGACTAAAAGTAGACTGTATAATAGATTGGTTCTTTCTAGGGTTAGTTACGATAGTGAAATTTGGACACTTTGTAAACAAGATAACAGGAAACTAGATGCTTACGAGTATCTTGTGTATTAGGTGGTTTAACTTTGTAACTAATGATGAGGTTAGGCAAAAGAGTCTGCAACCTCCTTTAAGCAGCATATTGTGCAGAGAGATATTGTGCAAAAGAGATGACCTCTTTTGCTAGATGGAGAAAAAAGCGTTAACACCCGACTCTACTATTGCATCTGAAGGTGAATGGGATCGTTTTTATTCACACGCCATTAAACTAAATTTGACGAATGTGGCAGTAATGTTGACTCAAATTATAGACTTAAACGACAGAATCTGCTTCTTCAAAATGCCCTTTTTTGTCGAGTTTGAAGCCTTCAATTATTTCTTTCTTGAATCTCAGAAGACGGAAATTTTTTGTTTGCCAAAATGCGTTATAACTGTTTCTGAAAATCGGCGCTTTCTGAAAGGAGTGTTCCACGCAAAAGACCTAAAAACAAAATTTGTTTTGCTCCAGTTTCTTTTCAATGTTTTTTCCTATTTTTTTATTTGCTCTTTTTTTTCCTTCTAGAGTTCATCTCTGTTTTAGGAAGATAACAATTTTTTAAAGAAAAACAATAAATATTATAAGGCTATTTTAAATTAAAATTTTAATATTTGCGGCAGGTAGGTATACTCATTAAATTTTAAACTCGTAAATAAAAATGGGGAATTTTAAAAAACTGAAAAAGTAAAAATTGTTTTCAGGCAGAGATTCCGTTGATTTGGCCATGTTGCCCGTATGGATAATTATAGATTGGTGAATAGGGTTATGAACAGTGTGCCTAATGGCCTCAGAAAGAGGGGGAGACCTAGGATGCGATGGGCAGACAATGTCGTACAGAACCTTGTTAAAATTGTTTTGCATTGGCCGGGTGCAACAGATGTAGCTCAGGACAGATATGCTTGGAGAAATAAACTGCACGGTCTGGTTGGACCTCCATAGCCCATTGCTGCTTGAGGATGATGATGATGCTGCAGGTAAGAACCTGATTTTTCTTTTTAATGAACACGAGGTCACACAGGATAAGGAACAGCGTAAGAAATATGGGACCGTTCGGTAAGGGATATCGGGAACCACTTTACCAAAATCTGCCGAAAACGGTAATAAAAATCACGATAGTTTGCACAGAAACGAATCAGATCTACTCTATGGAGTATTAAAATGACAGGCACCTGTCAGACCTCTGTGGCAAGCAGCTGCTTGAGGAGGCATACAACTTTAGCAAATAACGATATTATTTGGTACTGATTTTTTACGAAACAAAGAGCTTACTATTTTTGGTTGAAGAGCAGTTCCTTATGGAGCTTCTGCCTCTCCGTTGACTGGAGATAAGGGTTGGAAGGCTTCCTGGGTTTGACGAGTCCTTCGTCTGTGAACTCAGCGTTAGAGCTAGAGCTTTGGCTAATGCTTTCGCTGCTACTGTGGCTCGTCGCAGAACCCTGGGATATCACCTGGCTCCCCACTTCCTGCTCCTCTACTTCAGTGTTTAGCTCTTCTCCACTCCCTTCATTTTCCCTATCCTCATCTTCTGTATCACTGTAGTCGGGCTCTGGAATCATTTCGGGATAGAAATAATCTGAAAATATACACAAGGAATCGTTATAACTTTGCAGTGTAGGAAACTGTCTTAATTGAATACATTTCTTGGCAATAACACTGAAATGTAGAAAAAGGAATTCCTATATATGTATATTACTTTTTTTAAAACCATTTCTATTTTTTTAGCTAGACACAACTTATATCATTTTAGAAACTAAAAGGAACGTTA
Source organism: Ryuthela nishihirai (assembly GCA_038380435.1). Classification (NCBI taxonomy): domain Eukaryota; kingdom Metazoa; phylum Arthropoda; class Arachnida; order Araneae; family Heptathelidae; genus Ryuthela; species Ryuthela nishihirai. Next base: position 54,947,804 of record JAWZYU010000009.1, read on the forward strand.
CACTAGGGGAAATAAACTGGGAATGGCGAAGAAATATTCGGTCTACAATATACTCGGTTAAAAATTAAAACGTAATATTGGGTTGTTCACCTCTGAGCATTATTTGACATACAATGGGTGATACGATCAGGTCACAAAGATTTTGGGAAAGACGGGGAAAGAAGATGTCAGATGCCGGCCATTAGGAAACAGATGGAAACCTCCCATCAAAGTCATCCAGTACTAATTCCATACTATTATAAATTGCGATGATATTCAAATGGCGGCAGGCAAGAAGCATCTCATGAGTGCAAGAAGTTTTTTGGCGGTTGACAATGTATGGAAACCTCCCATCAAGGTCATCCAGTACTAATTCCATACTATTATAAATTGCGATGATACTCAAATGGCGGCAGACAAGAAGCATCTCATGAGTGCAAGAAGTTTTTTGGCAGTTGACAATGCATAAAAGATAAAAGGACAAACAAAAAACATGTTTGTTTTCGCAAAAGGAATACGAAATAAACGAATAGGTGAAAGAGTAGGAAATAAACTACTTTGGTGTTCAGAACCAAATGATAAAGGGCAAAACTGTGTATAACTCAAAATAGTTTTCAGCAAATACAATTAAATGTTGAATGGAAAGTGTTGTGACATGATAAACAATAGCAAATGGGATCATGACGAAATTGTATAATACTCATGAGTGCTGTAGATGAGCGTATGCGTTCTCACAATGGAGATGCTAATATCTGGGGACAGGAGATAACTGGATAGGCTCTTCAAAGTCTTGAGAGGACATTTTATGATATGTTAAAAAACTACATATACGGTAACATCAGATAGTCATATACAACTAATGCAACGTGTTCTCATATTATTGAGGAGGATGTTGATGAACTATTGTGACAGTAAAGCCTACTTCTTCATAAGAGAAGATCTGAGCTCATGGAGGGCTCTGGGAGGGGGCATCTTGCAGTTCGTCTCCCCAGGATATCCCACATATGCTTAACTGGATTCAATTCCAGGATGACTACATCATCCTATAAATATCTTCACTATGAAGGTTAGTTGGTTGGTTGAGATTTTATGGCACAGCGGCAACTTACGCCATAATGCGCAAAACAACAATATAAAAGTCATGCAAACTTACAACAAAAGTTAAAAGCAAGAGACAAAGGTAAAACAGAAAAGATATAAACAATATAATAAACAAATGTAAAATACAAAAAAAACAACGGGCGTATAGAGCTCATATAATAAAAAAGTCAACAGAAATAAATAAAATTTAAAAAATAAAAAAACATTTAATACGAGTAAAAAAACAGTAAAACATAAAAAAATAAAAGACAGGTTAAAAATGTGTCATCAGATAAAAGATGCTCGAACGTAAGGAACGCGATGGTAAATGATATGAACCAAAATATAAATGACGTTCAGATTTAAAAGCTGGTCATTTGATTAAAATATGTTTGATCATTAAAATGGTGTCGCAAAAAAAAAAAGGATTGCAACACTCCTTTTTTCGAAAAAGGACAATAGGCTTCACCTCGAAAAGTTTATTTGCAATCTGTACCGACCAAGATCTCTGCCACTGGGCGCAGAGCTCGATGGAAAAACATTGCCAGAAGTCCACACATGGAACCGACAGTGGAAAGTCGGAAAGGACAATAGGCTTCACCTCGAAAAGTTTATTTGCAATCTGTACCGACCAAGATCTCTGCCACTGGGCGCAGAGCTCGATGGAAAAACATTGCCAGAAGTCCACACATGGAACCGACAGCGGAAAGTCGGACAGGGGCCTGGCCGACTTGGTAGCAGTGTCCGCCAAATCATTGTCCCTAATTCTGACATGACCAGGCACCCAACAGAAGAGTATGGTGGTTGTGGCTGTCAGAAGATGGAGCTGCTGGTGGATCTTGGAAAGAACATGGTGATGTCGAGACCTCACTGAGATCAAAGCCTGTAGCGAGCCCACCAAGGCGATTTAAAGTACACAACAACGACGATGCTTAGCCACTATGTGGTCCAAGGCAAGACTGATAGCATGTAATTCTGCAGTGAAGATGGAACACTGCTGTGGGATGTGGTCTGCAATGATAGTGTCACAGCAGATCATGGCGGATACCACCGAAGTCCCGAATTTCGAGCCATATGTAAAGATGGGCAATAATCCGGGTACTCAGCACGATGGATGGCAAAGAGCTCTTGGTACATGCAGTCGAGTATAAAGGCCTTACCCGTTCCGTAAAAAGTCCAAGAAAGGGAAACAGTGAGTCACAGTGGAAGTGGCTTGGCTGTCGACTGGGCAACTCTATCGAGCCTGATATAACTATGTCTAAACTATATCTCTGATGTAACCTCAGACACACGAAACGAAAGAACTAATGCAATTGGAAGATTCGTGTTCTCTGCCCC